>JAJKFI010000002.1:35749931-35790641 GCA_029204185.1 Lerista edwardsae | reverse complement strand
TCTCTCTCTCTCTCTCTCTCTCTCTCTCTCTCTCTCTCTCTCTCTCTGTGTGTGTGTGTGTGGTAGTCTCAATGTTTACAAACATAATTTGTTCACACTCTTTGAGAATGCACATTGGTCATCACCATCCAGAATTGTAGAAAGCTCTTAGTTGGAAGGGCAATTCTAAATGTTACTTTTTCCCTTAAGGTGCCTTGTGTTCCTGGTGATAACTGCTTGCCTAGATGAAGCGTCTGACACCCCTTCTCCTTCTGGCCTGTGGCTCCTTTAATCCCATCACAAATATGCACATGCGTTTATTTGAACTGGCAAGAGATCACCTTCATCAAACTGGTGAGTTCATGAGTCCCTCAGGAAAACTTCAGTGTGCTATGCTAGAATGAGGAACTGCTAGAACCTTTGAAATTTAGAAGCATTTCTTACCATGGTAACACCATTTTTAATTCCTGTTAATTAGGTTCAAGACTTGCACCAGATATTTTGCAGCATGCTAAATGAAATTTTGCACCTATATCACCTCATTTTGAATTCATACACAAAAAAGGGAGAGATAAAATAGGATGTTAGCACCATTACATTGAATTTTGTCAGTGGTTTAGTGAAATTGTTTCCGAGCTAAACTCTGTGAAAGGGGCTTCTTCCTCTCTTTGAGGTGTAAAGGAATGCTTAAATTGCAGTGTTACAGCTATGTAATACTCTTTTTATTTAATCTGAACATGGTGCAGTTTGCAGGTTTGACTGGAAGAAAAAGTTGGCAAAACACAGTGCATATTCATGAACATGAACGGTTTCATCAAGACAACAGTTTCCAAAAGACAGGAAGAGCTGTGTTTCAGCAGCTTCATTGTTCCACTGAGGTGAGCAGAATAGCTGATGACCCAGATAGCTCTCTGGGTCATGTTCATTCAAGCACCAGCGGAAAACCAAGATAGGGATGAGCAGGTAGGTATTAATTTAAAGGACTGAGGCTTGGAATCATTGACAGATGGAGTGTTAGACGTGGATGCTTAGAAAGCATCAAGAAACAGTTCAGGAGCAGCACACATGTTGTAGTCAGCAGATTGCAAATATTCAATGCATGGATGATCCAAAAGTACCCAAGCAATATCAGTACATCACAGCACAAAGTCAGTCACCGTCAAGGTTTAGTGTACCAGTGATTCCAGCATGAGTAAGTGACGGAACCAGAGGGACACAATGTGAATATTAGTACCTAGGTTAATGACTTAAACAAAAATTAATGGCTTGTGATAGTGCATGAGATTGTTGGCGGGATAAGGTGTTTCTTCCCAGTCTGTTGTCCTAAAAAAAATTTAATTCATCATAGACATTCTTGTGGTGTTATTGCTTCTTTAAAAGAGGACTTCCCTGCCCTTATGTTGAGTAGCTTGATTGGTCCTGGACTTAATGAAACATCAGTTCCTCTGTCACAGTAATAGGCATGAGCCACTCAGTCTGCAGCTATAGCACCTATTATAATTAAGAATATTTATATACAGCTTTTCAACAAGAGTAGTTCACAAAGCGGTTTATATAGCAAAATAAATCAAGTGTTCTGAGAACGCTTGGTGAAGACTTTTCCCCCCACCTTCTCCCCTACCTTTACATGTGTGTGTGCAGAGACAGCACATTGATATTAAAGGAATGGGATCTGTGTGCATTTTTCTTCCACCTATTTGATTCAAGTTACTTGCATTTGTGAACACAAGTGGCTTATATTCAGGCAAGAGAGAAAGCTGTATGGGATATGTCAGTGCACACAGACCCAGTTTTTTCCAGTGTCCCGTTACGCTTCAGTGGTGTTGAAGAGAGACATGGTGTGTGAGCTTGCACTCAAGGTGTGAGTAGATCATGCCCATTCTTTATAGGGATTTCCTTTGCTAAGTTTTCAGACATTTTGGTTTAGTAACACACAGCTATTGTAATCTCCTTTCATATTTGCACAGCATTTTATTCACTGCCTCTGAATCTTTGCTATGCAATCTTATCTGTGTAAATTAAGTGAATTTCTCTCTTATCTGTTCACATCATTGGGCATACCCTATGAAGTAACATCCTAAACGTAATAGATGTGGTTATATACAATTGAATAGCTATGAGAATAATGCACCCTTTCGTATTTTATTATTACACTTGTGAAACCTTATTTAACTCTTCATGGTTTCTCATGCATGGTTTCTCATAGAGATTTTTTTCATAATATATATATCAATTCCTTGTTCTGTCTTTTAATAATGCCAAATAATTCCCAAAGACTTCTGTGTGATCTCTAATGCCTGCAGATGCTCATGTTCCTTTGTGTTGTTATTTTGCGTTGCTTTCTAATGGTTAGAAATGATCTATCTTTTCCTTATATTGTTCTTCAGGTCAATTTTAATGCAATGTTTCTGTAAGATGTAAGACCGAGTAGATCTAGAGGAGAAAATGCAGGATCACAACTGGTACTCTATGTTACATAGATCCCACCCGCATGGATTTTTCTTGGTTGTATTCATTTTGGCCATAAATGGTGTTGGTGTACCAAAAGGCTTCAGATTTTGGGCCCAGGTGGATCTGTTGGTAATCTAGAAGTAAGCACTTCCTCAGTGAGAGGTATATTGGGAGTGTGAGTGATTTAATAGGGAACATTTGGCTAGCCATTAGTGGAAACAAAATGCTGAACTAGATAGACCTTTGACCTGTTCTAGCAAGACTTTTGTGTTCTTAATTCTTGAGTAGTAAGAAGAGTCAAGGGAATGTGGGACAAATTTAAAGCAAAGATTTCATGGTGATTGTTCTCTAATAATAATAATAATAAACACTTCCCCTCCCCCCAATCCACTTTGCTGCAAGTAATAAATGTGTTATTTTTCCTGTTCCGATATAATCAACTTGTCAGTAAGCTTTCTTAGCAGTCAAATCAATGTGTCCCATGGTTATGCCACTTCTTCAGCCCATTCACTCGAATGCATTCAGCAACCATACGTCAATTGCTTAAAATACCTGTTCTGACTGAGAATTTTCAATAGTATTGTAATATTATCTGGGCGTGGGCAGGTATTGTTCTGTACTTCGTTCTGTTCTGTTTTTCTCTCTCGCAAGATAGCACTTTACATGAAGCACTTTTGTTCCCACCTAAGATGGAGCCTAGATGGCAGCCTCGGCTTTGAGCTCCACAGGGATTAATTGCTGTTTGTTGTTTTTAGAGTTTTTTTAGGGGTTTTAAGCTTTTTTTATAGCCCTTTTAATTAATGGTTTTACCGCTTCTTATGCATTTTACCTTGTAAATTATTGGATTTATATCAGAGACCAGAGACATACCAAAGACAACCAGCAGCGACGTCAGCTTTATATATATCAGAAACGAGAGGATTGCAGTCATCAATGGCTTTTTGCAATTTACCTTGGATTACATATGCCAAAGATGAGATTTTGAACATTGGGAGCTGCCTTTCAAGGACTTTTTCTCCTGTCTTTGAGGATGTGAAGGATTGTATGTGTGTTATGGTTGGAAGGGAGGTTGAAGGAGAGGCTGTGTCTCGTTGCAAGACCTGGAGGAAGTGTCGGAGGGGGAGGCGTGGTGGTGTGTTGGTTAGGCTGCAGCGGTGAGGGACTACGACTTCACTTCCAGCTATTCATCTATCAAACCTCCGTTCTGTAGTTAACAAAATGGATGAACTGCTCTTTATCAATCAGACTGATCTTGACTTTTCACAATCTGCTGTTCTCTGCTTTACAGAAATGTGGTTAAATGAGTCTGTTCTGGACAGTGTAATAGAACTTGCGGGGTTTCAGACCTATAGAGCAGACCGGGTGGTTGAGACATCCGGGAAAACGCATGGAGGAGGAATTTGTTTTTATATAAATGACGGTTGGTGTAGAGATGTTAAGGTGTTGGAGAAAATTTGCAATATGGATTTAGAGGCAGTATTTATCAATTGTAAACCATTTTATTCTCCACAGGAGTTTTCTTCAGTGATTCTGGCTGGGGTCTATATATCTCCTCAGGCTTGTAGTAGTCAAGCAGTACAGAATCTGGCTGATTTGATAACTTGAATGGAAAGGATATAGCCAGATTCCTTCCTTATTGTATTAGAGGACTTCAATAGGGCAGATCTGACTCATGTATTGCCCAGATACAGACAGTGTGTTAGCTGCCCCACTAGGGACAAGAATATATTAGATCATTGTTACACCACAATAAAAAGTGCTTATCGTTCTGTCCCTTCTGCAGCCCTTGGTTTTTCAGAGCACTGCATGATTTTCCTTATTCCAGCTTACAGGCAGAAACTTAAAATGGCAAAACCTAGGGTTAGAACAGTAAAGAGATGGACGGAGGAGGCAAAATTAAAGCTGCAGGCTTGCTTTGACTGTACAGATTGTAGTAGTTTTGAAGCTGCCTCTACAGATTTGGATGAACTTACTGATACTGTGACATCTTATATCAGTTTTTGTGAAGACTTGTTTGTGACTACGAAGACTCTACGTATTTATAACAATAACAAACCTTGGTTTACAGCAAAACTTAAGGAGGTGGCTTACAGGAATGGGGATAGGATTTTGTATAATAAGGCCAGGAACACATTGACCAGAGAGATCAAGGTAGCGAAAAGGAATTATTGTGGAAAATTGAAAAACCAAGTCTCAACCAATGATCCTGCCACTGTGTGGAGTAAATTAAGGAATATTACTGGCTATAGAAAATCTTCTCCCTCTGTGGAGGAGAGCCATCAATTGGCAGAGGATCTAAATATGTTTTATTGTAGGTTTGCGAAAAATCCATTATCAACCGCTACTCATTTGGGCTCTGATGCAGTAACAGTAAATGCTTCCTCCAGTACTACTTCTGTTCCCTGTGGCCGTCCACCCAGGACGACCTGTGAAAAGGATGTGCGAGGCCTTCCCCAAAGACAAAAAGTTGGGAAAGCTCCGGGCCCGGATGAGGTGACGACTCCTTGTTTGAAAGTTTGTGCTGTACAACTGGCCCCCATTCTAACCCAGATTTTTAATTTGTCATTGGAGTTGTATAGAGTTCCTTCTTGTTTTAAACATTCTATCATTATTCAGGTACCTAAGAAAGCTTCTATTAAGGAGCTGAATTATTATAGACCTGTTGCTTTGACATCTGTGGTGATGAAGATCTCTGAGAGGTTAGTGCTGGCCTCCTTGAAAGACATCATTGACCCATTACTGGATCCTTTGCAATTTGCCTATCGAGCAAATAGGTCAGTGGATGATACTGTCAATATGGCACTGCATTATACTGTATCTTGCAACATCTGGATTCTTCAGGGACCTATGCACGGGTCCTTTTTGTGGACTTCAGCTCAGCGTTTTAACACCATTATTCCAGCTACTTTTAATTCTAAACTGATCCAGCTCTTTGTATCTGCTCATGTCTGCCAATAGATAACCAGCTTTTTGACAGACAGGAAGCAACGGGTGAGGCTGGGGAAAATCATGTCCAATTCTCGAACAGCTAGTACAGGAGCTCCTCAGGGATGTGTGCTCTCCCCGTTGCTCTTTTCTCTTTACACGAATGACTGTACCTCAGTGGATCCCTCTGTTAAAATTTTGAAGTGTGCAGATGATACAACAATCAACGGTCTTATCATGATGGCGATGAATCTGCATACAGACGGGAGGTTGAACAGCTTGCCCTGTGGTGTGGATGTAATAATCTGGAACTGAATACACTAAAAACAGTGGAGATGGTAATAGATTTTAGAAGGCGCTCCTCTACTTTATCTCGGCTGACCATATATGGTAGTATGGTATCAGTGGTGGAGTCCTTCAAATTTCTGGGTTCTATAATCTCCCATGACTTGAAATGGTCAGTTAACATCAGTTCCATTATTAAGAAAGTACAGCAGAGGATGTATTTTTTGCGCCAACTTAAGGAATTTTACCTGCCTCAAGAGCCGTTGATTCAGTTTTATAGAGGAATCATTGAGTGTTCTTTTTAACTCTATAATGGTTTGGTTTGGTTCAGTGACTAAACAGGATAAGAATAGACTCCAAAGGACAGTCAAAACTGCAGAAAGAATAATAGGAGTCAGCTTGCCCTCTATGGATGATTTATATATTGCTTAGATGAGGAAAAGAGCAGAGAGGATTGTTGCAGATCACTCTCACCCTGCCCGTAATCTGTTTGAAGTTCTTCCCTCTGGACGTCGTTATAGGACATGGTATATTAGAACAACCAGGCACAAAAACAGTTTCTTTCCCCCGTGCTATTGGGCTACTGAATAGCTGATTATGTTGATGTTTTGGTTTTGATTTGGATAAGTTTAGAGTTAGTGGGGGCTTATTAATGTGATGGTATTGTTTATTAGTTTAAGGTATATGTGAGAGCTTTTGGGCCAAAGTAAAATTCCATGTATGGTGAAATTCCATGTATGGCCAATAAAATTCTATTCTATTTTGAATGTGTCTCTCTTTGTAAATTCACTGCATCTTTATTTGGATGGAAAGGAGGAAATCTCAGTGATAAACCCCCAAGAAGTCCCTCACATTAAATTGAAACAAAAAATCTTAGTAAAAATGGATTTGTCATAGTCCAGAACTTTGTCTGGACGAGCGAGAGCGAGAGTGAGAGAGAGCGCATGTGGGATGGGAATGTAAGACTCAAATCTGGCAGTATTCCATATACTTAAAAAATCGCAATTCATAATTGCTGTTTTGAAATGCAGAGCTGAGTGCAGACACCAATGTAATAACACTTTCACCTTACAAATGTCAGAACTGTGCACATTCTGAACCAGTGGTTCCCAGCCTAGGGGTTGTGAGCTGATTTTTAGGGAGTTTGAAGACCCCATTTAATTTACTGCTGTAGATGTTTTTGTACCAAATGAAAACATTGCATTTTTGCAACATTTTCAGAGAACCTCCAAACAGAGAAATATGTTTTTGAAAAAATTTCAAGGTGTTTCACCAGATCTGAAACAACTGTTGCATTTGCTAATGTATGGTAGTTCACATCCATGTTTTTTTTACAGGCACAATGATGTAACCTGTTGCTTAATGACATCACTTCTGGTCTGGGGGCGGCTGATACTTCGTTGTACTTAAAAAGATGCTAAAAAGGGTTGGGAACCACTGTTCTTTTTCATGCTCTAAAACACAGATGAAATGATAACGGTTTTATTTTTTAGCATTTGCCAATGTAGTGTTATACCAATGTATTTGACATCACTACTAGGTAAAGCAGTTTTATGAATAAGTTATTGGGATAATCAAGATAGATTTGTTCTTATATTGCCTGTGGCAGAGGGGCAGATTTAGAACTGTAATCTTTTCAGAATAATCGGACTATAATGGTCATCTTACACTAATTACATTAAAGAACAGTCAGTCCTCTTTATATGCCAACTTGCTATCTGTGAATTTGCTTATCTGCAAGGGGCAGAATTGCTACTTACCTCATTATCTGTGTCCTTGCTGTCCACTATGCAGACACATTCTGAAGGCTGCAGGGACCTTCAGAATGGCACCTGTGACCAGCACTGACCCCTTTAAAATGGTCAGCAGAAGCATCTGCTGGCCATATTTGAGGGGTCCATGCTGGTCACAGGTGCCATTCTGAAGATCCCTGCACTCTCTGCAAGGTATCTGCAGCATTCAGAGATCTTTTTGCACTTCTTGCTGATTTCCTGCTGGATTTTTCTGATGGCAGATAAGGTAGCCCTTGCACCTCATCCCATTGATCCCATAGGATCAATGGTTCATTTTCTGCAAATTCTCTATCCATGAAGATTTCCAGGAACCTTACCCTAGCACAGTGGTATTCAAACTTTTTAGAATGGCACTCGTGTCAGGACCCACCGGAAGTGATGTCATTAACTTTGAAGTGATTCTGTGGGAGGAAGTGACATCTAGCAGGAAGTGCTGTCATTGTAACATAATAAAATGACACTCCTGAAATGCAAATTGGCATTCTTGGACTGCAGCAATTGTACAACCGGGAAACATCCCTGACAAAAAGCAAGATGAGGACAAAATATGATGTAAAAGCACTGAAATAAAACCAAATTTTTAAAAAAGCTCACTTGAAAATTCAAACTGTTAATACTCCCAAAAGGAATATAACAAGAGGAATATAACAAGAGTAAGGTCTGGAGCTTTCAAGATGGCGGCTCCCAGCTTTCCGTGACCCACCTGACATCAGGTCCCAACCCACAGTTTGAATAACAGTGCCCTAGCTCATAATGAGGATTGATCATATGCATGTTGCAGTGGATAGAAAGTAAAGTCCTGCTCCATTTAAATTGGTGAGCAATACATTTCCACTTGAGTGAATTTCACCCTAAGAGTTCAGTGTAACTATTGTGTGTGAACATCTGTTTTATTGTGTGTGATAATAGCATGCTGTAAGTTTCTCCAGAGATAGTTGAGCTGATCTGGGTATTTCAGTAAAATCATTAATAGCACTTTTATGCATGGGTATTCTGGTGTGTGTGATTCTCTCTCTCTCTCTCTCTCTCTCTCTCTCTGTATATATATATATATATATATATAGAGAGAGAGAGAGAGAGAGAGAGAGAGAGAGAGAGAGAGAGAGAGAGAGAGAGAGAGAGAGAGAGAGAGAGAGAGAGAGAGAGAGAGAGAGAGAGGTAAGACTACTTGCTGCCCAATCCTATTTCCCACCATTGGTACTGCTGTTGCCACACCAGTGGACTTGTACTACATCCGGTGGTGGTGATGGGAGGATCAGGAGGCCTTGGACAGATAAGAAAAAAGTATTTTTTCTTTACCTCTATGTAGGCCTCCTTGTAGGTCTCCTTGGACCTAAGCCAGCTATGTAGCTGGTGTAAGTCCAAGGAGCAACTTGGGGTTCAAAAAGAAGAGAAAGGATCCTGCCTCAAGTTGCTGTAGGATCCACCCCAGTGATGTCATGCAGGGGGTACGCGAGTACCGGTTTATAGGATTATGGATGGCCCCGCCCATTCGCCCGCCCACCTGTCGACTCCGCCCCCTGCAACGTTTGAATTTCCTGCACGTTCTCAGAGCCAGGCAGGCAGGCATGCAGTGAGCGGAGCCTTGCCTTGCCTTGTCACTGAAAAATGAGCTGCTCTGGGGTTTTGGAACTGTTGAGTCACTTTAACATGATGCCAGACCTCCTTCACATGTTCTGGGGGTGCTGTGGAATACTGGTGCAACTGTTGGATCAGTTTAAAATTGTCTGAGGCCTCAAAAAGGGCTTTTTTCATGGCACTTCCTGCCATGACATTACTTCCGGCTTATGACGTCACTTCCGGTGGGCGGGTCCTGACACATGCCAATCAAAAGTGAGTACCTGTTCTTAAATCATTTAGATGACACCACTGATCCACCCCATCTTGCCCTCCCCTTTCCTGCCCATGATATGCCCCCACCTCCAACTTAACACAAGTGGTGGAGCCTCCAGGAGTGACTGCCGCACGAGCTGCACTTCTTACCATTTTTGGCAGTGGACCAGAAGCACTTCATAGCAGCCAAGTGTTTAAGCCTCTTCTAAAAGAAGTTTAACAGATCAGTACATAGGTTAAAATTTCTGTGCCAGTTGTATTTAGGTATTTTAGGTAAATTCTATATTCAAAGTTTTTTTGAATATAAACCTCTCGTAAGTCGAAGAAATGGGGCAGTTGAGTGATTGGGAAGGGAGTAGCTGTCCAGACTAGTTGTCAGAAGGTGGTGATCCTTGAATGGAATGAAATGAAATTTATTTGCAGGGAAATAAAAACCAGGCCTGCAGCGCTACTAGTGGCTGATCACCAAATGCAGTGAAAGTGGCATTGCCTCTCATTTTGATTCCGTATAGCAGATACGAAGGTAAAATGCTCTTACAAAGAGTAGGGCTTGCTACTCTGTCTTTGGTAATTTGCAGTGGGACACTTAAGAAAAAATGGTGATTAACCATCTGTTGAAAATAACTAGAGGGTGGCTGGGTAAGTCTAGAAATGTCTGAAGGGATCAGTCCTAATACACAACTTTCTTGGCACATTCTGGTGCCCCAAGCATCATGGATCTTTTTGGTTCATATGTTCTGCCTCAATTGTCCTTCAGACTAGTCACCACATAATAGGATGGCTGTTGCAAAATATGCTGCAGTTGTGTGGTCTTTCTGAAGACTGTCCTTTCAACTTGGAACAGGTGGCTGTAAGGTAGTAGCCAGCTGTTCACTGCTTGCCAGCAAGTGCCAGGTCTTTCCAATAGCACAGTATAATCCTGATAGCAAGGGTATGAGAAATTGCCCTTTAATCCTCATTAACAGATGTTGAATGTATAGTTGGGATCCTGGGCACCTGATAGAGACAGGAAAGGTGCCTGCTATTTAATTCAACATTTGTTTCCTCTTTGTCAAGGATTTACAACATATTTAAACCAACAGCTATGCAACTGAAAAGGAAAATGTCTGATCCCAGGTGCCAGGTTACTGTCATACCTGATTAATGTCATAGCAGCTGCTGGCATGAGTTTAACTTTGATTTTCCATTACAGAATGAAAGTTAGAAAAATTAAATGCTGCTTGATAAGACATTTCTGTGTAATCTAGAAAAAAAAGGTTAGAGTGTAATCTGTGATAATTCTCTTTAAGCCTGCAGCAGTGCATTCCTCAAACCTCTGGAGCTTAGAGGGTGCTGGAAGGCATAAAATAAATATATAAACTCGGTTTATGTTCTTACTCTTGGTGTAGCTTTGCAGATTTGTTAAACTACATAATAATGAGAGAAATATTTTTCCTAAATGGGAAGTGCATCTAAAACCTCCCAGTTTTGATCATCTTTGTAGTTATTGTTCACCTTGGACATAGTCCAGCTCATGCGTGCAGGGAAGAAAGAGAACACAGATACTTGCTGGCACCGCACAAGTCACAGTCTGCAGATGGATTTCTCTTGTTTGAATGCTTTGCTAGAAGTGATCTGATCATCAGACTGGAAATCAAAGGCTGTATAGTGGCTGAGACAGTGCCAGGTTAACCTATACACAGTGGCCTGCCTGTTTCTGGAACCCAGCATCTGGTTGTGTGACCCAGCATGTCCCTGATCTGTCTGATGCTGATGCACCAAAGCTTTTATAATGCGGATTGGCAGTCAAACTACCTGGTCAGGACTGTGTGTGAACTCTCCTTACTGTTCACTACCTGAGTATTATCTTCCCTCTCCAACAAGCAGTGTGACTCCAGCTAGACTTTGTGTGAGCAGTAATAACCAGTTGCTGAGGTTGGGCCAAGTTGTAGATGCTTTTCTGAATGGCGTAAAACAATACTCTTTGAAGTACCATGGTAAAACCCTCAGAGTTGTGTGAGGTTTCTGAAAAATGAGAATGCAGGTAACTGTTTTTCTTTTAGCGATAATATAAATTTGTCTGACTGTTCTACTGTGCCGATTTATTTTATTTTGATGTGATTTTAATGCTTCAGTTTTTATATACAGTTAGGTCAAAATTGATCTCATGGAGGACCCACACTGTCTTTGTGTCTAATCTCAAGCTTCCAAACATTATTATGGCAGTAGGAGAAGAAGCCACAAGGAAGTGACTCTGAAGCCATTGCAGTACCATGAAAGAGCTTTTAAACTAGAAGATAAATCCCTAAGATTGTGCAGGATTTTCCACAGTCAAGATAGCCAATGTCACATTTCTCATAACTACCAGATCAACATCTAGTACATGGATGTTTCTGTGTTTCCACTTCAAGCTGGCAGTAGAAAAGCTACTTTTAACATTAATTGGAGCCAGTGTGACCTGGAGTAAGTGGCCAGCAATAAACATGAAGCGATTTTATGGCCTCACTCCAGGTTTGCACTTTAATAGAAAGTGTAAACCTTTCTGTTAAAGTGTAGCTCTGAAGTGAAAACATGAATTACATTGGAGGAAGGTAGAGTGCCCATTACTGAAATCTACTAAAGATGGACAGAAAAAAGCAACAGTCTATCGGGGATGTTTTCTGTATGATTATCCCTGCTAATGAAATACATCAGATAGTATTCTAAAGCTTTTGCCAGGCCCGAATTTCAGAGTAGTCACTTGGCTCTTATGCCGTGAAGATGGATATTGCTTTATTATGTAACAGTGGGGGAGAGAGGAATTGTATTAGGCAGTAGACTTCAAATTATAGCCAGAGGAAGACTGAACTTCACAGGCTGTCCTAACCTGGAGAGGCAGTGCAGCAGGAAGGCACATCAAATATCTAGAAGAAAACACAAGCCAGAAACTTGTGTTTCCTGCCAATAGGAGGATTTTGAATACTTGGATAGAGTTTCAACTATATCAACAACTATGCACACCCTAATCTTTTCTCCTACTTTTCCGTGACCTAAATTGTGTTTAAACCCAGTCAAGTCTTCATCACATAGGAAGAGGTGGTGGTGGTGGTCTGATTTCAACTGCAAAAAGGTGTACAAGAGATAAGGGCAGAACTTTTTCTCCACTTGCAGTTTATCCACCTACAGCCATTCTCTCCTCTGGTATTGGAGCCCAAGTGATGGGGAAATGCCCTTAGGGAAGCAATTATGGGGAAGTCGGCAATTATGGGGTGGTGAGAAATACTTCATGAAATCACTTGTGCATTCCTTTTAGACCA
Source organism: Lerista edwardsae (assembly GCA_029204185.1). Classification (NCBI taxonomy): domain Eukaryota; kingdom Metazoa; phylum Chordata; class Lepidosauria; order Squamata; family Scincidae; genus Lerista; species Lerista edwardsae. Next base: position 35,778,100 of record JAJKFI010000002.1, on the reverse strand, counting down.
TACACTTGGTTTGTGATTCCGCCAGATTTGTAGATGCTTTTTGGATATGTTGCTATCATGATCGGACACCTTATTTTCTATTCAATATCAGATTTTAGTGTGGCAGACATGAATATGGCACTGATGGCTAAGAATTGTTTCTGCATTCAGTATGTCCTGGAACACTAGTTCCAGGGGAGCAGTGGGGTGAGAGAAGAATGTCTTCCTTTCTTGCTCCTAAGCTTTCCAGAGGCAGCTGATGGGCCACTGTGGGAAACAGAATGCTGAGCCCTTGAGCAAGGCTTTTTTAATGTTCTTGTGTTATTTTGAATCCATTGAAAGTGCCTATACACATAGTAGAGGTGACCCAGGGCCCAATCCTATCCAAATTTACATCTCCGGCGTAGTCGCATTGCATCCTCAAGGTAAGGTAACATACGTTTCAGAAAAGTTCGTATTCTTGTAATCTTATTTTACTATTAGTACTTAGATACATTTTATGACTTAGGAAACGATAGTGTTGACTTTTCTCAAGCTGAATTGAAAACTTGAGAGCTTGTCTTGAAAACATATTACGTTAAGGATTTCATTACACTGTTGAAAAATAGAAGCTTCTTTTTCATTTAATTAAGATGGTCACTCATATGGGTAAAGATCTGTGTCGCAAATAAGCTCACTTAGAGATGCTTTGCCATAGAACTTGTGTCTTTGGTTTACGGAACCTTTATTAACTTGCCCCTTAATTGTACTGATTTGCTTTGTCTTGTGCTATTAAATAGAGTTGCAGAAAACCACTGTGGAAGTGTGGCCTTGTTGAGTTAGCATAAGGATAAAGGCTTGATAATACTGTTAGCGGGTATGCATCAGATGCTTAGAAATAAAACACCGGTCAATTAAAACATTCATCAACTGAACTATCTTGAAGCATGTTCTGGTACAGTTATGTGCACTAAAAATTCATTAACCTTATCTTCCGTCTGTCTAATCCTATGCATTATAGATGAAACATGTTTCTATTTGTAGAAGGGTTTATGCTTATCCACTTTTCCTTTTAGTACTATCTAATGAAGTTAACATTTCAGTGATAGAACTTGGAACAGTTTAATCGTAGAGGAGAGGGAACAATGCTTTTTATTGTTCATGTAGTTTGCAATTCCTCATTTATCACCATTACAAGACAGATATAAAGCACTGGTATATCTTCTTTTCTCTTCTTTTCTCTTTCCCTTACCAAGGAATGTATCATTTGATTGGAGGTATAATTTCACCAGTTAGCGATTACTATGGAAAGCAAGGTTTGGTTGCAGCGAAGCATCGGATAGAAATGGCACGACTTGCATTGGAGACATCAGAGTGGATCAAGGTGGATTCTTGGGAGAGTGAGCAAGAGCATTGGAGTGAGACTGTAATGGTGCTGAGGTAATGGAGTGTTATACCTTATGTTGGAGACACCAAAGAATTATGGAGTAGCTTAGAAAGACCACATATTTGAAATGTTCTAGCCAGGGCTTTGAGTGAGTACGCAGTCCTAAACTGAGTTAGGCAGGCATAAGGTAAGCCATCAAAGTTTGGCCAGTACAAGGAACACAGTAAAGTATGTTTGGACCACTCTCTGAGTCAGAGAGGGCAGCACACAAACGTGCGCCATCCGAGAGTGGTGCAAATGCGCTTTACAGTGGCCCTTGTGCTGGCCAAACTTTGCTGGCTTAGTTTATGCCTGCCTAACTCCAGCATATGATTGCACTCTGAAACTCTGCCTAAGGGCAGAATAAGTTCTGTGAATCCAGGAATGTGTCACATGATGTTTTGTAACATGTTTTCTATAATCGGGTTTTAAGCATACTTACAACTTGAAAAGGACTGTGGGATTTGAGAGTTTGCAGATTGTTGACCCTTTCCTTGCGGATAGTAAGCTATGAAAGAACAGGAACAAGGAACTGTGGGCAGTTATATTGAATTTCTCTTGACTGCAGCACATTTCTCTGAGATGTCACGTGCGTGTTCATTAGGCACTGCCTGCATGTTTTTGAACTTCTCTGCAGGAGCATTCATCCCCAAACCTTCTGTCTGCAAGTGTAGCTGCAAAAGGTTGCGACACAGTTTCCTTTTGTGCAATATGTAGTGTTCGGGTGGCATTTCCTACTGCATTGTCTGGATTCCATTCTTAGCCATGACTTTTCATTACCTCATCTTTGCTTGGTATAGTTAAGTGCAGCGGTTGTCAAAGTCTGCAAGTAAGTATTTGTGGGGGCAGCGCCTATGGCTGGAGGGAGCCCCAATAGCAATGCAGCAAATGGCACCATGAGCACCCAAGGGCTTTTCCAATTACTTGGGGCGGGGGGAGGTTGCGCTGGCCTTGGGGCGGATCTGGGAGGTCCACAGCCCCTTTGCGGGCCTCCCTGATGCTAGAAATCACTCTGGGGATTGGAGCACACTTCCAGATTTCGCATGAATATGGGAAATGCACTTGAACCCCAAATAGAGCGATTTCTAGCATTGGTGAGGCCTGCAGACAGAGCCGTGGGCCTTGCAGACCCTTCTTGAGGCCAGCACAACCCCAGTGTATGGGAAAAAGCCCCTGGGTGCCTGTGTCGCCATGACACCATGATCACTGTGGTGTCATTGGAACGCCTATTACTGGCCATTCCCCTTAAGGAGGAATTGCCCAGTTCTAGTTTCCCATAGTGAGAACTGTTGGTGTAGTGGCTAAGAGATGGAGCTGCAAATCAGAACTTCATATGGTTTGAATTTTACCTTTGCCTTGAATGCTGTAGGCTTCAGGCAAGCCACTCCTGCTTAGTCTCAGCTGAATTGTGGGAGTAATAATACTTACAGAGCTGCTATAAGGATTGCCTCAAAATAATAAATGTAAAGTGCTTTGTACACTGAAAGCATCAAATAAATGCTAAGTTGCACCTTGCAAACTGAAAGCGTCACATAAATGCTAAGTTGCACTAGTTCTGCTCTTTTGTTCACTGGCAGAAATCTGCTTTTGATAGTTAAGTTTATCCTTTCCCCTCTACCACCTCCTTCTAGAAAGATACTGTTCCCTTTCGTGTGATCAAAACTGTTTTTCTTCCCCTCATGCCAAGTCCCTTCTTCAGAAGTCCTTAGAAAACCCACCTAGGCTTTTTGCTTCATAAAAGGAAAATGCCCTTGACATTGTCGTCATGTAACAAGAATGCCTTGGAATGAATGTCTGAATGCATTTTACATTGCTGTGATATGGCAGGCCTGAATCTGGATGACTGTGTCAGAGCTGATATGATCACAAAAAGATCATCATATTGTATGCATCAGGAACATTTTTCTTATTCACCAAAGCAGTTTTTTTTTTTTTTGAAAAAAATCCACAAATATATGTAAGCCATACATTTACAAGGCAAGGAATGTCTTTTCTGCAGATCAGCTTGGCTACTGACCCTGGGTATTTTTTGTTTCCTTTCCACAGCAGTATATGCCTTTTAGATATATTGTTTGCTTCCCTGTCCTGCTAAGCATACCATTAATACCTCATGCCTACTCTGTGTGAGCCAAGTACGGAATACATAGGTTGACCTATGATGGACTACTAATGAGTTTATGGCCATGTCTTGCAGCTAAGGTTCCTTGCGCATTTTCAGATTTTGTTATGTTGGGATGTTTTTTTTTCCCTTGCATTCCTGCAGAATGGACAGTGAACCTTAGAAACTACGACTTGTCTTTCCCAGCACAAATTTTGCTTGCCTTTTTTTAGCAGAAACAAATGTGAACCCTCTTCCATCTGTTTTCCTGCTCAGCTGTGTGACTACCGCAACCAGTTAAATCCACAACTCATTTGATCATGGTGGCTCTTAGGAATTACACATCTGTATATTGTATGCGTTCAACAGATGCAAATCATTTGAAGAATGCATTATGTGACTGTGTTTCTCCATGTGTTCTGGTCTTGGTAGTCATGATTATGAAAATGCCCAACATGTGACAATGATGGTTAATCTGTCCATATATTGGCACTGAATGCTGCTCCCAAAATGAATTGTTTAAGAGGCAGAGCACTTTAGAAGTGGTTAGCTAGTATCTTCTACCAGATGGAACAGTCTGTGCCTTGTGAAACTTGCATACCTAGCCAACATTAGTTTAGTTTGGAAAATATTAGCTTCAGTTTGAGATAATTGCAACGTCTCTTTTGTATTGTTTGAAAAGTAATACTCTAATATGGGATGCTGTTTAGCTCCTGCAGTTTTAAGTTCTAGGAAGCAGCCATTCAAACTTAGTTCTCAAAAGTGTTCCAATGTTGAAAATATTTCAGTAGAACAATTTCTTTCTTGTTAATATTAAGACACACAGAAGCTAACATGATTTTAATGAATACATTCTTGAACGGATGCTTTCAGGAAGACTATCTCTAGCTATATTGAATCAGAAGATCTTTTAAGGGGGCTCTGCTATAATATACTAGCTGGAACTTTTTTATCCAGTCTGTTGTTTTGAATTTGTCCACCATGTTCTCCTTGTGTGGGAAGGCAAGCAAATGCAGTTGAAAGAGACAAGAAAATATGCTGTATGAACAGAAAAAAAATGTTGAGTAAGTATGGCAGGATTTCATGTGTTTTCATTTTTGAATGGATTCAAACATTCCAGGCCATACTCCAAAGGAATGGGTCAGATCTGGCAGTGGTCCACATGCTAGTGAAAAAATGTAGAAGCTTTTTAAATTGTGAACTTAAGTCCTCCTGTCCATCCCTGTCCTTGGAGCCAACAAAAGTTCTTCCTTAGACTCCTGTAACAGGTTCAAAAGGCATTGAAAACCAGGGAAAGAATGTGGTTACAGTTCTATTTTACTGATACAACTGTGGCAGGTTCAGGCCTAGGTTTTGTTCCCCTTTCCCCTCCAGATGATGCCTTAAAAACAACTCAGTTCTGCCACTGGTTTGTTGTGGGATCCTGCCATTGCATCTTGTTTTAACACATTCCTATTTTTTCTCTTGTTCCTTCTGTCTTGAGAAGCAGGGTGTCGGCTAAGAAAAACAAAAGCAGCTGTTAATTCTAGGGAAACAGCTGACAAAAGAGAAGGTCATAAACGGAGAAAATGCTACTTAATGTTCTCTTGATCCAGCTTTGAGGGTGCTCTCTTCCCCTTACTTGTGCAGTTCCTAGTTTGAGGGTCTACACACACATTCTGCCGATCTTGTAAGATGGCAATATTCAAATAATGCTTAACAGATGTTGCTGTGCTGTGTAATTGTTACAAGCTGCTTTGCTTAATCCTCGAGGACTGCTATAAATAAGTGAAACAAATAATGATGCCACATCTGGAAAAATGTAAAAATCGAGCATTTAATTTGCAAGATGTCTCAGGCATTGCAGCAAGAAATAAAAGTTCTGTGCCAGAGTATGTGTTCTGCACAAATGTAAAATTATAACAGTGATCTGAAATCTTAGTGAAAAATGATCATAAAAACATTGCGTGGCTTTGTATTTTCTCTCAGCCTCTGTTCATATTGTGCTTTGGTTTAGTTGAATTCTGCCCATGCAGAACTTAGTGGCATTGATCGTATATCCAGCTGAATTAAATTGTTAAAATCACAGTCAGTACACTGCGCCACCAGAAGGTGGATTCTTTTGTTTATGACCAACGTTTTTATGTAAAGATGTCAAGGAAAAAAAAATAACTTTCTCCAATAGGGTGATGCAATGGAAAGGAAATCTCTTGTAACATTTTAAGCATTCACCAGACTGGTACTAGTCCATGTTTATCAGAACTGAGAATGATTATAGGGAAGCGAATTAGCATATGAATTCCTGGGTGGTCTTTGTTGAATTTTTCCATAGCTACAGAAACTTGCTACCTGACATGGTTTGAGAATCCTTATAAATAATCTGTATATAAACTGACCTTATTCCAGCAACCCGTTTTACAAATTACAGAATGTGACCGACCTCCTGTTAGTCCCTATTACGTTACTACCTAGCAATACTTCCACATTACTGGCATCTTGTTCAGAATGTGGCAATGCAATCTGCTTACAGATCTTGGCAACTATGTTCATGTTAATGCCCACCCGATATTCCTTCTGTTGGCTGCCTGTAGTGTAGTAAATTAAACGTACAGCTGTGTTGCTGGTTTTTAACGCCCTGAATGGCTCCAGAGGAGACTTGTGGGGCCTGTCTGAGTTATGACACTGGCTTCTCCGAGTATCTCAAGACTCAAAGCCACAATAGCTCTTAAGCTGCCAAAGAGTCTGTGAGGCAAAGACCTGGTAACTCATCAATCAGCTCTGCCCAAAAGCAGGAACTTCAGGAATGTTAAACTGTCACACACACACACTGAGTCTCTTCAGCAGTTAAGCAGGACAGGTCAGGTGGTACTTCCTGAGCCTCTAAAAGCCTCTCAGTGGTCTGAGCAAGTAGCACCCTGCTGCTGCTAGCTGTGAGGCATCTTTGCTTTGCAGTTGTCTGCCTCTACCTTGTTTTTTTTTTTTCATTCTCTCATTCAGTGTTGGATTCTGACAAGGTCTTCAGCCATTGCATCTGAATGTTGGCAGGTGTTAGGTCTTCATGCATGGAGTTTCTCAGTTCTATAGTTGCTGTGTTGCTCTATTCTCATCGCTAAAGGGCACCTGTTTGTTGGTGGTTGTATTTGCCTGGATCCAAAGAATTGTTCAACTTACTCTGCGCATCCAAACGGGTTTTGGACATGTTTCTCACACAGCAGCCCCTCATACTGTACCAGAAACCTTTTTTTCAAAACTGAGAAAAGTTTCAAAAGCATTTTAATGATGTTGCAAATTGAAAAGAAACAAGTAAAGTTCCAGTGGGCATGGTTAAACTCTTTGTATCTCAGCCAATGGATTCTGGCCAAGCTGCTTCCTTTATGCTTCTTTGTTTTTCACTATAAAAAGCAGGTGGGTGTGATTGTATTTCAGTTGATTATGTAAATTTGTGAGGTATTTGTTGCATATAGCTGTGTTTTGTAAGTGCAAATCTAAGAATAGATAAATTTATGTAAAGTAGTGCCTCCTAGAGATGGAAAAGAAACACAGAAATGAAAAACAATTGATGAACAGTGCTCAGGCGGGACAAGAATACCAGCTACCGTTGACATGAAACTTGCAATTTACAGAATTTAATGTGGCAAAATTTCCAGCCATCTGATTAAACCCCTGAGGTGCAGAAAAGCCGACTGCGAATTAGAAACTGAAAGTGCAAGATAATCGCTTTGTGTATCTCTGAGAGGATTACCTTACACAGAGCCCTTTATTTTAACGCAGGCACCATTACAAAGAACTGCTTAAATCACACCATATCAGGAAACTGCCTGTGGAAAAGGGTTGGCCCAGACAACAAGCTGCTGGAGTGTCGCTTGCTTCATCATTCACAGGTTTGTTAATGCTGTGAGTACTGTTCCTTGTTCAAGTGATAAAACCTTATATCTTTTGTCAGATTTAACGGTCCTGCCTAAGTAAAAAAAAACACACAAAAAACCAGTTGGATATTCATACTTGGGATGGCTGGGGTTGTAGCCCAAAGTGAGGAAAAATAGTATTCCAGGGGATGCAGCTCTGATGTGAGCAGCTTTTAGGCATTCAGATGCATTAGCATACCGGGGGGGGGGGCAAGGGTTGCAAATGCACCAGGCTGGAAAGACCGGGTGGCGCCATAGAAGGTGTTCTGTGGGCCGGTATGACCGCACGTGAAAACCGGAAGTGAGACTTAAGCACCTTAAGGCACTAGTAGAAGGCAGTTTGAGTGCCAGAGAGGTCACGTGCCGCTTCTCTGGCCCTCAGAATGCCTCTGCGGGGAGGGAGCACCTCCAGGTGAAGGGCACACCCCTGGAGGTATGTCCCTGGGTGCAACCCCTAGTAATGCCACTGTACACATCTGAATACATGCATAGAGAATGATCTAGCTGATCTGATATGCATCTGATGTGAAAGAACACATCTGAAAGAGTGCACAGGCACACATAGCTATCGGTATGTAAGGTTCTCCATGTATTTGGGAGTCTTATTGTCATAGGGTTCCAGATTAGGTGGAGAGAGATCTCCATACAGCTATGCATGTAGGTGCTTTGCACAGTGAGACTGTGTAGCTCAAGGGCAAAACCTGCTACACCGCCACTTCCCCCACTCCCATGCATTCATCCTACATGAATCAATTCCTGAAAATGGTTCTAATAATATAAAGGGGTCATTGTACAGGGGTCCCTGCTGATCTAATGAAAATCTGGAGGCTGTCTGTGAAGCTTACCATCTCCCAGCATGTGTTCACTGAATGTCTGAAAACTGTTGAAAACCCCACAAAATAATGGTTCTGTTTAAATCAAAATATGTGGCTATACTTTTGTGTGTGAACCTTTTGGGTGTATGAGCTTAGTACTCCTCCCTAGGTATGCTTGCTCTTCACCTTCATGTAAAGGAATTTTGGCTCCTAATTAGTAATTTGTCACCAAGGCCCCAATAGATGGTCTTCAGTCCTCTGCAAACAGTGACAGATTTCAGCTTATCCATCCAAAGCTAGATTCAATTTCTCACATGCCTAGTGACAGGCTTGCAGGATCCTAAAAGTTGCCATATATCTTGTACAATGTATTAGCAGCTATTGCTGTCCCAGTTGTCCTGTGTATCATATACCAGGGTCCCATTACACTAAGCAATATCTGGTTTTTTTAAATGAAAGAGCAGCTCTGACCCAAGAACTTTCAGTCCTTGTGAATTATACCCAGATAACTAGGGCATTAAGGCTGTGGATCATGAAATAACGGTGAAACAAGCACATTCCATGTTTGTTTGCTATCAGACTCAGATAGTTTGCCTGTCAGTTTGGAAGCAAAATGGACCCTTCTCAAAATAAGCTACTGGCTGCTGTATACTTGGAGGATGTCTTCTGGAGTGTATAGGATTGCAAATGTGAATGGAATATCAAATTCACAGGCTGTGTGAGTCTATCACAAGTCTAGGTTGAGAGCAATTGAGATATGCAGTGTTAAGGCCTGTGTTGAAAGAGTGGGGGTGGGGGCGGGAAGTGGGCAAAAACGAATATTTGGCATTAGAAAGAAAAATAATACCTTTTCCCATTCTCTGCAAGTTTTCCACTCCTGCTGCTATATAGCAATAAAATCTCAGGTTTGGGAGTAGCAGTCAGTCCCAAACATGTCCATTTAACACAATATGAGCACAACAGGGGAAGACCTCAGAGGAATGGGGAAGAAACTCCTTACCGCTGGCCAAGGCCTCAAGGGTGGCCAGTTGGAGATGTGACTTAAAGGTTGGGGATACACTGCTGTGTTTTCTTGCAGGTCCCACTTTGTAGACTGTCAGGGGACAAGCTTATCAGGAGGGAGAGGGAGTCAACCCTCCCACATGAGTGGCGAAGCAGAAGCAGGTGAGGGAGGGCTGTTGAGAAGAGGAAAGGAGCAAAGGAAGAGGGTGGGTAGCCATTAGTCCAGCGTTGTCATTCAGCCGGAACGCTGGGCGGGAGGAACGGGTGAGTGGCAGCCCGCCCGTTGCGTTCCAGTCCGTTTCGCCGTCTTCCCCGCCCTCGCGGGAAGCGGGGAAGACGGCAAAACAGACCGGAACGCAACGGGTGGGCTGCCGCTCACCTGTTTCTCCCACCCAGCGTTCCGGCTGAATGACAACGCTGCATTAGTCCCAGGGAATATAAACACCTGAGCAACACCAATTAGAGAGCACTCTTCAGCTGGACAGTATCCGGGCAGATTAAGTTCATGAGGCCTGTCCAGTGATAGGAAGACCCAGTGATGAAGTCTAAGCCCCTCCCTCAGGGTAGTTTCTGAGGCCTTTCAGGACAGGGTTGGCCCAGAAGAGGTGCCGAACAGGTGGACTGACAGGTTGGGAACCCAGTGCAGGCCATGTGGGCCTTGATGTATTCTGGGCCCTGGGGCAAGATAGACATAGACATTGGCAGCCCAAGCCCTACCCACCGGTAGGCTGCTATTTCTGATATTTTTCTAAGCTTCCCTGCAAAGGAAAGACAAAAGGAGAGATTCAGAAGAGAATAATAAAATTCGCATATTCACTTCTGAAAAGTAATGCTGTGTGTAGATTGATATTCTAAGTGGAGTGGAACTGGCTTGAACTGCTGGAACTGACTCATTCTCTACTTTGAAAGCAAATGCCTTGAGATGCAGAGAACAGGTGTCCAAACAACTTCTATGCACTTGAGAGTGCCTGCCTGGCCTGACCCATTTGTTTGCCTGTTTCCAAATTATCTTTCCTGCTGCTCTTCTGTGCTAGATGTAATGCTAAAAATAACATATCTGCCATATTTTAAGCCTATCTCAGTTATTTGCAGTTATTTCTTTTGAAAGCTCCTCTGAGATATTTACAAGGCTGCTATCTGCTTAACTTTCTTTCCGCTTCTGTGTGACTTTATTTTAGTAGGTTTTCACATCTCCGATAAGGACTGCTGAATTTCGCGTCTCATACACGGTCTCTCCTTTTTTATAAGAGACACTTGATCTTTATTTCGTTTCAAATGAAACTTGGGCAGATAACTTGGTTGGTTTTTACCTGTTTGGGTTCTGCAGCTTTGTCTTTTAATGAGATCTTGTGGCTATTTCAATCTCTCTGCTCCTTTTGTGCTGATGTTGTTTTCTCCTTTGGCTAACTCGGTCTTCCTTTCTGGAAAGGTCTTGTGGAGGATTATAATAACTTTCCACCTGTATTGATCCAGATATACTAGTCAGAAGACTTGCAAAAATAAAGGCTTAGGAACATAACAGAAACTGAAGCACTACTACAGGTTTATAACTTGAGGGGAAAAAATCATCAGCTGTGAACGTGTAAGGTCATTATTTAATGGTGGCCCTCAAAAGTCCAAATATTCTCACTTTTCTTCCTTCTATTTTTCCCCTCTATCCTTCTAGTTAATTCTATTGACTGTCATCTTTATAAAACTAGTTAGTTCAATTCTTGCTTCATTTTGAGATTTGATTTTTTTTTCTTTTTAGTGAAGAGATCCTTGTGCACTTTTCAAAGATTCTTTTTTTTTTATGACTGTCAGGGTGGATTATGGTGTGCTGTACGTAGCTTGGCCTTGTTGGTGCTTGATGTCACCTGTCAAAGAACACTGCTTGTACATTTATTCAGAGGACACCTGCTATGCAAATCTCCAGCAAAAAGCTTCAGAATATGTACAGATACAGTGCTTGTAACATTTTACTATTCTCTTCCTTTGTTCAGATTTTTCCAGCTTTTTTTTAACCACAGCATGCAGCATTTTGAAGAGAAGATACAATTACCTGCAAATGCAGGAAATAGAGGCTGCACATGGCAATATATGCTTAATCCCATTGAATTGGTTGAGAATAAGCCTGACTGGAGGCAGGCTTCCAGGCATTAATGGACACCATTTCTAAGAAGCCTTTCTGGTTTTGCTCTAATGCCAGAATGTTAATTTAATAGAGAACTGACCTGTGCAGAATTCAAAGATCAAAAAAGGTGTTTTTTTCTTCAGAATTTCTCTTTTCTTTTCACCACATACATTCAGAGGAAGCCCATACTCTACCCCTGTTTATGGGGAATACACAGTGGGGGGAAAAAAGATATGTAGTTACTTCCAGACTTGTAGCTTGGAGTGGAACATTGATTTGTCTAGAATTCTTCACTTTGCACCATAAACTTCAGACTTATGCTTCTGTTATGTTCAGAAAGGGCATATTAGTGCATATTTGTCACTGAAGAGCCATCGTGGAAGAGATCTTTAAAAGTATAATATATAGCCTGAAAGATAATACTTTGCCATTTTCCAGAGTCGTCTTGTGACTCTCCATCAGCGTGATAAGGATTCAGCAGAGGGGAATTGTTGTAAAGGACTTGTAGAAACTCATAAGAAGAAAGATTGAATAAATTGGAGTTGGATGGGACGGATTGGATGGGACGGATAAACACCCGGGCACACATGTGAGTGGGGGGGTCAGGGATGGGACAGATAAACACCCGGGCACACATGTGAGTGGGGGGGGCAAGGATGGGGCATATAAACACCCGGGCACACATGTGAGTGGGGGGGTCAGGGATGGGACAGATAAACACCCGGGCACACATGTGAGTGGGGGGGATCAGGGATGGGACAGATAAACATCCGGGCACACATGTGAGTGGGGGGGCAGGGATGGGACAGATAAACACCCGGGCTCAAATAGGTTTCCCGCAGGCAAACCGATACAGGGCCATCTGTATGGGTGGTGGTGGGGGGGTCAGTGATGGGACATATAAACACCTGGGCACACATGTGAGTGGGGGGGTCAGGGATGGGACATATAAACACCTGGGCACACATGTGAGTGGGGGGGGTCAGGGATGGGACATATAAACGGGCCATCTGTATGGCTGGTGACTGGGGGGCAGGGATGGGACATATAAACACACGGGCACAAATAGGTTTCCCGCAGGCAAACTGATACAGGGCCATCTGTATGAGTGGGGGGGTCAATGATGGGACATATAAACACCCGGGCACACATGTGAGTGGGGGGGTCAGGGATGGGACATATAAACGGGCCATCTGTATGGCTGGCGAGTGGGGGGGCAGGGATGGGACATATAAACACCCGGGCGCAAATAGGTTTCTAGCAGGGAAACCTATACAGGGCCATCTGTATGCCTGGTGAGTGGGGGGGAGGGTCAGGGATGGCACATATAAACACCCGGGCGAAGCCGGGTACATAAAAGCTAGTATGGTATAATATAGCACCAAAGATCTATAAATATTGAAGGAACTAATAGAGATAATTCTGTCACTTGTTTTAGGGCCTCTCCATACGATCTTTTTTGATACACTTAGGTATGATACACATATGATTTTTTTGATACATATGCTGATGCAGCCATGCTAGTGGGAGCGTGCACTAATCATGGAGGCCCTCTCAAGGGAATTTTCGATCCCTTACCTCAGAGCTGTATTGTATCAGGTCCTACATCTAGAGTTGTTCATGAGTTGACAATGTTTTCCCTTAAGATAGCACTTCTGTTGCCATGACATTGTGTTTGACCAACGCTCTCATTGTAATGGGGGATTTTTGGGGGGGAGTGGAGGGGGAAACATTCATTCTTTTCCAGTTAGCAGGTCCATTGCTGTTAGAACTGGTGTGTAGCATAGGGTGCGCAAGTGGTAAGATTCACTGTTGGGCAGTGCCTGGGCTTGGAACTAGCAACCAGTGGCACAACTGTTCTTACCAGCACCTACATTTTGTGACCCTTTAAATGACATTCCTAAATTTCTCTATACAGTAGTTTCAAAAAAAAACCCTAAATATTGGCTGCATGACTGGTTGCATTATTTTGCTGTTGGCCAACCTTTAGAACTGACGTGATCAGGGAGCATATCTGAGAAGCACATCATTTGAAGCAGAAATGTTTGCCCTTCAATGTTGGAAAACAGTTCAGTTTAAAAAGCTCAGCAGGCAGTGGTGGTGGTGGTGGTGGTTTCTGCCTTGTTGGCTTTCCCTCTTCTCTTTCTCCTCCTCCTCTTCTTCCCCAACAAAGCAACTAGTTCTCTGTGAGAGGAGATGGGCGGTGAATGTATTGATTTGTTGTTCCAGTAGGCTACAGATGCAAATAAGGAAGTATTGATAGAAAGCAAATTAGCCATGCAAGTAATGTTTGTCACACAAAAACCCACCACAATTTTTATATTCTTGCAGTTGTCCCGGAGCTAAAACTTCTTTGTGGAGCTGATTTCCTGAAGACTTTTCATACACCTAACCTCTGGAAGGAAGAACATGTCCAAGAAGTAGTGGAAAAGTTTGGATTGGTTTGTATAAGTCGCGCTGGCAGTGATCCTTTTCAGGATATCTCTGCCTCTGAGATTTTAAGCAGGTACAGGCAGAATATCTACGTGGTTAGAGAGTGGATTCCAAATGAAATCAGTGCCACGAGCATAAGGCATGCCTTGCGCAAAGGACAAAGTGTGAAATACCTGCTTCCGGACTCAGTTATTTCCTACATTAAGCAGCACAATATATACACAGAAGAAAGTGAACGGAAAAATGAAGGGGACTTGCTGCAGCCTCTGAAGCAGCATGGCGCTATGGTCAACCCTCTTAATGACTGATGTGTATTCTCTGCTGCATGAGTGAAGCTCCTGGCTTGTGGTGGTGGTGGTCCTGGTGGTAGCAGATGTCGGGAGGGAGGGGGAGATTCCAAATAAAGGAAATATGCTGCAGAATTAGGGAGTAATTAATTATGGAAAATCTGTGTGCACCACTCGAAAGACACTGGTGCACATTTGGAGCTCCATTTGTACAGAGGTTTGTTTGCTTTCTTCAGTATCAGGAAGTTTTCATAGGAATGCATGTCCAGGGCCTGATGGTATGAATAAAAAAAAACACCCCTTGTACCTGATGTTTCTTGCAACTCTTGAAATCCACCTGTGCACACTGAGGCTGCTGGATCTGGTGTATGGTAACTTGACGTAAGTTTGGTTTGCTGCATCTAGCTTATGGTGATGGATGTCTAGTCTAATTTCTGCTCAAATGCAAGACATTCCCACAGAGAATGCTTCTACTCATGTTATTATAAGAGAAGAATAGCTGCCATAATTTTGCAAATCAGTTATATTCATATTTTTTATGATTGTGCAACAACTCTGGGATGGCAGAATCCAATGCACATTTAAATACATCTTTTGTACACAACTTCATAAAAACCCAATTTTGCATACTGTTTTATATGGGAATGTTTTTAACAAGCAAAACATGACATTTTTTGAGAAACTACGTTCAGTACGCCTTCCTTTTTCTGTGTTTATAGAAGTGGGGGCTTCAACATTGCAAGGAAATGTGTGAAAACAAAGCAAGATGATGTCTACGAATGGCCACTGGTTTCCTTTTTGGTTTCCACTGGTTTCCTTTTTGGCCAATTTTCAGAACTTTCAAAATCATCTAGCACCCTGTTCATATGTACATAGAACGTGCCAGGCAACAAAGTTCCTATACATATAGCTCATTAAATTCCTATTTGAGTAACTATGGGATGAAAGGGAATGTACTGGTATGCCCTGATAAGCAAGATAGGATTCTAATAGTTCGTTAGAATCCTGTCTTAATTCTAGGATATTGAATATTCTTCGAATTGGCAATGAATGAAACCATTACACTGGAATTCTAGACCAACAGAGGACTTAAGTGTTGAAAGGTTCTGGGACCTCACTACTCTGCGAATTCTGATAATGCAATCATGCAGATGGGTTTTAATGTTCACCATTTTGGAAGATGCACATGAGAGAAGTAGCTTATGACTGATCTGGGAATGCTTTGGTAGATATGAGAATCTTGCTTATGAAAACATGGCACCTTGTGCCCAGCAGGAGAGGGACACTGCCTGTATTCAGAAGCACAGCAGCTAATGTCTTGGATCACCTAACTCAATTAATTTAACCTTGGACTCATGCTGCACTGAAAACTATTTGTTCTACAACATACTTGTTTGAAATTTCCCTGATGCATTCCTAAGTGATGGGAAGACTTTACAGTCTCAAGTGATTCCTTTCAAGCAGCCGTGTATTGTTGTTGAATAATGCAATACTGCATGGTTTTTCACTCGCTTCCTTGCACTGAAGTTAATGGGTTTCTGTGAAGTACTGCTTAGTTCTTGGCCAGAAAATACTTCGTATTCTCTTAGCTCCAAGAGTGTTCTGATTAATAAAAATGTGCAGCCCTGCTAGAGAGTTTGGGTGGTAACTGGAATTGGGTATTATTCCAATAATACAAGGTTGGATGAGTAATGACTGGCTTTTTTCAGCCATCTATTAACCAGCTAGTTTTAATATCTTGTGCCGAGACCCATTGCTCAGGGAATGCTGCATAAACATAGTATAGCGTGAAGAATGAATTTAGAGTGCAATCCTATGCACTAATTGGTCTGGCACAAGTCCCTTGTGCCAGCCCAGGAGTGTGGCAGATGTCCATGTGCAGTCCTCCCTGTACCAGTTCCAGAGCAGCACCAGGTAAGCTCATGCCAGCTGAGTTTGGGGCAAGGGGGAGGGGGAAGGCGGGCCTGTGGATGGATCAGCTCAAGGAAGGGATCTCTAGTACTTAGGCTGGATCCTAATCCCTGGCTTGGTGAGCCTTACACGGAACCTTACACGGAGCCTTAGCGATTTCACTGGTGCAGATATAGCCCTGTTTGGGTGGCTGCCACGTGACATGGGATAAGGGAAATTAATTCCCCTACTCTGAGTTGCGCTGCAGCCAACCCCACCTCCACAGGCTGACTTGCCTCCCTATAGGATCAGGCTGTTAGTTATTCAGAATAGAATCGTTTTCAGCTGAAGAACCTTTAAAACCCTTCCAGGACCATACAAAACTCGAAGGAAAAATGGGAAAGGTTCTTAAATATACCAGAGGTCCATGCTTTGTTTTCTATCCAGCCCCTCCATCACAGTGTATGTCTATTGCAGGCAGAGCTTAGAACTTGTCCATGTATCCAAAAAAGGAATAAGTTGTGCAGAAGGGACAAAATAATATGGTTAAAATTCCCAGCTAATCAGTTGACCTTATAGCCATTGAACATAGGGCAGTGACCTGATTCCATTTAAATCAAGCCATCCTGCTGTCCTTAGGAAACTAAAAGGTCCAGGATTTAAAGGTGGACCTTTAACACTAATCGGCTTAGAGGGCCTAGCATAACTGCATGGTTGGAAGAACAGATAAAAGAAACCAGAGTTCAAACTTGCCTCGGCAAAAGGCACTGAGCTTCATGGTGCAGAATTAACACCCACAAGACAAAAAGGCTTTGATTTTTGACTAGGACACAAACAGCAGTGATGCCTGCAGATTTCAATGGTTACTGGAAAATTCTCAGCAATGACAATTTTGAGGAGTATTTGAAAGCACTTGGTAAGAGTTTGCTTTTATTTATATATTTATTTGGTGGCTATAACTTTGTACATTCTAGCCTGGATCTGATTATTCTGAAGAGTTAAGCATAACTATGCAGCCATTATAGTTTACGTGGCTTTTTTCTGAAGGAGAAAGTTTAGCCCCAGTACTTTACAGTGCAGTGAATTAAAAAAAATTTTTTTGAGTGGAAATAAGATATGTAGAAGTGATGTATTTGGAACCTAGCTTAATTTAGAGTCGTGAGTTTCTATTAACAATCAAGAACTCATTGTTACAGCCTTGTCAATGTATCTGACACTTTACAGAGTTTCACAAATAAAATGGCAGGTCTTTATACCCCAGGAGGCCATGTAGATTTCATCAAGGTGGGAGAAGGAATGAGTGAAAGAACAAAGCTAGCAAAGGATTCATTATGAATTTGATCAGAAAACTGAACGGTAGTACTATATGTCTGTAGTAGCAAATTTAGATGTACTGTGGGGGACAGGAGGTACTGAAATGTATTCACTTACAATGTCAGATTTCCTATAAAGTTGCACGTTCAGTCCGTAGAACTCAGGGTCTTGCTTGTGCAACTTTTATATACATCTCTTTTTGTTCCTTGAATTTTTTTCAGATGTCAATGTTGCTGTGAGGAAAATTGCCAACATGCTTAAACCTGACAAAGAGATCATTCAGGACGGAGACCATATGATCATTAAAACACTAAGCACTTTTAAAAACTACATCATGGATTTTGATATAGGGAAAGAATTTGAGGAGGATTTAACCGGGGTGGACGATCGCAAATGCATGGTAAGAACTGCACTGCTACTCTTGCTTTGCCAAAAAGAGAAACACAAACTTCCTAGAAATATTGTTTTTACGGTAGTTGACTGAAGGAAGGGGGCTAACTCCCTTGGGAGAGGGCAGCTATTTACATTAAGCATGGAACTCCATGGCAAGGGTTTACATCCTTGTAGGGAAGTCTCCAAGCTCAAAGGAACCCCTTTTGCCAGGGGGAGAACTAGGGTGAGGCACATGGGAGCCTCAATAGCAACCAAGCAAGCCCGGGTACTGGTGGCCCCTTCAGAGACACTCAGGCTAGGAGTCAGAAAAGGTAAGTTTGAGTCTGAGGACCAGAGGACCTGCCACAACCAACTACACTATTTTTGCATGGCTGGCCAGAAACAGCAGGTACAAAAGAGGAGATTGAGGCCAGTCTTGAACCCACACCAAGTCATACACACACCCAGAAACACCAGCCAGTTCTTTCTAACCATTCAACCACAACAGGAGACATACACAGAGTAGTTTGTGGGACATTTATTATTGTGAACCTGACTATACAGCACATGGAGCAATTGGAGGGAGCATTGAATGGGCCAATCATTGGGCCATGTGACACAGGGTCCCTATTGCAGCAGCCTCCCTGTTAGTCGCAAATGCACTTAGGTCTTGATATCATTGCTGGAACTTGCTCCACAATAGCTGTGACATAGATGTCATGATGCTGTCTTCTCCCCTCCCAACTTCTGCTTTATGGCAACAGAGAACGGGTGGTTCATGACAAGTAAGAAATTTCCCTTTGCTTCTGGAACCCAAGGAGTCAGTGAGGATGTTGCAGACCCTGAGCCCTGGGAGCAGAGCAACCCTTCCTCCATCCGTCCACTGTGGAGCCCACCCTAGGAACAACTAGGGTGGGGAAAAGAGATCCCTGTTCTTTAACAAAGCAACATCTGTGATCAGGTCAAAAAATGTATTGCATAGTTTCAAAGTTGGAGCAGTTTCTGAAACAAACACACAAGCAGGGTTGCCAACCATCTCATCCCAGCAATGTTCTTGTGCCTTGCTGACACAAGTTAACTGACAGATAGCATAATAGCATATGGCAGTGACCTCTGGCTACACCAGTTAATTCACTGTCGTGGAGTTTGCAAAGCAGTAGGTGCCTGTCTGAAACAAGCAGGTTAGCAACCCTACAGAAGAACAGCTGAGATCATGCTGGTCATTGCTGCAGGCACACAGTGGGCTTCCCTTTGGTCTACCTGACTGGCCGTGTGGAAGGCCCTGTGTCCTCTTCTTCATAGGACAGCAGCCTAAAGAGAGAGAGAGAGAAGCAGGGCATAGACAGCAGTGTCAGTAACAGGCTCTGGATCAAAATCCATACTGAGTGGTTGTGAGATAATGTAGATGCAATCTCACCCTGTTGGTGGTGAGAACATAGAGCCTCAGGGTATTGCCTTTATAGGGATAAGCGTTGTAGAGAAATTATGTGCAGAATGACTATTATGCCCAATGTAGCACTGTTGCAAAAACATTAAAAACAGAAGGGCTTCAGATGAGTGTTTGGCCAGCAGTGACAGTGGTTGGAGACCCTAGCACTCACTACAAGAGTGCAAAGACTCACTACTATTAGCTGTTTCTCAAAAAAAAAAAAAAAAAAGATTGTTAGACACCATGGTTTATTGCAAAGATGCATTTGTCATTGTTAGTATTAATAGTAGCATTAATGTTAGTATTAGTATTTATATACCGCTTTTCAACAAAAGTTCACAAAGTGGTTTACAGTCAAAATCAAATAATTATTTTTCAGATTTTCTGTCTGAAAAATTAAATATTTAAATGGCCCCTTATCCCAAAGGGGCTCTCAATCTAAAAAGATGCAGGGGAACACCAGAAAACAGTCACTAGAAAAGACACTGTGCTGTGGTAAAAAGGGACAGTTACTGTCCCCCTGCTAAATATAAGGACACCCCTTGAAACAGTGCCTCTTGCCCAGTTAGCAGGGGTTTATTGAAGGGTCATTATTTGCTTAGGGTAGATTCATCCTCTGCAGCATCTGTACATTGCAGCATGAGGTTCCCTCCACTCTGCTGCTTATCTGCATAGGGTGCATTGTCCTTGCTCCTCCCATTGGGATGGTGGAGTGGAAGTTCCACTTGCGTGTTTGCATACAGAGTCCTCCTGGGGCAGAATTTCTGCTATAAGAATTCTCTAAGAATTCTCTAAGAAAACTAGAGAACATATATGTTGCGAGGGGCTCTGTGTGCAAAGTGTTCTTTCTCCAGAATTCCGATTATTGCCGTTGCTGTGTGCGCGCGCGCACGACAGGAGGCCAGAATAGTAGAGCTTCATACTGTATGCTCTGTCATTTGAGATTGAGTCTTCCTGACAGGGATTTTAATGCTGATGCTGATACGTTGTGAGTCGCTACGAAGTGTAGTCTGTTATGTATCCTGTGCTCTGCTATGGGAAAGTGGATATGGCAAATGGCGACTCCGCCTCATCCTGCCCACATCCCTCCCACGTCTCCACCCTCTTTGGTGATTTGGGCTGGAGATACTGTATGTCGGTGCAGTTTTGCGCTGGCAGCTGTGACATCTGTTGGTGGAATTGGAGCTATGATGGTGGCGCTGTGATAGTGCACTGGCCTATCTATTGTACCGGTTTCTGAAGGCACCAACCATATCCTGTGCTACACAGCCTGGCATTTTGGATGTATCAGATTGCATGATTAGGGCCTTTTCAAATTGGGTTTAGTCCTGGATTATCACTCATTGTTCACACCTTATTTATGGGTGCTTTACAAAATGTCTTTATTCAGCTGTTGTTAGCTCATCACATTCATTAATGGGAAAAATTAATTTAGTGTGGTAGGATAGCATAATGACTGCAGTGTGGACTTCTGCTGGCACTACTATTTTGTCCCTTTTGAAGAGTTGCATACCTAAGATACTGCCCCAGAAACCTGGAGAAGATTGGTCTACCCATTGTGTCTACCATGCAATAAGATGTGTTGCAGTTCCCTATTTGACTATAAACAGAAAAGCAAGGATGGGCAAGGAGCCAGTTTGGTCATGCCATTAATCATTAAATGGTACTGCTTGCAGAGTACGTAGCTGAGTCAAATAGCAAAAGCAGGGCTTCCTAAATAGGATTTACTACCTGTCATGTCCACCTTTCCATAATGATTCTGCATGGGGCAGTAGAGACTGCACACGCTCTATGTAGCAGTTTGTAATAGAAACAGAAGCATCACCCTTAACGGAAGCTGACAGGACCAAGAATTCTCCCTTGTGATCTGCCAGCTTTCAACACGGAAACAATATTGTGCAGCCCATAATGCCAATTAGTGGCCTTGTCTTGCTAATACCAAGCTGCTTAGCTGGGGCAGAGCCTAAACATTGTCTTTTCTGCTTGTCTGAGGGCAAGACACTGCTAAAGATTCCCAAAGTGGAGGCCTCGATAAGTGAATGGTTTGCAAGCTGCAGAAGGTTATTCTGGTGAGCAAGATAAAAGCCAAGCTGAAAGTGGAGCAATAGGCTCTCACTGGTGACTGCCAAAGAAGAATGTGTAGTGCTAAGAAAATAAGAGAGGCTTTCTTGATACTCAGTATGAGCCTACTATTCACTCTAATAGAAAATCTGGAATATCACTGCTTCAAGCCCTACTTTTCAGTTGACTCTCTCTTAGGACACAATCCTAACCAATGTTCCAGTACTGGGGTAAGGACAATGCAGCTCTGAGGTGAGGGAACAAACATTGCCTGGCCTTGAGGAGGTCTCCATGATTGCTACTCCACTGCGGGATGCAGCACATGCCCAATCGGCACAGCTATATCAGTGCTGGAAAGTTGGATAGGATTGTGCTCTTAAGCATCATTCCCCTGGCAAAAACCTCTCCTTTGAAAAAGACATTGGGAGACTGGGAGTGGAACTTGGTTGCCCATCTGGTGCGTTAGCATTTTAGTGAGTTGCTCTTTTATCCACTTGTTCTCTTCTTGTCGTTCTAAAGCAGAACTTTCTTCAACCTTGTAACCCAAGGGGGTCGTAAAGCCTCAGTTGTGGGGTCTTGGCAACTTAAATGACATTCCTAACCTGGAGTTAGGCTGGCACAGTTAGGCCAGCAAAGTTTGGCTGGCACAAGGATCACAGTTAAGTGTGTTTGGATCACTCTTGGGGTCAAGGAGGTGGCTTCTCTGACTTCAAGACTGGTCCAAACATACTTTACAGTGTCATTTGCGCCAGTCAAATTTTGCTGGCCTAACTGTGCCAGCCCAACTCCAAGTTAGGATTGCACCCTCAAAAAGGTTGAAGACCACTGGACTAGAGCACCACCTGGTTCAGGGGGAGGCATGTGGAGATTGTTACCAGGAGATTGTATCCCAATCATGCTCAGGTTCTTAGCAATTGTGCTAAAATGACTTTCACTAGTGCCAGGCTTCATGGTAACTTTTTCTGTTTTCTCTAATAAGAATATTTGGTTACAGTGAACAGTGCTAGCAAGACATAACCGAAGCAGGAAATGGGCAGCAATAGGGGTGGGCAGATAGGGGGCAGAATCAACCATGGGTCTCCAGTCTCATACATGAATTTATTTATTTTTTTGGGGGGGGAGGGGGTTCCTGGCACAAAAAAAGGTTGAGGACCACTGTTGTAAAGAGTTCAAATTTTCATTGGTTTGTAAGTTCCAAATTTGTAAGCAGCTCTGACTTTACCCACAAAGCATGGTAGAAATGAAATAAACCACCAATATGACCTGCTTTTCTGTTGTTGCAGTAACTGAGCATTAGTTCAGTGAGGACTGCTCAAAAGGATGAATAATTGCCTTTCCGTTATCTGGGCATCCAGCAGCACACATTTGCTGCTGGGAAACAAAATATTTATTCAGTCCTATGCATTGCTTCATGACTCACAAAAAACCAGGATTTAGAATCCTGAGTCTTTTTTTCCTCCAGTACTGACTACAATTTACATTTGCTTCTGCCCATATTTAATATGACAACATTGTAGTGATTGGCACTATAACAGTAAGAATTTTGCATCTTATGCAGTGGTAACTTATTTTTTAAAAAGAAGTGTGATACAAGCTCTTCGAACTGCTGGGTAATAATTAAGCATACGGTTACCTCTTTGTTTGGCAGAGTCTGTTTTGTTTAGTGTCTGTAACATGCCAGGGATTGGATTTAGGATAAAGGAAGCTGTTCTCCAGAGTGGTAAGAAAAGTCTCTCCTGCACAAGTTCTACAATTGCAGTCCTATAAAGCTTTTTAAAAAGAGCTGCAATGCTTTAATAAAATTAAGCAGAGTGGGCTAGGAGAAAGGTACCAGGAACTTCAGCTGTGCCTTTGTGTTTTATTTTATTGAGCTAGTGGCAAAGGCCTAGCAATACAGCTTTCGTCAGATTGACGATGGTAGGGTTAAAGGAAATTGATATACCTATAAACATTACCTATAAGCATTACTTTACTCTGCTGTTTGGAGTACATCTTTTCCCCTTATATGTAACTAATCTGTTCCTGAAAATGGTCCTTGTAGTGAAAATCTGGTAACAAAGTATTACATTAATTTCAATGGGAAAAATTCTAACTCATTCCAAAACCATTCCAAATCATCCTTTCCTCCCCAAATCACCCTTAATGCCTGATAGCATCAGGAAAAAGCTGTGTGGCATGATAAAATAGAATAAATAACATTGAATAACTATAGCATCAATAAAGTGTTAACTTTGACAATGAAAATATTTCAGACGTTCAAGCATCTCATAATGAGGTTTAGCACCTCAGGTTTTAGTTGCAAACTATTAAATGCAGCACATTTAATATTTTGTATTAATTAAATGCAGCACATTCCTTTTTGCATCTGTTTTTCCAGTTTTTTCCTATGAGGGTTTTTAAAAATCTTCTTATGTTCTTCAAGACTCACAGTCACAACAATTCGTAAAAACACAGCACAGAAACAGATATACTGTAATAGGAACCATGTTATGCCTGGGGAGATGCTACTCATCAGGCAGTGCATTTCACATGAAGGAGGGCACCTCTTCCCTGGCTGTGCTCAGTCCTCGGAGTTTCCTCTAAAGTCCACAGGAGCACACCCAAGAAAGGGGACCCTTCTGGACCTGCCAGAGGAAGAAATCCAAAATTCAATCCAATCTCTTGGCACTCCTTCTTGGGCACGTGAGACAAATTTGTCTCATTCTCTGTCTCCAGGGCTCAGTGTGGAGGGGAGGTGTCCCCATTGGGTTAAAATGGGAGCTAGACCTTGCCTCCACGAAAGACTTTGATCTTTTCCTTTCCCCATTATTCCCAGACCTTATGTTGAACATATGATATGGATAAAGAAGGATGGGCTTAATTTGTGCAGTTTGTATAAGTGAAAATCTGTGTAACAGTAGTACTTAAAAGGGGGGAAGAATGTATAAGCAGAGATTAGTACACTTTGCGCAAAAGTAGCTTATTTATACAAAGCAAAACAGAGTTGACCACATGGGCTCAAGCAGAAGGGGTTGAATTAGAGAGCTAGTTCTGTCTGCAAGTTTCAATTGGTTTTTGATGGGTTTTCAGAATGCCTGAAATAGCACAAGGACCCAGATGCGGATCCCATCCTGCCTGTGATTCAGCCCTTCTTGACATTTACAAGCAGTGCTAGCACAGGACATTGCATTCCTGCCGCTTTGCCTCTATTCACCATGCTTTTCCTGTTCCAAAGAACACGGCTTGCCCCTGCTTATTAACCACATTGTGCCTATTTGATGTGTAATTTAGAATGTCTAAGATTTGATTTAATTGTGTATTTGCTATAGAGATCATTTAATGCGGTCTGAACACAGCCATATTCTTTTTGCTTGTTTTCATTCATTAAGCACTGTACAAAAGAGGAGCAGGATGGCAGGATGGAATCACTATTTGAGCAAAATACCATATAATAAACTTGTTGATTCTGAAGATAGCTTTTGATATGCTTTTCTTGACAAGACCTTTCTTTTTAAGGAAGCATTTAATTGCTGGCATGCTGGGTTGGCATCTTAACTTGTATTTTAATTTGTAGTCTTTTAATCTGTAATTTTAATAATTGCATTGTCCATTGTGGTCTGTCGTTTTTTAACTATCTGCTATTGTTTTTAAATTTTATTCTGTATTTTTTATTGTAAGCTGCCTTGGGTGCCCCAACAAGGAGCAGAAAGATGGGGTATAAATTCATAAAAATAAAAAAGCAGTGAAATAAATTGAACAGCTCAGTCCAATCCAAAGGCCCTCCCCACTGATGTAAATGCACTACTGGAGAGCATGCAGCATCCTGTGCGGGGGGGAGCAGTCTCAAAGGTCGTCTTCAGGTAACATGTGTTCCATTGCCAATAATGTGGACCTGGTTAGGTGGATCGAGGCTGGGAAAGGGGACAGGATATCAGCAGAACTGCTACCACTATACAGCTCCATGCCTTGCCTTGGCACACCCTTCCTTATCCAACTCTCCATCCCATTCTTCCCCCTCCCCATTCCACCCACCGCCTCTCCCCATGCCAACTTACTAACGCCAGAGGTTTTTCAGAGGTTTGCTGATGTACAGCCAAGACCCCTTTCTGCCTGCAGTAGTAGCTGGGCTGCACAGAATGGCGGGTCATGTTTTGCAACTGTCCTGAAGCTCACTGAGCCACTGGAATATGAGTTCCGGCCCATAAAATTGGACCTTAAGAGTCAAATGTAAGAGGGATGGTACCACATTCTATTGGCTATGTTTGAGGAGATGCTGCTGGAGTGATCAGGTGTGAACATACTCCCTTGAAAGCCCCATCAAGTTGACTATGCTTTGACTCTAGGTGAGCATTGATTATGCTGCTAACAAGAGCCAGAACTGGGTATTCAGGGCTGGCCCACCCACACGGGCGGTGTAAAACAGCTGCTTCAAAGAGAAGACTGGGAGACAACAAGCTGGCAGTCTTCCAATAAGTTGCCCTATATCCTGTACCAGTAGAATAGCTACAGGGAGTACGGCAGTAAGTATTGTAGGCCCCACAATGTGCCATGTAACCAGCCCCTCCCTCTAACTGTTAGAGCTATTCAATGCAGCAATGGCAGCATGCTGTATGGTGCTGTCACTGGCCGGAATGGTTCCAAGGGTGAGGCTGATTAGCATGTTGCTGCACCTTCAATACTTACTTCCCCCATAGCTACACTATGCCCTGTACCTCCCTGGCCTGCTGCCGGCTCTACCGTACTCCTTCAACTTTTCATTCTTATTCTCCTAGGAGGGAGAGCAAGAGAAGGGTGGGTGGCTCACCTCTGCTGCCACCGTTATTTGTTCAAAGCAGGCTGGTCTGGGAGGATCCTGGGAACTTCAAGGATCCTTCCCCACTCAGCCAGTTCTGGGAATGAAATGGGTGATGAAGGAGGAGATGGTGGAGGCAGTGAAACTCAGGGATAGCCAAGGCATGTGCACTCATGGAGGCGGGAAATGGGTGCTGCTTGAACTTTTGCCAAACCTGGCAGGGTTAGTCATGGCTAGAAGCCGGTGTATTGGCTTTGGATGTGGAAAAGTCTGGTTCAGATTCTTTCTCTGCCATGAAGCCAGTTTAGCCATTGTTGCAGTCCACCATCTAACATAACATCCCCTTCAAACAACTGTTCACCCAACTACTCACCAGGTGATTGCATGAAAAGTGCAAACTTAGTTGGTCCGTCCTTTCTGTGAATAAAAAGATGGCAAGATGTTCTCATGTGAGCCTGTTCTTCTAACATTGCACAGCTTATATGACCTTTAAAGGTCCAATTATTTGCCAGCCAGGATGATCCCTACTGGCTCGAGGTCATTATCTCTGCCTCCCAGGGTTATGAGGATTAGATCAGAGAATCCAGTGTATGCAGCCACCCTTGGCTTCTTGGAGAGAGAAATAGACATAGATCCCCCCAGAGATTTGGATTACATTCCAACTCAACAACTCAATCCAGAGAAATAGTTGATTTGTTGTGTGGTGGTGAGGAAGTGTTACCTGTCCAGAATTTTAGATGTAAACAAGTTACAGTATACATTTTAAAACATAATCAATATAATAATAAGCAGTGTTAACATTTTAAAGCTCTTGTAAATAGTGGGTGTATTGTATGGGTGTATTAAATCAGTGGAACTCTTAACAGATGAAAAGAAAGGAACCTTATGAGCCGAAAAGACAAGACAGCTAACCATTAATTAAGCATGCATGTGTAAGGACTGACTCTTCACTTGGGATGTGCCCAGGAGCAGGGTGGGATTGGTGGCACTGGCGCATGTTGTATTATGTCCCCCTTCCTGGGCAGGATCTGCCGACACAGATCAACTCAGATTTGTACCAGTGATATCGCTGCCATGGGTCTAAGTTGATCCATAGAGGTGTCTGGGGTTTTCCCCAAGGGGAAAAGGAACCATCACGGAAAAGCTGTTGTCCTTTATATATTGGCTATAACTGCGCTGGGAATTGCCAGTTATCTTTCTTTTTTTGAAGAATCCATAGGAGCAATGTGCTTTCACACTAGCAAGGTTCAATACACTCCCTTCTACTCTTTTAATAGCCAGATACAGTGCAGTCCCATACAAAGCCCGGCTTTGTGTATGCAACAGTAAGACAGTTGAGTGCTTATATGCTATTGTAGCTCATATGCTATTGTATTGCAACCTATACAGTGATATTCGTCTGTTTTACTTGGAGCCGGTTCTCTCAAAATTTCCAGGACGCTCTAACAAG
The DNA here is from genome assembly GCA_029204185.1 of Lerista edwardsae. Taxonomy (NCBI): domain Eukaryota; kingdom Metazoa; phylum Chordata; class Lepidosauria; order Squamata; family Scincidae; genus Lerista; species Lerista edwardsae. The sequence continues at coordinate 35,750,797 of JAJKFI010000002.1, read as the reverse complement.
TCCGCCCTACAATATTTGTTGACTGGAGTTGACAAATTGCCTACTATCCGAATAGCAACTTTTATCAAACTAGCAATACAATGTCATAGAGCTCTCCCACCATTTAACTAGTTGACAAGCACTATAAGAAATGCGGTGCTGTAAGAACCACCATAGTTAACATTATTATAAGATGATTCCTCTGTTAAGTATAAAACTTTTGTCCTCCAGATCCTCTGATTTCCTTCCAATGTTAAACTGGGCCTAAGGCTTATGTATTTTTGTTGTGTTATTTATTGCCCACTGTTTGTACGTCTGTGTGCCAATAAAAGTATCATAAGTATCCCAAGTGACTTTCCACCTGCTAACGTCCCCCTCGGGATGCAATGTATCCTGTGCTGGCACCACTGCGTTGGCATGGAGAAACTTATGTAGGATTGGGCTGCCCCTCCCATAAGGAGGGGGTTTGCAGGCAGTTGTGTGTCTGCATTCACTGAGGAGCATGTATGTAGAGTGCACAATGGTAGAGTGCAGCCCTGGTTTAGTCCTCTTGGCATTTGTTCCTGTCCTGTTACACAAACCCTAATACCAGTCAAGAGACATGCTGTTTTCTAAAGAAAGCTGGCCAAGCTGCTTACAGAAAGTGAGAGGCAGCAGGGATCATGCTAGGTCACAAGCACAATCACTGGAACGCATTCCTTGCTCCACGACTCCATTTTACTTCTTGTGTGTCTCCGTCTGGTTTCTTTAGCCTCTTTTGTAACTCACATGGGTCTGAGATGAAATTGGAGCCCTTTTATGATGTTGCATAAAGCAAGAAGCTTATATAACAAATATGTCAGTGGTGTCATCTACTCTCTCGCAAGCCGGAACGCTGGGCGGGACTT
>JAJKFI010000002.1:35692255-35749531 GCA_029204185.1 Lerista edwardsae | reverse complement strand
GGGGCGCGCGAAGAAACCGGAAGTGAGTTGACGGGCTGTCAATCACTCAAGTCCCGCCCAGCGTTCCGGCTTGCGAGAGAGTAGATGACACCACTGAAATATGTCATTGCCATCGTGTACACAGTATTACTGTATTAAGCAACAGGTGTTAGGAATTGGTAATCTGGTTTTATATCAGAAAGTATAGCTAATTCTCCATCTCAGAGGAAGCAGTAGCAACTACTGCATCAAGATTAGGGTAGTGGACCAAATATTGTGAGGGCCTTGCATTCCTGAAAGAATGCTTCATAGATTAAAGGCATCTATAGGTGAATGGAGTTTATAACGTTGATTTTATTTATGAAAAGATTTGGACTCGTCCCAATTATGAATATTAGTGTCGTTACCAGAAACACTCAAATAGTGCTATGCATAGAACAAAAATGTTTAAAATACAGCAGTTCTAAAAGTATTTTAAAGTGGCAGTGAAGTCAACTTCACTACTATTTGTAAAGGCATGGGCTATGCCTGGCACCCAGAAGCATTTGTGTTTTTGAGTTGGTGATAAGTGAACCTCTCTGCATAGAGAATCTATAAAGGTAAAAGTTTCCCCACGACTGAATGGTCTAGTCGTGACCGACTGTAGGGGGCGGTGCTCATCTCAGTTTCAAAGCCTGTAGAGCCGGCGTTTTGTCCGAGGACAAGCTTCCATGGTCATGTGGCCAGCATGACTCTACGCTGAACACCATTCCCTTCCCACCGAAGTGGTCCCTATTTATCTACTTGCATTTTAGGTGCTTTTGAACTGCTAGGTTGGCAGGAGCTGGGACAAGCAATGGGAGCTCACGCCGTCACGCAGTCTTGAACTCCCAATCTTCCGGTCGGAAAGCCCAGAAGCAGCGGTTTAACCCACTGCACCACCACGAGATAATCTATACATGGGCACAAAAGAATACATGTGGCATGCCATACCAGAGCCAAAAAGGCCCCCCTTCTGGTTACCATCTACCTAACTTTTGACAGCAGGGGCATTCAAAGAAGGGCTTCTGCGTATTTTAAAATATGGACAGGTGTGTGAAGGAGAAGGTGGTCCCTGACGTCCCAAGGTTCTGAGCCCCGTAGGGCTTTATAAGCACTGGTAGTTTGAATTGTGCTTGAAAACCAATGAAGACCTTTCAGAGCAGGCAAACTGTGTTCCCTAAAACTAGTCCCAGCTAGTTCAGAATGCTGTGGCTGTCTAATCCAATGTTATTCAAACTGTGGGTCGGGACCCACTTGGTAAGTTGCGACTTGAGTTCAGGTGCTTCACGGAAAGCTAGGAGCAGCCATCTTGGAAGCTGCAGACCTTACTCTTGTTATATTCCTGTTGTGAGTGTTAACTGTTTGAATTTTCAAGTGAGGATTGTTTTTTTTAATTCTTTTCTGTTCAGTGGTTTTACATAATACATTATCCTAATCATGCTTTCTGTCAGGGATGGCTCATGGTTGTGCAATTGCTGCAGTCCAGGAACACCAGTTTGCATTCCAGGAGTGTCATTTGATTATGTCATACTGATGGCACTTCTGGCTATGAACATCACTTCCAGGTTAATGACATTACAGCAAGTAAAAGTGGGCGCTGGTCTACAAAGTTTGAGAACCACTGGCCTAATCCTACCCAAGGCCTATAGGAATGGATCTTGCAATCTGCTGCCATAAATTCTGGGCCAGTGCTGCAAAAAGCTGCACCACTGTTGTGCACTTCTGGGCTGCCAGCACCAATGGCCAGGGGCTCCATGCATGCGCTACCTGTTCACGCTGTCTGTGCAGGAGCAGGTAAAGTGATACTGGAGCTTCAAGGGAGCATTGGGGAAGGTACTGGACCAACATGGGACGTGGAGGATCTCAGTGGCAGTGGCACATGCTAAGATCCTATCCCCCTTTTCTCAACCCTACATGCTTTCTCAGACTCCTCAAACTTATTCTCACTAAATAGTATGCATGGGTCAAGGAAAACCCATTGTCAGCCAGGCAGCTTACCAGGTGTTAAAATAATTTTTACTTTCCTGGGTCATCTGGCCACCCACCCACTGCACCATAACATGCAGCATGTGCTCCGTGGGCACTGCTGCATCACACAGGCTTGTGGGAGATAGGATTGATCTCTATGTGACGTTTCCAGGCAGTGTTGAAAAACAGTCCTATGCTAAATGCATTGTAATATTCTAAACTGGATGATACCAAGACATGGATATGTGTGGATATACGGTACATTTCCCATTTCAGCCACTTGGGAAGGCCACTTGGGCTCTGCAGTAAGAAAGCTGGATGAGTCAGGACTCCATACTGTTAACCAGGTCCTAAAGGGGTAAGTACAATCTGAAACAGAACAATGTGGTGAGAACTAACAGGGCTGTTCCCCCTGTTCCTCTCCTCTATAAGCTGTTTCTGTGTCAGAACTGTGCCTGAAACTAGATTGCAGTAGATTTAGGTAGACTAACCTGAGATACTGGAGCTACATAACCACCGCCTGTTCACACAGCTTACCCAGAAAGGAATATTTGCAACTGATTAAGAGTTAATTGTCTCGGTCCATCCTGTACAAGGGTTTCATTGGGAGCAGTTTCTTCATCTTCTCCTTCAAGGCAGTTAGGAATTGCAATTCCTGGCTCAAGCCACAGATCCCAAGATACTGCCTTGGTTTGACATGGAGTAGTGTAGAAATTAATTGAAAAGCAGCTATTTCACTAGATTGGCAAACCTTCTGAGGTTAATTCCTCTTGTTCTGCATACACTAAAAAAAGCCATCCAAGATTGTTTTGGCTCCTGTCATTGTTGCCTGTGTGTCTGAATTCATTTCACCTTGAGTCTCAGGAAACCTCTCACCAAGTGTGAAGAACAGAGTGAATTCATTGAAACTGCAGTAAGGCCAGGAAGGCAGTAACAGCTTTCCTTAGAAAGTGGATGGATTTTAAATATGTACAAATAGTAATGCCATTTGTGTATAGATGCCTAATACGTGTGCAGGGTAAATAATTAACTATTACAAATAAATGACAGCAGGCTTAAAAATTGATCCCTGCCCTTGCTTATACCAACTAAGCACTATAATCGGGCACTTTATTCTTCTCAAGGCTGCACAGTAAGCATTCCACACTTTCAAGTCCCTCAATTGTTTCATTAGAACAAGAGAAAGCAATTTAGGCAGAGGATAAAGAGTAAAGGAAAATGACATTCAATAGAATGGTTAATTTGAGCCTCTCCCGTGAACTGCTCAGCCTTGCGTACAATTTTATATTATCCATTTGTCTTATAATTAATTCCTTTGCTTCACCATTCAGTGAGCTTTCTACCATCCCATTCCTGGGAGCATTGATCCCTTATCAATGACTGCAGCTTAGCTCCTCCATTGCTTTCTTCCCTGATTTTCAAGCATAAGCAACCTTCAAGCATCATATGGCAACAGTTTGCCCTTTCTTGAAAAATCCAACAAGCTGATATATTCCAGTCAATGCTAGCCACCAATAATAGATCTGTATAAAGTGCTCTGTGCATTCCGAATCACTGCTTGTCTTTGGGTACTTCCTCATCATGCTAGCCAGTTATTGCTTTTCCACTTGCAGTCACATAGGGAATTGTGACATTTCCTCTACGTGGCAGGCGGGACATGACACCCCCCACATACACTTTCCTTTTTCTGTTGTGATATTTTGGATCTCTGTCTACTCCTCTCCAAAAGGATGAAACAACTGCTAACCACCGTCTGCACATGTGGAAACCACACTTGATTTTTTGGAAACAGTGCAAATATTTGGTGCTAATAATGGGACAGTTTAAGGCTGGGGAAAAATACAGGAGGACAATGAATGGGAGGGTGATAGTGTCCTGTGATCGCCCCATAAAAAGCGACTGAACAAAGCGACAATTTCAGGCTAAATGCCCTGTACTGCCTGAAAGTGCCCTTTAGTTGCCGTTTGCAATCGCTTTGGTGAGCCGTTGCAAGGAAGTGGAGGAACAATTCATGCTAGTGGCTCGCCATGTTCGATTGGATGCTTTTTGGTGGGCGGAGGGGGTTAGATAGGGACATATAAGGCCTAATCAAACATCTGCTTAATTGTGCAACTAGACCAGACTGTTGGGGAGGAGTTAGGGTTAAATAACAATCCATGAAACTGTGCTGGGAAGGAGCGCTATAGTAGTGTGCCCTTACCCAATCATGTCATCCTCCTGGCATGCCACATGTAAATGACTAGGAGCTTCTGTTTCTACCTCCTCCCTCAAGATCTGGTGTCATTATGCAGTTAAGCACATGTCTGACTGGGCCCATAGTTGCAGCAAAAGGCTTTGGCAGCTGACCACAGGAGTGGTGCTGTATGCAGGGAATTGCAAATGTATGCTATTATACTGCTGATTGTATGGTATCCAATATTGGTTGGGATATTGGTTTATCTGCCAACACCTGGTAGATAGATCAATTTCTGCCAGGCTTCTGCTGCAGTTCTGTTTGGCAGTTTCTAGAGCAGTGATGGCTAACCTTTTCAGCTCAGTGTGTCAAAACAGGAAAATGCTTAACCTGACTGCTGGTGTGTCAACCCCCTGCCCCAAACAAAAGAGAAACAATTCTTTACATAAAATATTAAATAAAATTATATAAAAAAATACAGTCCAATCATATATGTTACTATGTACTATATAAAGAAACATCAAATAATTACAAAAACGAAGAATGAGTAAAACAAATGCAGTTTTGGTCAGCTGTTGGTGAATGGTGGTGTGTCACCCCAAATGTGGTGTGTCACCATTGATGCACGTGTCATAGGTTCACCATCTAGAGCTATGTTTCTGAATTGGGAAGCACATAACAGGAACAAGATCCTAGAAAGTGTCTCACAGTGGCAGGAAGATACAGATGAGATTTCCCTTTTTCTGGTCAAGATGTGCATGTAACTAATACTACCAGACCCGACAAACAGCAAAAGAAAGAAAAAAGCATTCCATATATTTCCCACACTGCCACTGTTTCTTTCAAAGAAAGCTATAAAGGCATGCATTCCAAGTCTCATTAAATCTCTGGTACAGCTGGTGCATTTTCACAATTAATGCATGACTCTTTTCCAGCTCCTCCCTTGATGGAACATTATTCCATCATTCATCACAGCCAAAGACATTGTCCCGATCTGCAGGACCATTCCTAGAAGATAAGCAGAGTTTTCTTCACTGCAGTTTTGAGTGGTGTCCGGTGGATTGTGTTCAAGCTAAAAGAACAAGCCAATCATTCAGATTTTGGGGAGCATCCTAAGATAATATTTTGAATGTGACGGCCTTCTTCCTGCGTTCTGTTTATATTTTATATAGAAAATATAGTCTACATTTTAAAAAACAGTATGTTGAAAGCATCTTGTTGACTGTACCACCTGTGCAAGGGAGGGGCGGCCCTATGAGGGGGCTGCAGCATCTTGAACCCCCATGTTGGACTTGGACACTCAACACAGGGCTGCTCCAGTCTCCACCAGCAAAATAGCCAGGGCCAAGGCTTTCTCTGGCAGAAGGGGATGACCGTGGAGATTCCCGCAGCTGTTGTGGTTCCTGAAGGATGCAGCAGTAGCCATTTTGGTTCTGCTGCTCCTCCAAGAGCCGGGCAGCTTGGGGTTGAGCTGCCTAGGGATTAATAAGCCTGAATGTCAGAAGAGGGGGCAAGGTGTGCATGCACATGCCTATCATTGTGGTGGCTGATCCAGTTGCCGATGTATCATCTTCAGCACCCCACTCACTGCCCACAGTTGTCAGGTTCCATTCCTTGGAGATTTGCTAGTCTGAGCTTGACGGCGCAATCCCAGATGTGCCCTTCAGCCAATGCTAACTGCTTGTGTCATTCCAACAGCCCTAGTGCCAATGCGGGGGTCGCATCAATGCTGGTGCCATTGGGCCGACGCTAGCAGCAGCGCCAGCTCAATGCCATGCTGTGCCGCTCATGCGCCAGCCGAATGTGGCTGGTGCACAGGCAGTTCTGGGCAGGGAAAAGGTGAGCAAGCGGGAGGAACTGGGTGGGGATGGGTGGGCTGGGAGGTGTGCCGGCCTGGGGAGGGGGGCGGGCCTGGGAGGTGGCCATTAGTCCTCTTCCAAGCCTCTGCCCCTGGGCTGCATGGCGTCCTCTGCTCTGCACCACTATACAGCAGGTACAGATCCGAGGAACCCATAGGGGAAGCTGGAACCTCCCCTGGGGCAATGGCATGAATGGGAAGGCTCTGGAGTGCGCCAAAGCTGTGCTAGATACAGCGCAGGCTCGCCGGCCTCGCTGTTCCAGCACAGCTTAGGATTGCGCTCTGAGTCTGTGCTTTTCCCAGAAGATTTCTTGTAACATGCTTGTATATTTGGGCAGCTTTTTAGGGCTACAAGGTCATTTTAATTCTGATGGGTTTTAGTAGTGTGTTTCAGTGTTTCAACAAGCCATGACTGCTCAGGATAGAGCAGTCTACAAATCCAACTAATTGAAATGAGTCAATACGTTCAAAAGATATAGTCTCCCACATCCAGGTCTAGTGTAAGATGGATTTTTACCATAAGCATCAATAAAGTTGGTAGTCTAAGAACTTCCTTTTTGGGCATGTATCACTGGCATTACTGAGAAGGTTGTTTGGGAACTCTGCATGTTTACCTTGAGCGCTGTGCTGTCGGTTTTCAGAGCTTTTACATTTGCCTCAGGCACATGCTGAGGTTCAAGGAGGAACTAAAAAAATGAGCCATAATGTTAGGCTCAATAGAAAACATGAAGGAACTGATTTTCTTACCAGCTCACTCAGGCATAGTGCAGTTCAGGTCATCGTCCAATTCTCTTAGTGTGTTCCAGGGTGCACACAAGGGCAATCCATGTTTTGAGCAATTTTAAAGAAAATCATGTGGCTACCTTTGCATTTCCACTGAATAGGAGGTTGAGTTGAACAGTGTGTCCATGTTCTGTTGAAAGCAAGCCCAAGTATTGCTGATTTGCAGATTCCACGGACGTAAATCTTGGCATTTGCAGATTCCACTGATGCCAAAAAACTTGGAGTACGGCGGCACAGTTAGGCCAGCAAAGTTTAGCTGGCACAAAGGTAAAGGTTTCCCCACGACCGAATGGTCTAGTCGTGACCGACTGTAGGGGGCGGTGCTCATCTCCGTTTCAAAGCCTGTAGAGCCGGCGTTTTTTGTCCGAGGACAAGCTTCTGTGGTCATGTGGCCGGCATGACCGCCGTTACCTTCCCACCGAAGTGGTCCCTATTTATCTACTTGCATTTAGGTGCTTTCGAACTGCTAGGTTGGCAGGAGCTGGGACAAGCAACGGGAGCTCACTCAGTTGTGCAGTCTTGAACTCCCAACCTTGCGATCGGAAAGCCCAGCAACAGCGGATTAACTTGCTGCGCCACCACGGCCCACAGTTAGGCCAGCAAAGTTTAGCTGGCACAAGGACCACCATAAAGCACATTTGGACCATTCTTGGATTCAGGGAGGATGGTGCATGTCTGTGTGCTGTCCTCTTTTAATCAGTGGTCCAAACATACTTTACGGTGTCCCTTGTGCTGGTCAAACTTTGCTGGGCTAACTGTGCCAGCTTAACTCGAGGTTAGGATTGTGCTCTTAATCACTGGAAGAGGAACTGCTTCTGGGATCCATAGACTACAGGGAAAAAAGTATTGTGGCACCTTGAGAACTAGGGACTGGTTTGGAACCCTATCCCTGTGGCCAGGGCTGGCCATAGGAGCTGTAGGGTGCAATGCAAAACATTTTTTGCGGAGCCTCCCACTCTTTCAGGGACCCCCACGAGGATGAGGGGCAAGGGCGAGACACCGGCCTCAGGATCAATGCCAATTGCTTCTAGGATTGGGGCAATTTGAAGCCAATCAGACCCAGGGGTGGGCAGGAGGGAGGGCTTCCCAGCAGCAATGCTTTGCTCACCCCATTCTCCTTGTGATACCTCGGCATGTAAGATTCCATGCTGGGGTGTCACCTACAGAGTACAGTGCCGGCTGTGGGCTCTCCTCTCACTGCCCCAGTGCAGGGCCCTTCCAGGCACAGAGTCTAGTTTGACCACATTGGTTAAGTTGCCCTGAGGCCAGCCCTGCCCGTGGCAATCCCCCTCCATGTGATGGCTTCCTGCAACCCCGTGTAACATCTACCATGTCTTAGTTCCATCAGACCATGTGGAGAGCTTTCCAGGCAGCAAAGAGGAACATTTGGTGAGAAAAATATTCGTGGGACCTAGAATAGCCACATGAAGTAGTATTGACAACAAGGAGAGAGTCAACACAAGGAAACTACTGTATTCATTAGAGGATAAAATACTCTGGTCCCTTCAGGGAGAAAAGCGGAATAGGAGTATTATAAGTAAATACTGCTTTGACTTTTAGCTGACGTCTTGTGGCATTTTCTTGTAGGCAAATCATTACATTCCCTATTGGCCTGGGTGTTTGGAAACGGTGGTGTTTTGTTTTTTTTTTGTTTTTTTTTTGCCATTTCATGATTTGAAAGGCAGAAAGTAGTGTTATGTGCTTTTATTCTCATTCCAAGTTATCATTTTTATTAATTTTAAATGCTTTAAAAGTATACTAGGTAGATAATACAGGTAATATAGTGTCAGCAGATGCAGCCCCAGTATTGTTTCTAATTGGAAAAGTAATCCATTTTAATTTCTGGACAATATCTTCAACACCAAAATGCAGTGTTTTATGCTTTTATTTGTGTATTTTAACACCAAAAAGGCTGTGATTTGTGTGTTTATGTGTTTCTAACAAAAACAAAAACAACCCCCTACCTGTTGGGGTCTAAAATGGTTGACTGGTGTTTGGCAGGCAAATCAAAAATGGTAGTTTTGAGATAGCAAGGACAAAGAATGAGACAGGGGCTTAGCAATATAGTTTTTGCTTTTCCTACCGAACGTCAGCCAAAAAATTGGATTGGAAGAGGGGGGCACAGCGGAGGGATAGAGAAGCATGGCAGGCTAGGCTCTTGGAGGAACAGAAGCTAGCCCTTCACCAGGTAAGGGGATGGTATTTGGCATGCCAGCTCAGGTGCCAGGAGGCCTTGGGCTGATCCTGAACTGCCTCATGGATAGAGGTTCTGGTTTTTTTTGTTTTTGTTTTTGTTCGATAACAAAATTAAAACATATAACACTGCTTTCCGCACTTCTCGTTTTTGTAAAAAAAAATCTGCAGTAGCAAAATTTGTGGGAAAAAAATAAAACAATTTGCTAACACCTCTACAAATTCTCTAACACTTCATCATGCATGTGCTGGCATTTGCTGGCACTACACCACCTGTATCACTTGCCTAGTACACTGTTAAAGTGATTATGAGTGCAATCCTAACCAACTGTCCAGCATTGGGGCAAGGGCAATGCAGCTCTGAGGTAAGGGAACAAACATTGAAGAGTCTGCCCCCCTCCCTGAACTGCAGGACCCCTGCACCGCCCCCTAAAGTCGGTCACGACTAGACCATTCGGTCGTGGGGAAACCTTTACCTTTATACTCATCATTAGGTCATGTTTAAGTGATCACCAAATTTAATGAAAATGTTCCTCAAAAAAAAATGCTTTTGTTCTCTGGGAAGAGGAATAGGGGGTCCATTCGAGACCTCTGGGTATGCCCCTCCCACATCAGGAGGCAGGGCCGGCAAGCTGGTTTGAGGCATCTCCCCTGTAGGGGGCATCCCAGCCCAGTCCGGCTCTGCCTCCATAAGGGACAGGTCGGTTGTTTCACTGTGCTCCATAGAGCCAGTGGGTTTTGAGGCGATTCGTGAAGAGAATTTTTTCTTTATTTGTTTATTTTATTTTCTCCCTTTGTCGTCGTTGTTCTTGTTGGTTCCTCCACCTCCCTCCTCTGTCTTCCCAGCGTTGTGTTGTCTGTGTGTCTGGTGAGGGTGAAAACGTCTGGTGAGAGCTCCGGCTCTTCAGACGTGGGTGAGGTGGAGATCTCCCAGCCCTACGTCCACCGCGAGGGCCAGGGAGGCAGCGGGGAAGCCGGTCGCTGGGGCTCCGTTGTGGCAGCAGCCGGAGCCTCGCCCGCCCCCGCAATTGAACTGACGCGTCCGCGCCCCTTCGGGAGGGCCGCGGCGCGTCCTCCAGGCAATTCCCTGCCGCGGCGGCAGTGAGGGGTGAGCGACGCGCGCATACCAACGGCAGCGAGCGCGCGTCGTTCCTTGGATCCTGCGCGGCCTAGCCCGGGATCGTTTAACCCCTCTGTGGTGCCGGACGCGATCGCGCCCCCCTGGGAGGGTGGCGACGCGTGGTTGGAAGCAGCGCCAGGCGTTTTTTGCGCTGAGGTCTGAGGCAACGAGAGACGCGCAGGAGAGCCGTCCAGAGGCCCGGCGCGTCAGAGGCCTGCTTTCCCGCTCTTTTTGTTGAGGCCTGAGGCAACAACCGTGAGTTATGGCGGAGGGCCAGGAAGGGGGAGGGACTTCCCTTACACAGGCCCAGGGTGAAGGGGAGCCCTCATCTGCTATGCCTGCTGTACCATTTTCCCAGGATCAGTTTAATGCCATGTTCCGCGTGGCCATGGAGGCGGCAGGCTTGCAGGGTCCCAAGGGGGAGGCCCCGGTGGACAAATCGAAGGGGAGGGCTACTGAGGGCAAGCCCCGTAAAGCCAAGCGCAAGCGCTCACCCACCCCTTCCCTGTCTTCTGTGTCTGAGCTGTCCTTTTCCTCCGGGTCTGAGGCAGAGGCGAAGCATGCTAAGAAAAGGCACAAGCATGCTCTCCCGCGCAAATCTCGCAAGAGCGGCAAGGGTTCATGCAGACGAAAGCACAAAAATCTGTTTTCCTCTGATTCTGAGTGGTCTCAGCCCCTTTCTGACTCTTCTGACAGAGAAGATGGAGAGCTCTCTTTAGAGTCTGATCAAGAGGAGCGGGAACAGAAGATGGATAGGCTTTTTCCACTAGATCTGTTTGGCCGCATGGTGTCCAAGGCGGCAAAGGCCTTGAATATTCAACTCAAACAAGACCAAGCCGCTCGTCCTTCTACAAGTGCTTTGTTGCCTAGAGGACCATCCAAGCCTACAATCGCTCCATTTCCACTGGAATTCAAGGAGGCTCTGGAAGCGGAGTGGAAGTCACCTTCTTCCATCAAGCATGTTCCCCGGGTCGTTAATAAGCTCTATTCCCTTCCGGATGACGTCTCGAATTTGCTTCAAGTGCCAACGGTTGATGCACCTGTTGCTGCTCTCTCTTCTTCCGCTGTGCTTCCGTCAGAGGGAGAGGGAGGTCCCAGGGATCCCTGCGATAAGCGGGTAGAGGCAGCTTTGAAGAGGGACTTCCAGTTCTCAGCAGGAGCCTTCCGAGCCGCTTCGGTGAATTCCGTCATGGCAAGGGCGGCTTACCTTTGGACCGAGGAGTTGGCAAGCTTACCCAAGCTGCCAGCTCAAGTCAAGAGTATGCTTCGCAAGATCTCCCTAGCAACTGCTTTCTCGGCGGACGCGTCGTTTGATGCGCTACAACTTAATGCTAAAGCTATGGCGACCAATGCGGTGGCGAGAAGGAACGTTTGGCTCCGTCATTGGGACGTGGATGCCGGGTCTCAGACGCGTCTCGTGTCCGTACCGTTTCAAGGAGCCAAGCTTTTTGGTCAGGCGTTGGATCCAGTTCTCGTGGAAAGCAGAGACAAGCGCAAAGTACTACCATTGTCTAAGAAAGAGGTGCCCAGGTTCAAGAACCAGTCCTTTCGTGGTTTCAGAGGAGACAAGCGCCCTCGTGATCGAGACAGGCCCAGGCCCAAGTGGTCCAAATCTCGTTTCCAGGGTAGAGCTCGCCAGCCCGGTTCGGGATCCGCGCCTTCCAAGACTTCCAAGGATACCAGGTCCACCTGACGCCATGCACAACGAATTGTCGTCAAGTATAGGAGGTCGTTTGCTTTGTTTTGCTCCTCGCTGGCGAGAGTTTTCTTCCGACGCCTGGGTGCTAGAGACAGTCTCACAAGGTTATGCTCTGGAGTTGACTCGAGCACCTCGCAATCGGTTTTGGAAAGTTCCTGTGTCAAGAGACCCGCAGAAACATCAACTGAAAAGACAAGCCATTCGTCACCTCCTCCAGATCAGGGCGATAGAGCCAGTTCCCAGGAGCGAGAGAGGGACGGGGGTTTACTCCGTCCTGTTTCTGGTCCCGAAGAAGAACAAGGATTGGAGAGCCATCCTGGATTTGAAATGGCTCAATCGCCTGATAAGGAGAAAGAAATTTCGAATGGAGTCCTGGAGATCGATCACATCGGCTTTGGATCAAGGAGATTGGATGGCGTCCCTGGATTTGACGGAAGCCTATTTACATGTTCCAATCCGTCAGAGCCATCGGCGTTTTCTCCGCTTCGCCTACGGGAACGATCATTACCAATACCAGGCGCTTCCTTTCGGCCTATCATCTGCTCCGAGGGTGTTTACCAAGCTGTTGATCGCCAGTGGCTGCCCAGTGGCTGCCCTGAGACAGCGAGGCATTCAAGTCTTCCCGTACCTCGACGACGTGTTGGTGAAAGCTTCCTCCCTCGAGTTAGCTCAGGAGCATGTACGTCAGACAATGGACTGTTTCTCCAAGTTGGGGTTTATCATCAATTTGGAGAAGAGCGCATTGAAGCCCACTCGTCAGATCGAGCACCTGGGGGTGCACATAGACACAGTTGTCTTCAGAGTAGCCATCTCGGCAGAGCGAAGGTCGGCACTACTCAAGGCCCTCAAGAGGACAATGAAAGTTCACAGGCAGGATGTGATGGAGCTAGCTTCACTTCTTGGGATGCTGGTCTCGTGTCAGGACCTAGTAGATTGGGCCAGGTTTCATATGAGACGCCTGCAACGAGTGCTGCTGCCTCTCCAGAATGTTATCGAGCTTCAACACCACACCATGGTGAGCATTCCATCGACACTTCAACAAGACCTGTCGTGGTGGCTCTCAGAGGAGCGTCTGTCCATGGGAGTGAGCCTGCAGTTGCCTCAGCGGATGGTCATCACGACAGACGCCAGTCTTTCAGGTTGGGGTGCGCACATGGAGGGAGCTCTGACGCAGGGCTCGTGGTCTGCAGAGGAGTCCCTCCTGAGTATAAACCTATTGGAGCTGCGGGCAGTCCGTCTGGCTTTGTTGGACTTTCGTCAGCTTATTCAAGGAGCCCACCTGTTGATTCGCACCGACAACATGTCAACAAAAGCATATATCAACAGGCAAGGGGGCACGAGATCCAATCTGCTACATCAGGAAGCCGTAGCTCTATTGAAATGGGCGGAATCCAACCTAGCATCGATCAGAGCGGAGCACCTGGCTGGTGTCCAAAACTCTTCCGCAGATTGGTTGAGCAGAAGGAAACTCCAAGAGGCGGACTGGCAGCTGCATCCCGAAGTGTTCCAGATGATAGTGCAGAGGTTCGGGATGCCACTTGTGGATCTTTTTGCCTCGCACGAGAACACACAACTGAACAGATTCTTTTCGAGGTTTCCCGAGCCTCGGGCGGAGGCGGTGGATGCGCTGATAGCACCATGGCCTCAGGGCCTTCTTTATGCCTTTCCTCCCATTCCCCTCATTCCCGCTCTATTGCGCAGGCTTCGGGTGCTGGGGGCCCAGGTCATTGTGATAGCTCCACGGTGGCCTCGAAGGCCGTGGTTCCCAGATCTAGTCAGACTATCAATAGGGGAGCCATGGAATCTTCCAAATCGCCCGGACCTGCTCAGGCAGGGGCCTCTTCTTCACCCAAAGCCCCTGTTTTTCCAATTGACTGCATGGAAGTTGAGCGGGAGGCTTTCAGGAAGCGGGGTTATGCAGATGGCGTCCTGAAAACCTTGTTGGCATCTAGGAGAATTTCCACCAGGAGAGTTTACAACTTGACTTGGAGGAAATTCTCTTTCTGGTGTAGGTCCAAGGGTTACGTTGAGTTGAGGCCCAAGATTAAACAGATTCTTGAGTTTTTACAGGATGGGCTAGACAGAGGGTTATCCACCAATACCCTTAAACGTCAAGTTGCTACCCTAAATAGTATTTTGGGAACGACAAGAACTCGGAAGATATCATCACACCCTGACGTAAAGCGGTTTTTGAGGGGTGTGGCCTTGCTCAACCCGCCTACGATCCATCGCTTTCCAGCTTGGGACCTGAATTTGATGCTAAACGCCCTTACTGGTGCAGCCTTTGAGCCCCTGGCCACGGTTTCCCTGAGAGTCTTAACACTCAAGGCCCTGTTTCTGGTGGCAGTAACTTCGGCTAGGAGGGTGTCAGAGTTGGGAGCCTTGTCATCTAATCCCAACCTCTGTGTGTTCCATAAGGACAAGGTGGTCTTAAGGCCAGACCCGGCCTTTATGCCCAAGGTAAATTCTATATTCCACAGATCCCAAGAAATTGTGTTGCCATCTTTCTGTCCGAATCCTGTGCACAGGCAGGAGAGGATTTGGCACACTTTGGATGTCCGGAGAGCTCTCCGGTTCTATTTGGAGCGCACCAAATCTTTCCGTAAGACAGAGGCGCTGTTTGTAAATTTTAGGGGATCTTACCTGGGTAAAAAGGCTTCGGTTTCGGCTTTATCCCGCTGGATTAGGGAGGCCATAGCGATGGGCTACTCCTCAGTGGGCAAGGTGGTGCCGCAGGGCATTACGGCACATTCTGTTAGATCAGCAGCTGCCTCCGCAGCTTTTGACGGCTGCAACTCCCTGGTGGAGATTTGCAGAGCAGCCACCTGGACCTCGATTCACACCTTTACGAGGCACTACAGGGTGGATACTGCAGCTTCCGCAGACGCCCGTTTTGGCAGGCGGGTGCTGCAGAAGGTGGTGGCGGATTAGGCGTCATCCTCGCCTGGTCCCACCCTCTATCTTACTGCTCTGGTAAATCCCAGAGGTCTCGAATGGACCCCCTATTCCTCTTCCCAGAGAAAAACGGAATTTCCTACCTGTGAATTCCTGTTCTGGGATGAGGAAAGGGGGTCCAGTCGACCCACCTCTCACCAGGCGTGGGATGGGGTTGGGATCCCCCGGTTTTTGGGAAGGACTGTTTGTTTGTGTGTGTTTCCTTCCTGTGTCTAATCCTTTTTTGTTAGTTAGCCCGGTTAGTGGGCTTGTTTCCTGTTTGGTTTAGAAGTTGGGGTTTTCCTGCTCGTTTGTACCGGACTGGGCTGGGATGCCCCCTACAGGGGAGATGCCTCAAACCAGCTTGCCGGCCCTGCCTCCTGATGTGGGAGGGGCATACCCAGAGGTCTCGACTGGACCCCCTTTCCTCATCCCAGAACAGGAATTCACAGGTAGGAAATTCCGTTTTTCCCCAAAATAGTAAATGTTCACCAAATTGTAGACCACCTCATAATCCTAAAGTGATAACCACATATTGAGTTCTTGTCAGTTCCGTAAAGTATGTGACAGTTAAAAAATGTGTTTGTCTCCCCAAAACAGTAATTTTTCATAATATAATCCTAACCCTAACCCTGTGTTTGGGGCGTATAATTCTGCTAGCTCAGTGATGGCAAACCTATGACATGCATGTCAAAGGTGATACACCATACCTGACAAAAACTGAGTTTTTTTAATTCATTTTTCATTTTTGTAATTATTTGATGTTTATCTAATACATACTGTAATATCAAACATGATTGGACTGTACTTTTTGTTTAAATAAATGGTATAAATAATTGTTTCTTTTTTGTTTGGGAGGGGAGTTGACACACCAGCAGAGTGAAGTTAAGCATTTTCCTAATTTTTGACACACTGAGCCCAAAGGTTTCGCTATCACTGTGCTAGCTGAATAATAGTATTGTCGCATAAATGTCATGTTATACATTCGGTGAACATTTACTAAATTCGGTATAACCATGGTTTGTTTTTGGACCACAGTGCTAGGGGCTTATAGTTTAATTTGGTAAGCATTTAATTTGTCCCCATTATGATTTTAATTTATAAAAATGAATAACACTGCACTTCTAACTTTGGAAAACACCAAAATCCGCAAAAGAAATAAAACTGTTTTCACTCACTATTTTCATTGAGCAAGGGGCCCAGCAAGTTATACAAGAAGAATAATCCTATTGTGACAAGGATTTCCAATAATGCATTTTATTTGTCAAGCCAACATATTGTACTTTGAGAACCTATCAGTCCAATGATGTACAAGGTGAATGAGGAAGTGATGGACCAGAAAGCCAAGAACTAGTGTTGTGTAGTTTGGACAGTGCAAAATGAAACGTCTTCAAGAAATCAGTGTCGTTGTTGTTTGAGGGATAAAATTATGTGTTTATTCCACATTTCTGTCTTTTAGTCAGCATACAAGTAAAATATTTTGAGCAGTTGCGTAGATCAGGTTTGGTACTTGGCCTGTGCATATGTTGGTATCAGTAAAACATGGAATGCTCTGTAAATAATATAAATACTTTGAAACGGTTCACATGGATACCATGGAAAAAATTAATACACTGCTTTCTGATAAGACAATTATTTTGATGAATACTTCAGTGAACTGAAGCATCCATGTAGCTGACCTTATGTCGATATGGCTTAACCTTCTTTACCCAGCCAAGCTGCAGTCAGGGGAATGCAAGTAATCGAGATGCCAGCTTTGTTTTGTTTTTACTAATTGCTGCAATTTAATAAATCTACTTTGCAGGCAATATTATAACTGCTGTAATTTGCATTTATTGTGGACTCTTAATTTGTATGGAGCTGAGGCTCTCCTGCATAAATGGATAGCAATTTACTTACTTAGCAGCCGTCCTGATGAGACAGTATGCATCTTTAGTAAAGTGATGCTAGACTACCCACACCTACAAAAGATTTCAACAGGGGATTTTATAGATCTCATTGATTGCATTATTATTCTTACTAGATCAGCACAAAAGGAGGTAAAACAAATGGTTGCCATTAAAGACAAAAAAGCCGTGATTAGTTTACTTGGTTTTTGAAAGGATGCTCATCATGAGTGGTACGTGCCAGTTCTCTATGGCAGCACATTAGTCTAGTGCATACTTTATGAATACATTGTGCTTCCATTATATGGGCCCATCTACCCTGCAGGAAAGATTAGGGAGGGACCATAACTCAGAGGAGCAGCAAATGTAGCAAATCAATCAGGGCAGACCCAGGGTGTCATTTGTTTCATACAGCAGGCCAAGTAGCAGTCAGGGAGCCAGCCGAGCCAGCCAGCAGTAAAATAATTAAGGAGGAAGTGATGTCAGTGAGCAGCTGATGGCCAGAAAAAAGCACCTTGTTCTTACACAGGAGTTGCAAATGGCAGAAGAAAAAATATGCAAATCTTGATCAGATCTTCAAGATATGGGAGCACCTAGAGGGGTGGAGCACTGAATTTTGTGAGGCACTTTTCATTGCCATGTAAACCACTCCTCGCTCTCACCATTGCAGCCATTCTGGGCAGTGGAATCAACAAGGAGGAGACGCCTCTGCATTGTGTTCGCAGCCTGGAATGGCTACAATGGCAAGGGAGAAGAGGGTTTACATGGCAAGATAAGGTGCCTGCAAAACCTAGTGCCCCACCGCCCTCTAGGGATGCTACTGTATGGGAGAGCCCAATTTTTTGCACAGACCACCCTTTCAGCAGCACCGCTTCTGCCAAGACCATCAACATGTGTTAAGTCAAATGTATTAAAGGCATAAGAGAAAAGAAAGGACTTTATCTGGTCCCTAAACTGGCACATGCAAGTTTCATAATTTGGGTGTTCCTGCTGAGGAGGTCCTTTCTTTGGAAGCCTTCTGCCTAATCTCTGAAGCCCGGAGGTTTCAGCTCTGAAGCCCAGAGGGGTACCCGGAGAAGAGTCTCTGAAGAATATCAATTGAGAGATGGGTTAATGTAGGGGAAAATGGACCTTCAGCTACCCCATTCCCAGGCCATTTCAGCCTTTAAAGGATAAAGCATTGCAAATAACACGTTAATTAGGTGTTTTCTTTGTTTCTCAATAACTGCACTGTTCCGCAAGAAGTGTGACATTTTGTTTCTCATCTGTTTACATGGTTTTTCAGTGTCTTCCTCATTCAGACTCACATATTTTCAAAGGCTTTTAAAAGTCACCATGCAGTACTTGACCAATTTCTCTAAAGATGATACAAATATAAAAACAAAGGGTGCATATTTTGTAAAATACGTGTCTAGAATAACTGTTACAAGATTCCTGCTCCTGCTGTCAAGTTCCTGATCATGCCTGGCTTGGTGATTTTTTTTCTCCTAGTTTATCATCATGATAGAATTATAGACCTTGTCACATACAGCCTACAAGCAGCAAAGATAGACAGGCATGCAGTTAAACTGATTTGCTCCTCCACAGTAGTGAGATATGTGCTCTCTTATTATTCTCCATAGCAGTATGAGCTTAATACAGTCCAGTGAGATTCTTCCCATAATTTGCAATGATTTGGCATTTAGCTAACGTTCAAGAGAAAAGTATCTATATATATAAAGAAGAACGTGTGTGCGTGTGTGTGTGTGAGTGTGTGTGTGTGTTTCGCATAGGCTCTGCAACACCTGGAGCGATTGGCACGAAACTCGGCACGCGTACACCTTGCGGCCTGGTGACAAACACTGCGGGGGTTGGGGCCCCCTAGCACCCCCGGGGGTGGGGGTACGCGGGAGTCCCCGCATGAAAATGGTCGAAAACTGCCAAAATCTGCGTCAAATCCACAGTTTCCGGGGTCGCCGAGATGAGCGGCGACGCTCCCGAAGCCATAGGAGTCTGGGTTCAGCCCCTCCTTGATGTGGGGGGCGAGAAGGGGTGCGAAACAAAAGGTCCACCATGCCCCGCTGTGACGCCTGGACCGATTGGCACCAAACTCGGCATGCGGAAGCCTAGCGGCCTGGCAACAAACACTGCGGGGCGGGGCCCCCTAGCACCCCTGGGGGTGGGGGTATGGGGGGTCCCCGCGTGAAGATGGCCAAAATCGGCCAAAATCGGCGTTGAGTCCACAATGTCCGGGGTCGCCGGGACGACCGGCGACGCTCCCGACGCCTTTGGAGTCCGGGTTCGGCCACCCCTCGATGTGCGGGCAAGAAGAGGTGTGAAACACAACGTCTGCCATGCCCTGCTGGAACGCCTGGACCGATTGGCATCAAATTCGGAATGCGGAAGCCTACCGGCCTGGCCAAAAACACTGCGGGGGTTGGGGCCCCCTAGCACACCCGGGGGCAGGGGTGTGCAGGGCCCCCCGCGTGAAAATGGTCGAAAACGGCATCAAATCTGTAGTTTCCATGGTCGCCGGGACGAGCAGCGATGGTACCAATGCCATCAGAGTCCGGGTCCGGCCCCCCCTCGGCATAGGGGGCAAGAAAGGGTGCGAGACAAAACGTCTGCTATGCCCCGCTGGAACTCCTGGACCGATCGACACGAAACTTGGCACGCATATAACTTGCGGCCTGACAACAAACACTGTGGGGGTCAGACCCCCCCTAGCGCCCCCGGGGGTGGGGATACACAGGGTCCCCACATGAAAATGGTCGAAAACGGCCAAAATCGGCGTCGAATCCAGTTTCCGGGGTCGCCGGGGTGAGCGGCGATGCTCCCGACACCGTCGGAGTCCAGGTTCGTCCCCCCCTCAGCGTGGGGTGCGAGAAGGGGTGCGAGACAGAACGTCCGCCATGCCCTGCTGGAACGCCTGGAGCGATGCGCACCAAACTCGGCATGCGCGTGCCTTGCGGCCTGGTGACAGACAGTCCGGGGGTCAGGCGCCCCTAGCGCCCGGGGGTGGGTTGCCCCGGGGCCCCTGCATGAAAACAGTCGAAAACGCACGAAATCTTCGTTGGTTCCTTAGTTTCTGGGGTCGCCAAGGTGAGCGATCGGCACAAAACCTGGCTCGCATACACCTTGCAGCCTGGCGACACACACTGCGGGGGCGGGGCCCCCTAGCGCCCCCGGGGTGGGGGTACATGGCAGTCCCCACGTGAAAACGGTCAAAAACGGCTGAAATCTGCGTCAAATCCACAGTTTCCGGGGTCGCCAAGATGAGCGGCGACGCTCCCGACTCAGTTGGTGTCTGGGTTTGGTCCCCCCTCAATGTGGGGGGCAAGAAGTGGTGCGAAACACAACATCCGCCATGCCCTGCTGGCTTGCCTGAACCAATCGACACGAAACCTGGCACACATACACCTTGCAGCCTGGCGACAAACACTGCGGCGGTCAGACCCCCTTAGTGCCCCCAGGGTGGGGGTACATGGGGGTCTCCGCATGAAAATGGTTGAAAACGGCCGAAATCAGCGTCGAGTCCGTAGTTTCCAGGGTCGCCGAGACGAGCGGCGACGCTCCCGACACAGTTTGAGTCCGGGTTCAGGCCTCCCGCAGCGTGGGGGGCGAGAAGGGGTGCGAGACAGAACGTCTGCCGTGCCCTGCTGGAACGCCTGGAGCAATGCGCACCAAACCTGGTATGCGCGTGCCTTGTAGCCTGGCAACAAACACTGCGGGGGGTCAGGGCCCCCCCACAACCCCAGGGGTGGGGGTATGCACAGGGCCCTGCATAAATCGGTTGAAAACAGCTGTAATCAGCGTTGAATCTGTAGTTTCCAGGTTTGCCAAGGTGAGTGGCAACGCTCCCGATGCTGTGGGAGTCCGGGTTCAGCCCCCCTCAGCGTGGGGGGCAGTAAGGGGTGTGAAACAAGATGTCCGCCATGCCCCGCTGCGACGCCTGGAGTGATTGGCGCCAGACTCGGCACACGCGAGTCTGGCGTGTGCCGACAAAAACTGCGGGCGTCAGGCCCCACTACCGCCCCCAGGGGTGGGGTGCGCGGGGGGCCCTGCGTGAGAACAGTAAAAAACGGACGATATCGGTGTCAGACCCGTAGTTTCCGGGGTCACCAAGGCCTGAGGCAGGGGGCCGAGGCAAGGGGCCTGAAGTGAAGACGGCCAAAAACAGGTGAAATTGGCATCGAGTCCATAGTTTCCGACCGGTGATGCTCCCGACACGGTTGGGGTCCAGGTTCGGCCCCCATCGGCAACGCCGGGTAACCAAAAGCTAGTTTCTTATAAAGAAGAGTGAACAATAAAAGGGGTTAACAGATTATACTGACAAGGGTATTTATGTATTGTATTTAAAATATTTATAGCTCTCCTTTCCCCTCTGATTACCAGGGTGCTTTTTGCAAGGTGTCATACAGAATTCATAAAAGCACAATAAAAACCAAATTACAATTAAAAGACCATGAATTCAAACATGTAAAAAAAAAAACAAGATTAATATTTAACATGTTGATGCTGACAGGAACTTTCCAGCACAGACCTAGCTGTGCCAATGGGGGACGTGCTGCATCCTGCAGTGGAGTAATAATCACAGAGTCCTCCACGAGGTAAGGGAAGGTTTTGTTTCCTTACTTTGGAGCTGCATTGCCCTTACCCTGGATGCTGGAAAGTTGGTTAGGATTGCACCTGAAATCTTCAGAAGTGACCTACAGTGCCAGTCCATGCATGGCTGGAAAAGCAGAGGAGTGGAGTGGAAGTGGAGTGGAGAGGATAGTGGTAGATTACTGCTCTGTCATCTCCTGTGTTTTCCTGTCCAGGAAGTGGGAAGAGTGGAGATCGGCAACATTTGGCACTCTTACCTCAGGAGGTGGGAGATCTGACCTGCATGATCTTATTAAGGCCACCTCTCCACGACCACTCTCTGCTTCCTTTTCTACCTTAAAGTAGGGAGAAGTAAGGGACACCACCCCCTACCAATTTTTTCAAAACCCCTATGAACTTGAATTCTCAGTTTAGTCACATTTGTGACTGCAACTTACATTGATTTAATACTCAGAAAGGACATACCATCTGATATTAGCTTAGGGCGCAATCCTAACCAACTTTCCTGCACTGACAGTTGGGGGACAGTTATTGAGGCTTCCTCAAGGGAAGGGAATGTTTGTTCCTTTACCTCAGGGCAGCGTTGCCCTTACCCTAATGCTGGAAAGGTGGTTAGAGTTGTACCCTAACTTTCCAGCACGAGGGTAAGGGCAATGCAGTCCCAAGCTAAAGGAACAAACATTCCATTTTCTTGGGGTGGCCTCCAAGACTGCCCCTACCAACCACAGGAGGTAGTGCATGCCCCATTGGCACAGCTATATCAGGCCTGAAAAGTTGGTTAGGATTTGGGCCCTAGTTATATGTGCAGAAGTTCCTTTGATCTACAGCCACTCCAATAGTGTTGTGTGGACACACTTACACAGACAAAGCCGATTTCCAACTGCTTTGTTTGGCTTCTTTTGCTGCAAATAGATAAGGCAAGCTGCCCTAATGATAGCCATTGATATATCTCTCACAACTTTTCCTTTGGACCTGTTTGGTTTCTAGGGGGGGTTGAAGTAAGTCCTTCGAGGAACAGAAAAAAACAAACCACCACTGTCCTGCATAAGTCTGTGACTGCCATGCGGTGATATAATGGCATCAAGAAGGAAATACTGTGACTAAAGATGTTCTGAGATCCACCTTTTTATCAGCCCAAGCACATCCTATCAAACATCCTGGCAGCAATGGGGATTTCACTCCCACAGTGTGTTTTGTCAACATGTTGTTTTCTAAGTGGTTATATGCTCAGGGGGAAGAGAAATCTATAAGCTTAAAGTTTCGGAGAGTTGTGCGATTGGGAAGACAGGTGTTATCTCCAGGGTGAACACATGTTGCCTTCTAGGGAATTCTCTCAGCCGGCTGTGCACGCTGCCTGCTCTTTTCTCATAGGCAATGTTTTGGGTCCCGTCTGTTGTCATTGCTGAGTGCTGTGGGAAGTGCTTAAAATAATTTAAAGAAGCATGTTTGTTTTGAAAAGCCTGAAGAGCAGCAGGGAAGATTTAGTATGTTTCATGCCCAATTGGAAATGGAATCAGCAATATTAGTCCTAGAAGCTACGCAGCTAAATTACGTTTTTAAAGCAACTGTGCATCTCCCAGCAAGGAGCCACTAAGCAAAAATTCTAGTTAGCAAAGAATGATAAGGTTTGTTGGGGATTGGGCAGCTGAAGTGCCTCTTCTCCCACTAGAAACCTCATCAGGATTCTTTCTGATCATTGCCCTTGGATATGTGGTTGGCAAAAGAGAGACTTCCTTTTGCAAGTATATTTAATAGGATGTGTACATGTCTCTGACTTGTGTACTTGGAGCCAAGCTGCATTGCTTTCTGAGGTCCTTTGGTGCATTGCAGCAAGTGGCAAAGGAAAACAAAGCAAGTTTCTCCATTGTGCACTACAGTTGAAGAGTGAAGAGAGGGTTTTGGTCACGATGTCAGTCATAGTGCCCGTTTCCTGTAACAGGGGCAAGAGTTTTCCTATTTGTAATGGGTGGAAATACACATTACTTCAGGTTTCGAAATCTGCATCTTTACAGATAACAAGAACATTATACTGAGTGCACTGTGACGTCCCAAGCAGACATACTCCAGGGTTTCAGGCACAGGTCTTTCTTTGCAACCCTACTTGAAATTCCAGGATTGAATCAGGGCTGTCTTCACGCAAAGCATTTGACCTGCTACTGAACTATAGTCTAGTAAGTCAAGACATCTCATTCAATACATTGTCTACATTGGACCAATTTGGATAATACTTCAGGTTTTTGCCTGTTTCATTGGTACCTGCTTCTCTTGGTGCCAAGCACATCACTGGGCCTAAACTAATGAGTATATGTGGAATTTCACAGTTTGAGAGAAATAATTGAAAGGTAAACTAATTTTTTTACCTTTCGCAGTATAAAAATGAGCATTTGGAATAAACTTTGCACAATCAAATCACTGCTCAAAGAACAGCATTCACATTTCCCAACTGAGCAATAACAACTAATCTCAATGCTATTTGCTGGAGAAAAAGCAGTAATAAGTAGGAGGAAATAAATTAAGCTGTGCTAACTGCCATTTCAGTATGTGGTATTTCAGCCTTTGATATTCCTAAACACCCCAAATCTTTAATATTACCTGTGGGTGAGAATATTGAATAGGCAGGATGATGCAGGACCCTCTGAGGGATGCTCCCATTTCCAGACATAGGTGCTGGCTAGGCAAGTCTCTTGGTCAACCTTTGCCACCACAGCTAGTGTTACATGGGAGCTCAGGATCAGCATGGCTAGGTGGGCTCTCTAATGGGCAGTGTGGCTGACCCCTGATGCTGCCTCTGATTCGACTCCATGTGGTGTCTCCTGTCATCCGAATCTGATATGCTGATGATCCAACAGAAGCAAAGAGGCTCAAATTTGGGGTA
Source organism: Lerista edwardsae (assembly GCA_029204185.1). Classification (NCBI taxonomy): domain Eukaryota; kingdom Metazoa; phylum Chordata; class Lepidosauria; order Squamata; family Scincidae; genus Lerista; species Lerista edwardsae. The sequence continues at coordinate 35,725,458 of JAJKFI010000002.1, read as the reverse complement.
TTGGAATGATATTAGCACCAGTTCTTTGAATTCAGGCCTGTATCTTCTGTGACTAGGTGCACACGTATGCAGACGGAGATTTAGACACATGAATTGGCTGGAGAATCCATTGCCTTGCTTTTCAGAGAAAGGTTCAGGCCTTGAACCTTTCTCTGAAAAGGTTTCCCAGAGTTGAACAATGCAGCCCTGATACCTGCATTTGTGCCAGAATCAGGGGCATAGCTAATGAAAGTGTAGCCCAGTGAAGAGGGCAACATGTTTCCCTGGAAGTGATGTCACAACAGGAGGTGACATCACAGTTGTATTTTTGTTTTCTCTGGTTTTTTGGCCATAACGTTTGATAGGGTAACAATATTACACTCTGGTGTGTTTAATTGCATTCTGCATTAAACTACCTTTCCAATGAAATATAACATGATGGTATTGTTCATACATACCAAGGTTTTCACAATTTTGGTCACTAGTGTCAAGCTCGGCTTGTAACACCCCTAAAGCTTGTTGCCTGGTACAGTTGCACCCCCTGCACTTCTTTAGCTAAGCCCCTAGTTGGTTCTATGCACAAGTCCTGTTGAAATGAACAAAGTAGGCAGATCTTGGTTCATAATATATTTGATAATGTTCTACCTGGAACTGTGGGCACAATGTTAATTAAAAATAAATACAATCCCTTACTCCACTCAAGTGAGTGTTCGTTCATGCTTTTGTCACTCAGAAGATGACAAAATAGATCACTGGAAGTCATAGATTATAAGAATGCTGGGCTAACAAGTCCCTTGCCTCCTGTCTTTCTGAAGACACAGTAAATCACTTTCAAGAAAGAAGGGTAAAAAGAAACCATAAAAATCATTGCATTTTCCCAAGGTCGATTAGCTAGGAGAGTGAAGACTGGAAATACTGAGTGAGGGCTCCTCCTGCTGGTAGAAAGACTTTTTGTGCCTTGTCAATGGAATTGGTGGTAGCAAGGAGTGCCTGTGATGAATGGAGTTCCTTACTGTCGATCCGAGCATTAGGCAAGCACAACTTATTTCTGGTCTCATACCGGCTGAACACCTGCATAATGCCACTGACCTCAGTGAAACTAGGTTCGATGAGCATCAGCTGGGTGGATGGCACAGCTATTTAATTTGTGCACAAGGCTCACTTTTTGTCTCGGTGCTCACAAATTATCCATATGCACAGAAGCTGACCTATACAAATAAATTAGTTTATTGCTCAGGAGCCTCGATGCAGCATTTTCTCAGACTAGGCATTGTTTAAAAGCCACTTCTTTTGATGCCAACCCACAGCGGCAGTGTGAACAACAAACCCTGCTAACCCAAAGGGAGGGAAACAACTAAGGTTTGGATCCCTTTTGTATTTTGTCTTACATCAGAATGTATAGGTGTCTTGGTGTTACTTTTAGTGGTCTTTTAAAGGTGTGGTTTTGAGGGATGCATTGGAGGTTAATTCCTATTGCCAGGGATCTTTGGTGCATGGTAAAATGCAGGGCTGACTCTAGGAGTGGCGGAGCCCAATGTGGGGCATTCCCGTGGGGCCCCCACTCACCAAGAAAAGCACTTGTGGTGCCGCATGTGGCACCTGGAAATAGTTGATGGTGGCATGATGGCACCACCAACTTCTTTCAGGAGGCCCGTTTTGGGCAGTTTAGAGGCAGGGGCAGGTGGGAAAGTCCAAGGTAAAGATGCTGTACTTGCATCACTAACTTATATTACAGTTCATGGAGATCCTGGATGCAGCAGCAGGCGATATGCTCCCTGTGCTGATGCGGGGGGCTCCAAAGTGCGGGGCCCAGTGTGATGACATTGGTCACATTGGCTTCAGGCCAACCGTGGTAAAATGTAGGGAAATACTCTGATATTTTTACAACAGTTTTCTCTCTTCCCTCGCGATCCCTTTCATCCACTCCAGACTGTCACTTTTCTTGTATCTAGCCAAGGAGGTGAGATGAACGTCTGAAGGGGACCAAAAACAAACAGGAGGTGCCAAGAGGAAACCTGCATTAGGGAAGCCATTACACTGTTCTTTCCCTTTCCCACAAACCCCAACTCTCCTTGATGACGACTATCAAGGTAGCTCCCCCTCCACGCCTCCTCTTGCTTTCTTCATTATTGGGGAAAATTGTGGAGAAAGTGCAAGTGACCTACATTTGGTTGATGAGCAGCAGCAGCCATGATATGGAAGATGTGAAGTCTGGTGGGGCAGCAGCTGCAATCTGGTGGGGCAGCAGCTGCTGGTGATGGGGTCTTTGGAGCAGATTGTCCTCAGCTTTCCTGGTGAAAATATAGCAGGGCTGGGAAATCTGCCTGAGCCCTTGCAAAGCTACTGATACCCTGAGTAGACAGTATTGGGCAGCTTAGACCAATTGTCTTCAAATGTTCCTGTGGACCATTGTTCTGTGACTTACCATATACAGATTGGTGCAATCAAGCAAATCTATCAAGGAACCATTTTGGTCCTCTGGCTAAAAGCAAATATGCAATTGTTTTCTGTAGTGCCTCATGCCCATCACTGAAGGATTCATAAATCCTTAATGCAAAGGTTCAGGCCAAAAATATCAGGAGTAAAAGATGATGCACTCAGCCTTCATGTAAATAGGGTTTAAAATAGACATTGCTGTAGTACACAAGTTAACAAGTAAGTGTAAGCTACTGTCATGAGTCAGAGCTTTTTAAACAGGCATCCAACATTTCATATCAGATCTGCTTCCTTCCCTGCAAGGCAAATATGCTAATTGAAATATTCTCATAATTTATTAAGATAGAATGAAACGCAGGATTTTCTTATGAAAGTGACACGCTGCCCTTATGTGTGTATTTCTTTCATGTATGACCTGGTCTTCTATAAAGCTTAAAGCAGCTTTCATATAGGAACGGGGCAGTCTCCCATCAGTCTTGTGCCATCAAAACAGGACTGGATCTGTTTGGCTTCAGCAGCCGAACTGAGTCATGTGCTTTCATTTAGATTTATTTTAAAGAGTGGGGGGAAATGAAAAACCTTCATTTTTGTGAAGTGGGGCTTTTAACAAGAACAGTTGGTTTGTCATCTAATAACTTGGTTGAATGCACATTTTTTTAGACATGAGTCACTATGTTCCATGAGTGGGACTTGTTCACAAGTAAATATGTATAGGACTGAGACCCCTATTCTTCTTTCCAAAGCTGGAAAACTGAGAGGTTGCAAAGCAGTTGCGTTCCTATTGTGGGGACAAAACGCTAAGTGTTGCAAGAGCCTGAGCTCCTGTGTAGTGTGGCCGTCCCCTTCCCCTTCAGAGCTATCATGACTTAGAGAGCCAGCTCAGAGGCTTTGCTCTCCCAGCCAGAATGTCTCTGGAGATGAGAGGGAGGGGTCACATTACACAGGAGCTCAGGCACCTGCAACACTTAGGGCGCAATCCTAACCTGGAGCTGGGCCAGCACAGTTGGGCCAGCAAAGTTTGGCCAGCACCAGGGCCACTGTAAAGTGCGTTTGGACCACTCTGAAAGTCAGGGAGGATGGCGCATGTCTGTGTGCTGGCCTCTCTGACTTGGAGAGTAGTCCAAACTTACTTTACAGTGTCCCTTGTGCCGGCCAAACTTTGCTGGCCTAACTGTACTGGCCTAAATCCAGGTTAGGATTGCACCCTTAGTGTTTTGCCCTCCTGTAGGAATGCTACTGTTACAAGGAGTGTTTTATGGGAATATCCTTCTGGCATTATTTATGATGATTCATTTGTCATGGCTTTCCTGTAGCTGGGTTTTTCTGTGGCCAAAAACAGACGATGGTTTTCATGGCTTTCATTTAAGCTTAATTGTTTTGTAATATACACAAGACCTGGAAAGAACTGCAAGGTGTCGGCCTTAAAACTAGCTGAAGATAGCAAATGGAGGAATTATGGCGAGAAAGTGAGAGATGGATATAACTGAATTCCCTTTTTATTCCCCTGTTCCCATTTGTGCTAAACCTTTGCATTTGAAGAGAGGTATTTAAGCAGGGCAGGCTTGTATAACTTGTGACCCAGCAGGCAGAAGACAGATTCTCCACCACATCTTCTGGCCTGCCAAGGCAGATTTCCACAGTGTCAGGCAGGCAGGTTGACAGCCATGCATGACTGGTTGACTGTGTTTGGCTTGTTGTGCATGGTGTGGAATGATGAGATGCAGAGGCGGAGAGGATTGCTGCCGTTTTCTATATGGAAAAAAGAATTTCAGCAGATATAGATTATCTTTCCAGTAGATAGAGCAGACTGACAGCCCAAAATCCTATGCAGGTCTACTTAGAAGTAAGTCCCATTATAGTCAATGGGGCTTATTCCCAGGTACATGTGAATAGGATTGCAGACTGAACCTGGAAAAAATATCCTCTTTTATAGGGCCTCTTTTATGCAGTGACCTTCTGCATTTGGTCACTTTATTTTTGAGCTCTTTGCAATAATTCTTTTTCATTGTTATTGTTATTGTTATTGTTGGCTGTGGGGCTTGATTGTTCTCCCCTGTTCTGGATTTGATGGTAAATCAACTGCACAATTGAAAGAGGGAGAAGCAACCGGTTTCAGTTAGGTGAAATGCCATCATCTCCACCTCCACCTTTTGCTGGTTTTGTTTTGTTTTTTCCTGGCTGAGATTGAGCGCATTCACCTCTCACAGAAGCTGTTACAACTAGGAGAGGAAAAACGGCAGCAAAACGCCAAATCATCCTCCACTCTTTAAACGGACTGTTGAAAGACCAAAACAGGACTTTTGCTGTGTGAATGGCTTGTAATTGTGTTTATTGATTTTGGGCAGGCCGTTGAAGCGGTAATGTGTGTCTCTCAAGGAATCTCAAGCCCTTCCTTTGCCAGCTTAGCCTGTCATAGAAGTTGGCTCTGTTCAGCTCAGCTTTACATGCCACTATGTGTGAAACTGAGACATTCAAGATATCAGGAAAGAGAGTTTGGTGCCAATTTTCTTTTTTAAATCAATTGCTAGTCCATAGCGCTGTCACCTGATGGCCAAGTTATCTGTGTTCTCACAGCACACTGACAAAGCACTAAATTTTTATGGGCACACCATCAATTTTTTGACAAGAGACAAGGCGAACCACATCCCCCAGTAGCCCTGCTAATGAATGACCTACCCCCAAATTCCTGCGGGATACCTGCAACCCATTCACAGCGCATCAATGTGCCATGGCACGCTGGTTGAAAATCACTGCTCTAGCTCACCGCTCCTCTTCCACTTTCTCTTCCACTCTATTCCTTTTCTCCTTTTCAAATCCAGCACATGCCAGAATAGACATAGGAGCAGCCGAGGAGCAAAGGCAGGTGGTAGCAGAGACACCTGGTACACCCAGGCACTCCATCACCTGAGAGAACCACCTCAGTCAGTCAGTAGTCTAGCTAAAGGGTGGCAAAATGGTAAGGACTGCAGACATTGCCTCATAAGCAGCACCTCCCACATGCAGTCAGAGCCATTCTGGGCAAGTGACAGTAACATACAAGCAAACTGCATATCCTGTGCATTGCTGTCACTGCCCAGAATGGCTTTGACGGCAAGTGGGAGACAGTGGTGGACCTGAGCCAAGGCCCACCTCAGGGCAAGCCTTCTGAGGCTGCCCCCAACCGGAAGTAATTGCAGTGACATAGTGACAGCACTACGGACGTGGGACGTGGTGGCGCTGCGGGTTAAATCGCTGCTGCTGGGCTTTCTGACCGGAAGGTTGGGAATTCAAGACCACGTGATGGAGTGAGCTCCCATTGCTTGTCCCAGCTCCTGCCAACCTAGCAGCTTGAAAGCACATAGAAAATGTGAGTAGCTAAATAGGTACCACTTCTGTGGGAAGGTAACGGCGTTCCGTGCACCTTGGTGTATAGTCATGCTGGCCACATGACCACGGAAGCTTGTCCTCGGACAAATGCTGACTCTACTGGCTTAGAAACGGGGATGAACACCACCCCCTATAGTTGGTCACGACTATACCATTCGGTCGTGGGGAAACCTTTACCTTTTAGTGACAGCACTGCAATTTCTTCCAGGGCACCCTCCTCCTCCGCTGTTTTTTTTTTAAGGAGAGGGCAGGGGGGGGGGCGGCTCCTGGAATAATCTGAGGGTGGCTGCTAATTGCACTACTCCATGAGCTGCCCACTGCCTGTCCTTGTCCTCCACTGTTTTTTTTAAGCAGAGGACAAGGGCAGGCGGTGGGTGGCCCCAGAAAGCTGAGCTTTAAAAGCTGTTTTTAAAGTAGAGGAGGAGGAGGGTGCCCCCCTCAGTGATGGTGCAACTGAAGGTAGGGGAAGCAATTTTGCTGCTTCTCCCACATGGCACCCCAGGGCATTTGCCCCTTTACCATTGCATGCCGTTGGTGGGAGGGGCCACTTGCAAGGTGCATTGTAGCACTTGCAGTACTTTCCACTCCCCTCTGCAATTACACTACTGACCTCAGTCCATCTCATGGGTGTGATGCCCTACTGTGATATCTCCAGCACAGTCACATTAAAGAAATGTTTCGTGTGATGGATTCTGTCCTTTTGGAAGCAGCTGCACCTTGAGATGGCTTCTTCATTCAATGCTGAGTTTTATTTCCTAAAGGAAATTGACTCCTTTTGGGGCAAGCTGGTGAAACCGAAAAACTACCATCACACTGATAAGTGTCTGTGTTTTAATAGACCTGCGTGACATGGGATGGTGATAAACTTCTTTGTGTACAGAAAGGAGAAAAAGAAGGCCGTGGATGGACCCAGTGGATTGAAGGAGATGAAATGCACTTGGTAAGTTCATGACAATGTTTTAAACATGATTCTCTTGTCTACCCCACCCCTGTGGCTAAATGCAGCAATCCACAGCTTGTGTGCACATTACGTTGGCTAACTCTGGAGAAATTAAATGTTGGTGTTGTGTTTGATTTACTTCTAAAGCAATAATCTCATGCAGTGTCATTCGTTTTACATGCCGCTTTCATAAATAGAGGTGTTCTAAATTCAGGAAATCTCTATATTAACTGTCCACTTTGCTGGCATATTGAGTTGATCTGTTTACACATGAGAAACCTCATAATTGAAGAGTCCTTGACACATGTTATGATTTTAGTGTGAAATGGGGGGATTTTTGCATCCCAATCCACAGACCGTAAGTAAGTGAAATGCTATTTTTCCCCTACCTGTAAGACTACAGTTCTTTATTGTTTGGGAAATGAAAGTGAACAATTCCGTTTTAAAAGTATCATTTTCCTTCTAACCATTATTTCTCTTAGATACTAGCAGCTAATAAAGTTTATTACTGCTTCTCTTCCAAGGAGGTTTATAAGCGCTATTGAAAGTCCTTTTCCCACAGGAGGCTACAAACTCATCTCTGAGAACTTATTGCCTACTAACTGCATTTCACCATTTGTTTAGAATGCTAACTTGGTAAGCATCCAGTTGAGTCACTACGCATAAAGATTATGAACATAGATGCAACTTGCAAGCCTGATATTCTCTCTAACTGGACAGTCATAATGGGAGCCAGTTTGGTCCAGTAGATTGGAGATGGCAGTTTGAACACATTAGTCAAAATGGGGTGTAGCACTCAGCTTTTTCAGTATATCTGAGGGTCAGAGGCGGATCTACAGGGAGGGCAAAGCTCTAAGTGTTGCAAGAAGCCTTACCCTGTCATGTAAATCCCTCCTCTCCCTTGCTGCTGTAGCCAGTAAGCAACACCAAGATGTTGCTTTTCCCTGTGAGGATTGGCTAAAATGGTGCAGGAGAGGAGTGGTTTCCACTGCAAGGTAAGGCTTCTTGCAAAACTTAGAGCTTTGCCCTCCCTTAGATCTGCCTCTGCTGAGGGTGCAATCCTAACCTGAAGCTAGACTTGCACAGTTAGGCCAGCAAAGTTTGGCCAGCACAAGGGCCACTGTAAAGCACATTTGGACCACTCTCTGAGGGTGCAGTCCGAACCTGCAGTTAGGCTGGCACAATTAGGCAGGCCAGCAAAGTTTGGTCAGCACCAGGGCTGGCCATAAATCCCGTCTGGACCACTCTTAGAGTCAGGGAGGATGGTGCACATCTGTGTGCTGGCCTCTCTGACTCCGAGAGTGGTCCAAACATACTTTATTATGTCCCTTGTGCCGGCCAAACTTTGCTAGCCTAACTGTGCAAGCCTAACTCCAGGTTAGGAAATAGACAACTCTTTCCCTCCAATAGGCCAGTCTTAAGTGTATTCACTTGCAAGTAAGTCCATTAATTTTAACAGAATTTACTTCCAAGTAAATGAGTGTAACATCTCAATCTTAACATTGACAACAGCCATGGGGATAACACCATAACATATAGTTTGAGTCATTAAGCACAACAGCATGCATGCAAATCTCTTTTTGAAAATGAGTGCAGAATTCACACACAAATAGTTCATATGCAAACTCTTCAGCAAATGAGAGATGTTGTCTCCTCTTTTGAAACTGCATCTCCTCAAATCTTTCCATGTGAGTGCTCAACACAGTGGCATAGGCAGAGGGGTGCAAAACCGTGTGTCTTTTACAGCTCCCAACAGAGCCATGTAAATGGTAACTTCCCCCTTGTCAGTCAGGGCGATGAAAACAGAACGGAGGAGAGAGGCCTAAAAGACGTATGGTTTTGCACCCCTCCGGCTATGCTGCTGGAGCAACAACCCTTATCTTCAGGCACATAACATGGCTTGCTTATTTGAGCCACCTGGAATTATCTCTTTGTCAGACATCTGCTGTGGCCCTTTTACATTCTGTGGTCTTGAATGCCTGCCTGACATGTGGGAATTAGAAAATGCATAGATATGCTTGAAAGCAAGGAATTAATAGGTAGGGTTTTTGTTCTTCCTTCCAGTTCTGAAACTATAAGCAAACTATAATGGTTCACAGGTGTATGTTCGGCTCATGAATGCAACTTGAAACGAAAATTAGCATGTTCAAACAGAGCATCCCAGATTTAACATTGCTGGTAGGGCTTTCAGATTGCCCACACTTGCTTCAAATGCAATTAAATGCTTTTTAATGGAGTCAGTTTGTATGGAACAACATCCAGATGACAGGGATACAGTATTCAACTGAAGAACATGATGTGTGAACAACCCCCAACTGCAACATTTGGGTGGCTGATACATGTACAAAATAGCCCAATAAGTTTAACATTGTGTTTTGTGGTGATAATTTAATGTCATATTGTGTGACGTTTTATACTTTAAAATATATAGGCCCAATAAAGAGGCCCAAATTAATAAAAAAATAATAATATCCATCTTAATTTTGCAAAGTGAATCTTACCTTCCTTTTTTGCTTAAAGAATTGAAATGTGCATTGCCAGCTCTTTTTAATTCATTGGCTAAAGCCTGAAAAATGTAAGATTAAGTCATGTTCTGAAACCTCATCCCTGCCTTTCATTTGAAGCTTAATCCAAAAATACAGGCAGAAGCAGGTCTGGGATACAGAGCCAAGCGTCTCTACTGCAGCATGAGTTAAAATGTCAAGTTCGGTTTGCAAGTAATGCAAGTAATGACTGCCCAGCTGACTGTGCTTATTAATATACAGCTAAGGAACTCAATGAACTTTGTGTCTATAGAAGTTTCCTGGTATTTCAAAAAAAAAAAAAAAAAAGCATCCTCTGCCTCCCAACTTATTTGTACAAAGTTGATGCCCTTGTTTAGGGGTACTCGCTTCATTCTGGCTACGGCTGACAATTTCCCAGTATCATGGATGCAAGCCCTGGGTTGAAGCACTACTCAGAAACCAGGAACTAGCAGGCTCCAGGCCACATGAACCCTCAATGGGGTACCACAAAGCCTGCAGTTATAGTAGATTTAAGACCCATGTGTGTAAAGATAATTTGTGACTTCACGACTGCAGTGAGGAAAAGTGTCCATGGCGAGAATGGCACATTCTGTTCCACCAGGGATGCTGCAAAAGACCCCAACTACAGTCTCCAGGGGTCTGAGGCCAGCTTCATCCAGGGTCGTCCATCCCAGCAAGCCTCACAGCATTCCATGCTGATGCGGTTGGCCGTAAGTACCCCTGGGGGCTGGAGTTGGGGTCTTTCGCAGCATCCTGGCAGAACAGAAGGTGCCTTTCACATGGGGGAAGGATCAGGCGGGCACCGGAGCCAGCCACGGGCCAGAGTTTGCAGCCCAGTCCTAAGCAGTGCCAACATTGTAAGGCCGACATAGCAGGGCTGCATCCTAAGGCCATTAGGAGGCATCAACAGCCGTTATGCCCCTGGCATGACTCTAGAACTCCCTCCGTGAAGTCTTGCACTGGTCCAGCGCCCGACTTGCTGGCACAGATGCACCTGATGGCACATTTGTGACAATGCTGGTTCGGTGCAAGAGTGCATCGCCAGCACAATGCCAGTATAGGACTGTACCCTTAGAGGTATGGAATTGGACCCTTAGGCTCCAATCCTATCCCCTGCTTATGCAGCTGCACCAAAAAAAAAAAAGATGAGTGGAGGGGGGCAATCTAAGGGCAAATGGGTGGTGTGTGATACAAACAACGTATTTCCTACATGCTAATCCTCATTTGTTTGCTGTTTGTAGTTAATAAGTCTTGCATTGTCAACTCTTACCTGCTTCTGAAATGGTTAATTTCCCTTCTGAAAAAGCTCACCGGTATCTTCTCATTTTGCATCTTTCTGAGAGACTCTTGAACTGCAGTCCTTGCAGGCTTTCCTGGAAGTCGGCCTTATTGAAACAATAGTACACTTCCAAGTAAACAGGAGTAGACTTGTGCTGTCAATGCATCTGTTGCCATAAAAATGACTCTGTGATGCATCAGTAATTATTTTATGATCCTGCTGAACTTCATACAGCACAGTATTCCAAATGTTAATTAATTCATCTTTTCATAATGTCTATTAAGTGACCTGCCATAAGCTTTAGAGCTTTAGTTTATTCACAATTATTTCCAGACAGATCATTTTTCAGTTCAGCTTTTTCTACTTAATTAAAACACACATCTTTCTTATGTTAACAATAATGGCCTCACCAGACAGGTCTTAATTCTGTACTGTTGTCAAGCCTGGTTGTTCTTCAGATTCCTTTGAATTTGGTTGCCATCTCTTGAACCAGATGGCCTCTCCTGTGTTTTTTCCCCACTGACAGATTACACGTCACTGTTGTACAAGTCCCCTAATTACTCACACAAAGACACACTCAGACAGACAGGGCACAATCCTAACCTGGAGTTAGGTCAGCACAGTTAGGCCAGCAAAGTTTGGCTGGCACAAGGGACACATGTTTGGGCCACTCTTGGAGTCAGAAAAGCCAGCACACAGATGTGCGCCATCCTCCCTGACTCAGGCAGTGCAATCCTACAAACCGCGCAGCATCGACACAACAGGGTTGTGTCAATGCTGCACACTTAGCGCCAACGCGGGAGTGCCAATCGGTACTCCTCCGTCGGCGCTAAGGCAAAGGGACTGGCACTGCAGGCAGCGCCGGTCCTGTTGCGCCCGCAGTGCACCTCCATTGCGTCGGCTGAAGCCAGCTGGCGCAAAGGAGGCACCATTTTGGAACGGAGCAGGGGGAGGGCATTTCTGGCCAGGTGGTGGGCGAGCAATGGGTGGGCAGTGGGCAGGCTGGCATTCCTGCTGGCCCAGGATGGAGGCAGGTCCAGGATTCAGCTATAAGGCCAAATCTTATACCTGTTTGGGTGGCCCTCGTAGCCCCATTTGCTGTTTAGCAGGCGCAGATCTGAGGAGCACATAGGGGAGGCTGGAGCCTCCCCTACGGTAAGGGTGCGAATGTGCCCTTGCCATGTGGAGGCTCCATTCTCTCCTATACTGCATCAGGTTATGGCGTCGGCCGGCCGGCCTCACTATTCCAGCACAGTCTAGGATTGTGCCCTGAGGGTGCTCCAAATGCATTTTACCGTGGCCCTTGTGCTAGCCAAATTGTGCTGGCCTAACTGTGCTGGCCTAACTCCAGGTTAGGATTGCGTGCACACACACACACACACACACACACACACACACACACACACACACACACACACACAACACAACTCCTTCGTTTGTCGAACCACTGCCATTCAGTCTGGCTTTCTATCTCACTCTGGTAGCTTTTGAAATCAGTTGCCTCCTTTAGGTCGCTCACCTCAGGAATGCATTCCTTCAACTAGATTAAACGCTCTCTTTTAGACTGAGCAAATTATGTTCATAGCATCCAGGTCATTTATTTCTTAAAAATATTGTTACCCTTGTCCAGAAGTTTCTCCTTTTGAAAGCGAAGTTTGATCTTTTCTGTTAAATGAAAGACTGTTAAATCTGTTCTGTTAAATCCCAAGTCCATTTTTGTGCAAATAGCAACCCAGCTATTGACTACTTAAGTTGAAGGTCCAGGGGAAGTGGGCGTGGAACATCTCCAATTTTTTTTTAGCCTGCCGAGATTTGGACTTTATATACTGAACATAAAGCTTTTCAGTAGAATGATTGATGGCTAAAATGTTAAAGATGGAATCTAAGGCTTGCTTTACAAGCTACATTTTACAGGTTGGGCATCTCTTATTTAGAATTCTGAAATCCAAAGTATTACGAAAACTGTAACTTTTTTGAGCTGTTAAATGATGCCAAAATGGATAATTTCACACCTGAATTCATGTAACGAATTGTATAAAATGCACAAAATTATTAATATTGTATAAAAAGTACCTTCTGGCTATGTATGTTGTTGTTGTTCAGTCGCTAAGTCGTGTCCGACTCTTCGCGACCCCATGGACCACAGCACGCCAGGCCTCCCTGTCCTCCACTAGCTTCCTGAGTTCGCCCAATTTCATATTCATTGCTTCGGTGACACTATCTAACCATCTCATCCTCTGTCGCCCCCTTCTCCTTTTGCCTTCAATCTTTCCCAGCATGAGGGTCTTTTCTAAAGAGTCTTCTCTTCTCATCAGGTGGCCAAAGTATTGGAGCTTCAGCTTCAGCATTTGTCCTTCCAGGGAGCAATCAGGCTTGACTTCCTGGAGAATTGACCGATTGGATCTCTTTGCAGTCCAGGGGACTCTCAAGAGTCTTCTCCAACACCATAATTCAAAAGCATCTATTCTTCGACGCTCTGCCTTTCTTATGGTCCAGCTCTCACAGCCATACATGGCTACTGGGAAAACCATCGCTTTGATGGTTATGTATATATGTATATATGTATGTATATATGGCTATGTATATATGAAAATAAATGAATTTTGTGTTTAGATGGGCCCCATCTCCAAGATCTGTCGGTAAGTATGTGCATATATTCCAAAATATGTAAAAAAATCTAATTCCCAAAATGCTTTTGGCCCAAGCACTTTGGATAAGGGATGCCCAACCTGTATAAACAGGGACTCAGTGACCGAATATAAATATGTATGCTTCTTCCAAAAGAGCAAGCCATTCATATTTTAACATGATACATGGTAGCCCCCTAAACGACAAATGGGGTTTAAACATATTTTGTGCTCTTGTTTGATGGGGGACCCTGGAAACTGAGAAGAGCTCCAAAGGGGCTGTACCCTTCCCCCAAAAGGTTGAGAATGGATGCTGTACTCCTCACCCAAAACACTGTGTGTCCATCCAAGCTTAGTCTTGGGGCCACACAAGCTATCCTATGCCCGGCTTCGGGCTGAGCAGCCCAACACAGGGCTGCTCCTGTCTCTGCCCACAAAATAGCCGGCGGAGACTTGAGTAGCCCCATTTCAGGGGCTGGGGCTTCCCCCAGGAGACTCCTGTGGCTACTTTGGCTCCCGCAGGATGCAGCAGTAGCCATTTTGGTACCACTGCTCCTTCAGGACCTGGGCAGCCCAGGATTGGGTTGCCCGGTAGGATTGGACTGCACATTTTTCATCAGTTTTTGGGTTTTGTTTGGCTTTGTCTTGATTATCTTTAAAAATCAATTGCAGTGGAAACCCCCAACAGGCAATCCATCATCACCAGCCAGGAAAAATGATGAGAAAAGAATTGCAACTGATCCCTTAATAAGCATGGCTTTTTTGGCCATGCTCTCACTATAATTATTCAACGATTTAAATGTTACCACTTAACCTTAAGTAGTTCCATTTTTTAAGCAATCAGATTTCTGTGTGAAGCACACGCGGTCCTTAAACGAGCAGCATCTAAGAGCTGAACTTTCTTTTTCAGGAAATAAGAGCTTGTGGTGTGAAGTGCAAGCAAGTGTTCAAGAAAGTACCCTGATGGTCCCAGCAGCCTGCTACTGCCACAGAGACCACTCTCGGAGTCGTGTCACAAAAAACACATATGGATCTGCTGGCAAACCTACAGCTGCTGTTAGTGCGCAGAAGTATATCCTTATTCCTTAACACCTAGAAAAGAGGCCATGGTCTGCATCTATTCACGTGTAACTGGAGCAGTGTAGTGGCTTTTGTGACATTTATGACGTTTTTTCAAAAGAGATAATTGAGTCCAAATGAGAACAGAGACATTTGAAATAAGGTTAATGGAATATGAACTGTGTAATGTTCATTTTTGTGCATATCAATATGCTGGTTTGTTTTGTTTTTAAGGCTAGAAATAAGGTTTAATGTGTGGTTTGAATCCTAAACTTACAGCCCAATCCTATTTGGGCCTTGCGCTGCCAAAACTCATGTTCCATGTCCCAGCACAGGGTCCACTGGCATAGCTAATGAAAGTGTAGCCCCGTGCAGAGGGCAAAATGATGCCTCCGGAAGTGATGTCACAGCGGGAAGTAACATCACAGTTGCATTTTCATTTTCTTATTTTTTTGGCCATAACTTTTGATAGAATAACGATATTACACTCCAGTTTGTTTCATTGCATTCTGCATTAAATTCCACATTGAATGGTATATAATGTATATACCAAGGTTTTCACAGTTTTGGCCATGAGTGTAAAGCTTGTAGCCTGGTGCAATTGCACCCCACTGCTCTTCTTTAGCTACACCCCTGACAGGGCCTTTTATGGCAGTGCAAAAGTCATGCACTGCTGGCCCGCTGCTGCAAAGGTGCAGAGGAGTGGCCCCTTCTAGAGGCTCCACCGCTCTTGGTAAGTTGGCAGCAGGGTAGGTGTCAACCTTGTGTTGACACTGCATGGGTTACAGGATTGCAATGCCAGAGTCAGGGAGGGTGGCGCACATCTGTGTGCTGGCCTCTCTGACTCCAATAGTGGTCCAAACATTCTTTATGGTGTCCCTTTTCTGGCCAAACTTTGGTGGCCTACCTGTGCCAGCCTAACTCCAGGGTAGGATTGCGCCCTATATCACCTATATCACCTTCCTAGTACATGTATATGCTATCTGAATACTTTAACAGCAAGTAAAAATTAAAAAATGATAACTTGAAATAAAAACTCATAACACCACTTTTTGCCTTTTTCATTTTTTTTATTTACCAAAATTTGCGAAAAAAATAACAGCAACAAATGCATCTCTAGCCATTGCTAAAAGCAGATCTTGTTCCTGATCCCTGCCCAGAAAATAGCCGGTGGTCTTTTCTGTGTTCCTTCACTGCAACAGCTTGCCATTTATTTGGTGCATGTAAATTGGAAATACAGATCACACACTTCATGGGATGAAGTAGTCAAATTGCTCATCAGGAATACCAGAAGCCAACCTGAATCAATCAAGATAAAGTTGTCTCATGAATATCATACTACAGTTTCCTGGTATAAAGAAATGATGTTTCAATTGCTATATTTCAGTCTAATGGAGACTTGGTATTTCCAGGTAAAAGTTCTAGGGTAGCAGGATTTAAACAGACAACTCTTTAACAACTCACTGCCTCCCCCTATCAAACACATGTATGCACACACCCAAATACAAATTGCAGAATGTAGTTATTTCAACAAATGAAAAAAATGCAGATACATATTAATTGTTCAGTCACTAAGTCATGTTTGACTCTTTGCGACCTCATGGACCACAGCATTCCAGGCCTCCCTGTCCTTCACTAGCTTCCGGAGTTCGCCCAATTTCATGTTCATCACTTCGGTGACACTATGTAACTATCTCATCCTCTGCCACCCCCGTCTCCTTTTGGCTTCCATCTTTCCCAGCATGAGGGTCTTTTCTAAAGAGTCCTCTCTTCTCATGAGGTGGCCAAAGTATTTGAGCTTCAGCTTCAGGATTTGTCCTTCCAGGGAGCAATCAGGCTTGACTTCCTTTAGGACTGACCGATTGGATCTTCTTGCAGTCCAGGGGACTCTCAAGAGTCTTCTCCAACACCATAATTCAAAAGCATGCACGTGCACACACCAATGCACCCAGAGTGGCAAACAGGGAAATTTTATCAAGAAAGCTTGAGTAGGAAGAGGATAAACCTCTCCTCCCTGAACTGCTACTCCAATTTGGAGCCCTCTCTCACTGTTTTAAAGTAAAAATAAAAACAGAAGGTCCAATTACAAATCTCCCATGTAACATGTTGTTTGGCCCTGAGAGAGCAATCCTAACCAACTTTCCAGCACCGAGATAAGGGCAGTGCAGCCCCGAGGTAAGAGAACAAATGTCTCCTACCGCGGCCTCTGTGACTACTGCTTCACTGCAAGATGCAGCACATGCCCCATTGGCACAACTATGTCAGTGCTGGAAAGTTGGTTAGGATTGTGCCCTAAGTCTTATAAGCAGTGAATTCAGGGGGAACGGACCAGAACGGGCGTTCCGGATCCTAACGGGCTCCGTGGCTGGTTCCGGGTTCCCGACAAGTGCCAATCAAAAGTGAGTTCCTGTTCCTAAATCATTTGAATGACACCACTGCTTATAAGGAAGCAGCAGGCATAGAGCATCAGGGCCTACCTGGCTGGGCCAATCACCTGAAAAACATCACTACTGAATGGAAGTGGTAGCATGCAGTGCACATCAGGGAGTGGGAAGAGGGCTGTGTGGGTGGGTGGCCAGTAAATGCTTTACCCTGAGACTCCAACACTGGGGCTCAATTTGGCAGGCACAGCAGGAAGAGAATTCCATAATTATGCCACCATCCAAAAGACTTTCAATATGAGACTTTAAGCCTCACTTCAAATCTGAGAAGACCTGACATCCAAAATTGAACCCAGATCAAAGTCTCCTCACTGATCTAAAAACCAGAGAATAGCTTCATTTAAGAAACTATTAACCTTATTTTGTGGGGGGAAGAGGGCAGATCACCACCATCACCCTTGCACTTAGCTTGGCGTAGAAATAGACTGTGTAATGGTGCACCAACTTTTCATTTTCGAAATGACAGAATCATGATTGAAGAAATGAGGGAATGTGTTTACTGCAACCACTTCAAGCCATGTAAAAATGTCAGAGGCATGTTGTTATTTATAACATTCATTGAGACATATCTCAATGATACGTTTTCTGAAACTTGGCACACACAACCTTCCCATAGTTAGCAAATGACTTTTTCACACATTACATTTTCTAAAAGTAATTTAGAAATTACTGCTTTTCGGAGCAGATGGATCCAGTAAGAGCACTAATAGTGGGAGGGAATTAATACTAGCTAATATCAGCTTTCTCTGTATTTTGTCGCACTGCAACACCTGCAGGCCAAAACTATGCTGTGATTTAGATGATTTTGGAATTGATCTCCTGACCTCATCAAGCAGTCTGAAAGTCAAAATCAGGTCCTGGTCTATGGCTACATTTACCAAAAGGGGAGGGAACCACCACACTGTATCGCTGTAGACTTTGGCCTTCAATAGGCAGCGAAGTTACTTTATCAAATGTTAGCGCCTCTGTTTGTCTAGATACCTATCTAATCAATTTGCTTTAGTATTCAACACTTCACGTTGAATTCAGCACATTCATTGGACTTGTTCAAGGGCATGCATCTGCAATCCATAGTATGTCCTGGACTGACCCAATATGGCCTGCCCTGCTGGCCCCGTTTGGTGGCTTAGTTTGGGGCGACCAAATGCAAAGGATGGCCGGACTCATGTATTTAATGGGGGCCAAATCCTATCCAATTTTCCAGTGCTGATGCAGCAGGGCCAGCAGGGCCTGCACTGCACCCTGCAGTGGCGGAACAGTCTTGGAGGCCTCCTCAAGGAATGCCGGATGCAGAGGGGTGCAACAGGATTCAGACATCTAGTTGTTTGGGCGCTCCCTGAGAGCACAATCCTAACCTGGAATTAGGCCGGCACAAGTATGCTTGGACCACTCTCACAGTGCAATCCTAAGTAAGGCCAACATAGTAAGGCCAACATAGCAGGGCCATATCCTAAGCCCAAAAGGAGGCGGCAGCAGCTCAGTGTAAGGCAAGGGGAGGTTTTCCCCTTACACCTGGGTAAGCCCCAGCCAGCCCTCTGGGGCTGCTCACATCTGTGCCTGCTGTTTTGCAAGTGCAGATGAACGTGCACAGCAGCGGCCCGAATCGGGGCCGTCCTGGCTGGGGATGGGGTTTAGGATATAGCACAAGGACCGTGGTGCATCACTGCCCCTGTCGCTGCCCACTGCGCTGCCCAGTTACGCTCCCAGCACACTTCTGGCACGCCCCCAGCAAGATCCTGCATTGACCAAGCAGCATGTCAGCACTGCTGCTTGCGCCAGGCCAGCGTCCGACTTGCCGGGCACAGATACGCTTGACAGCATGTTGGCGACAGGGCTGGACCAGCGCAAGAGCATAGCGCTGGTGCAACGCAGGTATAAGATTGCACTCTCAGAGTCAGAGCACAGAAGCGCGCCATCCTCCCTGACTCCGAGAGTGGTCCAATTGTGCTTCTTGGTGGCCCTTGTTCCAGCCAAACTTTGCTGGCCTAACTGTGCTGGCCTAACTCCAGGTTAGGATTGTGCCCTGAGGCGTCTGGTGGGCCACTGTGAGATACAGGAAGCTGGACTAGATGGGCCTTTGGCATGATGGGCCTCTTCTTGTGTAAGGTAGGGAAATGCTTGTTTCCTTACTTTGGGGCTGCACTGTGGCTGCATTGGTCCTGGAAAGTTGGATAGAACTGGGCCATTAGTCAGTAGAATTTCCGCTTTTTTCAGTCCTGCATGAAAAGCAGCAACTGCCAGAATTCTCTCTTCTATGCAAATATAAAGATTTCCCCACGACCGAATGGTCTAGTAATGACCGACTGTAGGGGGCGGTGCTTATCTCCGTTTCAAAGCCTGTAGAGCCAGCATTTTGTCCGAGGACAAGCTTCCGTGGTCATGTGGCCGGCATGACTCTACGCCGTAGCGCACGGAACGCCGTTACCTTCCCACTGAAGTGGTCCCTATTTCTCTACTTGCATTTAGTTGCTTTTGAACTGCTAGGTTGGCAGGAGCTGGGACAAGCAATGGGAGCTCACTCCGTCGCGCAGTCTTGAACTCCCAACCTTCCGGTCGGAAAGCCCAGCAGCAGCAGTTTAACCCACTGCGCCACTACACCCCATGCAAATATAGAAGGTAATAAATTTTGGTGAATACAATGAGCCCTTCTTATCTATGGGGATTTGGTTCCCAAACCCTGCATGGATACCAAAATCTATGGACGAACAAGTCCTCAGCTATCACACTGACAAAATGGCATAAATTATGTACATTGACTGAACTATATCTGGGGTTAGAGGCATGCCTCTCGGCTTGATAGAATGGCACAAGGTGGGAGTGGGATGAATGGGGCAGGTGCTGTGAAACTGCAGGATGTGAGGCCAATACGGGGATTTTTTTTATAAAAAAATGAATTTTTCGATCTGCAGCTTATTAAATCCATGGATGAGGTGAGCTCACTGTGTATCCTGTCAGCATTATAGAAAATCAGAACCTATTATTGGACTAATAGCCTTTTCTGGGGCAGGGGTGGGGGTGTATCCAATTCCCTCCAGTCTTATGATTGATTCACAAACTTTTCTTCTGTGGAAAGATGTAAGTAGTTCAGTTAACAACTAGCCAAGTACATCTAATTGTTGAAGTCTTATTATTACTGTAATCGGATACATAGATTTCCCCTGGGGGACATTTGACATAAGGGTGAGATTAGCATTGTAGTTAATAGTAGTAAATCGCTTATCTAAAACATAAGCACTAAATCAATGACGAAGAAAGAAAAATTAAAAAAATGTTTATGCTCTTTTTTTATATGTCAGTTTTAAGATGCCTTATCCCCTTGGCGGTTTTATGTTTGAGGTTTTGTGGTAAAATCCTATTAGTAGAAGTTGTTTTATTTTTTGTTTGTTAAAAATGCATAGAAACACAAACACTGCCTTTTGGGTGTTAAAATAAAATAAAAATACCGCATTTAAGATATTTTCCAGAAATTAAAATAATTTTTTCCCATTAGAAATAATTGTGTGGCTGCATCTGCTGACTCTATATCACTTATATCACCTACTTAATACACATTTAAAGCATTGAAAATTAATAAAAATGAGAACTTGGAATGAGAGAATGAAAAACAAATGCCACCGCTTTCTGCCTTTCAAATCACAACATCTGTGAAAAAATGACACCATTTTCAAACACCCCTATCTATTAGATCAGTGTTATTCAAACTGTGGGTTGGGTCCCACTTGGTGGGTCGCAACATGATGTCAGGTGGGTCGTGGAAAGCTGGGAGCAGCCATCTTGGAGACTGCAGACCTTACTCTTGTTATATTCCTTTTGTGAGTGTTTGAATTTTCAAGTGAGGATTTTCTTTAGTTTTTGTTTTTAGTTCAGTGCTTTTACCTAATATTTTGTCCTAATCAGGGATGTTTGTCTATCAGGGATGTTTCATGGTAGTACAATTACTGTAGTCCAAGAATGCCAATTTACATTTCAGGAGTGTCATTTTATTATGTTACAATGATAGCACTTCCTACTTGATGATGTCACTTCCTGCCACATCATCATTTTCAGGTTAATGAAATTACTTCCGGTGGGTCCTGACACAAGTGCCATTATAAAAAGTGGATCCCGGTCTGAAAAGTTTGAATAGTTAAGTTAGACACAGGTTTTTATAAGACTTCATTTAAAAACACAAAACAATAGAGCGCTGGTTCAGCTGGTGTTGTGATATCCAACCATTTTTCTAAGGTGGGACAAGTCTCTAGGATAACATAGTTCCATACAATGACAATAATTGATTAGCCCAATTCTAATGGTGCCTAGCACCACTGTATGAATGTTCCATCAGTTCTGGGCACTTTCCAGCAGTTACAATGTGCGGCACAAGGACACCTGCTATCCTAGGTAGGATCATGCAGGGGTTGGAAGGAAGAGGGTGGGTGGAATGGGGCAAGGGTGGGTAAAATGGAGTCGTGATGGGGCAGGGAGGAGGGCAAATCAGGATTGAGGATAGTTTTGATGGCAGTAGCACCTGCCAAATCCAAACACCCTTTCCTGGTGCAATCCATCTTTAAGGGTCCATGTGGACTTGTGTCAGAGATTTTGCTGCTACAGATCCAAGAAGGCCCACATCAGCAAACAACATTCTTTTGCCTCGAGGAGGTCCCTGGATGCTGAAACAGCCCCATGGGATATGCCACAAATGCCACAGTGGGCTGGGCTGTGATCCACTAAGAAGCCCAAGCCTTTCCTTCAACCGTAATCGCAAAAAAAGTCCCAGTTTAATGATGAGGCATGTGTATTTTGTACTTGAAATCTATCTCAGTCTTAAAAACATAAGACAACTGCAGACCACTTTGAGACTACCTACCTGGAGAATTGTTTAAATGGATCTCAGCAGCCCATGAGTCCATTTCAAAACATAAAAATAATGAAGTAATCATAAAATATCTTCCATGTCTTGTGCAGGCTGAGAGCGAGGGGGGGGGAGGGAACCCCCTTTCTTAACCTATCTATTTACAGCTGTCTAAATAAAGAAAAGTATGAAATGCCGGGATACGGCCTTAGAATAACAATGGCAGAGCAGAAGTACAAGCCCAATTAAGGATTTCTTATCACCCAATCAGATCCAATTCAATGCTAATTAGGCCTAAGAGAGTTTACTGTTCAGTAATGTTTAATGGGTCCATACAAGAGAAAATTTCAGCTTTTTTCAGTCCTGTGAAAAAGGCCTCCTCTTTATGATCAGGGTTTGCAGTAGCTAATTCATACATTCTTAGCAATTTATGATTGATAAAAGACTTCACAGGCTATAAAGTTGAAGCAAATCTGAACACAGGAAATAATAAATGTCAAGCCGACTCTCACTACAGTTCAGTTCAACTACCTCTACTCCTATTCTTAGAGCCCAATCCTATCCACCACCACGCCGCTGATGCAGTGGTACCAAAAAGGCTACCACTGAATCCTGCAGGGGGAAGCACTGGGTGGAAAAATATTCATTCCCTTACCTAGGGGTAAGCTTCTACAACATGTGTGTGTGTGTGTGTGGGGAGTCTACTGCACCAGTGAAATTGCTGGTGCAAGTCCACACAGTCCCATGCCATGGGATCAGGCTAGGAACAGGGGTTAGGATTCAGCAGCTTCCACTGCAGTTGAATCTGCCCCATACCCTGACCCAATCCGCTCATCCACTGCTCCCAGTGCTGTTTTGTTCTGCTGTTTCCCACCCCCGTTCCACCTTCCCACCCCATCCCTCCCTCCCCTGCCATCTTACCTGTCTCGGTGGGTCATTGAACATCCAGCAACATACACAGGAAAGTGTAGCCTTCTTGCTGGCGCTCTTGCAGTATTGCCGGAGTGCCTTTTGTTTTATGGCTATCAACGCAGTGCAACTGGTTCCACTAGCAGGGTAGCCAAATAGGAGTGGGCTGCTACTCTCTTTCTGGAATACACAGTGAACAAGATAGTCAACGACTGAGATCTATATAGCTTAATCTTGACTGTAAGTGGATGTAGCATAAAATGCATTGAACAAAACAAGTTGCAATTAATGCTGAAAAACAAAATGGAAGGGTTACAAAAATGTCAAATAAAGCATTTACACTTTGTTCTGTTGGTCTAGTGGAGCAGGTGATGGAATTAATCCAAATTAATTTGGAATTAGTGCAAATTAATCCAATTAATTCTAACAATCCAAAGAAAGTTTACTTTCAGCTGCTCAGCGGAAACTGGTTTGACTATGCTCTTATAAGATTCTATAAAACCAATGTAATGGGCATACAACAGAATAATTGCTCACTGCATGGCCCCTTAATCTTCCCAGACTTTTCTTAGGCTGTTTCCTGAGACTTGGCCAATTTGGGCTGCTATATTTCAAGCAGAAAATATTTTTAGATATTTCACACAGAGCTTCCTGGTATAAACTCACATGATAAAGAAAAATCCTCTGAAGACATATTCAGAAGCTTGTTTAAATAAATAAAAAAATCCAACTAGTGCAGGAATATCAGCCCTTTTTCGATGGATTTATTTATACCCTGTGAATGTTATGTAGTCTGTAGAGTTTTACAATTCTGTATTCAACATGCTTTTTCTTTTCGGATTTTCTTTATGATGCTATTTAAGTGGCCATTTTTAAAGGAAAGAATTATTTGAGAAATAATTCTCTGCGAAAATCAGAAGTGAGCTTTTGAGCACAAAACAGGGCTTTTACTAGCTTCAAGGGGGGGCTGCGGGCCTCCCCGATGCTGCAGAGGGCCCCTCGACCACCCAGTTATATTTAAAAGTCTCTGGGTGCCCACAGCACCGCAGTGGCGGATCTAGGGGGTGGCAGGTGGAGCAAGAGCCCTGGGTGCTGTCTTGGGGCCGCCTAGGGGGGCGCCAGTGGCCCCCGCAACATTGTGTGGATAGACCTGGGCTCCGGAGCAATGGAGCCCATTGGGCAATGGAGCCCATTGGGACCAGCCGCGATTAGACCTGGGCTCCCTTGAACAGAGCCCAGGTCTACCTGCGGCCGTTTCTAATGTGTAGACCACGGCTCCCTCAAGGGGAGCCCAGGTCTACCCGCGGCCGTTACTAATGGGTACTCGTGGGTACTAATGGGTCTACTCGCGGCTGATCCCAGTGGGTAGACCTGGGCTCCCTCGAGGGGAGCCCAGGTCTACCTGTGGCTGCTTCTAGTAGGTAGACCTGGGCTCCCATGGGGGCGCACTTCTATTGGGTGCCCCGGGTGCCATTTTGACTAGGTCCACCCCTGCAGCACCATGATTGCTACGGCAGCGTCAGGACACCCAAAACTGGCCACTCCCCTTAAGGGGAGAGTTTTGCTTCCCAATGGTGGGTCGTGACCCACACTTTGGGAAGCACTGGTGTAAACAATATTATCTATTATAAGGAGCGTTAGTCTAATGGTAGAAGGCGGTTTCAAGTATTCAACCACTAGGTCAGTGGGCTGCATGATTTTCCATATGGGAATAACTTCCATGTAGGAGAAAAATCTCATATGAGGGAACTAGTTCCAGGAAATTTAACATAATCATATTGGGTAGCTTGGATAGGTGGTTGCCAATGTTTAGTCTAAATGCCTCAACACTGGCATTTCATGTGTTTAATGTAACACGTTCCATGTTTAGTGAAATGGAAAATTGCCCATATTTTGAGACTGTTACTAGCCTAAAAGGTGATTTTCAGGAATGTTGGCTGTTGAAGTACTACAAGAAATAGATTATAACAATTTTTGAATTGTCTTATCTGATCTCCTGTCTTACCGATGTTTTTTCTGGTTCTGTTCATTTGAATTCATTTGAATTCTGTTGAAGTAAATGGGTGCAGTCTCTAAGCAGCCATTTTGTATACTCAGTTGGCCTGGGTCAACTGTGGGATGGCGAAGAATAACTTAAGCATGACCAAGTTTCTAAGCCACTAAAGGGCTTAGGCCATCAAAAAGCACATGAAATAGGAAAGGGAAACCAACTATATCTCAAAATATGGTGTGTTGGGGTATTTTTCCAGAGGGATCTATGACTGAGGCACAAGAGACTTTATGATGTGTATAAATTATGTCAGAAAATATTAGTGAGGGACTGAGGAGTGAAGGAGAAGACAGAGCTGCAGTGGAAAATAACATGGCCAGACAAATCGATTTTCTGCCCTGCATAAGTGATAGCACAAGCTTTGAAGAAATTGATTTGTTTTGGAAAAATCATCTGTTGTCCACATTAGCCTGATCATTGAGGCCCATTTAAATTGGATTTGATTATGCTTGCTTAACCTGACTAACTGCTACAGCACAACTTTTTACTAGTATAATCAGGAGAAATTGGATTATTGTAGCTGGGGACAGGTGCAAAGGAAAATCAACTCTATTTCTTCCCAAATGCTCTGAGCTTGTTGGTACAATGATTTGCACAAATGATGCCACACTTCCTTTCTACTTAGCCCAGCAGTTTAGAAACATGGAAGCAATATGGAGAGCCAACTGGGATGCTAAATTTCTGGGGTCACTCAGAGATAAGGTGTGAACTCAGTTCTGCCATGTATAATAAAACAAATGTGCAGGAACAGATCATGATTATCATCAGCATAAGAGGAAATTATATTTGTTGTCACTGTGTCAGGTTATTTGGTAAAAAGGTAAAGGTTTCCCCATGACTGAATGGTGTAGTTGTGACCGACTGTACAGGGCAGTGCTCATCTCCGTTTCTAAGCTGATGAGCCAGCGTTTGTCCGAGGACAAGCTTCCGTGGTCATGTGGCCAGCATGACTATACACCAAGGTGCATGGAACACTGTTACCTTCGCACCGAAGTGGTCCCTATTTATCTACTCGCATTTTTACATGCTTTCGAACTGCTAGGTTGGTAGGAGCTGGGACAAGCGACAGGCGCTCACTCCATCGTGCAGTTTTGAACTGCCAACCTTCCGGTCCGCATGTTCAGCAACAGCGGTTTAACCCGCAGCGCCACCACATCCCTGTGATTCAGTGTGACAACTAATTCACCTACAATTACTATTACTTCTTCAAGTTCCCTCTTCATGCTTTTAAGGAGTCTATGGCTGTACACATCAACAACTCCTTCCCACCCACCCACCCACTCAAACGCGCGCACACACACACACACACACACACACACACACACACACACCAGAGCACTCTGTCTACCACTGTGGCTCTGGTTGTCAATAGCAGCAGCTCTGCGAGAGAGAGAACAAATCTGCATCAAAGGTAGGAGCATTAATGCAGTTGGTTTGATTAGGAAATAGCCAGGAGGGCTAGACACTCATCACCCAGTTAGACGAGAAGAGTGTATTCTCGTCAGAATTGAACAGAATTATAGACTTGGGATCCAATCCTATCTAAGTTTCTGGTGCTGATTCAGCTGCAATGCAGTCCCAAGGTAAGCGAAGAAACATTCCCGCACCTTGAGGAGGCCTCCCTGACCCCCTTCACCACCACAGAATGCAGCACACACCCCATTGGGATGGCGACATCAGGGCTGGAAAATTGGGTAGGATTTGGCCCTTACATACCAAAGTATACCAGACATTACTTGCTGCATTACCACATAGGTCTATAACAATCGTACAATAGTTGCATATGAGTGTGAGGGACTTTGATGGGTATGCATAGTTTTATGGTGTGTGATGTGAGAGAGAGAGAGAGCACACAGCATAAAAGTGCAATGGGAAGGAAAGGTAGATAATAGGGCCTAGGGTGTGTGATGGGCAAGTCCTTATCAACAAAAAATGCTATTGCTATTGCTATTGTCTGGTCTTAGTTTCAGAGCCACTGTGCTGGAGGAACAGTATTCTTCATGCATACTGATCATCTGAATTCATAACAGTTAACAAAGCCAATCCTGCTTTGTATTCAGAAAAGATAATGATACCTTAAAGTCTAGGGAATATGAGTCATAGGTCATGGTAATTACTCTTGACTTTCCAGGAGACAAAAGTGAGAAACCACTGAAGGTCCAAATCACAGTACTAGGACAAATTATTGAGTCCTCTGTGGAAATGAGCGTTAACTAGATAAGAAGCCTTCTAATGAGAGATTGATGTTTTTAAGCACCGATACAATATGTATCTAAGAGGAAAGGGAAAGTTTCTTCCCATGTTCTTAGGGGCACGATAAAGAAAGAAACATTTCCTTGGAGAAGGGTCAAATCTATTCAGGTTGTCATAAGAACACAAGAAAAATCCTGCAGGATCAGGTCTACAGCCAGTGGCCCAGCCAGTCTAGCATCCTATTTCCCACGCAGTGCAATCCTAACGTTGTGCTGGGCCAGTGTATGAACCTTATGCCAGTCCTGGAGTGTCGCAAATGTACCGTAAAGCGTGTTTGTGTCACCCTTGGAGAAGGCGCACCAGTGCATGGATGTACTCTGGCTCAACAGAGCCATATCCAGGCACAGTGCCATCTGAATGAGGTAAATAAGCACCAGCCAGATTCAGTCAGTGCAGGGGGCTTGGAAGGGTGGAGGAGGATGGGGGCAGGTGGAACAGGGCGGGAGGAAGGGGAGGGGAGGGAGGGCCCATGAGCTTAAGTGCTCAGGGAGGGGGGCAGATCACAGAGGTCAGATCCTAACCACTAGCCCTAGCCCGGTTGGCCCCGATCCAGGCCACTCAGATTTGTGCCAATGTTTTGCTGGCGCAGATCTGACTTGTCCCATAGGGGTGACTAGGGCTTATCCCAGGATAAGGGGTCATGACCAGTGATGTCATTCAGGGGGAACGGACCAGAACGGGCGTTCCGGATCCTAATGGGCTCCGTAGCTGGTTCTGGGTTCCCAACAAGTGCCAATCAAAAGTGAGTTCCTGTTCCTAAATCATTTGAATGATACCACTGGTCATGACCTGATGTCAGGTGGATCATGGATAGCTGGGAGCTGCCATCTTCGAATCTGCAGATCTTACTCTTGCTATATTCCTTCTGTGAGTGTTAACAGTTTGAATTATCAAGTGCAGTTTTTTTTTTTAAAAGCAATGTTTAGCTCAGTGTTTTTACATAATATTTTGTCCTAACCTTGCTTTCTGTCAGGGGTATTTCCTAGTTGTGCAATTGCTGCAGTCCAAGAATGCCCGTTTGTATTTCAGAAGAGTCATTTTATTCTTGTCACAGTGACAGCACTTCCTGTTTAATGATGTAACTTCTGGTTATGACAGCACTTCCAGGTTAAGGACATCACTTCCTGTCCTGACATGAGTGCCATTCTTATAAGTGGGTCCCAGTCTAAAAAGTTTGAGAATCACTGCCTTACTCTGTATTTTATGTTAGCTAACTTGTTTTTGAGGAAGGGTGATGATAGTGCCCTGGCCTCCTTGCCCTGCTACACAGCCTGCACAGATGTTTAATGTGCCTGTTTGTTTCCCATTTACCTTGATGCTTTGTCACCAGGACACATCATTGCTGGGACCCCCTTGTGCTTGTGCTCGTCTTCCGTCAGACAGACAGATTGCAACACATCTCGCTGAAGAATAATTCCCAGGTTTTTAAAATGATTGGTAATAATTCTTTCCCCTGGTCTCTTTTTTCAAAGCTATCATCCAAAGTAGCCTCACTGACTCTCTGGAGAAGCTGCTGAGTTATACGCTTAATATTTTAACTTCTGTAAATTTCCACATTTTCCTTTTGAAGGGAGCTTGAGATCCAAGAAGCCCGTTTGTCTATAAAATCAAAACAGATGGGTGTCATTTATTTCCAGACCGCTTTTGACTGGATGGGCTGAAAGAAAGCACTCACTTGTCTACAATTGAATCACAGGAGGAATCGGTGTGAGTGAATATCCATGCACTGCCTCTGGTATGTCCCAAACAGAGCCAGCCCAGCCCTGAAGTGCAGCAGTTGTGGGCGCAGTCATGTATCTACCATGGGGGGGAAGGGCCCCCGGGCATGGAGCTCCTGGGGCGGGCAGAAGGCTGAGAAGAGGCCTCGCCTCTCAAAGAGGCGCACAGTTTCAGCCCGCCTGCCCTTCCTTGGCCCTGTAAAGGTAAAGATAAAGGTTTCCCCACAACCGAATGGTCTAGTCGTGACTGACTGTAGGGGGCGGTGCTCATCTCCGTTTCAAAGCCTGTAGAGCTGGCGTTTTTGTCCGAGGACATGCTTCCGTGGTCATGTGGCCGGCATGACTCCATGGAACGCTGTTACCTTCCCACCGAAGTGGTCCCTATTTATCTACTTGCATTTTAGGTGCTTTAGAACTGCTAGGTTGGCAGGAGCTGGGACACGCAACGGGAGCTCACTCTGTCACACAGTCTCGAACTCCCAACCTTGCGGTTGAAAGCCCAGTAACAACGGATTAACTCGCTGCGCCACCACGTCCCCACTATCTTGGCCCCGTATGGCTCTGAAATGGAGCCAGGCATGCCAGGAGGGATTGTCAATGGGCAGGGGGTTGAATCTAGGGGTGCAGAACATAGCTCAGTCCCTGGGCAGAACGTGGGCTGGGTGCACCACTGGGTGGATGTTGGGGGCAAGTGGGCAGCAGATTCAGAATGCTCTTCATCCCAGGTCTGCTGCCTCTGAACCATATTGATCAGTTTCCAGTTTCCTGCTCCCTGAAAGCGAGTAGAAAACAGATCTACTTACTGTGCTCTATCGCACAGTTTGCCCAAACCAGGAACTTCAAAGCTTCCAGTTTTATTCAAAGAGACCACATGAATAAAAGATCTCCTTTGAGCACCATCCAGGGCGTTAAAGCAACAGACCTAGAGAGACACTGGGCAGTGTCCTAGATCCCATCGCACCTCTTCTCATCCTCCTTTCTCCTAAAGCTCAGCTATTTTCAAGCTTTTTCATCTCACAGCAGAGTGACAAGCTGCTAAAATCCTAAACATCCCACCCCCCTTGCATGGAGTTTTGGCTGACCTCTCCTACTGCAAGAGGCCGCAGCCTTTCTCATCGGAAGCTCGAGGGTGGGGAGCGATGCCTGGGGCTTAGCTAGTGCTGTGCTCTGTCACTGGTGCCATTCTGCAGGCGACTTTGGAGTCTGAAGGTTGGTGCGGGCACAAAGGCTTCTGGAAGTTGCACCTGGAAGTCAGCCATGACAGGGTGAGACCCATTTCCCACTCCTAGGTTTCCCTCTGGTGCAAGGGGGCTGGCAAGGGGGCCTAGCCACCCTCAAATGCTCACCAGCCAGGGCAGGCCTAGAGAGTTTAGTTGCCTTTGCCCCTGTGAGGGTTGATCATTAGAGGCTATGCCCCTTGAAAAGGGTGTGGCTTTGAGACAGGGTGTTTTGCCTGCCTGAGTCAGGCTTTGGTCTTGAACCCCTTCAGCAAGCTGCCTTTGCACCATTCTCAACTGTACCTTAACTGCTGACAGTCTCCAGCGTTCCCTCCTCTGCATCTTACCATAGTAAAGTGGCCCTTTTCATTCATGTTTCATCCATGTTTCACACGGTTATTGGAAAGTGCACCAGCAATTGTCAAGGCACACCATCAGTTTTTGACAATTGATAAGGCACACTGCACGGCTGGTGGGGAGCCCACAAACCCAAATGGCCATACTAATAAATGACGCTCCCCCAAACCCATTCATAGCGCACCAATGTGCCATGGCACACTGGTTGAAAATCACTTCTCTAGCTTCCTATGGGGGGGCGGGATGCTAAGTTTTGCAGTAGCCTGACCTCCTATGTAAAGTGGCCCCTCCTCCTCGCCTTCAGAGCCATTTGTAGTTTGGAGAGCTGGCTTGGAAGCTTTGCTTTCCGAGCCGCAAATGGCTCTGAAGGCAAGGAAGAGGGATTACTTTACACAGGAGCTCAGTCTCCTGCAGTGTTTTGCCCCCCTCTAGGAACGCCACTGGCATGCACTGACAGCCTCTTGAATGCTTGTCCTATGTCCCAGCTTTCCTGCAAAAGACAATTAACCCTTGCCATGGACAAAAACAGAGAATAAAAGTTGATAGCATGAGAAATGTTAAAGGCACAGGAGCCCCCTCCTAGAGAACTTTGAACCTTTGCAGTGTGCAACAACCTGTGATGTCCCCAAGCATCACACAAGCGACAGAAGAAAAACTAAACTTCTTGCCTTTTTTTTTTTAAGTAAGAGCTGAAATACTTGATCAGGCTCTTGACTGCTAGTCCAAATGTTACCCATCCCACCCAGCCTGTAAGGAAATCCTTGTACACTCTAAAACATGAATTGACATATCACCAATTTCACAATTTTAGATGGAAAGAGAAGACACAGAACTAGAGAAACACACTATTTTCACATGACATCCGGGGGTTTCAAACAGCTGTGGTATTATTCCCAAACACTCTTGAATCTCACTCTGTAAAAACAATTTAACTCAATGACTCCTGGATGATCTGGCTAGAAAGAATTCCTCCAGGTTTCAGGCCCATAAATTGCACTTATGCTTTGTTAAATGCCACCTGTGCTTCACTGCAATTCTGAGTGCAATCAATTGAAAACTGAACAACACAAAGAAATTAAAAGAAATTTAATAAATGAAACACAAATTAAAAGAAAATTGAGCGAGCATGCAAGACATGCACGCGGCTGTGACAGAACTGTTGTGTGTCCTGGTTTTGGACATTTGTGTCCCTTCTTTTTTCCATCCTGGACATTTGTGTCCCAATATATGTGTATTTATAGTAGATGGTAAGAAGCTTAAGATATATAACAAGGGGGTTGCTGCCCTGTTATAGTGGGATGCAAATAACTGGGATGCAATAACAAACGCAGATGTGAATGCCCAGGGATGCCCATGACTGGATGCATTTCACCAGGACACAATTGTCTTGGATGCAAATACCCTAGTACTGCACTGAACAGTCTTCCTATTCAGGCATTTTGAGCAAGATGTCTGGGAGTGCAGTCCTCACCTGGCAATATGCTGGTGTAATGCTCTTGTGCCAGACCAGCACTGTCACAAACGTGCTGTAAGGTGTGCCTGTACTGCAGATTCAGTTGCTGGGCACATGTGCCACAGAGCCTGCCACCTATGCTGGCCGTGAGCCAGCTGCAAGCATGCATCGAGGGCATTCAGGAGGTGGGCAGGAAGTGTAACACGGCAGAGGGAAGGCGGACCCATGAGCAGAGAGGGGGCAGAGATGGGACATGGCCATTAGACCACATCCACCATCCCCAAGCTGTGTGGCTCCGGGCTTTGTGGACTTGCACTTGCTATTTTGCAGGCACAGATCTTAGCAGTCCTATTGGGCTGCATGTGGCTTACTGTGGGGCAAGTGGATGTTCATCCCCTTGCCCCACACTAAGCAGCTGCTGCTTCCTAACGTGGTTAGGTTAATCAACAAAATTGTTCTTTTTTTCGAGAGAGAGTAATTCTTATACTTGTAATTGTTTTGCATCTGTAATTCTGAAAGTTTAGATTCGGTGAACTCAAATGGTGAAACCTGAGATCTTCAACATTTTTCATCTCACGGCACACTGGCTAAAATTGTGAAGGCACGCCATCAGCTTTTTGACAATTGACAGGGCATACCTTGCTGCCAGTGGGGGGGGGGGGGCTCACCCCCAATGGCCCTACTAATAAATGACCCTTCTCCAAATTCCCACACTTGTAGACCATTCATGGCACACCAGTGTACTGCGGCACAGTGGTTGAAAACGGCTGGGCTCAACACTTGTGCAGCACAACCTGACTTGCAGCTGTTATAACTGAATGGACAACAATGGTTTTTCTCTCTGTTCCTGAGCTGTGTGATGCCCTGCCCACCAAAGGAGGTGGCACATGCTGTGTCAGCAGTGCTGCATGCAGTGGACTGGCAGGGGATAGGCTTGGATCCTAGGCAGAGTGCACGGTGGAAGGGGGAGTAGGGGCTGTCTGAGCACAGAACTCAGTCCAGTAATGTCAAACCGTGCCTTGGCATTGCATTGAAATGATCCAAAAAGTGGAGCCACCTTGAATTAATCCATGGGGTGGCTGTCTATGCATAGCAGCAGTAGTACAGAGTGCATCTGTACAGAGTGCAAAAGCCATCTGTCAATGCAGGGTGCACCTTGGCTAAGAGCCATCACAGAAGGCTGAAATAATGATGCAACAACTGAGACTTAGGAAATGTCTCAATTGCCACGTAGTATCTTAAGTTAACCTTTGCTCTCTGGCCATGAAGAAGGTGAGATAGGATACAAAGGAAGATAGTGGTTTCAAACTACAAAGAAACCAAGCACTTTCCAATCTGATTGCAGACATTAAAGAAACCCAAGATCATTCCAAACACACCACACATTCTGCACTTTGACACTGTGAACACTGATTGTAGCGTTTATGATCATGTTCAAGTTGAAGTGAATGCCAACTGCCATTGTAGTTTTGACCTTCATTTCAATTAAGTAATTGTGCAGGGTTCATTTTTAATCTGCTAAGTTGCATGTCCAGAAAAGCAGCAGTTTTTCTGTAGCAGCAGAAAAGGGAATCCGGCTGCAATCCTATCCACTTTTGCCTGGGAATAAGCAACATTGGCTACAGTGGGGCTTACTTCTGAATAGACATGCATAGATTTGCAGTCTTGTGCTCAGATATCTTTTGGGTACTGCTTTACATATGAGTGAGTGAGTGAGTGAGTGAGTGAGTGAGTGAGTGAGTGAGTGAGTGAGTGAGTGAGTG
>JAJKFI010000002.1:35675971-35692245 GCA_029204185.1 Lerista edwardsae | reverse complement strand
GTGAGTGAGTGAGTGAGTGAGTGAGTGAGTGAGTGAGTGAGTGAGTGGAGGGGCTGATCAAGGTTAAACCCACTGGTATCGTCCTTAACCATCACTCATTCATGGTTCACATTTTTCCAAGGCTTGTTACTGAATGCTCACCCAAATAGATGAAGGCGGTCCTCCTGCCTCCTCCACTCTTTGTCTCCAGGGGTGTGGCAGCCACACAATAATTCCCTAGTCTCTAATAACCTTAGTTCCAACAACTAGCTCCAGCCCAGCCAATCCAATCCAATCCAGCCAAATCAGTAGTCACCTTCCTTCCACAATCCTCCTCCCACACTCCAAACTTCCTGCTCCTACACCTACCATACTGCTAGTTCCAGGAGCTACTTTTATCCCCAGGGCCTTGTTATCCTCAGTTGGATGCAGCTGTGAACCAGCTGCAGCCAATGGCTCTGGGGCTAACCCTGTAATTCCTGGCTGATATGGACAAGGGGCCACTGCTGATACCATGCCTATCCCCACGGCATCTTCCACAATTTCCGTAACAGGGGGGAGGATCATTTACTAGTAAGGCCATTGTGGAATGTGAGCCTCCACCAGTGGGATATGCCTTGTCAATTGTCAAAAAACTGGTTGTGTGCCTTGACAATTTTAGCGCCTTATTAGTGCACCATGAAATGGAAAAGGTTGAAAATAATTGGCCTAATGAATATCTATAGATTGCCTTTGTGCCTACCACTGGATTCCTGTTTACTACCTTACGTGTGTCCATTCTATGTGAA
Organism: Lerista edwardsae; assembly: GCA_029204185.1. Taxonomy (NCBI): domain Eukaryota; kingdom Metazoa; phylum Chordata; class Lepidosauria; order Squamata; family Scincidae; genus Lerista; species Lerista edwardsae. The sequence goes on along the minus strand of JAJKFI010000002.1, from coordinate 35,691,478 downwards.
CTGATCATGTGAAAAAAGGCTACATGTCTCTATTGATCCATTCATTAGCGGTATCACACTTTGATGAACATAATTCAAACTGCTATAGAGGCTTACAATAACAGATAACCACCTATTGTGCAATTTACTCACTATACTATAGGACAGTATTATTCAAACTGTGAGTCGGGATCCACTTGGTGGGTCGTGACCCAATGCCAGGTGGGTCATGGAAAGCTGGGAGCACCCATCTTGGAAGCTGCAGGCCTTACTCTTGCTATACTCCTTATTATAAGAGTGTTAACAGTTAGAATTATCAAGTGAGGGTTTTTAAAAAATTTGTTTTCAGTTCAGTGCTTTTACATAATATTTTGACCTAATCTTGCTTTCTGTCAGAGATGTTTCATGGATGTGCAATTGCTGCAGACCAAGAATGCCAGTTTGCATTCCAGAAGTGTCATTTGATTATGCCACACTGATGGCACTTCCTGCTACATAATGTCATTACATCACTTCCAGGTTAATGACATCACTTCTGGTGGGTCCCAACATGAGTGCCATTCTAAAAAGCGGACCTCAGTCTAAAATGTTTGAGAACCACTGCTATAGGAATACAATATTCACACGAAATTAGACAGTGCACTTATACAATTATTTCCCAGTGATTTTTTTTTAAAAAAGACAATACTTCTCTGATAAGTGTTTGACAAAATGCATTCTCAAAATGTTCCGGGAGTGGATGGGAGCAGATAATAAATGATATTCTGGCATTTGCATTGGTCAGGCATGAGAAAACTTAATGGCATATACATCTTTTTAGTCAAATTATGCTTGTCATAAGAGTACCAGGAGGCTGAAAAGACCTATATTGCCTTCTATGGAATCCTTCCATTCATAAGCAATCCATCAGTCTTGCAGTTCAATGTCTGAATATTGTAACCTTTATCTGATGAAGACAAAAACTGGCAGCGGCAGTTAGAACACTTTGACACAGAGTAGATATCATTAGTGTGATAGATTTACCCAAAGAAAGGCCCAATGTATGTTAAGTTAGACAGCATGTGAAAATGTAATGGTGCAGTGGTAGGGGAGTTGAATTTTGACCTGGAAAATCCAGGTTCAAATCCCCACTCGGTCATGAAGGCTCCTGGGTGACCTTGGACTAGACACTATCTCTCAGCCTCATCTACCTCATGGGGGATACAATCCTAACAAATTTTCCAGCAAAGCTGTGCCAGTGGGGCATGTGCTACAGTGGAACAGTAGTCATGGAAGCCTCCTCAAAATAAGGGTATGTTTGTTCCCTCAACTCGGAGCTGCATTGCCCTTACCCCAGTGCTGGAAAATTGGCTAGGAAGGTGTAGCCCAATGCAGAGGGCAAAATGATGCCTCGGAAGTGACGTCACAACAGGAAGTGACATCACAGTTGTATTTTCATTTTCTTGGTTTTTTGGCCATAAAAATGAAGATTGGAAAATGATAGAATGAAGATACTACACTCCAGTTTGTTTCATTGCATTCTGTATTAGTTTCCACACTGAATGGTATATAATACAACATGATGGTATTATTCATACATGCCAAAGTTTTCACAATTTTGGCCAGTAGTGTCAAGCTCAGTTTGTTGCCCCCCTAAAGCTTGTTGCCTGGTGCAATTGCACCCCTGAACTTCTTTAGCTGCATCCCTGCCACCAATCCACCTGAGGCAGCTGTCTCATGTATGGGCCAGCCTCAGTGCAAGGTTCCAAAATGCCAGGACATCAAAATATGCTAGTGGCAGGGGTAGCAATCTCCAGGATGAGCAGCAACAAGGATTTGTGGCACCTGTTCCAGTCCCAAAAGCACAGCCAAGTCCTCCTCTAGGCCAGTGCTTTTCAACCTTTTTTGTACCACAATCCCAATAAAGAAAGGCTTGATCCTGGTCCTAAATAAAGTTTGAGATTGGGGACTCACTGCCAATCTGGAATCCTATCCACCCACTCCCAATTTCCATCACCACCAACTCCCTGCCCCTGTTATGCCTACAGTGTACTGTTCACTGTAACCAAATATTCTTATCAGAGAGAGCAGAAAAAGTTTCCTGAATCCTGGCACTAGTGAAAACTATTTTAGCGCAATTTCTAAGAACCTGAGCATGACTGGGCACAATCTCGTGGTACCTGAAGGGGTACATCAGATGCCTCCCCCTTTACCTGGTGGTGCTCTAGTCCAGTGGTCTTCAACCTTTTTCATTTGTGTAAGTCACCACAAGCCTACAACTGAGGCTTTGTGACCCCATTGGAGTCCTGACCTCAAGGAAGAACAGTGCTTTAGGTCATCCACAAAGCCGCCTTGTTAATACTCTCTTCCTTTTCTCAAATGTTGCACCACTTCAATTGAGTTTTTTTCCCTTCTGTTTCTTCTCAAATAATACCTGACAATAAAGTTTCAAGTCAGCAAGAAGGGGGTTAACGGCAAGGGGGAAAAGATGGCAAGAAATTGACTGGAGACACCAAGCCATTGATCAGATGAGTTAGCAGCCTTGGGTGGCAGGAAGCCAGTCATATATATATATATATTTTTTTAAGATTGATTTCAAAATGGATTTTTATGCTTTTTCTCTTAAAGGAAGCTCAGAAAAATATGCCAAAGTGGCAGAATGTAATGCTGAGGTTTGAATCTGCTATCCAGGTCGTAGTCATCCTCTTTGAAGGCTTGACTTTATCCACCAGTGTTTTTTTCCAGCCTTGCACAGGTTGCCTGTGTCTAGTGTAAATATTGTTCCAGATGCCTGGAAGCAACCAGGAAACTATTTCCCTGTGTTACTCAGGGCAGACAGGAGGTGAGTGGATTATAATATGTAGGGAAACCTTCCAAGGTGTTCCTCCTCAGTCAGGTGGAAAACTGTATGTCCACACCTGTGCAACTCTTCCCAGCTGACGCTGACTTGAAAAAAGTCCATGTAATTTGGGGGATGAGAGATCATGCCAGCTTCATCTTCACAAAAGCCTTGCCATGGGGATGCATTTCCCAGTTGCTTCCACCTAGTTGAACAAGCATGTACATTGGCCACTGGGTTCATAACTCTAGAACTCAGAACCGCTCTAGAACACAGCGGTTCTCAACTTTTTAGCACCAAGACCCACTTTTTAGAATGACAGTCTATCCGGGACCCACCAGAAATGATATCGTGGCCAGAAGTGCCGTCACTGTGATGCCAGAGCCTGCTTCTTTCCAGAGAATGCAGCAATAAATTGGGTTCTTTCTCAGTCATTTTCCTACAGCAAAGTGAGTCAGAAAGAAAAAAGCCTATTTACAACCTTGACACAAGCAAAATAACTATACAGCCCTCTCCCTTTCCAGTGTCCCATCTTCCCATATTTTCAAAGATGGCTCCTTAGGTGTTACGTGACCCACCTGAAATTGGCTCACAACTCACCTAGTGGTCCTGACCCACAGATTGAGAAACACTGATCTAACTCGGGGTGTAGCCACTTCCAGTCACTTCAGCTTACAAACTCACTTGTTCACATTCTTTTTCTCCTCATTCAAAGGTTCATGTTATCACATTTTCTTCTCTTTGGGGAAGGGGCCATTGCTCAGTGATAGGGTACCTGTGTTGCTTGCAGAAGGTCCCAGGTTCAATCATCACCAGACTCTGCAGGTGAGACAGAGAAAATCTCCTGCCTGAAAACCCAGGGAGCCACTATCTGTCAGTGTTCACAATCCCAAACTAGATTGGCCAATTATCTGCTCAGTATAGGTTATAGACAGTAGTGCTATCCAGCCGGTACACTGGGCGGGAACGCAGCGGAACACGACGTGACACAACGGGCGGACTGCCGATCAAACGTAAGTCCCGCCCAGCATACCGGCTGGATAGCACTACTGGTTATAGATCAATCCCCCGCCTCTGCTGGTGCAGCCACATCAGAAACCAGCAGTCTATATCCAGCAGAGGGCCAGATGGGAGGCTTCGGAGGGGAAAGGGGATTTAAATCCCCTTGCCCCTCCATCAGTCTCCCACTCCACAATTGTCCTCCCCAGACCTGTGCCAGCACTTTAGTTGGCCAAGGAAAAAAATGGGGCATGGACAGGGTTACCAGGTACAAACTGGGACAGAGTGCATAGACCTTTAACTATTGTATTGAAGAGGGAATTTGGTCAGATGCTGCTCATTATGGAAGGGTTTCAAAAGCTGCACCTGTCCAAATTCCCAGTTGTATGCAATGGTTAAAGGTAGAGGCAGTCTGTCCCAGTTTGTATCTGATAACCCTGGGCATGGAGGCTATGAAAAAGAGGATCGGCCCCTCCCTCTGCTTCCCATTCCCTTCTCCTCATCCTCCCCATCACTACCTTACCTGCTCTGGTGGCTCCAGGCAAGGAGGAAGGCAGAACAGGGGCAGAGGAGGGAGAAACAATGTGGGGAAGGGGGCAAAGGTTGGGCTCTCTCCTGCTTTCATGAATAAAGGTGGTGAATAACCCAATCCAGAATAGGATTGGGCTATTAGTTTCCTATGCTATGTTCCTTCTAACTTAACTCAGTCAAGGGAGAAATAATATTTTATCATACAACAAAGCTTGTTTTGTTTTTCTTTCAAGGGCGCAATCCTTAGCAGTGCTGGAACAGGCAGGCTCGTGGGCCTTTGCTGTATCCAGCATTGCTTGTGGGAGGCTGGAGCTTCCCTGGCGCAAGGGCACATTTGTGCACTTGCCGGAGGGGAAGCACCAGCCTCCCCTATGGAGTCCTCGGATCTGCGCCTGCTAAACAGCCTAGGGAATAGGCTTCGGCTTCAGCCCCCTCCTGGCCCACCCACAGCTTGCCCAGAAATGCCCTCTCCATGCCTGTTCTCTCTCTCTCGCTGGCATGGTGCCTCCCCTGCGCCACATTGCATCGGTGCCACGCCTACTGTGAGACAGCGCTGCCCGTGTCTTTCTAAAGCCCCTCATGGGGTAGGGGTGAAGTGGCTGTGTAATAGTCAAAGAACAAATTTACAACATCCCACAGTATTTGCCTATGTTCTCCTGAAAGGGCTTATCACGGGCAAGTGGGAGTGGGGCCACGAGTGCGGGCAGGAGCCAGCCCCGCAAAGCCATTGACACCAGGTGTCGGCAATTTCTACCCTCAGGGAGGGTTTAAAAGGGAAACTGCTGGGCCAGTGGGGAGGTCGGAGTAGGAGAGGGCCAAGTGGAGTTCCCTCAACGCCTGCGGATGGACACAGGCAGAGCTAGAGACCCGAGAGGAGACGCTCTGGGGAGATACATGCTTCCCTGGGGAGCCCCACCGCCTTGCACCCCACCGAGAGACGGACAGCCTGCTGGGGGGGGAGGTGCTGACACTCGCTCCCGGGGTGGTGAGCTGAGCAGAACCTCAGAGACCCAACCTGACCAGCCGTGAGTGGGCCGGTGGGCCGAGGGTGACATGCCCCCCGTACCTCGTTTCCTTTGCCCAGGAGGGCTGGACTCTCTGTTTCCCCTTTCATGCCCAGGAGGGCCAGACTCTTCCATTGATCTTCGCCCAGGGAGCTGGACTGATGCTGCCCTTCACCCAGGGGAAGTGTGACCGTGCTGTTCTGTTGTGGCCCAGTTGGGGCCGGGCTTTACGTTGTGGTTACTGGGGGGAGGGTGGTCTTGAGGGATGTTGAACAAATAAACCAGTGTTTTGTTGCATCCTGGACTCCTGGTCTTCGCTGAATGCGCCGCTCCCACCAACATGTACGTAGTCGACCCCTTCGCCACCCCCCTCCCTGATGGGGGGCAGCTGGGGAGGTGATGACATCACAGGGCTCTTGAATTTCTGGCCAGAAATTGGATGCAGGAAAATACATTTGCTGCCTCATGGAATCTGCAAGTGAAACATGAGAATATTAGGCTGCTTATTTGCTTATTTGGCTTTTCTGGGTTTTGCCCCTCAAATCTCTGCTTGTATTTCTGCTGTTTTAGGAGTGGGGAGCTTCCATGCAAGCCTGGGTCTGTTGGCTGGGAAGCCTAAAGCAGAGTCGTAACATTCTACCCCAGCTCCTGGGACAGTGATGTCATGACTCTGCCCATTTGCACTCCCAGGGCAGTGACATCATAGGTTTTCCCCGAGGAGGGGAGCAGGTGCAGGAGGCGGCCAGTGCCTCCTCCCTCAGGGAGAACCTGGAGGAGACTGCTCCTGCACTTCAAGTGTAAAAGCAGTCTCCCCCAGCATCTGCCCAGAGGAGGGGGTGCATGTGAGATTGGCAGCTGCTCCTCCTCCTTTGGGGACATCCCGAGGGGGGCTGTTTCTGAGCTGGAAGTGCAAAGACAGTCTCCTCCACCATCTGCCTGGAGGAGGAGGCACATGCAAGATCGGCAGCGCCTCCTCCTTCGGGTATAGCTCAAAGGTGACTGCCTTCCTGCCGCTTGCAGTGTGAAGACAGTCACCTCCATAATGAGGGAGGAGCCTGGGGCCAATCCTGCACCCCCATTTAGCCCAGCGCCCGGAGCAGGTGCCCCTCAGGCTCCACGCCTATTACGGTTCTGGCCTAAAGTTAAGGGTCTTATTTGTAAGCTGCAGAGACCTTATTTGTAAAGGGGGGGGGGGCAGAGAATCTTGCTCACCTGTCTCTCCACCAGAGGCTTCCATTCAATGTGGCAGGAACTTTCCTAAAGGGTTTTGAAGGAAGCCCAAAATATCTGAAAGCCCAGTCATAGGTTAATATGGCCCTGCTCAGAAGCCAAACCTATTCTTTGTGGCTTTGTACTATTCTCCTGGAACTCAGTTCAGTCATGCACACAAAATGGCATGGAGGTGAGAATACATCACTATGAATTCAGTCTTATTGTTAAAATTAGACTTTGAAAAAGCAGCACAGAGCTCAAACTACCGTATTTTCCACACAGCGTTCCCACTGACATCTACAGAGTACTCTGTGAAGAAGTGAAACAGTCATTAAAGTATTGTGACCATCAAAATAATAAAGGTTCTTTTCCCTGAACTTCTGACAGGTATATGGATAGCATAAAGATTAACGGTGGGATCCTCAACACTCCGCATGTATGATACTCTGTGAAAGGATTGCAACTCATTGCAAGTTCACTTTGTATTTCTAAGGTTATAGAGATACATCTATAGCAAAGGGGAAAAAAAATCTTTCCACTTAGAAATGGGTTAGTCGCAGCAATAGTTTTGTAATCAGGAATGTCGAAGGAGGTTTTGTCCAAGTGAGCTTGCAACTGCACAGCCTTCAAAAGATTGTTTTATTTGTGTCAGTTCATTGACCCAGCAGGCCACTATGACTCCATTGAATCGATGACCTGCAAAATAAAGAATTTCCAACTGAGGCCTGAAATAATGTTGTGCAAACCGCACCTGCATGACCACAGCCTCCTGAGTCAATCGGGATCTGTGCAATTGAAGCCAATGTTTGAATATGATGGCGGCATTATTGCCTATTGTGTTGTTGACGATTGAGTTTCAAATGTCTCTTCATAAGCCTTGGCACACTCCCATGTAAAACGTGACACTGAGTTTAAAGCAGTACCACAACGGTCCAGAAAAGCCATTGGTCTGTGCTTTTAGCAACAATTGGTTTTGTGTATTATTTTCTCAGTTATTGGAAGACAATTGCAGTGTTCCTAATTACACCCAGGCCTGAGAAGACCCAAAAGACCCAGTGCTGATTGTTGAGTAATCACATGCACAGGGAATATCTGAACCTGAGTCATTTTAAAGCATAAGCGCGCACATGCACACACACACACACACACACACACACACAGAGAGAGGGGGGGGGCGCGTACCTGGGCGCAATCGCACCCAGGGGCATGCAACATCATGACGTCACTACGTTGTGACATCATGATGTTGCCGGGAAGAATCGCTTGTGAGAGGAAAATAATCATGAATTTAGAATGGAAAGGGGACTCTGGGAATGTCTCCGAAAACCCTTTCAAAGTAGGATGCACCATCCCTAAAGCATCTTTGCCAGATATTACTGGACTTGATCCAGCCTATTCTTTAAAATCCTTCCGTTTCCCTTGGCATTATCTAATTTCTCAGGTAATCTCCATTGGCAGGATATTTTCTGACTAGTTAGTATAACTGGCAATAATTCACATACTGTTATATACGTGTAACCAGGGACATAGCTAAAGCAGTGCAGGGGGTGCAATTGTACCGTGCAACAAGCTTTAGGGGGGCAACAAGCTGAGCTTGACACTAGTGGCCAAAATTGTGAAAAATGGGTGTATATGAATAATGCCATCATGTTATATACCATTCAACGTGGAATGTAATGCAGAATGCAATGAAACAAATCAGAGAATATTCATTCTATCAAAAGTTATGGCCAAAAACCCAAGAGAATGAAAATACAACTGTGATGTTACTTCCTGTTGTGACATCACTTCCGGGGCATCATTTTGCCCTCTACACTGGGCTACACTTGTCAGGCCTGGTACAGGAGTCCAGACCTGGGTTACTCTTTTGCTCTGGCAACAATAGCCTTGGCATGAGGCTGGCCATTAGTTGCACCTGTGTGCCGGCCTCAGAGCAGGGATTAGAGCAGCTGTGGAAAAGTGAGAACATGCAGGCTTGCACGCATCGCATGGCTGCACCAGTCAGGGCTCTGATTGGTGGTGGGTAATGTTGGGTAACATACAAGGAAGAGCGTTACCCCTCATCAGTGTGGGTTGAGATGGATGGAGGAGGAAATGCTGCCCAAGTGAAAGACCGCTTGCTGTAAGATCTGACTGCTGCATCCTGCTATCTGACTGTACTTCTGGAATTTGACCTTGGCGTGTATCTGACTACTGAGACCTTTAATACAAACCTCTCTACAAGGCAAAGCTGTGTGTCTGTGACTTCTTTACCTCTACGCTAGAAAGCCGAGCCTCACACCACTCTGCGTAACACAGCCAGGCCTTCTGTCTGACATGCTCCAGAGTCCCAGCAACTGGGTGTTTCCCAGTAAGGCAACTGGGACATTTCTTCTTAACACTTTCTTTAGCTACGCCAGCATGTGTAACTACTTTTCTACCTCTAATCTTTCTTTTGCTGAGCATACCTAGTTACATTCCTTATGTCACCCATACTAAAACTTCCATGTTGTACCAGTATGTTTTCTTGCCGTGAAATGAAAAAATTGACACACTATTGCATGTGAAGCCTAACTAGTGTCAAGTAGACGTCTGCTATAACTTCCCATATGAATCCAAATGAAGTATTTGCCTTTCATTCAGCCATGAGAAAATATTAACCAATGAGTTTATTGTCTACCATAACTAAGGCTGAGTCAAAACTGGAGCACTTTTTCCAGACATTTTCAGAAGTATAGAAACCCATGCTGCATTTTTGGAAACTTTTAGGGAAACTTTTAGGGAAAGGAGAAAGAAAAGCATCCTCTCATCCAGAATGCAGTGGAATAAAGGAAGCTTCCACTGGTTTCTGATGGGCTCCAAGTTCACTACATGATCCCTGATTGGTTATGATCACTTGAGGAAGGGGAAAGCAGGATAAAAACAGGAAGTAGCAGACAGGAGAAACAATTGCTGCGGGTACATTGCAACAAAAACTATAGAACTAGAGGGTTAAGGAAACATTTGCACCCTACAAATTCCAACCTGAAAAGCAGGGGATTACTCTAACTCCTTTTTTTCCTTCAGTAAGCTAGGTTGGGAAAAAAGGTATCCCGAGCAATGGACCCCAGGCAAGTGTCCCCATCATATCTAGTTTGGCCCTCAAACAGAAAGTCTTTCTCCAACTTCAGAAGGTGAGAGCCAACACTCTTCCCAGCTCACACTTCCTGTGTCATGCCAATCACATTCTAGAGACATGTTTAGCATGAATGAACTTAAAAAAATTTCTCAGATGCTAATTAGGTTTCTCTGCCTCTTTAATCCAAAACCTTGAATGAAGCTACCCATATTACTTTTAGCATTTTACAATTTGTCTTCAGAGACTAGCTGTCAAGTGTCTACATTGTACAGTAAAGCTCTCACTATATTTGCAGCTGTTGGCAGGAAGAAAATAATACAACATCTGGAGACCAGTGATAACAAGCAGTCACTTCTTTAAGGGAAGCTGAAGCTGACTTCAGCATTATCTCCATTTGAAAGGAAGCTACTGAGCTAGCCTCTTCCTGACAAAGCAAAGGCTTCCAGAATAGTGTGGGATTGGTGTTCTTACAGTCACGGCAAAGGTGAAGAAAACACTTGAATGTGTTATATCGTGCCGTGCCGTTTGCCCTTCCTTTTGAACATGCAGCAACACCTTTCTTAAAAAGAGGATGAAAATAAATTCATGAGAACAACTCTATCAGTGCATCCTTGTCACGGTCACTATGCTACCTACAAACTAGGAGGCAGTATACAAGAAAAAAAATCAAAGCCCAACATGAATACAATTCTACAATCCAATCCATATTGTAAAACAATCCATCCATTTATTGCAGTGTTTCCCAAACTTTTTCAGCCCATGCCTCCCTTGACTTGCTGGCCATCGACTATGGCTCCCCATTATGTTACTTTTTTTTGAAGGTGGGAAAAGCCTAGCCTTGGTAGAACAGTGGGCCCTCATTATCCCCATGGGGGTTCCATTCCTGGATTCACAGAATCAAAATGTGCAGATGCCAAATTCTGTGGTTATTCAAACCTGCAGAATATGGTCCCCTACCCCACCCTTCGAACCCAACCTGAGCTAAGCTCAGATCTGGTCCAGAGGGTTTTCTGAGACCCACAGAGGCTGCACCCAGAGGCAGATCTAAGGGAGGGCAAAGCTCTAAGTTTTGCAAGAAGCCTTACCTTGCAGTGGAAATCACTCCTCTCCTGCACCGTTTTAGCCAATCCTCACAGGGAACAGCAACATCTTTGCGTTGCTTATTGGCTACAGCAGCAAGGGAGAGGAGGGATTTACATGACAGGGTAAGGCTTCTTGCAACACTTAGAGCTTTGCCCTCCCTGTAGATCCGCCTCTGGCTGCACCTGACCACATGTAGCCTCTTCAGGCCTCAGAATGGTCTTTTCAGCAAAAAAAAGTGCCCTTATAAAGCACATAAGGGTTCACATAAGCACTCTTGGGCTTCCCCAGGCCTCAGAATGCCTTTTAAGGATGCCTCTAAAATCTCACTTCTGTTTTTTCCTGGAACCACTGAGGAGAAATGGACAGCAGTCTCATATAACACTGAGGGCATGATCTGATGCCTGAGTTCATCAAGTAAGTGATTCGGCTGCCTCTTCATCACAGTCAGTGTTCAATTGTGCAAAAAACATCCTGTGTTCCTTTGCAGGGTTTGTGTGTCTGCCTGTTTGGGCACCAAGTATAATAAACATTTTTATTAGAAAATAAACACTGAATGTTTCATGCACCCAAAACATCCACGGAAGAATTTAAATTAGGGCTGTGTGGATTAAATTGTGAATTAAAAAGACACACAGCACAATTCAGGCTTGAGGAATGTGCATTTCAGAGCTGTGCTCTCTTCCTTCGTTTTATATTTTATAAACGTCATTGTAAAATCATTTTCTTTCTGACTTTCAGCCCTGAAAATCTATTTGCTGGCTGTGTTTCATCCTCTTGAACCTCGGAAATGAAGGCAAAGTTCTGTTTAGGTTATCTTAGTGACCCTTAGACTTTATTATCTTGAAAACCATAACGTTTACCCAAAGAAATATAAAAAGGACAGAATTACAGCCCGTTCTTTTTGCAGATCCTCCTTCCAAGCTCTGAATCTGATCCATCCTTGGATTTAAGCGGCTAGCAACAATGCCGGCTGATTTCAACGGAACGTGGGAAATGGAATCGAATGAAAACTTTGAAGGTTACATGATTGCATTAGGTAAATATAAAAAGGGATTTAATTCTGTGTTAAGTCACACTTTTAAATGAAACAGCTTTGCTGTCTCAACATGAACAGGTTTAGGGGGCAATCCAAACTGCACCCTTGGGCCGATGCTAGCCACTTGCATTGGCCCCACATCACTAGTGCCGACACAGGGGCACCAACCAGCATCCCTGCGCTGGCACTAGTGCCTTTGGGCTGATGCCAACAGCACTGGCCCACAGCTGCAGCAAACCCGGCTGGTGCAAGAGCAGTTCTGGGTGGAGGGAGGGTGGGCAGGAGAGACGAACCGGGCAGAGTGGGCAGGCTGGGAGGTGTGTTGGCCTGGAGGGGGGCAGGGAAGGGATGGGGCCATTAGGTTGCATCCAACCTTCCATCCCCAGGCGACATGGCCCCGATTACATGTACCTGTAATCTGGCCTGACATGTACAGCAGGCACAGATCCAACAAACCCATAGCGGAGGCTGGAACTTTTTCTGGGGCAAGGGCGCTAACGTGCCCTTGTCCTGGGGAGGCTGCCCAGCACTCCAAACCTGCACTGGATACAATGCAGGGCCCCAGCCTCGCTGTTCCAGCACAGTTTAGGATTGCGCTCTAAATCCCATAAAGGGACAGCCAAGTCACTATTACTACATGAGAACTGGATATCAATACACATAGATTGAACAATGCTTTAATTTAAATTGTATGTTCTTAAGCTATTTGGTGCTTCAAAACAGAATTTAGTAAAAAAAAAACCCTCAGAAATTGATAAAATATATTTCAAATTAATGTATTTTGGGTTCAGCGATTGTTCTTTTTCTAGACTGTTTCAATTAACCGGGGTTTTTTCGCAGCACGGTCCATCCTAAATCTGGCACTAGAAAAAAAATCTCTGTGGTTCCCCCTTTTCCCCTTGATGTCCTAAGCATGTGCTTATTTTGCTTAATGGTTAATCCAAGGCTGGATACATCTGGTCAATGTGAGTGTTTTTTGACATGCCTGCAGACATTGACTTTGCTACCCGGAAGATTGCAAACCACCTGAAACAAACAAAAGAGTTTGTTCAAGAGGGAGACCATTTCAAGACAAAAACACTGAGCACTTTCAGGAACTACGAAGTGAATTACACAGTAGGAGAAGAATTTGAAGAGCACACCAAGGGACTTGACAACCGAGTGGTGAAGGTAGGAGCCTATGATTTGTTTTCCATTTACACAGCAGTCAGCTCCTGGTGCTCAAAGAAACAGGCTGAGACCATATTATAAATGCTAAAGAAGTCTCTATTTATAAAGTGATTTGAATTTCAGACTTGAGATGTACTCCCGTCGCAAATATTCATTCTGTATGTAAATCATGACACGTTTCCTGCTTGTGAGTGCAGGACATTCCTATTTGATCTGCAACCCATCCCAGATTGGGACCGTGGCAGGGGAAAACAATTAAAACCACCTCTCACTCCCAATCCAAATCAGGGCCGAGAACTGAAACCTGATATACAGGTGTGTCCCAGTATCAATTGATTTGGTATCTACGGTTCCAGTTATCCAGGAATACCATGGATACTGGGGATGCCGCTTAAAAAGATAGGGGAACATTAAACAAATCTCTCTTTTTTATACCTTCGCAGCCAAACCACTGATGTTCCACTATCTTTAAAAAGGCACCCTCAGTATCCACAGTTTCAGTTATCCATGGTGGGGGTCTGGAACGGGACCCCAGCAGATACCGGGGCATGCCTGTACTTCCAGAACTATCTATTAAGTAACAGATGGGTAGACAGAGAGTGGAAGATTTCTGATCAGAGTTTGGTTCAGGGTTCCAGACCAATTACATGTATGCAATTTTAATATTCAAATATGCTTAGAGCCATTTTGTCCATTAACTCACATGCACTTTTTAAGAACACATTTTGATTGTTTCCATTTCACCATAGAGATTCAAAGTCCACAATAAATTCTATTTATATCTTTAAGGGTGCAATCCTAACCTGGAGTTAGGCCGGCACAGTTAGGCCAGCTAATTTTAACTGGCACAAGGGCCACCATAAAGAATGTTTGAACCATTCTCAGAGTCAGAGAGGCCAGCACACAGACATGCACCATCCTCCCTGACTCAGAGAGTGGTCCAAATGTGCTTTACAGTGTCCCTTGTGCTGACCTTGCTGGCCTACCTGTGCAGGCCTAACTCCAGGTTAGGATTATGCCCTGAGTCTGCACCTGCTAAATCTCTGGCACAGAGTCGAGAAGCCCTGTTTTCATGCCCGACACAGGGGATAGGATACTGTGGAGGAGGCCTCTGCTGGTTCCATCCCATGCTTGGGCCAGTCCCACCGTGCCTTCCCCTACCCTTTCACCACCCTTCCACCACCTGCTTGCAGTTGGGCAACCTAGGATTGGGCTGCCTGTAATAGAGGGGAATAATCGCTGCTGCAACAACAAGGAGCTATAGCTGGAAATGGGAAGCCCTGTGTGAGTGTGCTTGCGTGCGTGCGTGCGTGCGTGCGTGTGTGTGTGAGTGTGTGTGTCAGCTCTCTGACATGCATTTAAGGACTTTCTAAAATCTTAGCCAGCTGCTTTTTTTCTTTTCTTTTTTGGCTGTCTTCACTACTGCTGTGAGTGGGAGAAAATGTAACCTCTTTAAACCCCGTGAATGTCTGGCACCATTCCACATTTCCGCAATGAAAAGAACAGTGATGCACAATAGCTCTCTTAAAATAATTAATTCCTGCTTCTTCTGCAAAAATAGCAGTGTGATAGTAGGAGAGTATCAGGCAGAAATCATCCTGATAAGGTATCAGATAGAATTATAAGAGGAATAAGATTTCCTTTTTCCCCATTCAGTCACATAACAGTGAGATAGGAGGAGAAAATTGAGGTTGTAGAAAGTTCAGTGGAGAAGCAGTTTTGTTCTCCAATAGGACTGGTAACTGATGGCTTGGCAGAAGTGTAAGGAGCATGCTGTGATGTCAGGGCATCGAAAGGTCACAGATGATCGTAAAGATGTTGGGTATAAGGAACAAATCTCTCTCCACTGGCCTTGGAAAAAATAATTTCGATGCTGTAATGCTTGTCTCTGTGTTCTGGGAACCTGATATAGACCCATATAAGCAATGCTTACATTAGGTCTGGTTTTATTCTGCCTTACACTGGTTAGAATACCAGGAATATTACAAAAGCCAATGTAGGAAGCTACACAGTGGAAAACTGATATCTATGAAATGAGATCCTGGTCACAAAGTGAAGAACTTCTTAAACCATTCCGAGACAGGAAACTAGTGAATAAAAACTTGTTCCTGATCTGAGTGTGTTATGAAAATGGTAACCCGATGGGCGAGAATAGATCCTATATACTATTACACTATCAGGGTATGCAGGGTCATTTTTTAAATGTAAACTGCAGCTACACCGTGGAAGAAATTAGGTCTCTTGGGCAGTTGTGCAATTCAAATGAATTAACAACCGGTTCTATGACGTCATAGCCGGAGCCAAAAAAAACCCAAAGCCAGCCGAGGTAAGCGAGTGGGCGGGGCCCAGCCATTTAACAACCGGGTCTATAGAACCTGGGCGAACGCCCTGAATTTCACTGCTGCTCTTGGGTCTTATTTGACCAGAAACAGAAGGTCTTATTTTGCTATTCCTCCTTAGAATCTAGGCAGCACAGTGCACTTTAATTTGGGGTCAGGCAAAGTTGGGTACCATTCTAAAAGTGTTAAAATCTCTCTCTCTCTCTCTCTCTCTCTCTCTCTCTCTCTCTCTCTCTCTC
>JAJKFI010000002.1:35640273-35654609 GCA_029204185.1 Lerista edwardsae | reverse complement strand
TCTCTCTCTCTCTCTCTCTCTCTCTCTCTCTCTCTCTCTCTCTCTCTGTAGATAGATATGGTCAGACCATAGACATAACCATCACAACAAGAGTGTGTTAACTTTGAAATGAAGAATTTTGAATTCACTGAACAGAAGACCGAGTGGGCTGATACAGACTGCCTGCTAGACTAGATGCTTAGTATAGTCAGGATGTTATATTATTATTATTATTATTATTATTATTATTATTATTATTATTATTAATTGGATTTATATCCCGCCTTTCTGCCCGAAGGCACCCAAGGCGGCATTACAATAAAAGAAACAATAAAAACAGAATTTAACATTAAAAAGCAAATTTAAAAACATTGTTAAAATACAACTTAAAAATTTTAAAAAAAACAAGCCCTGTGGATCATAAGATTAATCAAGATATAGCCTGTCAACAGTTAAAAGCTAATAGTAGAACAGACAAAAGCTTAAAAAGTAGACATGGAAGAACGAATGTTGAAGATACTAAAAAGATTACAGCAACATGGATAGGAGTGGTGATACATGACACTGTGACTGCATGGTTGCTAAATAGGAAATATAGTAATAACTGGCTTTAAACAAAGAATGGGAGAAGAAGAAAAAATAGGGAAGATGGATTTGTTTTGCCATTTCCAAATTCACTTTGCGACAGTAGCGATTCATCTAGGAGGAAATATGGCAGGCTTTGGAATTGGAGAAAAGATGAAAAGTAGAAGCAGAAAGGCAGAATTCTGATGATCAATCCATCTGGTCACATGTCACATTTTATGGGTGCACCTGCAAAATCTTGTTGCTGTTTGTGAAAAAGTGACACTTGCATGCAACAAATGTGTGCTGTCAGCTATGTTCGCCACGCAGATGTATTTGCTAGCAAACTATGATGGCTCATCATAGCCAGTAAACTTGACTTTGCCATCATGTAATGTGTGAAACAGCATTTAAGGCAAACTGTAAATTAAGCTGGATGTGAGGACTGCTCTGGATGGATGGTCCTTCCATCTTTGCCTAGGGGGCGCAATCCTAACCTGGAGTTAGGCCAGCACGTTAGGCCAGAAAAGTTTGCCCAGCACACGGGACACCGTAAATTCTGTGTGTTGGCCTCTCTGTCTCCGAAAGTGGTCCAAACATACTTTATGCCATCCAAACTGTGCTGGCCTAACTCCAGGTTTGGATTGCACCCTGACATTCCCAATTTTTGTATTACCAGCAAACAATAAGATAAGCCTCTCAATTGACAATAAAGATCCTGTAGGAAAGGGATAAAGCTGGGGAAGGATCCCACGGAAGCATATGTAAGGCTTTCAGCCTCTTATTTTACTATTTCCATTTTGTTCTGTTTTATAGCGCAATCATCATCTGCCCTAAAATTGGCCATTAAGGACTTTATGAACTATCTGAATAAACTCACCATGCATGCTGCCCTTGGTAGCCGGAGTTTTGACTTCAGAGATAAAATGAGACATGAAGGTTAAACACTTAATCCCACAGTATTGCCTTGGGGGGTACTTCTTTCAACCCATGACAGCAATTCAGTGTAAAATGCCTCCAGCTACCTTCCATTTCTGCAGCCAAAGGATGGTATTTATTCTGTCTCATTTATCCTGGCTTCTTAATTGCCCTTCTGTAACCCATTTCCATCCTTTTGTTATCCTCTCCTAGCAAGTCTCACAATTTAGATCTTTAATTCCCCTTCATGCACCCTAACTCAGCATTTATGGAGCTTGCTGTTTTTAATGCAAGACTGTTCCATCTGTTTTTCTAAGCAACCATAATGCTCGGAGAAGGGACCTGTAATAACTAAAGGAAATCCTTTTCTACCTAGGTATATATTTTCCCTGGATAAGCAGTCAAGATAGAGATTATCTGGCAATAAACTGCAGTGAGAGGGTCTCTCTAATACAAGGCTCCCTTTCCAGGATTTCAATGCAGAATTCGTTTTGCTATCTGGATAATTCATTTAAAGCAGACCCCTTGAGTGCATTCCCAGAAGAGGAAAAGTGCTTGGCAGCATGGTTTGCTGTGTCAAGAAATATACCTTCCTGGGCTCAACTCAAGTCTGTAAGTATGAGAAGTCTTTTCTGTATTCAGCTGGCTGTTTAGTGCATGACAACAGCAGAGATGGCTATAGCTTTGCAAAAGTGTGTCTTTTTAGTCATTTTTACTTGGATGCAACTAAACCCTCTCGGCCAACAGTAAGCACATCTGAATGTATATTTGGCAGATGTTCCTACAACTTTTGCTCATACGAGTTGCCCTTGATCCCTTGGCATACTGCTTATGTCGATGTCTAAGAACATTTTTGTCCAAGGCAGCTTTTAACCTTGCTCCTGTTTTTTAGTACTGCCAGCTGTTTAATTTCCTCTGCTTTTGTCAGCTTTGTATAATGCTGAGGGTGGGGGTGCCGTATAATGCTGGGTTTGTGTTGTTACATTTAGCAACATTCAACTATTGATATAGTTTGGTATATAAGCTGCTTGGGGCACCTAGGAAAAGCAGGACACAAATATTTTCAATAAATAAAAGCCCATGAAAGCTCAGATTTATCAGGAATCAGGAGCTGCTTGGTTTGGATTTATGGTAATTGCTTTGGGTTCTCTGGGCAGGCATCCCCGCTCCTGGGTTGAGCTTCCAGAATTACAGCTTGAACAGTATCACAGGAGAAAAGGTTCTGTCAGGTTCAGGATTGGCCTCGTCCACCAGGATCGGGGACAGGAAGGACTATGAAAAGTGTCCTGTGTGGACTGGGGCACAACCTACCTTGGCTTTTGCATACTCACAGTCCTGATTACCCTGTGACCGCCCACAGCCTAACTCTGACACTGACGAATACATATCTTATCACCACGTCACGTATGGGAAACAGCACTGGTGCCCTTTTTGCTAGCGACTCTGGGACACAGACCTGCATTAGATCGTCTGCCTGCTCTCTTGATGCCTTCATTGTTACCAGCTCTGAGGATTCAGGAGTCAGCCTGTCTGAGGTGGGTCTTTGGCCAACTCTTAACCTGGCCAAGTTCTGCTTCCACCCCCAACTGGAGAAGTTCCGGAAGGACAAAATGGCAGGAGGTGTTCAGCACCCAGGCTCTGGTGGTTGATGGGAGAGATGTCTTGGCACAGGAATCTGAAAAGATTGACCAGCAAACCTGGCCACCGGGCAATTTGAAACTGAGTTTAGTATGCCACAGGACTTGTGCTTGCAGCAAAGATCTATCAGGATGAAATACCCAAATTTCCAAGACCATGGAGGAAAGGACACACACAGATACTTCAGCCTTCCTTCCCCTTTTGGCCCTTAATTAGCATGATCTTTTCCCTAAGAGGACAGCATGATCTCATCCCTTGCAGAGCAGATCTCCTGCCTCGCTCCCAGAGATGCCAACCAGAAACCAAAATGGAATTAGGCTAGGCTGCACCTGTGTTGGGAAAAATAGGGTGTTTATAATATAAGGTAAAGGTGAAGGTTTCCCCACGACCGAATGGTCTAGTCGTGACCGACTGTAGGGGGCGGTGCTCATCTCCGTTTCAAAGCCTGTAGAGCCGGCGGTTTTTTGTCCGATCATGTGGCCAGCATGACTCTACGCCGTAGCGCACGGAACGCCATTACCTTCCCACCGAAGTGGTCCCTATTTATCTACTTGCATTTTTTAGGTGCTTTCGAACTGCTAGGTTGTCAGGAGCTGGGACAAGCAACGGGAGCTCACTCCGTCACGCAGTCTCGAACTCCCAACCTTGCGGTTGAAAGCCCAGCGACAGCGGATTAACTCGCTGCGCCACCACAATATAGGGAAGGTATAAACTCCAGCACTGGAGACACCCAGAGTAGCCAAATTTGTTTCAGTTTTGCTTTTACAAGTCCTCATTCCTTCTGAGGAATGTACAGAAACTCTCTGATAAATTTAGCTTATCTTATAAAAACTCACTGAAGAACTGAAAATTGTACAGTGTGTCTCTTTTCAAGACAGAACCCTAATATTTATTTTGAATTCCACTTTTTTGAGTAGCACTGTTTCTACCAGCCCCAGAGTTGATTCTTGACTTGGGGCCATTTTACATGTTCCAGTTTCGCTTCTACCTGTTTGTGTCCCTTAAAAAGCTACATGGGTCTTATATTTCATGCCTACAAGAAGTAAAGATATAGCCTGTACAAACATTTGTCATTGGCTAATGTACCTACTAAAACTTCAATATATGAAGCGGTCTTCATACAATCAACCCATTTACTTCAGTTCTTTTCTCTTCTTTTTTCACAAACCTACTCCTGAATTTTGGAAGGTTTCAGCCCCCAGAACTGTGCTTTTGTCAACATCCATTGTATTCACTAATGCCTGCTGAGCTTTGGCCTTCACCTCCTGAATCCATCTGGTCTTCTTTTGAAAAGCCTCCGAGAACACTTTTGTCCTCACTGACCACAGGTATTCAACTTTGTTTATATGGTTTTCCAAGACAGTGGAAAAGAAGCCAACACTTGTTCATTTTAGGGATCAGAAGTTTGCCTTCATGAGTCTGCGCCAAGTGTCATCACGTCAAACTTCAAAGTCATTTTTGATTTCTCAAGGATGTTCCTGACAGGATTCTTAGCCCGCATGTGGGTGGCTTTCAACTATGGTAGTCAGGAGACTTGATGAATCTGAACAAAATCTCTCTTGCTTGGTTATTCAAGAGACTGACAGGCATGTGAACTTTAAAAACAGAAATGGTACATCGTTTTTCTGCCATACAATTCCTGCCCTCTAATCACTTTGAGAAGCAAATGCCAGTAAAATATTCCACAAACACACCTGGCAAATGAGTTTCCGTGGCTTGAGTATAAAAGTGTCACAGACACCCCCCTGCTCTCTGAAATAACAGCCTTCGCTCTAAACACAGATTGCAGTTTCCCCACTAATGGGTGCCCTGAAAGCATTAGCAAATCGCTTTACTTGATGGCTGAACTGAATAGATAGGAAACATGAATATTGAGTTAAAATGTTAGCAAATTGGAAATAACTGTACAAAGCAACAGTTTTCCAGAGAAATTTGCATGGTCTCTCGGAAGTAGAGGTCTCTCCCCTTCTTCACATGAGAGATGTAAATAAACCCAAAAAGATTACCACAGTTGGAAGCCGGTTAAGTGATGAAATCTGCTCAATTTGCACATGAACAACAAATATGATAACTTGGGGGCAACGTACTTGTTAAATTAAGCATGCCATTGGGCCTGATGTGCACAAGGGTTTTTCTTCCCTGATTAGGAGTTGCAGGAGATTCTGGTTTGGATTGGGCCACAGCAGGAGCAAGGGAGCTTTACCTTTGCCATGATCCAATCCAATCACCCTCCCCCTGCAGCTGCTGTTTGCCCTGTGAGGAAAACTCTCATCAACACCAATGGGAGCTGTACTCAAACAACACCAGAAATGACAGAGTATGTGCTGCATGCTATGGTAGGAGGCTGACCAGACAGCCTGGAGAGAGAGGTAAAAACCAAAGACTGCTTGCAAATACGTCCCAGCAGCTCCTAAGCTGTTGAATGGCACAGAAACTGTACAAAGATATGGAAAAACAGGGAAAATATGGGGGGGGAGGATTCATTACACACAGATTTAATAAATACTGTATATACAGCTTCCTGGCATGGATCTTAACCGAAGCCTACAGTAGGGTTTCTCCTAGTCCACGGGAACAAAGGAACCAATAAGTGGGGTGGCTGGGTTGTCATTTAAGGACAATGACAGTCCTTATTGGAATACAATGTAGCTATGACAGCTATACAGGAAACTGAGAGCGCAATCCTATACCCCCATTGCGCCGGCGCTTCGCTCTTGCGCTGGCCGAACACTGCCGCAAATGTGCCATCAAGCACATCAGCGTTGGCGGTATGGTGTTGGACTGGCGCAAGCAGCAGCGCCAACATTCAGGCGCTGCCACAACCACCAGCAGTGCCGACCTTGTGCCAGTCGAGCATCAGCAGCACGTGGTCAGCGCTGGGCCTTGCCGAGGGTGTTCCAGAGGCGTGCCGAGGGCGTAACTGGGCTGCACAGTAGGCGGAGATGGGGGTTGTGATGCAGGATGGCCACAGTGTCAAATCCTAAGCCCCATCCCCAGCCTTGGTGGCCCCGATTTGGGCCGCCCCTGAGCACGTGCACTTTGCTGCTGCTGCTGCCTCCTAATGGGCTTTAGGATACAGCCCTGTTATGTTGGCCTTACTATGTCGGCTTTATTTAGGATTGGGCAGCCCCTCACTCCAGGATCAATCCCAGTGTCCTGGAGGCCCTTGGGTAAGAGGTCTCCAGGGCATGCCCCAGCTACCCTCTGCCACCCACTGCCTGGATTTGGGGAGTAGTGAACTGGAACCCTCCTTTGTGCCACAACCATAGGAACCACATAAAGATGGTTACATCTGCATCTGGCACGGCAACTTGTTGTTTCCTAGAAAGCACCCCTGTGGCTTACAAGGAAGGAGCAGGAGGAGGTCTGGCTGAGTGATAAAGCTGCCTTCTCTAAAGCCTGAAGAGCACCTGGGTCGGCAGTTTGAGTCCGCTGCAAGTAACCGTGAACTAGTGATGAACAACAGAGATGAGTCTCTTCAGCTGGTGAGAGGAGTGCAAATGACAACCCCTTCAGTGAGAGTGGAGGTATACGGCCAGAGAGATGCCAGACTGTGAAGGATACTGTGAAGGAAAATGGAAAGGAAGACCATTTTACGCAAGATTAGAATTTATGATTGTAGTAACCCTTATATGGGGTTGAGAAAGCTTGCCTATGTAAGCCGCCTTGATTACAGTCAAAGGAGAAATCCAATGACAAGAAAGGCAGTATATAAATGTTGGTATTATTAGATCGGATAATCTTCCTCCTTCCCCAGGGACCATTTTAAAATTCCTGGATGTCTTGGCTGCATCAGGGCAGGACACCTGGAAATTCAGCACCATGTGTTTTCACACACACCTAACTGTTGGATTGTAACTACCATCAGTCTTGCCATAGATACACACCAGGGCCAGGCCCTCCCTTTAGAATGAATGGGAACGAATTGACTCCAATGGGCGGGCTTAGCGGCCATGACAGTAAGTCCAAAACATTGCTCATTCCAAGCATTTCCAATGGGTTTTCGCATGATGTTTAGGGCTGAATCGTTTACTCCTGAAGTAGAAACTTACCAAAATAACAACGTGTGATCGTGGAGAAACATCAGTGGTAACCATATTATGAGTTAATATGCAATTCCAAGGTTTAATTCCGCGTAATTATATTACTGAACACACCGGACGAAATGCTGTCTATTTTAACTCAGATTGCACTGTTTTGACAGACTTATTTTTTGAAATCTACACAAGCAGGAATAAAACGGCCATGCCCCATTAAAAAAATGTCTGTTAATGTTCAGAATTTCGAAAATATTACCGGTCGTTTTATTGAGCCGATGTAATGTGAATACATGAATCTTTCCGTGGAAATTAAGTCCCATTTTTCGTTCAGCGATTCGCACACCCGTATGCAGAACACGCAGGCATGCTTAAAGATGTTGAAATTAACTTTTACACGCGCGCCGTGCGAGCGAGAGAGCCCCTCCGGCGGCAATCCTCCTCCTTCGTGGCAATGATCTGAGTCAGCCATTTTAGTATGTCCACGGCTTCAAGAATGTGACGTCATGGCCTATCCAGTAACATTCTTGATACACACAGAAGAAGCCACAAATGAGGACACACTTTCATTCAAATCTTCTCTTTTGTTCCCTGATTCCTCTTCTTCCTTTCTGTGGCTCTTATTTTGCATTTCCATAAAGCTGCCTAGGTTCATGTAACTCTCAAGTAACAGAAAAGTAACACATCAGGATAGCACTAAAGGACAAAGCCTTCTGCTTCTTCCAGCCTCTTTCTCAAACGACCTTGACCTACAAATGATAGAAAGTGTCATTCAAAACAGAAGAAACAATTTAATGAACTCTCAGCTCTCTCCTTTTCTGATTACAGTACAGACTGTAGTTCACCTCTAAGCACTGATTGCAGGTACATCTCCTGTGCAGACAATTTTTCTTTAATTATATTTAATCCATTCCTGTTATTAATCACGCTTCATTGAGAACAATTGAAGGCAAGATAATTTAGTCTACTCCTACACTATCAGGAAATGATAAAGATGAGCAATCTGGGGAAAAAAGGGGAGTAATAAGAGGGCTGAACTTTTGCTATATATGCTTAAAGATTAAAATGTAAATAGTGACTAGTTAAAAATCCTTATCAGTGAAAGCAGATAGCCAACTAGACTGTCAACTACTTGCGAGATAATGTGCCATGAGGGGCCACCTTTAAGCCAGTTGGACCCATTCTTCCCAGTTGGGCCCTGTGTCAAATACACACAACAACACATTGCAATGGACTTGTAAAAATAAATATTTTTACTGAATCCTTTCATAGTCACTGAGAGTGCAATCCTAAACTGGAATTAGGCTGACATAAACTAAGCCAGCAAAGCAACCATAAAGCGTATTTGGACTACTCTCAGACTCAGGGAGGATGGCTCATGTCTGTGTGCTGGCTTCTCTGACTCTGAGAGTGGTCCAAACATACTTTATGGTGTCCCTTGTGCCAGCCAAACATGGTGTCCCTTTGCTGGCTTAGCTTGTGTCGGTCTAACTCATTTTAGGATTGTGCCCTAAAACACATGGTTTTGTTACTGTCTACTTTTCAAAGGTAATCTACGCATTTTGTTTGTAGGCTTACATGTATGCAATTTTAATATTCAAATGTACTTACAGCCATTTTGTCCATTAACTCACATGCACTTTTTAAGGACACATTTTGATTGTTTTCCATTTTACCATACAGATTCAAAGACTATAATACATTTTATTACAAGGATGCAATCCTAACCTGGAGTTAGGCCGGCACAGTTAGTTCAGCTAAGTTTGATGGGCACAAGGGCCACCATAAAGTATGTTTGGACCACTCTCGGAGTCAGAGAGGCCAGCACACAAACATGCGCCATCCGCCCTGACTCTGAGAGGGTGGTACAAACGTGCTTTACGGTGGCCCTTGTGCCAGCTAAACTTTTCTGGCCTAATTGTGTCAGCCTAACTCCAGGATGTGCCCTAAGATTATAGACCTTTGCTGTGGCCCCATAAAAATGTTTCAAATTGGGCTCCTAAGGCCAGCCCTGGTACCATGACAAAGAAGATTCTAGAAGTAGTAGAACTGAAGCAGAAAACGATTAAATGCAGTTCTCCCAATGCATTTGGGGCTTAAAAAAAGCCTTTCTCCAGCTGAATATGGTATGTCAAAGAGAATTAGATAAAAGAATGGTCAACTATGCATGGCTGCCTCAGATTCAGAGAGACTTGTCACTGTTTTTTGTGGCTTCAGTTCAAGGGTGCCCAACATGGAGACTGCAGGCTCTGTCTTGCTAGAATCCAAGTTTCCAGGCTTCTGTTTAACAGTGAATAATCCTGGTAAACCCATTGTCATGTCTGAGACCATCACACAAAAGCCTTGCGGTGACAGAGGCTTGGGGTGCTGTATGTATGGTTTCACCTCTTCGAGTTCAGATGGGAGCAATCAAGTCATGCTGCCTGCTGCCCCAATTAATGCAACATCCATTTTCTAACATTGCAGTGTTTACAGTCAAGTCCACTTACTTGCATGAACTGTGCATTCATCCTGCTTTATGTCACTGCATTTACTTTGGTCTTGGAACAGCCAACTCTTGCTTTACCTTGGAAGATTTATAATGTGAAAGACATTGCCTACCCCTCTGTTTGCCCTGGGGGAAAACAGATCCAACTGGCACCAAGCAAGGTTATTTTTTCCCTGGGGCAAACAGAGGCTGTGACAGAGATCCTCTCTGGATTGGGACCACAGTGGGGGGGCATAGAAAAATTTTCCTCTTGGCCTGGTCCTGATCTAGCATGGGCCAATACACATGCTCTTTACGGTGGAAAAATCAGTTATCCTGGCTCCACTCACAATGTAAAGTTTTCAGTCTTGCCAAGCCCCTCCTCCGCAAACCCATTATTTTTTAGTTAGGTGTCCATTGACTGAGGCGGCGGGTTCAGCTGCAGGGGCAGGGGGTTGCATCATCTGGGTGCTGCTCCCCACTGTCGGGGGGGGGGACACCTTCCCTCATAGGCAAGCCAGCTGCCTAGGCCCAACTGAAGCTCATCCTTGGCCAGCCAGGCTTTTATTTTATTTATTTATTTGAAGAATTTATACCCCACCTTTCCCATGCTGAAACAAACGCCCAAAGCGGTTTACATGAGCAGGCTAGTCTAAACCACCCTTATTTTCAATGGTTTTTTTTTTTTTTTAAACAAATCTACAGTATTCTTGTGATCCACCAAATCCTCAGTCCTAGATGTAGCCTTCACAGTGTGGTTCTCTCCTTTGGCTGCATGCCATCAAGCCCCAGCAGGCAATTGCAAGTCAAGCCTGGACAGGTTCTCAAGGTCGTATTCCATTCTTTGGCCCGCTGGCCTTCTCACAACTCTCACTTGCGGTGAGTAATCAGCTCCACAGCAACTCTGTTCTGCCACCACAGGTACTGCAGCTTGTCATAGCCTGGCATCCATCTCCCATCCAAAAACAAGCCACAGATTCTCCTGCTTAGCTTCAGGTAGTACCAGCCGCTCAACCATCAGTCCACACCTCCTCCTTTTATAGGAACTTGCTCCGCCTCCTCTGTGCCACTCTTCTCATCCCTTAAAGTGATACCCCTCCAGGTTTCTCTCCTTTCTTCCCAAGTTGTGTTTGTCCCCTGGGGCCCAGGTGCCCATAGTCTACAGAGGTCTCAGAGGTCCACCCGCCCCCCCCAGCGATGCAGTGGCCAGATGCTGCCCAGACTGCTAAGGGTCAGCAGAGTGGGGGGGGTTGGGGTTGGGGGGTTGGGGTGCAAGACACAGAGCACACAACTGAGGCCTGGCTCCGATGACAGGCGGCAGCCGCTGGCAGGAGGCCTGTTGAGTGTGCCACCTGCTGACAAAAGGTGTTGGGCCTCACTGGGCCGGGCTGCGGGCCTTTCACTGGCACCGCTGCTGAGCGTTAAGTCATTGTCCTGGGAGGCCCCCCAACATTAGATAAAAAAATCTTTAGAGTGAAGAAAGAATGTAAGTTTCCTTGATATATAACGTTTGCATCATGAAAGACACTGCAATGCAGATCCTTTCTGTA
Source organism: Lerista edwardsae (assembly GCA_029204185.1). Lineage (NCBI taxonomy): Eukaryota > Metazoa > Chordata > Lepidosauria > Squamata > Scincidae > Lerista > Lerista edwardsae. The sequence continues at coordinate 35,643,456 of JAJKFI010000002.1, read as the reverse complement.
CCACTCAGATTATTGTTAGAAGCCCAAGATGGTATGGAAGAAACACCTCCACACCCCTCCCTCCAGCAGCAGCTTCTCTGCACATTGGCTCTACCCAGTGGTGTCATCTACTCACCAGTAGATGGTACGCTGGGCGGGACTTAGCGTGATTGACAGCCCGTCCACTCACTTCCGCTTTCTTCGCGCTCCCCGCGTGGCTTTTCCTTGCCTCGGAGGGAGCGCCTGCTCACCCAGGAACCCGGCGCGCCCCCCACCCATCCCCCCTGGTGAGCAGGCGCTCCCTCCGAGGCGAGGGAAAGCCGCGTGGGGAGCGCGAAGAAAGCGGAAGTGAGGGGACGGGCTGTCGGTCACGCTAAGTCCTGCCCAGCGTACCATCTACTGGTGAGTAGATGACACCACTGGCTCTACCCCTCCTAGAAATTGGAGGAACGCCAGCACAGAGAAAAGACACACCATCAGCTCTTCCCAAATGACTTTGAGCACCTCATTGCCTGTCATGCCACAAGGTAACATGTGAAATTACTCTTATAACCCAATCCTATCCTTCCCTCTCTGCTGCTGGTACAGTCGTGCCAAAAACGGTCACTGTATCCAGCAGGGGCGGGGGCAGATCGGGAGTCTTCAAAGGTGAAAGGAGATTAAAATCCCCTTCCACCTCTTAAGCTTCCTGCTCTGCAATGGGTGCTAGCGTATGTCTGAGGAGAGAAGGGGGGCAGAAAGGGAGACAGGATCTGGCACACATCATTGCCACTGGATCTACCTCCTCGCATCCTCCCCTTGCCCCCATTTTGCCCCCTCCTGGCCCAGTTTCACCACCTCCCTAACCTCCATCACAGGAGAGCTGCCGACATGGGCAGAAAGGCACAGGCCTTCCCATCTGCATCCTCTAAACGCACTGCCAAAAAGTGCTTTACTGCATTTTTGCAGGAGCTAACGCTGGTGTTAATGCTCATTCAGCTCATCCCAATAAGACTGAGCTGCTAAATGCAGGCCCTCCTCAACTTAAGTAAGGGTTCCGTTCTGGCCACCCTCATGTTAATAGATTTTTGTGCAAGTTGGGTCTCTTTCTGTACACACACAGATCTGTGGGAGGGTTTTGGATGGCTGAGGAAAGAGTTGTGAGGAGAAGGCAGGTAGCCAGGGGTTATTGTTATGCCTTACGTAATGCTTTGTGTAAGTTCAAAATTATGTAAACCAAGGCTTATGTAAGCCAGGGACCTTCTATACATGATCCATATTTTACCTGTTCTGCTGACCAAATCATGTTTTGAAGAGTAAGTCCTTTCTCTAGCACATTGATATATCACACTTCCCCTAAGGAGCACAAGGTGGTGTGCATAACATGATGGAAATTGCTCCAAAGTGATCTTCATGGCAAATAGAGTTTTCACGCTGGGTTTCTGGAGCTCTAGTCCAATGCTGAAGTGACTACACCATCCTGGCTCTATCCACACAGACAATCCTGATTGCCAGAAAGAAAGAAATTTTAGGACTAAAGGACACAGTGCTATAGGATAGGGTCACATTGTTAGCAAGCATTTAAACAATCTTCAGTTTCCCAAAGCAAAAGTTCAGAAGTTAGTTGTCTGCTTGTTGCCATTCACATAAATAACAAGAAAATACCATCTTTAATCTAATGAAATTGTAAATGCAGTCAATGGTTTGTTTTCTAAAAAAAAACTTAACTAGTGACATTAAGCCTATTGCATTCTGCTTGTATGATATTAAGACTACATTTTTATTTTTTATTTTTCTAGAAAGGAGGCATAACAATCTTTTATCTTTGGGCTTGCTGAACTCATGAACTCATAACGATAATGGCTTAAAATGAGTCCAAACAAAATTAAAGATTGCAGTTATTTTGCTCTTTCCTGGCAGAATTATTTTACACAACGTGCAGAGTATAGATGCCACCTAGTGCCAAAATTCATATTTTTGAGAGGGTGTGGGAAAAAGTACAGAACACGTCGGATGCCCATCTGAAATGGCATTTTGAATGCCGAATTTTGATTTAAAATCACAAGAAATTTTTTACATTATTGCTGACATCTGTGACTTCACGTTGTATTAGAAATCAATCAATCAATCAATCAATCAATCACTAGTATTTATATACCGCTTTTCAACACAAAGTTCACAAAGCGGTTTACAGGCAAATAATAACATTAAAGTTAAATGGCTCCCTGTCCCAAAAGGGCTCACAATCGAGAAGAATGGAGAACACCACCAGCAACAGCCACAAGAAAGACACTGTGCTGGGGTGAAGAGGGACAATTGCTCTCCCCCTGCTAAATATAAGAGGACACCACTTGAAAAATGATGATGGGAGATCCATTGAAATATTTTAATGCAGCATGTTAGTCCAAAGAACACTGATCTAAATAATGTGATTGCATAAATGGAGGTATATGAACATTCCACTTCTTCAATCTTTAATTTTAAATGCTTTTAAAATTTTAAATTAAATTTAAATTTAAATTAAAATTAAATTTAAACTTCGCTGGATCAATTAAAATTTTTAATTTTAAATCTTTAATTTTAAATGCTTCAGCAAGTCATGATGATTCTGTGATCCATGGACGCACCAGATCCTCAGAAGCAGATCCTCAGAAACATCCAACTACCAGTGCTAAGGGTTAGGCATGCAAATTGTATTCACCGTAAAGATGAGCGTCGGGTTATATCCTTCCATGCACAGAGAGACAAATAAACCACTAGCACTCAGGTCTATAGTGGAGGTCCCCCATTATAAATTGTTCCCAATTTTTTTTCTTGCAACCCAATCCTCTGCGTGTTTGTTTAGAAGGAAATCCTTCAGACAGGGTGCCCTTCTCCATCCACCAACTTGCCTCCAATTCTCCTTGTTCTCCTACCACCCTCTGGATTGGAAAAGTAAGAGCAGTACAAAGAGGAAGAAGAAATGTGGATTGGAGAAGGATGCTCAGCTACAACACTGAAAAGTGAGAGAAGCAGAGATTGACACATACTCAGGCTCATAGGGCAGTATTTGAAATGCTGCTTCAGGCATCAGGAGGTCCTAGGACATCATGATGGATGGTAGTGCATGAAGCCCCTATACATGGTAATACATGGTAAACAATACCATGTATTAATAATTAATACATGGTAATAATTTGAACCCTTTCATGGATCACTGCCTTGTCGTGGCGAAGGGGCTTGAGT
>JAJKFI010000002.1:35593965-35635273 GCA_029204185.1 Lerista edwardsae | reverse complement strand
GAGCTGCATTGCCCTTACACTGGTGCTGGAAAGTGGGTTAGGATTGCACCCTCAGTAACTGAGCAAGAATGTACAATGTTTACCCACCTCTACTTTTCATGATATCTGCAGAACAGTATCTTATATATACTGTTTGACCCCATGCATTATTGAAAGTACGTCCCATTGAAGTAAATAAATAAGAATGTTAAACAAGGAGGGCCATAGACCAAATCTTGTCTCTACTATGAAGTCAGCTAGCTTGCTTTAGTCAAACCTCCCCCAATTCCCATGCCTTCTCTGCAATAAAGGGATAAGCAACAGGACTGCTGTGTAATGATTCGCATTAAGAGAACAGGGATGCTGTAACAGGTATCCTGGGACAAAGCCTATAAAGGTCATGGAGACAAATCTGTCTCTTGTTGCAAGATTAAAATTAGGTCAAAGAGCAAAATTAGTTAGATCTTGGAAGACAGTTTGGAAAAAAATTGTTCAAACAAGATCAGTAAGAAATGATTGAATGAGGCCATCTGAAGCCTTATAGTGGGTCAATACCAAAAAGCCCCACTCAAATCAATATGAAACTTGGTTGGGAGGAAGCGTTTTGATCTAGCAGTATTAATGTAAATGACAGAAAGATTTCCTTTAACCAAAAGGATCATGGGCACTACAAGGGGAAAAAAGCCCTTTTTGAAAAATTAATTCAAACTTGCATATCCTCTGTGTGCACAGAGGCAATTTCTCTCTAATCTATATATATATATAAACGGACGTGGGTATGTGTGTGTGTGTGTGTGTGTGTGTGTGTGTGTGTGTGTGTGTGTGTGTATGTATGTTATGCATAGGCTCCTCAACGCCTGGCCCAATCCGCACGAAACTTGGCAGGAATACACCTTGCGGCCTGGGGAAAAACACTGCGGGGGTCAGACCCCCCTACAGCCCCCGGGGGGGGGGAGGGACAGCGAGGGGATTGTATTGGAGTGAAATTGTGCTGCCACACTGTGGTCACAAAGGATTCTGCAGCTCATGAGCTTGGATTGCACTCACTGAGCTGATACACAGGAAGAGTACTCAAAAACGAAAGTGAAACGCCTTCCCACTGCCTCACTTGCCCAGGCTGGAAAGAGCATGATCCAGAGAGTTCCAGCACCCAGTCAGATTGCAGCTGGACCTATTTCCACAGAGCTCACTGGCCACCTCTTCCTGGTTCTCATACTTCAGTGCTATCCTACCACAGGACCTGCAGACATTGTTCAGTGAGTGTGACCGTTTCATTTCGCACTTTTGCTTGATTGTGTCCCTGTATTCATTCCTTCTCCTAATAGAGGCTTGGGATAATTTGTCCCCCCGGGCAACGCCGGGTCACAAAAAGCTAGTGAGCAAATAAACAACAACAACAAGAAGAAGTGTGGATAGCTACAGCATCTTCATCAGACTCTTGACTGCAAGCTTCCCAGGGCAGCTGTCAAGCTAATGCTGGACAGAGTGCGTGAATGGGTCTGATTCAGGGCCAATCCGATGGGCTAGAGTGCCAGCAGTATGCCCACACTGCTGGCTCTGGGTGTCGTAAATGTGCCATTAAGCACATTCGTGGCACCCAGGGAGGAGGGGGTGCCGGAGCTGGGCCTCAGTGCCATGAAGATGTCAGCAGAGAGGGGCCAGCAGTAAGTACTATTGCTGGCAGGAGGAGTGGCTTGACAAGGTGGCGGAAGATGGAACTGGGCAGGGGGAGGATTGGGCTGGGGGTTGGGCAGAGACAGTGGCAGCCTCTGCTCTGTATCCTGTGCTCCCTCCCTGTCTAGGAAGCCCAACACAGGCCATCTTGATTCAGCGCCCGCTCAATAGTGGGCACAGATCTCAAAAGACCTTATAAGGGAGCAAACACTCTTTTACCCCAGGCAAGACTCCAGCAGCTGCCTTGGTGCCCACAGGGTACAGCAATGGCCAATTGGGCGCCACTGTTCCTCTGGGCAGCAAGGCACTATAGGATTGGGCTGTCAGAAAAGCAAAACTTGTATTCTAGGAAGACAGGAAGTTGCTTAACACTGAGAGGGCAATCCTAACCTGGAGTTAGGCTGGCACAGTCAGGCCAGCAAAGTTTGGCCAGCACCAGGGCCTCTGTAAAGTGCGTTTGGACCACTCTCAGAGTCAGGGAGGGTGTTGCATGTCTGTGTGCTGGCCTCTCTGACTCAGAGAGTGCTCCAAAAATACTTTACGATGTCCCTTGTGCCAGCCAACCTCTGCGGGCCTAACTGTGCCAACCCAACTCTAGGTTAGGATTGCGCTCTCAGTCAGACTATTGACCTACCTAGTTCAGTAGTGACTGCAAGGACGGGTAGCATCTGTCCAAGGTTACAGATAAAAGACTTTCCCAGTCCTACCAGGGATTAAACCTGGGCCTTCTACAGGTAAAGTGTACGCTCTCCCCATTGAGCATACAACAGCATTCCTAGCATTTCACACGATGTCGAAGGAAGTCTTAACATCACACTGGAAAGCAATATATATATATATATGTGTGTGTGTGTGTGTGTGTGTGTGTGTGTGTGTGTGTGTGTGTGTGTGTGTGTGTGTGTGTGCAAGTAGGACCTTTCTGTTAGTGGAAGTGTGTCCCCCTTAAGGGTACTCAGGAAAACAAATTATATCTTAATTCAATTTAGCACAGGGCAGATGCAAAAGAAAAAAATCAAACTCTTATTTGCTGTTCTTGAAAAGACAATAAAAATTGTCCCAGACAGTGATGATGACAAGTTGCACATGGGTCAGAAAGTAGTACTAGATAGTGTTTGGACTTTATAGAGTGCCTAAGGGACTAGACCAGTGGTAGTCAAACTTTTTAGACTAGGACCCACTTTTTAGAATGGCACTCATGTCTAGAAATGTGAAGGCCTAGAAAAAAACAACGGAAAAATTCAGAAAAAACGTTTTTTTCCTGAAGCATTTGTTTTTTTCCTGAAAAATTAGAAAAATTGAAAAAAGAAAAAATTGATTATGGAATATTTTATTTTAACATTATGAATAAAATATTTTAAGACAAGGTGTTCTAATATTTTCCAAATAATTTCTAATAATTTTCTAAAAAATATGTATGGTATCAGCTTATTCTAATTTCTGTGCACTGAGGACAAGCAAGTCCTAGGTTACAAACTGAACCCTCTAATGCAAAATCTGGGTTTTTTTCCGAGCTTCAAAATTTCCAGAAATTTTACATCTCTAACACAGCTTCTGACTCCTCTTGCTTCTCGCTTTCTTCAGACTCCTCCATCCTCTGCAGCATGTGAAAGAATTTGATCTATGTTTGGAGACACACTAAATCAAGAAATAAACTGGCATGTGAAAGGGTAGAGAAGCTTGTATCAATCTGGGCAAATCTTCAGTTTTTAGAAGTCCATAATTGTGATAATGAAAGGCACAACAGAGTCGCTGCAGAAGCAGAGACTGAAACTGATACTGATAATTAGAGCTCAGAAAATGATTTTGATTAAATTTCATGCCCATTCATTGAAACTTAGTCCCACTTCCTTCTATACACTTCCCCCCTCTTCAATTCTTTTTATGAGAATGTTTTTTTATTATTATTTTTATTTAATACTGTGGGGAGGAAATATGAATAATTGTTACTTCTGGATTTTTAAGAATTGTTTTGTGGAGGGTTTTCTTGTCTGTTCCACATAAACTAGTAAACAGTTTAGGAGATTGTTGCTCCATTTGTTACAATTACAAATAAATATAAAAATGTAAATTCTGTTTATAATTGTATATTTTTTATATGCTAGCTGTGATAATTTTATGCCAATTTTATGCCAAAATATGTACATAGTCATATTTTATGTTCCTAAAGTAACAGAATGACTTTCAATGTGGAAAAGGAAAAAAAGTGCTAATATAGCATTTTTTCAATTTTTCTGAAAAAAAATGTTTTCCCAAAAACCCCCAGAAAAAACCAGGGTTTTTTTTCCGAGCTTCAAAATTTCTGGAAATTTCACATCTCTACTCGTGTTGGGACCCACCAGAAGTGATGTCATTAACCTGGAAGTTATGTTGTGGCAGGAAGTGACATCATCAAGCAAAAACTGCTGTCATTGTAACATAATAAAATGACACTCCTGAAATGCAAACTGGCATTCTTGGACTGCAGCAATTGCACAAATTGAAATAGCCCTGATAGAAAAACAAGATTAGGACAAACTATGATGTAAAAGCACTGAATTAAAAACAAAATAACAAAAAACCCAGACTCGTAAATTTCAAGTCACAAAAGGAATATAGCAAGAGTAATGTCTGCAGTTTCCAAGATGGCTGCTCCCAGCTTTCTGCGACCCACCTAACATCAGGTCGTGACCCAACAAGTGGGTCCTGACCCACAGTTTGAATACCACTGGACTAGACTTTAGTTAATGACTGAAGAGAAAAAACCCCTTCCTGTTCAGTAGTGAAGACACACCGTGAATGCTCTTCAAACACCCACATGCCCACTAGAACATGCCCACTAGCAATCATTCAGCAACAGATTTGGAGATGAGGTAATGGAGATTTAGTAGACAAAGAGAGAGACAGAGGTGGAAATCGGATTGGAAGCATTTCCCATCAAGTCGAAATGATGGTCCACCTAGTGAGGGAATCTGCCTCATACAGACTTTTGTTCAGTACATCCAGGAAGAGCTTAGCTCAACGTGTTCCTTTTTTGTTTGATGCCTGTGTCAGGGCCGCTTGAAGTTCAGCAGGAGCAAAGACGCCAAATTCGGTGACAATGCCGCCAGTTATCAGGTCATGAGGGCAGACATCGAAGGCTGGGTTCCAAACGCCAATGCCTGGGAAGGAGAATGAACCCACTATTGGTCCAAGCAAAGCTATAAGCCAAACTATTAGAACCCAGTTAAAGCCAAACTGTGTCATCTGCTGCCTCCAAGAGCTTAACCCTATCCAATGTTCCAGAGCCAATGCGGCCACAATGCAGCCCCGAGGTAAGGGAACAAATATTTCCTTACTTTGAGGAGGCCTCTGTGACTGCTTCCCGCCCCCCCACCACAGGATGCAGCACATGCCCCTATGGCATGGCTAAATTGGTGCTGAAAATTTGAGTAGGATTGGGCCCACAGATAAGCTAAGGTTCTATGGTCCTGCTCTCCTGGGAGATGAGCATTTCAAGAGACGCACATAGAACCACTTAGGGTGGGCTTGTGCATTGATTAGAGAGGAATGGTCCCAAAATACAGAGTGCAAAGCACTTGAAGTAGTAAAAACTGAGAACCAGAGTCTTATGCCTTCCTTTCCATGTAATGGAGCAAATGGCTACAGCAGTGGTTCCCAAAGTGGTGAGTCATGACCGACCACCCTGAGAAGCACTGGTTTCTGCCCCTTTAAGGGGTAAGGAGAGGGGGAAGGCAGCAACGTGATCCACAAGATTGCGCTACTGCCCTGGGCGAAGGGGCTTTTTTTAGACTCACCCCTCGCAGTGCTGAAGTCTGGGGGGTGCAGGGAACCCTGGGAAGTCCCCCCCCCCACAGGGCAACCCAAGCTGCTGAATAACTTTAAAAAGCTATTGCGTCCTACTTCTGGTTTCACTACATAAAGTAGATCGCGATCAAGATTTTAACTTATTTTGCAGCTTGGGGAGCCCGGCGGGGGTGGGGGCTCCCCAAGGCTCCCTACACCCTCTGGACTCCAGAGCTGCAAGGGGTGAGTCTAAAAAAAGCCGCTTCGCCCAAGGCAGCAGCATGATCCTGGGGATAGTGTTGCTGCCTTTGCCCCGCCACCAAAATAGGAGATGAGAAGTGGCTGACGTCTACCATCCTGTCCAACAATCCTGCATTCTGATATGCTGATAGCCACCAAACGTACTGTAAAAATTTGAGACATCTGACCCTTGTAGCCTGCAATATCTACCTGTAAAATCACTAGTGCTAGAACGGAACAATTGCTTGTCCCATCATAGTCCCCATTTCTTCTATATGACCTTCCCGCGCTTCAGTACCTGGTGCTGCAACTCGCATGCCATTAACGTCCGTCAGTTCTTGGCAGGGTCGCTCCTCAATAACAATCTGCCCTCCATGTTCCAAGCTCAGGTCACAGGATGTGCTGGGTGCTGCTACGTAGAAGGGAATCCCATGATACTTTGCAGCAATGGCCAACTGATAGGTACCCACTTTGTTAGCAGTATCTCCGTTAGCAACAACTCTGTCTGCTCCCACAAAGACAGCTGGGTACAAAAAAGTTCATAAGAAGATCATAAGAACATAAGAAGAGCCCTGCTGGATCAGGCCAAAGGCCCATCTAGTCCAGCTTCCTGTATCTCACAGTGGCCCACCAGATGCCTCAGGAAGCACACAAGACAACAAGATGGCTGCATCTTCTTGCCAGTCCCTTGCACCTGGCATTCTGAAGTAGCCTACTACAAACTAAGAAGGTTGCACCACCCATCATGTCCCGTAGCCCACGATGGACTTTTCCTCTAGAAATCTGTCCAGTCCCCTTTTAAAGGCATCTAGGCCAGATGCCATCACCACCTCCTGCAGCAAGGAGTTCCATAGCTTAATTACCCACTGGGTAAAAAAGTATTTCCTTTTATCTGTTTTAACTCTCCCAATGCTCAATTTCAGTGGATGTCCCCTGGTTCTGGTGTTGTGAGAGAAGGAAAAGTACATCCCTCTATCCTCTCTATCTATCCCATGCATAATCAGAATTCTAAAGCCAGGACACAGTCTTTTATCAAGTGTCTTTCAAAATCATACTAGCCTTTATGTGGAATAAGTTACAAATAAAGCCAACAAGGAGTGACAGACTGACACGAACATCTCCTGACATTTGTCTACGGGATGAACACAGCTATCCAGCTTCCTGTATTTGGCTCTTTTAAAATTCCCTAAAATCCAAAACACAGCCGAATCCTCCCTTCCCCATCACAAACTGGCTGAAGCAGTGTCCAGACTCACAGCTTGTGGCAAGCTTACAGCCACAATCCTGTGCATGTCTACTCAGAAGGATGTCCCATTGTGTTCAACGGGTTTATTCTCAGAAAAAGGACTGCAGCCTTACAAGGAGCAGCCGTCACAGCCGGACTGGGAACAATTTGGAGTGTAGAAGATTGGAGGGGCAGGACCAGAGAACTTTGTTGAAAATGAGGTTACAGGATTTTATGTGAGTGCTAATTTGCTTGAAAGTGCCAATAAGTGGTAATTTGCAGCGGTTAAAAAGGGCACGGCAGTGGGTTGAGACTTTCTACTCGCCTTCCTTCCGCCTGCTTAGGAATTCGCCTGGGGAAAATTCCACTTAAGCCAGCTAATCTTCATCTTAAGTAGAATTGCTCTGGTAGTGATAGACAGGTAGAGATGTGATTAATCAATCGTGCCACATGGAGGGGTCAGAGCATAATTCATCACTCTGCCCCTCTCCCTTTCCTTTCTGTAAGCCTCTGCAAAGCTGCAGTATGTAGCCCGAATGCAGACACAGAGGTTGCTGCTGCTTATCCTCTGCTGGCTGGCTGTACTGGCAGTGGTAATTGAGTCCACCTTGAGAAAGTGGGCATAAGGAGTGCTTTCTTGATTGCAAGGAGAGAACCTTCTCGGGTATGAGCAGGTAGGGCAGCTGTGGTGATTTTCCACGGACAACGGGGCAATTCTGCTTCATCTGTTGCCCCTGCACTGCACATCTCTGCTGCCTTGGTTTCCGTCTTCACAGGGCTGCTATAAATATAAACTGGGAAAAATCTCCATTTGGCGCTCTAGGCTGCTCTGAGGAAGGGTGGAACACAAATGTGTCAAACCCACAGTTAAGTCCCTGTGGCTTTAAGATCTAGTGACCCGCATGAATGGGACTATTTCCTTGCATGCACACATTATTTCCATCCTGCTCCTCAAGAGTAAAGGATTTCTACCAATAGCCTAGAGCAGCAGTCTCCAAACTGGAGACTGCTGAAGTAAAGCACCCAAAAGCCTCCCTGGCGATACTGGCACTTATCATTCTGCTGAGGAGCATTGGGATAGCCGCAACTACAGCCCCCAAGAGTCGCCGTGCCAGCTGCTTCCAGGTTCTGTTGCCCCAGTAGGCTGTGCACATGGCATTCTGGGAAGGCGCAGCTGGCTGCAGTGACACCTGGGGGCTGTAGTCGCGGCTATCCCAATGCTCCCCAGTGGAACGGTAAGCACCGGCCACTTGGCTGACAGAAACAGCTGTCACCAAATCCGGCCCACAGGCCAGAGTTTGCAGACCACTCTGCAAACTCTGTTTGAAGAGAAGTGTTCTTCAGCCTTGGGGTTCAAGGTTTGGGTTCAAAGCCTCAGTTGTGGGGTCCTGGCATCCTACAGGAATGAAAAAGGTTGAAGACCACTGAACTAGAGCACCAGTAGGTAGAGAACCACGAGGTAAAGAGGGAGGCATCTGGTGCACCCCTTCAGGTACCAGGAGATGGTGTCCCAGTCCTGCTTAGGTTCTTAACAATTGTGCTAAAATGGCCTTCACTAGTGCCAGGCTTCAATGGTTACTTTTTTTTTGCCAGATAATAAGAATATTCGGTTACAGTGAACAGGACTGGCAGAACAGTGAACAGGAATGGCAGAACAAATGCCATTTGTGGCATTTGTGGTTGAGCAAATAGGGTCCTGGGAGTAGGGTGGGATCAACAGTAGGTCCACAGTCTCATACTTTATTTCTTTATTTATTCGGGTTGTGGCACAAAAAGGTGGAAGACCACTGGTCTAGAGCTCTTCCGTGGTTAGCATCTGATTTTGGGGAGAGAAGTGCTGGAGAAGAAAGCACTGCTTACAGGCTAGACATGGTTAATCAGCCAATATGGTTCAGTTTAAAAGCCCCAAGTCCAGGACTGGAAATAGTAGGATGTGAAGACAGGAAAGATCAAAACCAAGTCAGAATTATGGCCTCCTGAGACCCTCCCACCTCCTGTTTGTTTTATGTCACCCACAACCGTTCTCTCAATTTTTCTTTTAACACCCAAGAGGTGCTGAGCTATGCTATGCTGTCAACAGTTTGTTCAGACATCAACACAATCTGCAGAGACAAGCCCAACTGCTACATGGTTGTGTATGACAACCATGCTACAATCTGCAGAGACAAGCCCAACCTGCCATAGTAAATTGCGGGCACAAAGAGCAGTGAGACCTGCATGGAAACAGCTTAGCAGAAAGATGAGCTTGCAAAAGCACTCACCTGATACCTTTTTTTCTTTCATAGTCACAGATGCCATGCTGTCAGCAATAAGCGTGGCAGGGATCTGCTCATAGACGAGCTCGTAAGCAGTCAGCCGGGCTCCCTGGTTATAAGGCCGTGTCTCTGTGCAGTAGACATGCTCCAAGCGGCCCATGGCGTGCAGGGAACGAATAACACCTGCAAGGTAAACAATAATTATAATATGATATCATACTATTTTAAAAAGAACAGGCTATTTGAGGTTAAAGCAAAAAGAAGCATCATACCTAGAAAGGATGACAAACTAAGCACAATCCTATGCAGTACTCAGAAGTGAGCCCCATCGAGTTCAATGGGACTTAATCCCAGGTAAGTGAGTAGAGCAGCGTTCCTAAAGTCCTACTCTGATGTTGGAAACTCGCTAAGTAGTTGCGGGGGCGGGGCCTTGGGTTGCTGGGGTGTTCCAACAGCACCGCAGCGATCACAGTGCCACAGGACACCCAGGGGATGTAACCAGTAATGTCATTCACAAACGAGCTGCCGGAACACGAGGCGGGACTTACCGCCTGATTGGCTGCCCATTCGTGATGCGTCGCTGCCTGCCCGACCGCTGCGCGGGCACCCCTGGCTTTGGAGGGGGTGCCCGCTTGCCTGGGCGGCGCGCTGGGTGCCTAGGCGAGCCGCGGAGGGGCGCGCCACCCAGAGGGAGCCCCTGCAGCGGGTGGGCAGGCAGCGACGCGTCACAGACTGCCTGTCAATCAAGCGGTAAGTCCCGCCTCGCGTTCTGGCAGCTCGTTTGTGAATGACACTACTGGATGTAACACTTACCTGGAAGTTGTGCTGATGTGTGAGGGGGTCTGGGAGGCACACAGCCTCCGCGGTGGGCCTCCCTGATGCAAAAGAAAGCCCTGTCCTGTGTGTGACAAGCACTTCCTGCTATCGCGTGACAGCAGGAAGTGCTTGTCGCGCACAAAACAAGGCTTTGTTTGACACCGTGGAGGGTCACAGAGGAGGCTGCGCACCTCCCAGACCCCCTGGGATCTCAGCGCATCCCGTGGTGCTGTGATCGCTGCGGCGCTGTCGGGACACCCAAAACGGGGCCATTCCCCTTAATGGTCCAGTTTTGCTTTTCAATGCAAACGCACAGACTGGGAAGAACTGGGGTAGAGGATTGCAGCCCTAGTGTTCTATTCAACATAACTGGTTAGAAATTCAGTGCAGCCAGAATTCCTAGGCATTTTCTCCAGCTTGGGGGTCGGGGATAGTGAGACAGCAGAAAGCAAAAAAACAGAAGCAGGATGGGAGCCAGAATGCCTCAGAAAAGTAATTGTGGTGCTTGAAGATTCTGGGTATTTACGTTTTGGGGTGCCTCTTGCATACATGGGGGGGGGTGTCACTTACCAAGTGCAGTGCCATAGCCAGAAGTGGCCAGCGAGCCAGTGTTGCAGTGGGTCAGGACTGTCACCTTGCCCGGTCCTACATGCTGGAGGAGGTGGTGCGCCCCGTGGTCCCCAATGCTTCTGTTGTCTTTCAGGTCTTTCTCCAACATGGTTTCTGCCCAGTTGATCACACTGTGATGAGAAGTGATATCAACCTGTGTGTTCTTGCCTGTACCTCTGGGGGCAGGAAAGGAAGGGCAAGGTGTGAGACCCTCACCTTTCTTGCAATCGTTTGGTTGTAGCCCCTTCACACTTGGCCTCCTGGCAGACAAAGCGGCCCAATTCCTGAGCTGCCCGAGCCATGTTGACAGCAGTAGGTCTGGCGCTCACGAGATAGCTTAGCGAATCCAACACCCAGTGCTCCAGGTCACATACGCTCTGTCCTGCGTCTCCTCTATTATGCAGCTCCACTGCCAGACTCAGGCAACCGACAATGGCAATAGCTGGTGCGCCCCGTACCTAAGAGAAAGGAAACTCCTTTAGGTTGCAAGCATCACACATGGGAAATGGGGGATTGACAGAGATGAGGGATTAGCCACCTGACACAACTACAGTCATGTGTAGACGATGTCTGAGGGTCTAAAATGGACCAGTGATGATGGTAAATCCCATGGACCATAAGGATGCCATGCTACAGAAAAGCTAACTGGTAACACAGTGCTCGGGACCTAAGGGGGTCGTGAATTGATTTTTAGGGGGTCGCAAAGAGCTTGGGGCAGCCATCTCAAAAAGCTGGGCACCACCATCTTGGAAGCTTCATTTTGACTAGGGAAGAGGCTTCCCCCTTAAACTGCCACTTCCTCAATGCTTGTGGCTGCGAGGGAAATTTGCCTTGCAATGGGCTCGCCTTGGTGTATGCGTTTGCGTGTGTGGAAGTCTCTCCCAGGACTCTCTCCAAGCGGGCATGTCATGCCTTCCATGTGCATGCCTAGGTGAATTTCAGCACATGGGGAAGAGGAACGTAAATACTATAAAATTTGGCCTTACCAAAATTTGGCCTTATCAGCAATGGCACAGAGAAGCCTCAACGTGTTCTCTGCAAAGTTGTTCTGAGTGTTGAATCCATAGTAAACTCACACATCACTTAGATACAAAGCGTTCAGAATATTCCAAAAAAAGATGTGGAGTTCTTTTGACTTTCAAAAGGTGTGGTTTATTTAAATCAATGACTTCACTGTCTGCTTAATGACATCACTTCCAGCCCTAGGTCTTAGGGGGGTCCTGACAGGTTTTCGTACATGGAGGTCTCGGTGCAAAAAAAAGTTGGGAACCACAGTGTGAACATGACATCCGTGGAACTGTGGATGGAAAAACATGGCACATTTTTGCCAGCCTGACAAATTGCTATCATCAGAATTGCAGGGCACAATCCTAACCAACTTTGCAGGGTAAGGGCAATACAGCTCCAAGGTAAGGGAACTAACATTCCCTTACTTTGACGAGGCCGCCGTGACTGTCCCCCAACTATAGGATGCAACACAAGTCCCATGGACACAACTACATCTGTGCTGGAAAGTTGGTTAGGATTTGGGCCTCAATGTATTACCAGGAAGGGTATTATTCTGTGTCCCAAAAGAATACTTATTTGTGCTGAACCTCTCTGGATTTTCCTTCTAGCTGATACTTTACAGAAGCTGTTCTGAAGAGAAATGCCAAGACTCATAACTGAATCCACCGCCTTCAAGGCATGAGAGGAAACGTAGGTGATTAAGCAGTACAAGCACTCTTTCCAAACTTCTCTTATGCGACAGCATTCTACAGCACACTGTGCGCAGCAGAAACCAAACCTGCAATCCTATGGACACTTTACAGAGAGTAAGCACCATTGAAGACAATGGGACTTCTGAGTAGACAAGCACAGAATGGTGCTCTAAGTCTAGAAACACCAAGGATGCATTTGTTCATGTGGACATAGGTGCATAGTAGATACTACTATAATGGTTATTCAAGAAAGCATGGCTTACGTCTGTCCAAATCCCCTTCCTTCTTTTAATTCCTTTCTCTGAGATGATTTATACATTACAGCTCCTCTATGGAGTCCACTAAAAAGTGTGTCTGCACATCATCATCTTTTAAATATTTCTACGTGGCACCTATGACGTCCTTACTCTCTCAGTGATTTTCAACCTTTTTTACCTCATGGCGCAGACAAGGCACTAACTTTGTCAAGGCAGTTTTTCTGACACTTGACAGGGCATACTGCACAGCCAGTAGGGGGGCTCACATCCCCCAATGGCCACACTAATAATCTCCCCCGAACTCCCAGAGCACACCTGCAGACCATTCGTGGCACATCATTGTACTGCAGCACTGTGGTTGAAAACTGCTGCGTGCTCGCTCTCAGCCAGAGGCGGATCTAGAGGGAGGGCAAAGCTCTAAGTGTTGCAAGAAGCCTTACCCTGTCATGTAAATCCCTCCTCTCCCTTGCTGCTGTAGCCAGTAAGCAACGCCAAGATGTTGCTTTTCCCTGTTATGTGAAGATTGGCTAAAATGGTGCAGGAGAGGAGTGATTTCCACTGCAAGGTAAGGCTTCTTGCAAGACTTAGAGCTTTGCCCTCCCTTAGATCTGCCTCTGCTCTCACCAAATACGTAAAGTCTATGCCAGCAATCTTCAGGGATATGTGGCACTGGCATGAAATGCTACCCATATTCCATAAGGTAAACAGGTTCCAAGGACCTTTATGCAGGGTCTGCAAGTTAATTAAAGAGTGTAAAGCGCATGGAACTGGATCAAACAGCAAAATCACAAGATGATTAGCCGCTACTGTACAACTTCAAATTGCTGTGCAAAGGTATCAAATGTTTGAAAGGCCATACATAAATCTGTACAATCATGTATAAATGTTCCTGACATGGTAGCTTTTCACAGGCAGTGAAATGGTTGTTGAATAAGAGCTGATTCTGCAGACCATGTGGCTAGCTTCCAGACCCTGTGCTGAAACAGAGAAAAGTGCCCCTGTGATAAAGGTAATCTAGTTCTATGCAACTACCGCCTAAAAGTAATTTTTGCCTTTGCCAATAAATCCTCTGCCCTTTGCTTAGAGAAAGTCCTAAATCTGCCACCTTTTTCTCTAGCATGGCTCCATTACCATAGTAAAACATAGCAGACTATGGGCAGAAACTCAAATAGAAGCTTTGCTAAGATTTCGCACTCTGGAATTACTTCCTGCCACATGTTAAAGGTAAAGGAAGACGCCACTCGGAAGAGAAAGGTGGCAGCCACCCTTATGTCCCTAACAGCGCCAGCCCGAACTCGGCGCACAGCAGCCATTCCCATCTCAATCGCGGCACCTTCATGGCCCGGATGGCCTCCCAGCCCTGCCGGACGCTGCTGATTTCTTCGTAGAGGCTCTGCTGGGGCAGCAGAAGTTGGTTAAGGATCTGCAGGGAGCCCCTGCGATACCGAATCGCCTCCAAACTCATGGCGGTCTGACTGGCTGGCTTGAAAAGGGTCGAACAAAGGCAGGAAAGGAAAAAGAGCGCATGGTTGCAGCGGTCACCGCGGGGTCCTAAAGGGAACCGCTTCTCTCCCTCTCCCTCTCCCTCCCTCTCTCTCATACACACGCGATGCCAGTAATAGGCAGTAATAGGCAACCATTATAAAACGTTTCTGCGTGTAAATCACCATGGATGTAACATAAAAAAAAACACAGCAAATTGCGTTAGAGACCCTTGAGAATGTTACAATGTAGGAATGTAGGATTGTAACTCGCTGTATCAATTATTCCAATCGATCCTTACCTGTGATTTTGGTTTACTGCCCTGGCCAGATTTTGGAACGTAGATTCATTTAGGCTGCAATCCTACCCCCACTGACCTGGGAGTAGGTCCCATTGACTACAACGGGACTTACTTTTGAGTAGACATGCATAGGCTTGTGCTTTTAGAATCTCATTTTCCCCCCACTTCTACCTAATGTGTTATTGAACACGAGTCTTGCTTTCTTTGGTGCCTGAAGACCAGTCATTCAAAGCTGTTTGTTACTTAAAAGCACGTTTTGGCTGGGATGAATACAATTTCTTCGTGACTGCCATTTATTTCCTAAATAATTCCACATTCAAATATGAATCTGGGGTTCAGCCTTGAAGCACCAACTGTTGAGCAAATTTCATTTCAATAGGTCAGTTTTGAATGGAATTATTACATTAGAAACATGGATGGAATACCGAACAGCTGAGTTAAGCCAAATCATTGATCAAAGAGCAGTTTAAAAAACAATACTAAACTTCATTCTCCAGCCATACTTTAACTACTTGGTGAATATAAAAGGCTGGTTAAAATAAAGTAACTGAAATATAACTAGTCTGTATTATGGACATGACTATGCAGCATGTCCAGGAAGCTGATTGTAGAGCTGCATTCCCCTCCCCATGCTCATTATACATTTTTGATGCATCTAAAAATCGCCACAGGCTATTTTCCTTCATGAATATGTTGCCTTGTAAATAATGCATGGTAAAATATGTGTTTTAAACATGTTATGCTTCATTTGTTGCAAGCATTTGGAAACAAAATGAAACTCTAGCCTAGAGCATTTCCAAAAGTAGGAGGACATAACTTTTGCTTAACTGAAAATATGAGATGATTGCCAGACGGTTTGGAGGTTATGCATGTATGTTTAGAGGTTTATATGCATTTGTGTGTGTGTTTAGAAATGGGTCACACTTTGCCTTGTTTTGTGTAAAAGGAGTCTGCGATCCTACTTACATTTAGGGTGCAATCTTAACCAGCCAGAGTAAGGTCAATGCAACTCTGAGGTAAGGGATGCAACTGAGGTAATATAAGGTCAATGCAACTCTTACCTTCCTCCAGGAGGCTTCCTGACTCCTCCTCCTCTGCAGAATGCAGAACATGCCCCATTGGCATAGCTGGGTCAGTGCTGGAAAGTTGGTTAGAAGTGCACCCTTACTTAATAGCAAAACTAGGAGGGAAGGGAGAGGAGGTAGTAGGACAAAAAAAGGCTGGCCCATAGTTAAATGGGGGCAGGAGAATGATAATGCTCTCTTAAATTTCTTTCAGGGCTCATAAATCGTCTCAGTAGGACTACAGTAGGTAGGGAGAAAAACATCCAAAACTTGCTGTAGTCCTGACGTTGCTTTCCTGAGGACAAGTCCTATTGCACTCAGTGGGACTTACTTCTGAGTAGACATGCCTTGGGTTGCATTGCATGTCCTATATTTATAGAACAAAACTGGCTGAGGAGAAAGTACTGTATATCCCAAGGCAGTGGCACTGACGCTCTTCAAACTGTATTCTGGGGTTCCCCAGTGATTCAGCATCCGAACAAACTTGCTCACCACTGTATTGGAAAAAGCAGGAGATACCCTGAGGAGATAAGGAAGTATCAGCAGTGGCCCCTTGTCCCAGATTACCCAGGAAGTACGGGGCTGGCTTTGGTTTTTTTTGCTCTGGCTATGACATCATAGAACCGGTTGTTAATTCATTTGAATTGCACCACTGGCTGGGAGGCAGCTGGAGCTTATCTTGGGGTAAGCCCCAGCCAGCCCTATGAGGCTGCCCAGATCTGCGTCAGCAAAATTGTTGGCGCAAAGTCAAGCTGCCCAGATCAGACCCGACCAGCCTGGGGACAGGGGTTAGGATCCCATTGGCCTGCCCTTGGGGGCCTCCTCTCTTCACCCTGTTCCACCTCCCTCCCGCCTTCCCCCTGCCCTCCCCAAGCCCCCACGCCAGCTGCACTTGGCCAGTGTGAGAGCAGCTTACATGGCATCCCCTGCAGTGTTTGTGGGTTGGTGCAACTCCCTGCGCCGGCCCAGCACCCTCCTCGCTGGTACAGACGTGCCTTATAGCACGTTTGCAACAGTGCTGGGCTGACATTGGCCTAAGGGAGCATTTGGATTGCACCTTTATGTCACTGAAATTCATTGGACTTACAGTGCCCTTGCAATGTATTGGACTTGGATGAACTTAAAGCTTTTACTAATATATTTGCTAATATATTGCTATATCCAGATGGCAATTTTTCTAATCTATACCAAATCCCCAGTTTAAATATTTCAGCAATTCTGGAAGGGCACATGGGTCTCACCCCATCACTGCTGATATTGCCTTGCAGCTGTTAAAAGCCTTTTCCAATTTCCTTGTGGTTTCATCACTTCTACTAAATCACAGTAACTTGGTTAATAATAGAATATGCAAAGTCCCCACCATTACAGAGCAGTTTTGAAGCATTTGTCATTTTTATACTTTCTAAAATTCAATTCAAGTGTCAAAACCTAATTACTGCAACTTGAAGCGTATACGGCTTGATTACAGATAAAATAAACGGCTCTTTTATTTTTTAATAACGAAAACCCATACTGATGCGGCAGCTCAGTTGCTTTGGCAATGATTTTGAGAGCAGTGTATGTTACAATCCACAAACAATTTACTTGAGTTTTTCTGGAATTGTTTCCTCCTTCAGTGAGATTTCATCTAGGAAACTGTATACTCTAGAATGGCCTCATAGATCTTTCAAGATATTTATTATATAGTGGAAATGATTTTGGGCTGTAGCTGTAACGTCAAGCAAATTGTTTTCCAAACTGTGTTAATGTTAGCTCTGTTTATATGACCAAAAGGGAATGGGATGGCAGAGGCAGCCTAGCAGAGTCCCTGATCACATAATAAGGAGATTTGATGTACATACATGATATGCAGGCTGCAGTGCCAGTGCTCACTTGCTGCTGGCCCTTGTCTGTACTACATCTTCCAAGCTGCATGTGAGAACAAGCAGCAGCAGCTTCTCCCACTACACCCTCCCCATTGGTGGAGGGGAGAAATGCAGAACTACTTTGTTGCAATTGGAGGATTTAGTGGGTTGGCTAGTCAGGTGGGTCCTCTGATTGTGTAGACCAGTAATTTTCAACTTTTTTTTCATCTCACGGCACACGGACAAGGGGCAAAAATTGTCAAGGAACACCATCAATATTTTTTTTTTTACAATTGATAGGGCACACTGCACCGCCAGCAAGGGCTTACATCCCTAAATGGCCCTACTAACAAATGACCTTCCCCCTAATCTGCGGCACACCTGCAGATCATTTGCAGTCCAGCAATGTGCTATGGCACAGTGGTTGAAACTTGTTACTGTAGACCCTCAGTTGGTGCCTGACCTGGCCGATAGAGTTGCTACACCTCAGGTTTTTGGCATGAGACTGAGGGTCTTCAAATTATACTGTATATTTGATAGCAACATATTGTTGTTTAACTCCGCCTCTCTCCAGCCATGTACAAAGTCCAGAAACGTACCTTCAGGTGTCTTTAATGAAAAAAAATGAAATCAAAGATAAAAACATCAAAAGTGACTAGTATTACTTTTATCCTAGAGCAGTGGTTTTCAAACATTTTAGATTGGGACCCACTTTTTAGAATGGCACTTGTTTCAGAACCCACAGGAAGTGATGTCATTAACCTGGAAGTTACATCATAGCTGGGAGTGACATCATCAAGCATCAGTGTCATTCTGATGTAAACAAATGACACTCCTGGAATGCAAACTGGCATTCTATTCTTGGAATGCAGCAATTGCCCAACCATGAAACATACCTGACAGAAAGCTAGATTAGAACAAAATATGATGTAAAAGTAATGAACTAAAAACAAACAAAACCTCACTTGAAAATTCAGACTATTAACACTCACAAAATATAGCAAGATCTACAGCTTCCAAGATGGCTGATCCCAGCTTTCTGCGACCCACCAAATGGGTCCCAACCCACAGTCTAAGTAACACAATATGTCTTAACAATTCTTACAGTTCCTAGATTATGCTGTGTTCTTGGTGCTGGATCCACAGCCAGACAATGGGATGTCTAGGCAGATGGATAATAGGCTGTCACATCTAGATCGCTAGGTTGAATTTGTCCCAGATCTCTATGATCTGAAGGCAATTACCATCTGTTCAATAGGGGGCAAGTGAAGTGGATTAATATCCGTTCGGCCCAGGCCACTTGAAGGACAGATGCTACTGAACCTGCCAACCCAGTTAGCTAGTTTGCTAAAAGCTATGAGATAGATGCGAAGCACCAAATAGGTCTGTAAGTTGGGCTTGCCTCAAGCCAACAGCAGGGTATCTAGTTCAGATAATTACAATTGGAATAATGAGATTGGCATGGCAAACACACACTATACCTTGAGAATGATTTATCTCTTCCCAGTGATGAAGGGACAAATAAAAATGAGTTGCTTATATTATGTTCATTCTGGATATGTTAGAGGTCAGAATGAATATTCACCATTGGCCAATTCAAAGCATGGCTTCCAACATGGACCTATTCAAAACCTGCCAAATATTTAGATATTTGTCTCTATTCACATAATATTTGTGGAAGCTGTTAAAAATCTAATTTGCCAAATGATAAAAAGGTTGGCATGAATATTAATCCCAGGCAAAGTCATGGGTTTGGACTGAAAACAATTATGTGTAATGGAGTACTTCTACGATCATGTTTCAGTGCAGCCCATGTTAATCATACATTTTAGAGGAAGTTTAGAGGTTCAAGGTTTATATGTGGATTTTTTTTCTTAAAAAATTAGTTTAAAAACAACTTTTAGACATTGCCCTTGCTGCATTAGGAAGAGACATAAAACACTCCAATATTATTTCTTTTGTAATACAGATTGGAGGGGAAGTGCTAAGAGTGCTTGACAAAAACCCCTGCAATGTAGATCCCATATTTGCAGGATGTCATGGGATACCAAAATGTATACTTGGACTGTAGTTGTACTATAGTCTCCATGTTTCATATTGAGAGAAGGTTGATAAAAGTTTTACATTTGCTAGCCACCATGTTGCTAGCCACCATGAGTTTCTTTGAAAATGTGGCATTATACAATTTTCAAAATAAAGATTAAAAACTACATATAGTAATTCACATTCACAGATTCGTGTCTCTAGGTAAGCAGTGTTGAAGATGAAGTTCTGCCCTGCCTCTTCTCTCACTTTTATCTGCAATTGTTATGCTGCTCCTGTCCTGCTTGTGGGTGTCTAGCAGAATACAGCAATGAGAGAGACACAACCTTATGTCATCAAAACTAAACAGCTGCTTCCTGAGTGGGCTGGTGGAGAAGCAGCAATTATTTGTCTGCTTTTTGTTATCAATTTATGTTCCACACTTCAGTTGCGGGGGGGGGGGGACACCTGCAAGGTGGTTTACAAGTGAAAGCCAGCAGCTCATCAGAATATATACTTTTATATAAAACATTGAACTTTTCTGTTAATCAAGCTTTCCCACGGGGGCGGAGAGGGAAACAAGATGTGTGATCATGTTTACTGTACCTGCATAGGATACAGTAATGTACCCTATGCAGGGCTGGCCCCAGTAGTGGCAGGGCTCAATGTGGGGAGTTCCCATGGGGGTCCCACCTTGGCAGCACTTGAAAGTAGTTGGTGGTGATGTGATATCACCACCAACTGCTTCCGGGAGTCCCATTTCAGGCCTTTTGGAAGCAGGGCCAGGTGAGATGGTCCAATGAGCAGATGCTCTATACACCCACTGGCTTACAGCCCATGGAGATTCTGGCTGCTGCAGCAAGCAATCCACTTGCCGCAGCAGTGCAGGACTCCCCCATAGTGCGGGTTCCAATGTAACAACATAAGCCATGTTGTTTCAAGGCCAGCCCTGATTCCATGAGAAATTGAACAGATATTTATCCCAGAAAATATTTGGTTAGTTTGGTTAAGGGGCTGACCCTAAGAGAAGTCGGGGGAGGTGGAATGGGGTGGGGAAATGGGGGATGGGAAAGCCCATTGGCAGACCAGCCCATGGAGGGGGGTGGAACCAGGATCCAGCTCTTGGGTCGGTTCCTAACCCCCATCCCTGGCCTGGCCGGCCCCTATCTGAGTTGCTCGAATTTGCGCTACAAATGTTGGTGGCAAGATCTGAGCAGCCCCATTTGGGTTGCTGCCATGTTACCCAGGGGAAGGGGAATCAGTTCCCCTTTCCGTGGGTTGCGTTGCAGCCAGCCCCAGCCCTGGACTGGATATGGGCAGACTGGTTGGCCTGCCTATTCCAGTTCAGGATTAGAATTGAGCCCGCAGGCTCTCTGTTTGGTTTCAGGTCACAAATTTTGATTTCTAAAGTATACGGTTTGGACTCTTGTCGTGTCTCCTCATTCCTTCCAAGCAAAGGGACTCTGGAGATCCAAGGACTGCAGACCAGGCCTGCAGAAGATGTCTAAGATGCCTGTGGAGAGAGGGTCTTTCTGTTCCCAGGGTAGGGCTTGAAATCCCTCCAGATTCAGTTTAGAAGGGAGGGGGGCCTTGAGAAAGACATTCACTTTTGTTTTACATCCACTCTGAAGCTCTGGCTTCAGAAAGACACTTTCCCAATTTTCCCAATAAAAAATGGTCAAGTGACTCATTTTAACCAAAAAAAAATGATATCTGTAGCGATGAATCATCAGACACGAGGCATGTGCAGTTTGCTGGAGCATCAGACATAGGAGCATTAACATAGGAGGCTCCAGTGGCAATCCACTATATTGTAGATCAGATACTCAGTCACGAGGCATTCCAAAAGTGCACTACATCAATAACTTGAAGTCTACTCTGGGCAATGAGTTAAGTGCACAGTTTTTATTTCTTCATGCATTCACAGGATGTGATTCCGCCTCGCGTATTTTTGGGGTTGGAAAAAAAGCAGTTTTCCAAAAAATTTTAAAAGGGGATTCAGTCCTTCATTCTTGTGCAACTGCATTCACTTCACCAGGCAAGAACCCCGCTGATATAGTAAGTCTTGGCAGTCAAGCGATGGCTGTTATTTTTGGTGGCAACAGCAACAGTTCTTTGGCAGTCTTGCGTTACCAGACACGTAGCAAGAAAGTCATCACAGCCAAATTGTTTGTGAATCCAGAACGCCTGCCTCCAATTGAGTCTTCCACAAAATTCCATTTTCTAAGAGTGTACTATCAGACCATGATTTGGATGGATATGGCTAGGGAAATGAATCCTGTGGACTGGAGTTGGAAACTCGATGGCGATGAACTTGTACCAGTAATGTGTGATATTAATGCTGCACCAGACACTCTACTGAAAATTATACACTGCAATTGTAAAACTGGTTGCAGTGGTAACCACTGCAGTTGCAGAACATACGGACTTCCATGCAGTTCTGTATGAGGACCGTGTCAAGTTACGTATTGTGACAACCAGGTGTTAGATGACCTAGAGGGCAGTGATGAGGATTAATAGAAAATTAAGGAGTTACTCCCCCCCCTGCAAAATACTGCCCTTTTCTTAACCAATTTAAAGGGTACTTCATTGAATATGTAGTTTAAAAAATGTATACAGTTTAGTTTAAATGTATTATGATAATAAAAACATACAAATTAATATTTGTTATAAATCTGGTTTTGTACCGACAATGCTCATTACATTGGAATCCAATCTTCAACCCATGGACCAATTTTTTGGTTCAAATGAATCACTTGACCATTAAAAAAAAAACTTGAGTTTGAAAAAAAAAAAGTTCTACACTTAAAAATAACACAGTTACATGATTTTGGCCGATTTTCATGGTTTGCGGCTGCCATCTTGAAAATAACCCACTTCCGGCTGTCAGGTTTTTGTAAGTTTTTTTTTTCTGTCAATCAGTACACCTAGTACTGACAAGAACAGTTCACAGACCGTTTGTTGGAATTTTTCAAGGGTCTGATGCTATATTGACCTGCCTAAAATTGTTTTAGCAAAAATAAAAAAGGTCTAATCCTCTTGTTGCTAATCAGTATACCACAAGTGGTGTCAATAGCTGAGGGCAAAGACCAGTCATTCAATGCTTTTCGTTAAAAGAGATTCATTGAGAAGGGATTAATACAATTTCAATTCTGCATGGGTGTCATTTCCAAAGTACTGTTGTCATGTGTCTCTAATACATACTACTGGGTTTTGCGAGATGTAAAGGCTGCAATCCTATACATACTTTTCTGGGAGTAAGCCTCATTGAATACAATGTGACTTACTTCTGAGGTCACAATTAAGTTTGTACTCTGAGATTATTATTAATTAATAATAAGCAATATTATCATATTAATATTTACTTACTTAATTAAGCATGTTGGAGATTATGGTATTGGAGAAGACTCTTGAAAGTCCCCAGGACTCAAATCAAATCGGGCAAGTCAAGCCCATGGAGGTATAATAGTAACAGGAGACGACATGCCTTAAGAAGTAATAGGAGCGAAGTGAAGCCAGGGGGTGGGCTTAGCAGCCATGTTGGTATACTCAAAACAATCCTCATTCCAAGCATTTCAGATTGCTTTGCTCGTACTGTTTAGGATTGAATAGTTTACTCCTTAAATAAAAACTTACGAAAATAAAAACATGTGATCGTGTAGAAACATTATTGGTAACCTTATTATGATTTAATATGCAATTACAAGGTTAAATTCCTCATAATTATATTACTGAACATACCTGACGAAATGCTAGTTGCTGTCTATTTAAACTCAGATTGCACTAATGTGACAGACTTATTTTTTGAAATCTATACAACCAAAATTAAAACGGCCATGCCCCATAAACAAAAAATCTGATAATGTTCAGAATTTCATAAATATTACAGTAGAAAATGAAAGGCGGTAAAATAAAGTGTGAACGGGAAGGAAAGAAAAAAAAAAGGGGGAGGGTGGGCAAAAATTAGATAAATATATAGGAAAATTACATTAAAATCTCTTCATAACACAAGTAGTTGTCAATATGAGAGTAATTCTTTTTTACTTCTAGACTATTAAGAGTTTTTTTTAAACTTCTACTTTCCCCCCCAAAAAACACAAATTCTGTTAATGTTCAGAATTTTGAAAATATTACAGTAGAAAATGGAAGGTGGGAAAAAATGTGTAAACGGGAAGGGGGGAAAAAGGAGGGGGAAATATATATATTTTTCCTTCTAGACCATTAACAGTGGGTGTCAGAAAATGGTGAATAAGATTGCTAGGAACAACAAGAAATTACACAGTACAGCTTCAAAAATAAAGCACTCACTGTTTCAGTGAACTGTAGTTTTATTGAACTGATGTAATGTGAATACATGAATCTTTCCGTGGAAATTAAATCCCATTTTTTGTACAGGGATTCGCACACCCGTATGCAGAACACGCAGGCATGATTAAAGAGGTTGAGATTAACTTTTACACACGTGCAGGGAGATTTTTATTCATGAATTCGCGGCAATCCTCCTTGGTGGCAATGATCTGAGTCAACCATATTGGGATACCCATGTGGCTTCAGAAAAATGATGTCATGTTGTCTCCTGTTACTATTATACCTCCATGGTCAAGCCTGATTGCTCCCTGGAAGGATAAATCCTGAAGCTGAAGCTCCAATACTTTGGCCACCTCATGAGAAGAGAGGACTCTTTAGAAAAGACCCTCATGCTGGGAAAGATTGAAGGCAAAAGGAGAAGGGGGCAGCAGAGGATGAGATGGTTAGATAGTGTCACTGAAGCAATGAGCATGAAATTGGGTGAACTCCTGAAGCTAGTGGAGGACAGGGAGGCCTGGTGTGCTGTGGTCCATGGGGTTGCGAAGAGTCGGACACGACTTAGCGACTGAACAACAATATTTATATTCAGCTTTACAACAACATTTACATTTTACAGAGAAAATCAATTAAATGGCTTCCTGTTCCAAAACTGCTCACGATCTAAAAAGAACATGTTCATTCTGGCTAGTTCCACTACACCTATCTCGGATGAGTTCCTGATGGGAAGTGGTTCCTGTAGTGGTAGTAATACAACATCATTGAATTTGCACCTGCTGCAGTACTACAAAATACACTCACTATCAGAATTCAGGCAACGACAATTCAGGCAACGACAATGCCCAGATAGTTCATGGTATTTGGCTCTGGTGTAGGAAAGCTACACTGTGCCCATGTGTCAAATCATCTGACAGGCTGCCCTCCTCTTCGTGCATGGCTAGAAGAAAGTTCGATTGACCCCAGTGGGGCTTACTTCTGAGTGGTCATGCCGAAGAATCAGCTGCTGAGAGCAGCCCCTGCACAGGGTGAGCACATGTCGTAACCACAAGGGAGGACCCAGCACCCCCAAATGGAGGGCATTCAAGAAAAGTGTAGGACATTATAAAATAAAACCTATATGCGCGCGCGCGCACACACACACACACCAGTCTGCCTTGAAACGTAGGATATTTTGAAGGGTAGAAGGTTGAAATGTAGGACATGTCCTGGAAAAAGAGCACGTTTGGTCACCCTGTCCCTGCACCAATAAAGACTAACCGCGTGTCTCAAGCTGTAGCAAAAACAATCCTACGCATGCCTCATTCGAAATAAGCCCGGCACTCCCAGGAACGTGCAAATAATGTAATTTCTCCCTTAAAAACAACGCCCCGCTGCCCAAGCCGGAGCTCAGCTGAAAGCAGATATGACGCACGTTATCTAGTGGAGGAGTCCCAAATTCGGAACTGCAGTAAAACAGGAACGGCGCAACGAGAGCGACTAGTGAGCAGCGTCCGACTCTTAACGACCCCATGGAGGCGTCACTCTACGGATACTTTAGTCTGCCTTGTCCTGTGCGCCGGATTCCTTCAGCAGGCGGAAGAAGCCCTGGCCCAATAGTCTCGCTTTGCCTCCAAACTCTCGCGAGAACGCTGAAGCCGGAAGCTCCACGTCGGTGAACTGAGCTGGCGCTCTCCTGGCTTGGTTGGGTGGCTGCAGCCCTGAGAGGGAGCCGAAGTCATGGTGAGCTGTGGACAGCTGCGACCCCCGGCACGTCCCGGGAGGGAGCGGGGTGCTCTTCCGAGGCTGGTGGTGCGGTGGGAGGAATACGGTTGGCGGTAGAAGTGGTGCAAGTGCTGTGTGGAGGAGGGAGAGGCCTGCCAGGGATGCCAAGGGGAAGAAAGGCAGGCAGGCAGGCAGGCCGGCCCTGGGGGCTGTTGTTCTCCCCCCCCCCCCCAGTGCTGATGTGGGGCTGCCTATCGCTATTCTTGCCATTGGTGTTAGTGGAAGGAGGCTCCTTGTCTTGAAAAGTTGTATAGCGAGGCTGGCGTTCAGCAGGTAAAGCCTTTCCCAACATGGAGGTTGACAAGGCAGGGAAAGCTTCATCTCTTGATTTCTGACTGTACGCCACAGGAATCTATTCATGGGGGAAAAAAGAGACCAGTTTCCAGCTGGTTACTACAGATGCTGTGCGTTACAGTGGTGGCTTCTGTGGTATAAGATTGATTTCTCACTACCTGCACCTGAGATGAGATGCTGAACAGAACATACATGATAGGAGACTGAGGGCTCGCAGCCTGCTCCTATGTTGTGCCTATGTGTGTGGGTGTGTCTTTTACTGTTCACCCCGGAACTGTATTTGTAGCTGTATCACACATGCACATGTGACTCCTCAGCAAAGAGATCTTTATGATCTACTGGTTCAGTTGAAATGTGGATTTACCATGTAGTTTCATTTTAAAAAGTCTAATTTCATGCTAGAAATACTTGGGAAGAGAACTGAAAAGATAAAACAACCAGTATAGAAATTCCTTTTTGTATATCTGCGTTGCTACCTTTGAAATACTGTGTACTGTTCTTGTTGCCCAATCTCACAAAAGAGATTGTAAGGCTGGACAAGCAGTAGAAAAGGGCAAATTAAATGATTAAAAGATAGGTGCTCCCTCCTTATTAGAAAGGGCTAAATCATGTGGGACTTTCTCGTTTAGAAAAAGGACGGGCCATTATAAAGTTTTTTTAAACTGCATGATATAAAAGTGGTTAGTAAGAGAAAATAACACTAGAAATTGAGGATCATCCAGTGAAATTGATTGGCAGTAGATGCATTATAGAAAGATGACTTTTTTTCATAAATCATTAACTTGTGAAATTTGCTGCCACAAGATGTGAACTGTGATAATTGTAGGCTGATTGCACCTTGATAAAACACAAACTGTTGCCTTGTGATTGCCTTGCCATCTCATTCATGTTTAGTGTTAAATGAAGGTTCAGTTGTGGGGCTGTTCAGATATTGGCGCAGAGTGGACTAGCTGCATGATAATGATGGTGTTTGTTGTCTCAGTCTGCTGAAACTGTTGTGTGTTATTTTAAAAAAGTCATTCTTAGATTTTAAAGATATAAAGACATAGATTGATACAAAATTACATAACTACGGTTGCCTAGAATGACATTTATACTGGGGAAGATCAATGGCCTGACTGGGCCAGTTGTTGTAGTTCTCGTCTTCACTTGTGTATTTTAAATTATGTTTGATGTGTTTAAAATAATCTAATTTATAACCTTAACTTCTTGATGTTTAGCCTCTGCGACTTGATATAAAGCGTAAACTAACAGCTCGATCTGACCGAGTGAAGAGTGTGGACTTGCATCCCACGGAGCCATGGATGTTGGCTAGTCTTTATAATGGGAGTGTGTGTGTTTGGAACCATGAAACACAGGTAAGGTCTAATACACAATATGTTACATGAAAAGTCATACCAGTGTGATTGGTGTGTGTGGCCAATAAGACATGAAATGAATTTAAAATGAAAGAACTTCCAGTAATAATTCTTTAAGTGCTTATGTGGTTTTAAGTTAATTGCTACTTTCAAAACTTTGATTTTATATAGATGCTGAACACAACAGAAAAAATCTGGGGTTCTGTATATTTCCTTGTTTGGGTCTGTTATTCATGCCACCAGAATGGAGGGAGCTTTGTAGAACATGTAACCCTTTTTGAACCAACAGTTGCAGTGGTCAGCAGTTCAGGGCAGAGTGGTGGGACTAAATTCATCCCTGTTCCATTCCTTCTTCCATATAGTATATTTGGCTAATAACTCTGTTAGAAATATGTGCAAGCGGCACTGCCAGCTGCTTTGTGGTAAGAACCATGTTCACAGCACTTGATTACATGTGTGGTTCCTCATCCAGCATGAGATGAGTGCATAGAAGCACTTGTGACTCCTAGCTGGAGCGAAGTGTTGAGTGTAACGTGTAGTGAGTATTTGTATCAGAAAAATGGATGGAGAACCTTCTTGAAATACTTGTGCCCCCTCTCTGCCCTAGAATTTAAGGCTTGATCCCTTGTCCTTACCCATTCTGTAATACTATATGATCATGCATTCAGAAGTTCTGTAAAACCACATGAAGGGAGAGTGCTGATTTATAGGCATCCAGAGTTTGAATATGTGTGATGTCATTTTTTCCAAGTGTGTTAACATTTTATATAATTTGTTTTCAGACACTTGTGAAGACCTTTGAAGTATGTGACCTTCCAGTCAGAGCAGCAAAATTTGTAGCAAGAAAGCATTGGGTTGTTACAGGAGCTGTAAGTTGTGTGTTTTGTTTCATCATGTACATTCTGTGTCTTAATTTTATTGGAATTGCTCGATTACTTGTGTGGTGTCTCCAAGACATCTGCTTGGTCAATGTTGGAAAGATGATCCATCAACAGCCTTTCTCCAGACCCTGAATTATATTTCTCCTGCCATTATATTGTATCTGGAAACTTTCTGCTGGTTTGTTATAACTCACAAAAGGTCTTGAACTTCAGGCATAGTTGTAAATATAAATTGTGAATATAATTGACCTTATACATTATTATTATTATGATTACTATTTATTGAATTTCTACCCCGCCTTTCTGCCCGAAGGCACTCAAGGCGGCATTACAAAATCAAAGTTAAAAACAGAATAAAATACATCATAATTAAAAACAATAATTAAAAACAATATAAAATACAATATAAAAGTACATTGAAATTGTGTTATACAAGACTATCTCCATACTTGTCTCCAAAAGCCTGAAGGGGTGTTGACTCATTTTTCTATAAAAATATCCAAGTCAGCAGTTAGAACTGTAAATTCAATGAGAACACTTTGACCTCATACACAGGTGTTTTTTTTCCGGGCTTTGTCTTTTGTGTAGGATGACATGCAAATCAGAGTTTTCAACTACAATACCTTGGAACGAGTTCACATGTTTGAAGCACATTCCGATTATATCCGGTGCATTGCTGTGCACCCTACACAGCCTTTCATTCTAACTAGCAGCGGTAAGGATTTAACTACTGTACTTAATTTTATTGCTATCTCAAGTAGTACAGGCAGCTGTTAATTAAATATGCATTATAATATGAAAATGATAATGAGCTCTGTACTGTCTTGAAGTAGCCCATTTGGAAACGCTGGAATTTGATACTAGAAGGCTATAGCATGTCAACTTTGAGATTGGGATATCTGCTGTTAGGTTACATCCCACCTCATGGTCTTCTCAGTTCTTTTCTTCATTATATTTACTGCCAGTCCTTTTTTGGACTCATATATCCCTCTAACCTAAGCCTAGTTGCATTCCACTATCTTGGAGATTTTCTTTTACAGATGGTCAGGATCTCTGGTATCTGTATTCCATTAGCAATTTCCCCCCCACTCTGAAGGGGTTCTCAAACACCATCGGGACTAAGATCTAAGGGCATGCTTGGAGAATCTGAATAATAGAAACTAAGCAATTTAATTCTCTGGAAAAGTGGTACTGCCTCTTTAAAAGGAGGCGGTGAGAGATTCTTTAGTTTAGAGTCACACCGATCTCTTCAGACTTGTACAAGAAGAAGAAAAAACAAATGGAACTTTGTTATTAACTTACTTGAGGAACTTGTATTTAACAATTGTATACTGATGACTTTTTTTGCTCTCTAGATGACATGCTTATTAAGCTTTGGGACTGGGATAAAAAATGGTCATGTTCTCAAGTGTTTGAAGGGCACACTCATTATGTAATGCAAATTGTCATCAATCCCAAAGATAATAACCAGTTTGCTAGTGCCTCTCTGGACAGGACAATCAAGGTACGGTGATCAGTTACTTGAAAATTCAGAATGTTCTAGTGAAATACAGTGCATTTTTTTACATTGTAGATGTTTATCTGTGGACAAACTGGCATAGTTCAGGAAGTGATGCACATTATTATTTATACATTGTTATCCTTTGGACTAAATTTTTACTTACACCAATATGACCACTACAATATGTCTAGTGCAATTGATACAGTTGCCATGCCAATTTTGCCAAAAACTGTGATCCCTGGCCAAAATGGTTGGACCAACTTATTTTGTAAATTGATTCTCATCACTACAGAGCAGTAATTCTCAAACGTTTTAACACCAGAATCCACTTTTTAGAATGGCAATCTGTCTGGGACCCGCCAGAAGTGCCGTCACTGTGATTCCAGAGCCTGCTGCTTTCCTGAGAATGCAGCAATAAATTGGATTATTTCTTAGCCATTTTCCAATAGCAAAGTGAATAGAAAAAAAAGCCTATTTATAACACTGACACAAGCAAAATAACCACACAGCCCTCTCCCTTTCCAGCATCCCATCTTCTCATATTTTCTATATGGCTGCTCTAGGTGCTTCGCGACCCCCCTGAAATTGGCTTGCGATCCATTGATGGGTCCAACCCACAGTTTAGGAACCACTTATCTATGGGCATATGAAGCTCTCTTATGCAGATTCAGGTGTTTGGTTCATCTAGTTCAGTATTGCCCACATAGGCTGGCAGCAGCTCTTCAGGGTTTCCAACACTATCTGGTGGGTCCCGACCCACAGTTTCGGAACCATTGGTATAGAGTCTTCACACTCTCACTAGTGCAAGATAGGAAGATTAAAAGCATAATCCTGTGGTTCTTTACTGAGAAGCAGGGTCTGCAGTACCCTTCTGTAGTGGTCCCTTCTCATAGGTAAATGCACATACGATTGCAGCCTAAATGGAGTTAATACTTTGTTAATGTGTTAGGATGATGATAGTATATGGGGCAAGAATCTCTTGCCATGGGGAGACAGCTTTTGGTGGCATTTTCATGGTGTTTGGAATGTATAGCCTGCCCTAGCAAAAAGTACATTGAGAAATATTTGCTACTTCTATAGTAACATGCATGAATTAGGTTGATATTGTATCACCATGTCCCTAAATTATTATTGGGTCGCATAATTTAGGAACATTGTTCATAATTGCATTTAGAAATACGAAAAAAAAACTTGCTAATTTTTTATGAGTTCTGAAATGTGATGTTCAGGTAAATGTACTTGGATTATTTTGTTGCTGCTTGGTCTTCCTTAGGAAGATTTGGGGAGAAAATCTGAGTTAGTTTGAAATGAAAGTTTTAGAAGAAGAATAATATTTGGTATTTATATACCGCCTTTCTTGGTCATCAGATTGCTCCTTTGACTTTAATTCAAGGTGGTTTACATAGGCAGGCATATTTGTAAAAACCGCAAGCGTTTTTACAAATCACAAACAAGGTTCTAATCTTAAAAGAACAACTACATGCAGATGACACTTTCATCGTCCAGTCCTTCTTTCTAGTTGCACGATTGCCTTCCGCCGGCTGATAAACTGCTTCTTTGCTCTCACCAAAGAGCAGCTGGCCCAGCACAGGCAGCCTCTCTCACAGGGAGCTGAGACAGCTCAGATATTATCAGCCGCATTCTTGAGGTCTGCCGCACACGGAAGCTTCTAGTGTTCTCAAACTGGCGACCTTCGGATCTTATCTTAGGGCATTACTGCAGCTTTAACCCTCTTGACTAGACCTGCCCAGAACCTACTGGACTTCTATTTTCTGTACTAAATTTATGAAGTCAGTTTGTTTTACCTTATCCACCTCTGAAATTTTGAAAAGGGTTTCTAAGTTTTTGTTTTAATATTGACTTGGAAAGACTCTGTATCAAATGTTATTCATTTCCTCTTCTTGGAAGGTATGGCAGCTTGGGTCCTCTTCACCCAACTTCACTTTGGAGGGCCATGAGAAGGGTGTAAATTGCATTGATTACTACAGTGGAGGAGATAAACCATACTTAATTTCAGGGGCAGATGACCGCCTTGTTAAAATCTGGGATTATCAGGTATGTTGTGTCCTGCCATTTAATAACATGTTGGAGGTGTATGAAATAGGCTAAAATTATGCAGCTATATTTAATTGAAAGCAAAGGATGTGGATATATGTGTAATGGAACCATATTCCATTACATAATGGAGTATACAGATAAATATTCACTCATTGTTTATAATAATGTAGCACTGTGATTCTCAATCCTTTTAGCACCAGGACTCACTTTTTAGAATGACAATCTGTTGGGACCCACTGGAAGTGATGTCATAGCTGGTAGTTGCATCATCAAGCAGGAAAATTGTTAACACCCCTCATATGACAAAATTAAGTAAATTTAAAGTATATAAGAAGTTTTAAAAATTAAAATAAAGAACACTCCTCACCTCCAAAGCAGTTACTGATCTGTTTAAAAAACATTATCCGAACATCCCATAGGCTGTAATCCTATACACGCTTACCTTGGAATATGCCCCATTGACTATTACAGTTAAAAGCATATTCAGGGTGGCCTATTGAAAGTACAGATCTGTAACATTTCCCCAAATGCAGTCCCATGAAATGGGAACCCACCTGAAATTGGCTCGCAACTCAGTTTGAGAAACACTGATGTAGCAAATAGAATACAACTTGGCTTCGATCTAGGATTCTTGAAGTACCATTGTCTTCCTGATGAATTGTCTCATATTCTGTGTTTATTACCAGAGACTTTGGTCTGCATCCCATTGCTTTTGGCAGGGATATTGTACTGCCTTTTCAATGGTAGTCCCATCTGTTTTGGAATTTCTCCTCTGTAAAACCCATTTGGCCTTCATGCTGTCAGTGTTTAGATGGGCAGTGAAAACATTTGTTTTATTTTGCTCCCCTATTCTTGCTTTTATTCTGCTGTTTTTCTCTCTGTGTATGTTTTATGATGTTTATATTGACGAAATTTTATTGGATTATTTTGTGGTGAATTTTAATCTGTAAGTCATCCTTTGAATGGGACTTAAAGGTGATGGAGAAATTCATTAAAAATTCTTTCAGTAAATAAACTTTCAGTGGGGTAGCCATGTTTATACGTTTGCAGCAAAAAATGACAGCCTTGTAGCACTTTAGAGTTAAACTAATTTCTAACCTAATCAAATATAACACAAATATAACGTTATAAGTGACGTTGAATCTTACTTGCATCTCAATTTTTTTCCCAGAATAAAACCTGTGTGCAGACGCTAGAGGGACATGCACAAAATGTGTCCTGTGTTAGTTTCCACCCTGAACTTCCCATCATCATCACTGGTTCCGAAGATGGTAATATCATTACTCCATAATGATTTGTGTTCTTCAAAGTTTATTTGAGCCATTACGTGCAGTCTTCCCTTTCAAGAGCTCTTTAATAACAGATACCCTAGGAACAAAAGTGCATAGGAGGAAGAGAATATGAAGCATGTAGGCCTACATTTAGTCACAGCTGGCCCAGCCTGGGTGATAGTGGGAGTGAAGGAGGAGCAGATTTGGGGTGGACATGAGCCGCTTTGTTCAGCTTCCCACTTGCTGAAAATGAGTGAAAGCAGATCATCCACTTCCTTACCACACACCATCATGCCATTGCCATAAAATCAGAAGTGAGAGATTTCTGGCTTTATTTATAGGGACAGCGTAAATTAAGGCATGCCTTCATTTGCAGAATCTCACATGGAAAAATGTGTGATTGGCTTCTCCCTCCACCATGGCAGCACGATGGCAAGGGCAGCGATGTTGGGCAGTGTCCCAGTCACACTGGCCACGTGAAAAACCTTTTTTTAAGCATCGCAATATTACTATGTATGGTAACACTGTTAAGGATATATTCAAATTATGTCTCTCCTGCCCCCTTTCCAAAGGAACTGTTCGCATCTGGCATTCAAGTACTTACCGCCTG
This sequence comes from Lerista edwardsae, assembly GCA_029204185.1. Lineage (NCBI taxonomy): Eukaryota > Metazoa > Chordata > Lepidosauria > Squamata > Scincidae > Lerista > Lerista edwardsae. The sequence goes on along the minus strand of JAJKFI010000002.1, from coordinate 35,602,004 downwards.
GAAAGTACGCTGAATTATGGCATGGAGCGAGTGTGGTGTGTAGCGAGCCTGAGAGGTTCCAATAATGTGGCTCTGGGGTATGATGAAGGTAGCATAATAGTTAAGGTATGTATGTTAGAAAACATATCACTGCTGGACACCCAGGGATTATTTGGGGTGTGTTTTTTTTTTCAGTGAGCAGCAGAAGTCATATGTGGAATACATTGGAGTATTACCTGTATGTTATGACTTCCCTGTATGTTATAAACACAAACAAATTTTAAGCAAATTGCTCTACTGAATTAGGTCTACGAGACATTGTATATGTACTTCTGCTTCCATTGTGGTTTCTGTTCTAATTAGCTGGGCCGTGAAGAACCAGCCATGTCCATGGATGCTAATGGAAAGATTATTTGGGCGAAACACTCAGAAATTCAGCAGGCTAACCTGAAAGCAATGGGGGATGCTGAAATTAAAGATGGAGAGAGACTGCCTCTTGCTGTGAAAGATATGGGCAGCTGTGAAATATATCCTCAGACTATTCAGCACAATCCTAATGGACGGTAAGAGATACCTTTTTCAGATCACAAATGTTTTAAGTCCTTCTATTGATTTTAAATTGCCTTTAGGGCTAGATATACTTGGTTGTATGTTTTTTCTGATACTTTGTTCTTCTTGCAACTTTTTTTTTTTGCATTCTTAATTTAGCAATACTTTTGTGTTTATACCACCTTCCAGATTTGTGGTTGTGTGCGGGGATGGTGAATACATCATTTACACAGCTATGGCGCTGAGAAATAAGAGTTTTGGTTCGGCACAGGAGTTTGCATGGGCACATGATTCTTCAGAGTAAGTGGTGTAGCCTTGTTAAGTGCTCATACATTAAATGTTATGGTGATTGTTTCCATGGTCAAATCTGTGTACCAGGATGAATTCAAGTGTACATAGGAATGACCATTGGTGAGATCCTTGCCTTTTTGTCTTGAGGGTAGTATGCAGATATGTCTACTTCTGCTGTGCAAAAATAGAACAAAGGACTCAGCCCTTCAAGATAGAGGTTTATTAAAAAAGAATCAAACTACTGCATGGCAAATTTTATATGTATATTTAGAAAATAAAAACAAAAACTGTTCTGTGTAAAATGTCCTGGGTATTTAGTAGTCAATCATTTTTATAACGGCTGCATTATCACATTTAGGGAGAGGAGGTAAGGCCATGGGCTATAGCTAATCGGCTCAACTCAAATCTCACTCTAGCCATCCTTTTATGTTTACCCTGAACCCTAAAATATGAGGACTATGGGAAAAGCACATTAATCTGCTATGAAGGCCTGGGAGAGCACTTTGGCAAGTTGTATTCAGTTGGGGTACTGAACATTGTGTGCTCTTCATCTTGAGTGTAAATTTGAATGAATATGAGCTCTTATACACAGAATTTGCTTTTTTTTATACGTAGATATGCAATCAGGGAAAGCAACAGCAGTGTCAAGATATTTAAAAACTTCAAAGAGAAGAAGTCATTTAAGCCTGACTTTGGAGCAGAAGGTCTGTTGTGCATCATTTGCCAAATGCTAACCTCAGCTGACTTTGATAATTCCTCATGAATAAATACTTTTTTATTTATGTCCTTTGAAGGTATCTATGGCGGTTTCTTACTGGGAGTCAGATCTGTCAATGGCTTGGCATTTTATGACTGGGAAAATACAGAATTGATACGCAGAATTGAAATCCAGCCCAAGCATGTGAGTTCTGCTTCCGTTTCATCTTGCAGAATTAAAGCTCACTTCATACATGGCTAGCTGGTGAAAATTTAGATACTTTTGGAGCAAATGAGAAATGTTTTAAATAGTAATAACAGAAACCACTATGTTCTATCCTTTCAGAAATATCAATTGGCTTCATATTCATGTTGCAGGCTGTGCTTTAAAGATCATTATTTTGCTTATAGATATTCTGGTCTGACTCTGGTGAACTTGTCTGCATAGCCACGGAAGAATCATTCTTCATTCTGAAATATATTTCTGAGAAAGTTGCAGCAGCCCAGGAGACACATGAGGGAGTCACTGAAGATGGCATTGAAGATGCCTTTGAGGTAACTGCAGCTTGAGTGATAGGCAGTTAGGCTCTCATGCCTAATTGGAATGAAATATGGATATTCATAGTGATGCATATTGAAAAGATATATGTGAGTGCAACGTTCTTTATTCCTCCTAGGTCCTTGGTGAAATTCAGGAGATTGTGAAAACAGGGTTGTGGGTTGGCGACTGTTTTATTTATACCAGTTCTGTGAACAGACTGAACTATTACGTTGGAGGAGAAATTGTAACCATTGCACATTTGGACCGGTGAGTTGGTAGCAGAATTCCAGCCATTCTGTTATTAGGTATCTTGCAGCATGTTCTGTCTCATAGTTCAGCATATGTTCCTTGAACTTGGGAGTGCTATTAGAATGCCTGACTCTGTCATTGGAGCAGTGTAACTTTGTGTACTGATACAACCTGCCTCCTTCAGATTTTCTTACCTCTCTGACTGCAGGCTCTAAGTGAATTCCTTTTCTTCTCCCACTCCCCATGGGAAATGGGAATTTTTTTCGATGTTATAGAACTAGAATACAGGTATCTGTGTGGGATCTGGTTCCATGGATTCCCCCTAACTGTGGATACAGGGAACGCTATCTAAATACTGAAGCAGCCCCCCATTCCATTACCTTCATTTTTGTATAATAGCACTGTAAGCACTGGTGTTTCTTCCTTAAACTAAGTGAAACTGTTGCTAAACTGAAGAGTAATGTCCAAGCGATGAGCCTGCGCAGACAGGAGACTACAGACAGGAGACTGTGAATGTTTAACAGGATGCATTTCAAGTTAGACACTCTCTAGCATGCAGGCTAATTGCCTCGGATGATTTAGACACTAGCTTTCTAAGCCTTCTGTTTATTCATTTTTTAAATTAATGCTTTCTCTATCTCTCCTCCTCCCTACCCCCTTTCTTAAAGCACAATGTATTTACTTGGGTACATTCCCAAAGACAACAGACTTTATCTTGGTGACAAAGAATTAAACATAGTGAGTTACTCGCTGTTAGTCTCAGTGCTTGAGTATCAGACTGCAGTGATGAGGAGGGATTTCAGTATGGCGGACAAAGTTCTTCCTACAATTCCAAAAGAACAGAGGACCAGAGTTGCACACTTCCTTGAAAAGCAGGTAAAAACGTTTGTCATAGTCTACCAAATTAAATCTACCAAATTTGGTAATAAAAAAACTATAGATCTGATACGCCAGGCTTGGAAATGGTGGCTGACTTGGCAGGGTTGGGTTGGGCATAAATTAGGCACTTACAGGATCCTGTATGTCTATAATAGTATTTCTTGGAGTAGGACGAACAATGATGGTTTTGATCTAGATAAAATACAGTGTACTGGTGCTTCAAATGTAGGTTCTATAGATTGCTAATACAAGTTGTTGCTCATAAGTGTTCCTTCTCTGGTTTTGACTTCCTGTTTAAAAATTTGTTCAGGGTTTCAAACAGCAAGCTCTTGCAGTATCTACAGATCCTGAACATCGCTTTGAGCTTGCTCTTCAGCTGGGAGAGCTGAAGATTGCATGTCAGCTTGCTGTGGAAGCAGAGGTAAGTTAGCATCCTCTTATTCTTGTGTTTGTAATTCAGAAGCAAAATCTGCACATTAAGGTGCCAAAAAAAACAAGCATATGAAAGAACTGGAGTTCTGGATGCGATGGACCAGTGTTGAGCTGAGTTCAAGGAAGGATTATGGGAGGAACTTGCACAAAAGGTATTGATGCCTATGGAATCTCTACAGTAGTTTTGAATTTTATTGTACAGGCCCAGATTATGTTGTATCATGTTCCACTTGTCTCTGTAATAATGCTGACAGAACAGCAAGATTAGCAGCAAGTCAGAAGCCTAAGTTTGAATGAAGCTATTGTCACAATCTGGGGATGGCTATTTTGAGAATGTCAAGATTGATCTATTGATGCCCTTAAAATCCAAGGAGCTGATATCTGGGGTGGCCTCAGTCTGGCTAGATTCACAATAACTGAGTAATTTATACAATAAAAGTACTAACCTGATTGATGATAAGCTTTCTGTAGCTGAATCAAGAATTAATTTTTGAGAAGATATATCTATGTTCCTACATTTCAAAATAGGAGCATTGTCTTTTCCTCTGTAAACATTATGTATAAGAGAACGAAGACCAAACGTGTACGTGGGCTATATGTAGTCTGAATAGCCTTAAAGCAATTTAAAATATTATTAACAGTGTACAGCTGGAATGATGTGGGTCCAGGTTACCTTAAAGACTGATTCCCCCATACAACACCGCCCCCCCCCGAACCTTAAGATTGACCTTGGAAGCTATTCTTTCTTGCCTCTGACTAAAATTTGATTGGCGGATCCCAGATACTTGGTGGATGCCCTACCTGTGGAATTTTTGCTTATATCCCAAAGGGAAATTCAGTTGGCTTCCTCTTTAGAAGTTTTTAGGAGGCACCTTTTTGTTTCAAAAGGCTTGAGGCGAGTTCTTTCATTAAACCAACACTGATTAAAATATAAATCTGTTTTAAATTTCATTTAAAAGATATGGTTATCATATTTTGGTGGTTATAAGCCACTTCGTTGCTTTATGGCTTTAAAGTTATGATTGCCATATAATTGAAAAATACTTTCTGTATGCAGTCTGAACAGAAATGGAAGCAGCTGGCTGAACTTGCCATCAGTAAGTGCCAGTTTGGCCTTGCCCAGGAGTGCCTGCATCACGCACAAGACTACGGTGGCTTGTTGCTTTTGGCCACAACTTCGGGAAATGCCAGCATGGTGAACAAGCTTGCTGAGGGAGCAGAAAAAGACGGCAAGAACAATGTAGCATTTATGAGCTACTTTCTGCAAGGAAAGTAAGTAGCAAAATACAAAAAAATGGCCACATGCAACATCATTTTAATGTTTGTAAGCGTGAGAGAAAAAAAGATGACATTTTGGACAGTATCTCTGTGAGAACTTAGGGTGTGTTCAGATCACCATACAATGTGGCCGTACTCATACATCCAACTACATTACCCAAATTATTTTCTCTGCTATTCATCAAGACCAATGGGCTTCTGAGATGTAGCATCTGTTTTTGTGTGACTTGTCTGGAATGCTTAGCCAGTCCATGCCTATGAAATCTGGAAAATTGCTGTAGGGATTTTAGGATATCTAAGAGCTGGAAAAATTAACGAGGTCATTTCAGCCAGCCACTATTTTTAATCCACATTAGCTAAGGAATGTAATTAATGTGAAAAAGGGAAAAAAATATTGGGACCTTGTCACTGCTTGCAGTCTGCCAGATTTTGTTACATGGTTGCTAAAAATTAATTGGGCACATAATGTCTTTTGGGAGGTTTTGTCAAATTCATTTGACTTAGTGTTTTATTCATAGCAAAAGCTGAAATCTGTTATGCTGACAAAAAGAAAAAGCTGGAGATTAGCTGTCAACTGAAAGTGTGAATAATTGAAATGTACTTACTAATTGCCTATTTTTTCAGAATAGACAGTAATGTGCTGAGCTATATAGTTAACAAAATTGAAATAACCCAGCAAATACTTGGAAATAAAACACTTTGGACTAAGTAGTACCAACAATTTTCATTTTACAGTGTTAAAATATGCCTTACTGTGTGTAAATCATATTGAACTATTTTATTTTTCATTAAAATTATGGAAGTAACTTGACTCCTTAACAGGAGCTTTCAGAACTTCCACCTTTTTCTATTGATTTACCTCTCCTATTCTGTTTAAATCATGTCAAATGGCCTTTTAATGTCTCCAGCTTTTGGGATGGTAAATTGTAAGCCAGCAAGTGAAGTTCGTTTTGCATGTATGTATTTATGTACAGGACCTAGAAGCACTTTAAAAATGAATAGGCACCCATTGGCTATGAAACAGAACCCCTTTCTAGAAAAACTCAGTATTCCTTCCAAGTTCTGACAGTTTTGGCTGGCTCAGGTTTATAGCAGCCTGTGGAATCTGGGGCTGGCCCATAGGATGCACAATATGTCCTACTCATAGAATGACATTTTTGGGCTCTTGTGACAAAACTCTGAATCATATAAAGTAGTAGTTCTCAAACTGTGGTTCCTGGACCCTCCACTGGGTCATGACCAGTGGTGTCATCCTCAAACGACGTTCCGGAACACTAGGCGGGACTTACTGCCTGATTGGCTGCCCGTCCGTGACGTGTCGCTGCCTGCCCGCTGCGTGGGCACCCCTGGCTTCGGAGGGGTGCCCGCTTTCCTGGGGGGCGTGCCGGGTGCCTGGGCAAGCAGCGGAGGGGCACACCAACCGGAGGGAGCCCGCGTGGCGGGAGGGCAGGCAGCGACACGTCACGGACAGCCTGTCAATCAAGCGGTAAGTCCCACCTAGTGTTCCGGAACTTCATTTGAGGATGACACTGCTGGTCATGACCCAGATTTTGACGGTTAGCCTAATCTGCCCTGTCAGTTTTGCAATGTGCATCAAGGGTTAAACAAGCTGCAGCTGCGGGAGGGAGCACTGCTCCCTCCATCATTGTTACAACACCCTTTGGCATTTATAAATAAGGCAGCAGCCTCCAGGACCACTGAAGTTTGAGAACCACTGATAGAATTTCTTTCCAAGCCCTTATTTAACACAGTAGTGCCAAAGACTGCCTCAAGTGCCAGGGCAAAGTGCAAGTTAGCCTTAAAGTCAGACCTTGCATGTTGATCCTTGTCATGACATTATAACACTGCTCCAAAGCATTTAATTGGGGTATCCAACAATTAGTTCTGAGTTGTTACAAAAGAAAATAAAAATAGCATTATAGTATCCTCCAGATTGCTCCCTGGAAGGACAAATCCTGAAGCTGAAGCTCAGATACTTTGGCCACCTCATGAGAAGAGAGGACTCTTTAGAAAAGACCCTCATGCTGGGAAAGATGGAAGGCAAAAGGAGAAGGGGGTGGCAGAGGATGAGATGGTTAGATAGCGTCACCAAAGCGATGAACATGAAATTGGGCGAACTCCGGAAGCTAGTGGAGGACAGGGAGGCCTGGCGTGCTGTGGTCCATGGGGTCGCGAAGAGTCAGACACGACTTAGCGACTGAACAACAAATCCTCCAGAGCAATTAAAAAAGGTTTTCTGTGCTTGGATATACTAATAATACCTGGAAAAATACGACTGCCACTTTCATTTTTATCCTTTAGGCTTGACAGTTGTCTTGAACTCCTGATTAGAACTGGACGCTTACCAGAAGCGGCTTTCTTAGCACGAACGTATTTGCCAAGCCAAGTTTCAAGGTAACGCAAAAATGTGTGTTTGAAAAAACGTTTTCCTTTTTAAAATTAAACAACTTACAGTAACCATCTGTTCTGTCAACAGGGTTGTAAAGCAGTGGAGAGAAAACCTCTGTAAAGTCAACCAGAAAGCTGCGGAGTCCCTAGCTGATCCCACAGAATATGAAAACTTGTTCCCTGGATTAAAAGAAGCTTTTGTTGCTGAAGAATTCATCAAGCAAACGCATAGAGACTTGCGGCCAGCCAGTGAATATCCACTTGTCACTGTAAGTAGACGGACGTGTTGGACAAATCCCATATGAAATCTGGCAGGCAGCAGGAAATCTTGTTGCGAGGTATAATCTCCACAGCAAACATGTATCTGCTTGCATAACATTTTATCTTTTCTTTGGTAGCCAAATGAAGAGAGAAACATACTGGAGGAAGCCAAAGGTTTCACGCCTTTGAAGCATGAGGAAGTTTTGCAGGTCAGTGTTAATGAAATTCTGGAATAACCAAGTTACGTCCAATGAACGTTCACCACCCTTTCTTCAACAGTGTTGCCTGTGGCTTTTTATGGACCAGGGGGGAAAAAGTTGGCAAAATAGATATTTGCTTCCTAGTCCAGCGCACTTACCATATCAAATCAAAAGAATTCAAACGAAAGCCCTCTCAACTGGATTCGACAGTACTAGGTGTGCATATTGCCAGGATGAAACCCCGGGAAACTCAGAGTACCAGAAGTGGGCCATTTACAAGATGCCATTCTGAGAAT
>JAJKFI010000002.1:35543414-35593565 GCA_029204185.1 Lerista edwardsae | reverse complement strand
CCACTTCTGGTACTCGGAGTTTCCCGGGGTTTCATCCTGGCAATATGCACACCTAGTACTGTCGAATCCAGTTGAGAGGGCTTTCGTTTGAATTCTTTTGATTTGATATGGTAAGTACGCTGGTAAGGAACTGGACTATCCTACATGTTTTGAGACTTGCTTTGATAAGAGACCATTTTGTAGTTATGTTGCTTGTATGAGCACATTAATTTAGGAGCAAGATGTATTTAGATGGGCAATTGAGGTCTTGTGTGTGAAATTTTTAATGGCACTTTGGTCAATGCAACTGTGCTGCTACATAACATTTTTGTAGCCTGAATAAATGTCTAACCTGAACATTGCTGTATTTCTCTTCTTTAAAGTAGCTTCAGACTTTCTGAAATAATACTAGCAATCCTATAAATGACAGGCTGTGAATCTTTATTGACTGGCTGGAAGTAATGAAATTAGCAGCAGTGTTGCATCCCTAAAAGTCTAAATATAAAAAGGATTTACAGCTTGTCGAGTTGGTAGATGGAACTGGAGTTGCTACAGCAGATATTTATGGACAAATATAGTTGATAAGCAATGTAGTGTAAACTTCCAAAGGATGTATTATTTTTATCACTACTACTTGGAAGTGGCGATGTACATATTAGGGAGAATATTGTTATACTTGTACGATCACAAATAAAGTAGACGTAGCTACATACCCAAACATTGTCCATAGTGGTTTTTATCTCTTCTTTCTAAGGTGGTTTGGCCATTGCTGTCAAGGAGATGAGCTTTGCTCTATCACCGTTTTACTGTGTAGCTCCATTTGTCCACCTTACAGAGCCTGCTTTTCTACAGAAAGGGGTAGTAGCCACAGCTTATGCAACAGGCATGAACATAAGCCACCTTCTGCATCTGTCTTGAGCCCCTGATATGCTGCTGTTAAGGGTTGGGGAACTCTTGATAGCAGATGGGGATATAGCACAGAGGGAAGCTGCAAGGAACAGTACTAAAAAGCAAATGCTATTGTATATAGTTAAGCGTTGTTTTCAACTGATGGTGACTTCTGAAGGGTTTCGGGTGAAATTTGAAGAGATGTGACACCAAAGGTCTGGGAGAACATTCCAGACAGCCCTTTAAGAGACCAGGAAACCCAAGCATGGTAGGTATAGGTGGAAAAGTAAAGGAAAAGGCAGAGATTGGGAAAAAGCTAGGGTGCCCTTGTACCTCCAAGTCTGTTTTTTCTCAGACTAGGTTTTATGGAGGATTAGTGTCATCCTTTTAGTTGCATACATTTCAGCCTATTGTTATTTGTTTTAACATAGTTATTTGGAAAGATTAGCCAGATTAACTAGGCATTAATTTAGACAAGACCCACCAAATATTTTAAAAGTCTTTGTTTTTCATCATAAGGAGTCTCAAGAAGAAGAACTAGTTCCATCTGCTAAGCCTGTGATAGTGCCTCCAGTTGCAGGGAAGGACTCCATAGAAATAATAAAAGATGACAAGGTAAAAGTTCAAGTGTGCCTGACAGAAAAGCTTGATTATGTCTTGCCATTGTTTCAGCAGCATAGGATACTCGTGTGCTTTTAGGTGTGATTCAAGGTGCTTCTGCTTACCCTTAAAACCGAAATGGCCTAGTTCCAAGATACCTGAAGTACCATCTCCCTCCATAAATTAAATAAATAAAAATAAAAAATATGAAGCTACCCATCTGACAAGATCTGAGAGGGAGGCTCTGTTGCATTTCCCACCAGCTTGGTTGGTGATCTCTCCACAACATGCAATCCTCCACCTCTGTCTCCCTCCTTACCAGGGTTTCAGCAGAAGTTGAAGCCCTCATTCTTTTCACAGGTTTTTTCTAATCCTGTTGTGCTGTGTGAAGTTTTAACTACTGCTGTTTTTATCACATTGTATTACCTTCTTCTCTAAAGCGAGAACTGCAGAATAGGATTTTTACACTGGTCTTCTGCTTGGTTCTATATTCCCTTAAATTAACTTTGATAATTTTCAAGTTAAACCTGTTTGATACAATGGCTTTTATCTTACATTTCTCTCCCATGAATGGAAGACATTTCAGAAACACAGCAATCCTACTGGGGCGGGGTGGCCTGTTCCCCCTGCTGACTGTTTCACAGCAGGCTTGCAGTGGGTACGGAGTGCTGCTCTGCCGAGGCAGTTCATTTCTGTGATTTACCTCATGTGCTTCTTTGAGTATGAGGTAGGAGCAAGTTTGCAAAATCTTAGACCTGAGGTCTGAGACTGCATTGTTTTTAATGCTCCTCTGTCTGTAGTGTCTTCATGAAGGAGATAAACTTCTTTAGTTCTTCCTCCCTCCTTTTATTTGCTTTACTACATGCAGGGAGTTCTTCACAAGGGAGGAGGAAACAAAATGACAGGAGCAGTATCCTGTATTGATAGGGATCTGTTCTAGGGCAACCTTCAATGCTGCATAGCCGTACAGCCGTACACGGGGGTGGGAAGACCACGGGAGTCCAGTGCGCTCTTCAGAGCAAGATTCTTAATTTCCAAGAGCGCAAGTCCTTCCTCAGCACTGCTAGTGTTGACAAGACTCACTGCGTTGTCTTGTCACACTGCTAAACTGTTGCTGGTGTAAGGAGATACTGTCCCTATAGAAGACGGAATTCTCAAATAAAAACCATCCCTCCAACAACCCCTTCTGTGTAGTATTTATCAATCATGTTTTTAATAGGTGGTTGTGAGTTAGCATATTGTAGTGTTCTAGTTTTAAATCTTGTCCCCAATTCATTGTATTATACCAATTGTTTTCTTATTCTTTCCTACAACCAAAGAAAGCTTGATTCTGTCTATTAAATAAAAGGGCCATATTACATGCTAAGCATACTGGCATTTATATTACCTATAAAGCTACTTTAAGTCTGATTCTCGGATGTATTATGCAGCAGTTCTCAGTATTTTTCATTTCAGTGCATAATGATAATTGCAGTGGGTACGGAGCCCACATTGTGCTGCCAATTGGGGGAGGGGGGGAAACTTACATCCTCCCATGGCTTAATAAATGACCCTCCCCCAAACTCTGGCAACACACTTGTGGATCACTTACAGCACAGTAGTTGGAAAGTGTTGCGTTAATGTCTGCATAGCTGTACTAAAAGCATCCTAATCTCAGCATTTCAACTCTGCACTAAATAAGATCTTGAACTACATGTGTTATACTTTTTTCCACCACAAAAAAGCAGAGCTGAAGATCTAGAGTTTTGCTAGACCATGCTTTACTAAATAGCTTTAATCTAACTATGTACTTCCTACCCTAGGCCTTATTGGAGCTGGATGAAGATCTGGACAACTTAGACCTGGAGGATATTGATACTACAGACATTAATTTGGATGAAGAGATGTCTGACTGAGTTTTTAAAAACCAAGTTTTTTACACTGGTTGTAGGGTAGTCTTCATGTTGAAATGCTGAATTTTATACTTAAGCTGATGAAGTAGGTGATAGTAGACATGTAAAATGCATTAGTCCCTTCATTTCTGTTAATCTCCTTTAATATTGCAATTCCTGATCATATGAAGACAGACTCCCCAAAATAAATGTCTTACCATTTCTTGTCAATGTGTTTACTATATTGTACCCACAATGGTTTGATCTGACAGAAAACTTACTTGATCAAAAACAGACCAATTGTGCTTTGAGTCAGCTGAACTTCTGTACAGTGAAAATGTATTTTATTTAAAGATCTATGTACACTTTATACTCCTCATCCACATTAAATTGGTTCTTTTAAACCCATCTCTTTATGATGCTGCAGACTGAGGCAGAGTTGCTTGATAAGCCTGAAGTGCAAGTTCAATGTACCCAGCTCTCTGTGCTTCTGTCTTCACAAAAGTCTGTAAAGAATTAAAACAGTGAGGCAGTCTGAAAGCTCTTGAATAACTTAATGTAACAACTTGAAAGAACAAAGTGGTCCAATTTAATTTTGTGAAAATGAAATAGGAGCAAAGGACCTTGTAGCTGTGTTAATCATGGAAGGGAATTCCTTGACATTCTACAGCTATAAAGTAGGTTTACCCAAAAGCAAACTCCATGAACAAGTTGCTTCTCATTAGGTGCAGAAACACATATTGGACATCAACAAGTGTCTCAAATACTTGACCATTTTCTGCCAGTTCCAGCTGGAGAAATGTCAGTCAGAACCAGGCCAGTGCTGAACTTGTGTTCTAGGCATTCTCTAAAACGTTTACGTTCACAAGCAGACAATTAAAGTATACCTTAATTAAGTCTACTCCTTGGAGATCTTGTTCTTGTGCTTCTTTTGCTGACTGACAAGCAGGATGTAGCATGTGATAAAGGGTAACTAAGCTTATAGCATCATCAAGCCTGAAATAAAGTTCATTTAAAACATTAGAAACTTTTAGTTACTACAATATAATAGAGAACTGATATATAATTTAATAGAGAACTGGGGTGAGTTCTTCACTTAGTAAAAACTAAAATGTTTTGCTTGAGAGAAAAATGCTGATTTAATGGAAGTTGTGCTCTCAAGCAAAAAAACTTTGTATTTGAAATGGGTTTATGACAAATGTCCAGTGACTTCATTTATTCATATTCTTCTCCCTAGGAGCTTCATAATCATTTAAGCATCACCTCTCACCCATCTACTATTACCTGCAGTGAAGATACAATTTTCTTCCCATCATACCATTGCTCTCAGAACAAATAAGACTGAAAATTCAGCCAACTAGTTTTAGTAGCATAACCACTCATGTTTAGACATTTGCAAAACAAGACACCACACCAGTCTACCCAGCAGCTTCATTAGCTGGGCAACCAATATACTTCATAGGGATTTCTACAGTTATATAACCCCACTTCTACAACCCTATTATACAGTACTTCTACTGTACTCAAGAGTCCCACATCAAAATGGAATTCGAATTGCCACCAGGGCAATATACCCCATTTTATCTATGCTTTTTTTAAAAAAAAAATCTGTTTCTTTATAAGCAGGGGTGGGATTTTTTTTGTTGAAAATTGCCTTTTGATAGTTGAACATTGCCTTTTGGTGGTTAAAATATCTTAATAAAAACAACACCAATTTGGGTGTTAAGATATTTTCCAGAAATTAAGACTACTTTTCCCATTAGAAATACTGTGGCTACATCAGTTGACACTATCATCTATCTAGTACATTTTAAAAGGATTTAAAATTAATAAAAATGAGAACTTGGAATGAGAATGTAGAATAAGAACACTGCGATTTTAATCAAGAAATTTTGGAGGAAAAAATGAAAAAACCACACCCCTACTTTTGTTGCGAGGGAAAACACACTTAAGATTGTAAGGCACCACACACAACCTTCAAGAACAAAATGCAGGCAGTCAGAGTTTGACAGTCAGAATGACAATCAGCAGCACCGCCGGCTGACACAGGCCCCCATCCCCTTCCTGTTGCTCTCTTGCCCTGACCTTCCTGGGAGGGGCAAGAGGAGCTGCCCATTCGCACCACCGGAGCCCACCTCAGCTCTGTAACTGCACAGCAGGTCTCCTCCTCACCCTCTGCTTGCCAATTTATGGTAGCTCTCAATGGTCAGGCATATAAGGTAATCCAGCACAGTTTAGATTCCAAAGGGGCTGGATTTTCCAAAGTCAGTGCAAAGTCACTCTAAGAGACAAGCTTATGGTTTTAAGTGAAAGCTGACCAGCTGATTTCTTTGTACATAATGTTTAATCATTTTTCCCCAATGATGCGCTAGCACAACAATTTATAATACAGAGATTTTTAAAAATTGGCGCCATCAAAAGAACTGAAATTTGCACTATGAACTGTGTAAGGATAGACCTAGAGGTACATGTTTCAAAATGCTACATCTATGGGAGAAAATTTTAACTCAAGCAGCATTACTTACATATCTTTTTGGATCATGTCTATCAGCAAACCATCTGTTCTTTTCCTATTTGTAAGGTACCATACCATCCCTCCAAAATGTCTTGTTGAACGCAGGAGATCATATTTTGCATGTTTATCAATATCCTCATAAATCCGATGATGAACCTGTTGGTAAGAATTGAAAAACAAAATTCAGATCACTTTCTGTGTAAGTTTCCAGAACAAATAAAAGTTGCTGCCAGAAAGCCCCCACCCCAATAATCCTGGTAACTCACTCTAATGTAGTCAGGTGAATCTGGCTCAAACTGTATAACGCAAAGATCAAGGAGTTCTTCATGGCGGTCTTGAAAAAACACAGGCTAAACACACAATGAAAAATAGCATCCCATATTAGAACTCCTAAAGCAACAGCCTTGTACCACATAGGAGCAGTATTAATTGAAAATCTCATCAAGTATCTAGGGCTATTCCCCAGAATTCTAGGAACAGCTGATCAATCTAAGAGCATATGCCAGTAATTCTGTTTAGGAATCAATTCAAATGGTTATATACTTAATATATTTTCTATTGGATTCAGCATATTTGCCTATTGCAATTTTTGCCCTTTTGAAAGAGTATTAAGGGATAGTTTTCCTTACTGTGCAGACAAAATGTTTACAAAAGGAATCACTTGCTGGAGGAAGGAAAAGCCACCTGTTTTGCTTGTTTAATCAAATTTGATGCAAGTTTAAAGAAATGAAAGCATAGATTCAGCTCAGACGGCAAGAAACATTCCATGGTTTCAGAGTTTGCCCAACTTGTAATCCCCTAGGCTGAATGTGGTATGCTTGTGCTTAATAACCTCTCTTTTGTGGTCCTAAAGAGCATATGCCCATTTCCACACCCCAGTGAGCCATTATACATGGCTGTATCTACTTTGGTAGGCCACAAGTTGTACCTGGTCTGTCCTTGCAAGCAACCGCAGTGATTTATTGGGGCCAAATGTTTAACTGTGGTTAAAGCTGCAGTGCAATCACAACCATGGTTTGATTCCAGGGAGAAGTGCTTCCCTAGCTTGTGGATTGCGACCCGCCAGTTTGGGAACCACTGAAATAGCTGATTAAACATAAAACCTCCAATTCATTTGTACTGCAAATCGAACAACCCCAGCGTCACCAGGTATGGTCACCATTCCTGTGATTCAGATAGTTACAACTGCTCCAGATCTAGTTGCCATGTTTCTTTACAATGCCGTACACATGGAAGAATAAAATCATAATGGCAACCTAGTGACCAGTGCTGGGATGCACTGGAATGCTGTAGACACGCACAAAGTTATAGAGGCCTGCAAGTGTGTCATGCACTGGACAGGCCAGTTTAGCAGACTTGGCATTGCCCACAAGCGATGACTGACTTTTCATAAGGTCCAATACCAGGTTTTACCGTAAGGGCTTCATCCTTGAATATAGGCAAAGGAGTAAGTCTACGGCCTTCTCTTGGGAAGTAGATCTGTATCATCCTGTCTCGCTCTTCCCAGGTAGCCTTGCGTAATATTCCATTTGTTTCTCGAACTACAATGAAACGTTCCTGAAATTGGGAGGGGAGAAAATATAAATAGAGCTGCAACCTGTGCCATCAGTTCCATTAATTCTCTGAATTCTGAAATGGATAAAAAAGGATACAAATCCAATAGACGAATAACTGTTTCTCAGCATAGTTATAGAAATGTGTCTGAAAAGGTAACGTGTCTTGTGGCCTTCTGCACAGCACAATTCAGACCACTGTCCATTGGACAACTGTAATTGGAAACTCATTCAGACACATGCTGATGCTGCTGTTCAATGCCAATTAGGAGGGATGCAAACAAGATCAGCCAGCTAGAATTATAAGCACTGCTAGAATTATAAGCACTGCCTTGTTGGCACAATCCCCCTAGATCATGCCTATCCCTTCAATAGCACTAGGCAGATGTCTCTAGGAAGATCACAAATAGGGCAAGATAGAGATAGCTACCCTCTATTTTTATCCCCAAGGGCTACTAATTGGAAATGCTGCCTTAGAACACACATTTTATTATAGCATAGCCAATCTGTCAACTCCATTTTTAAACTCATCTATACAAAGTGACCACGACGTCTTGAAGCAAGATTCATAATGAGTAAGCCTAGCTCCCACAAAGAGAAAGTTTGTTACCCAAAAAGGACAATGTAGATCTTTGTCCACCAAGCAGGAAATATTGTCTATTCAATCCCACTTCTTTCCAGAAAAGCTGAATCTGTATAAACCTTAAATGCCGTGTGTATGCACTATCAGAGTGCTGTGATCAAATGGCTTCTATGTCTGAAAAAAGGTAGGGATTTAGTTTTCTAGGTATATCGATGGGGGTGGGAGAACCAAGCACTTAACAATCCTTTCTAGAAACAGCACATCTTGACAATGAATTTTAAAAGGGTTATTACAAGGTTAGTCCAAGGATTATTAGAAGAAAGTCGTGCACAATAAACAATTATGACAGCTGTTGTGCTCCTGTTAGAGAAGTAACATGCTGAACACTGTGCATTTTCTTGTAGACCAGTGATTTTCAACCTTCTTCATCTCACAGCACATTGACAAGGCACTAAAATTTCAGGGCACACCATCAGTTTTTTTATAACTGAAAAGGCGCACTGCCAGTCAGGGACTCGCATCCCCAATGGCCCTATGAATATATGTCCCCCCTGAAACTCCTGCAGCTCAGCAGACTATTCACGGCACATCAGTGCCACAGCAGTGATTGAAAATCGCTGTCCTCCTAACTATTGTGCTTCCCTGATAGTTAGATTGCAAGCAGGCCAATGTCAAACTATTAGCTAAAATGAGACGCACTAAAGTTCAGGGTTGTTATAAGGCATCTGAGATACTCACACGGTGTGGCGTGGCGTATGTTAGGTCAGTAAATACGTATTTGTAAGGTTCAACACCATCAAGAATTGTGTCTTCTGCTAATACATCGTCAATTGGCTCCCTTTCATTCAATACAGGAGGCATTTTTAGTCTCTCTTTGGCCTTCTCAACAGCCTCTCTTGTAGCCTAAAATAGACAGTTTGTGTCACAAAATTTCATATTCAATAGCAACCACACATTTGAGATACCAGTGTTTTAAGGAGATCATTCACTACGGAAATAAGAAACGAAATTCAGAAAGGCCACGTGGCCATGAAATTCACGAGGCCTGTCACTACAATATCATTTGGGCAGCCCAATCCTAAAGTGGAGCAACACTGACCACAGTGTAAGAAACTTTGCCGGTGGCAGGGAGTGTGCGGCACCTGGATACGTTCTTTTTCGTTCTGTTAAGGGGTGATGACTTTTTGTCTGCCTTACATCATATAGACATTTTGGTTTGCCAGAAGATTGTGCTCACCTTATATTACCATTGATTAAGGCAAGATTGGACTTCACATGTCCTAGAGCAGCGTTCTCAAACTATGGGTCCATACCCAATCTCTGGTGGGTTCCACAGAGCCTCCAATAAAATCATGGGCAATGGAAAGATCAGATAACTAATTGCCTCAAGCTCTGAGGCTATTCAAAAATCAGTTAGCTGCTAATTTGTCCTGCAAAGAATTGAGCTCCTGCAGTTTGCAAGCTTGTGTAAATATAGCAAGATCAATGTGTGAGCATCTTTTTTTCTGATGTGTTTTTCTTCCCAAATCCATCAACAACAGACAGTGGTGGCTGGTGAAGGCTGGGTCACATAACTAAGCCCATCGAACTTTGAGGCAAAAAACCTAAATTTATTTGCAAAAAACCTAAATTTATTTCTCAAAATGAGGCAGCCCTAATGAATATAGTATGACTGCCTCATTATGAGAAACAGATTGTGTTTTTTTGCAAATATATAGAAATAGAATATTTTTATTCATGAGTAATATTTTTTATCCCTTTTTTAAAAGCCTCAAAGCTAGGTGGGTCCCGGCAGAGTATCATTTTAAAAAGTGCCAAGAACCACTAGTTTAGACTGTAAACTTAGTCTCAGCAGTGTGTGTAGTGGGGCAGTTCATCCACATCTTTAATTACATAGGGCTGGTTAGGCCAGGAGCAGACCCCTTGTCTGCGTTTCTTAACTCTTGATACAGCCCACGGCTGAAACTAATGAATCAAATACGCCTTCAGTATTCTCTAGTCACATCTTAAAACCAAATACACATTCCTAGAAAACTGATGAAGAAATAGACAAGAGGTAGACAAGTGTAAAGTGATGCACATTGGGGCAAAAAACCAAAACTTCACCTATAGGCTAATGGGTTCTGAGTTGTCTGTGACAGCTCAGGAGAGAGATCTTGGGGTGCTGGTGGACAATTCAGTGAAGGTATCAACCCAGTGTGCGGCAGCAATTAAGAAGGCCAATTCCATGCTTGGGGTCATTAAAAAATGGGTTGAGAATAAAACAGCCAATATTAGCATGCCATTGTACAAATCGATGGTAAGGCCACACCTGGAATATTGTGTACAGTTCTGGTCGCCGCATCTCAAAAAGGACATAGTGGAGTTGGAAAAGGTGCAGAAGAGAGCGACGAAAATGATTACGGGGCTGGGGCACCTCCCTTATGAAGAAAGACTGCAGAGTTTGGGGCTCTTCAGTCTAGAAAAAAGGCGCCTGAGGGGGGACATGATTGAGACATACAAAATTATGCATGGAAGGGATAGAGTCGATAGAGGGATGTTCTTTTCCCTCTCTCAAAACACCAGAACCAGGGGGCATCCACTAAAACTGAGGGTTGGGAAAGTTAAAACAGATAAAAGGAAGTACTTTTTTACCCAGCAGGTAGTTAATCTGTGGAACTCTTTGCCACAGGAGGTGGTGATGGCATCTGGTCTGGGTGCCTTTAAAAGGGGATTGGACGGATTTCTGGAAGAAAAGTCCGTTGTGGGCTATAGGCCATGATGGATTGTGCAACCTCCTTACATTAGTAGTAGGCTACTTCAGAGTACCGGGTGCAAGGGATTGGCAACAGGATGCAAGCATCTTGTTGTCTCATGCCTCCCTGGGGCACTTGGTGAGGCCACTGTGAGATACAGGAAGCTGGACTAGATGGGCCTTTGGCCTGATCCAGCAGCGCTCTTCTTATGTTAAATACCTTTTCCAGCTGTAACTCTGTCATCAGCTTGTAGACTGGGGGTTTCAGTTCCTGTTTTGCTGGCTTAAAAACCTTCTGCAAATCCAGCCCTGTCATCCGGTAGAGCAAATGCTGAACTTTTTCATCTGTAAATTGAGGCTTTGGCAGATCCAATTTCTTCTCTTCTAGAAACACAAGGAGTTAGTCCGATCAACAGAAACACTAAAATACCACAGCTTAAATGTTTGATTCTTTTTAAAGGGCAAGATAAATTTACAAAGGACAAATATAGATTTAACTCTTTAACTTGTGGTAAGTGCCAACTGTGATCTGTATATAATAGATCAAGTCTCAGCCATGGTTCCTATCCAAAAGGGCTTACATAGGAAAATAAAGTGGATCAACAATAATAGTGAAGAGAAATGATAAAGAGTGAAGAATGTCTCAGAAGCAGTTTTGAGACAAGGGGCAAGAATATAATAGATACAGTTCCATACTGGCTTAATCAAACCACATTGCATTTATATAGCAATACCATTATATGTTGAATGTATTTCAAATCATTAGATTAGTTACTTGAGCCACACATTTAAACCCACTCCAGTATAACTAGAACAACTTAAACTATATGGAAACCTTGGGGTAAGTTTGGTTGAACGGAGCACAAGAACTTCCCATTTCAAGAGGTAACTAATCATGTGAAGAACGTTCTGCACAGAGCTTTATTCATATACAAAAACGTAAGACAGAGTACATTGCCTCATATGGACTTAGATGTTTGGTCCATCTAGCAAAGTATTATTGTTCCTGATGCTCTCTGAGGTTTTAAGCAGGAACTGTCTCTACCAAGAGATGCTGGGACTGTAACTGGGACTTTCTGAATGCAAAGCAAATGCTATCCCACTGAGCCAAGACCCCTTTCTTAAGCCATTAATCATCTGAGTCCAAATGGTTCAATTTTGAAAGAAGGAAATAGTTTCTAAATCACGAACTCCTCAGGCAGTGCTTAAATGAGAAGTGCTAGAATGAGATGAGGCACCCTTCCTCTAATCATAAATCTGTGAAAGCTGTTTTGCATTTTTCCTGACCACTGAGTAATTACAATGTGTAGAAACTCAAAGACTTTCTTTTTACTATAAACATGCCCTGGTTGTATCAGCCCTGTCTGATACATACTCCATTTACACCCTCTAAACATCCCATTCCATATATTAAAAGCTGGTTCACATGTTCATGTCAACCATGGGGTGATTGCAAAAATAAAATAAAAAATATCACACAATGGTCTGTGCACATGACTGTACCATCACACCTGTAACATTTTCACAATGCAGTCATCTTATTAATGTATTGGCATCTGGCATCTTATTAATGTATTTTAGACACTGAATGAAAACCTGTTTTATTTCCAATGTCTTTGGCACGCTTCAACTGCAGGTGACTTTCTGGATTACAAATGATATGGCTGCTCTGATTATTTATATGGCTTTTTAAATGAAAACTGTCTTAAATCACATTGGTGGAAAGGAGGAATATAAATCCTTGCAAAGTTTATCACTGGAGTCAAGTCATATTCGCATTCAGCTGCGGCTTATCAAGCCCCAAAACGTCCAAAAGATGGACATACAAGTCGATCCAACGGCTCAATAGCAGAGCTATCCATGCTCCACTCCGTTAGAGTTATACTATACCTGCTACTAGAGCGACACACAGTCTGAACTTCCTATACAAATGTAAAGCCACCATGATAAACACCACAGATACAATTAAAAAAAAAAATTCGAGACAAGACTTGAGTTAGAAAGAACGTTAGTGCCTGCATTTTGCTGATACTTAAGCACGCTGTTGCGCTAAAATCCTGCATTTCTTCATTGCTTGCCTTGGCCAGCAATCACTGCCAAAGAGCAGAACAAAAAAAAAAAAACCTCTAGCGTGAACCCAGAAGTGTCCCGCTCACACCAGGAGATGACGCATTCTGTCAACTTTCTCTCTATGGTGCGCGCCTCTGTCCTTAGAGGAGATGATTTTTTTTAGGGGGGGGGGGGGCTACTGCAAAACCTATGCAAGGCAGACTCACCCGTCACTGAGCTTTCGCAGAGTCCTCGCCATCCCCACGGGGCTCGGCGCGCACGGAGGCCGCAGGAAAACAGTGAGCCCACCGCAGACCGCCCGCTCCTCAAGCAGCCGGATACTCCCAGCGCAGCCATGGCTAATCGACCCGGCACGGCTACGGCGAGCACTTCCTGGAGGTCGCGCAGTTTGTCCTGGGAAACGTAGTCCAGAACGGAAGTTCTGCCTCGCTCTTCTGCAGCCACCAAAAATGTTAAATGACTGGATAGGCCATGACGTCACATTCTTGAAGCCGAGGACTTACTAAAATGGCTGACTCAGATCAGTGCCACGAAGGAGGGGGATTGCCGCCGGAGGGGCTCGCTCGCTCGCACGGCGCGCGTGTAAAAGTTAATCTCAACCTCTTTAAGCATGCCTGCGTGTTCTGCATACGGGTGTGCGAATCGCTGTACGAAAAATGGGACTTAATTTCCACGGAAAGATTCATGTATTCACATTACATCGGCTCAATAAAACAACCGGTAATATTTTCGAAATTCTGAACATTAACAGACATTTTTTTAATGGGGCATGGCCGTTTTATTCCTGCTTGTGTAGATTTCAAAAAATGAGTCTGTCAAAACAGTGCAATCCGAGTTTAAATAGACAGCATTTTGTCCGGTGTGTTCAGTAATATAATTACGCGGAATTAAACCTTGGAATTGCATATTAACTCATAATATGGTTACCACTGATGTTTCTCCACGATCACACGTTGTTATTTTGGTAAGTTTTTACTTCAGGAGTAAACGATTCAGCCCTAAACATCATGCGAAAACCCATTGGAAATGCTTGGAATGAGCAATGTTTTGGACTTACTGTCATGGCCACTAAGCCCGCCCACTGGAGTCAATTCGTTCCCATTCATTCTAAAGGCCCTGGCCCTGGCATTTTTAGGTTGCCCTGTTTGGAGAGTTTCGTGAGCAAAAACTAATTTAGAAGGGGAGGGGAAGCTACTGGAAATACTGATTATTTACTAGGTTTCTAAGGGTGCAATCCTAACCAACCTTCCAGCTCCGGGGTAAGGGCAATGCGGCTCCATGTAAGGGAACAAACATTCCCGGGACATCCGTGATTGCTCCCCCCCTTGCAGGATGCAGCACACGCCCCATTGGCACAGCGATGTCAGTGCTGGAAAGTTGGTTAGGATTGCACCCTAAAACGTATTCCGCCCCCTTTCAAAGTTTAATGCGGGTTGCACAGACAACAGAAGCGATGGTGGTAAAAATCACAATCATCCTAGTTTAGTTTTTGTCCTGGCGCTAGTGCTCGAATTATAGGAGTAAAAGGGAGGGTACAGAAATCCACGCGCCCCGCTCCTTCACTACCCCAAATTATAGCCGAATCATCCTTCCCGCACTGCGATCGCTGTTTTAAGGGAGTTGCGAAGACATGACGTCCCATCTGTCTCCGCTGTAATTCATACTCTACCCGAGCCTGTTTCATATTATTTTGTGACCACAAACTTGAATTTGCGACAGAGGGAGCCACAGCTGCATGCACTTACACGCTTCTTTTTCTGCCGAAGATCCGGTGGAGACATTATTATACTCGCATCCTTTTTCCCAGTGGGAGTAAACGCAGTTTGAGAAGCAAGCCGATTTTCAGCAAAACCAAAAAAAAAAGTGCACGAGGGGAAAGGAAGCTCCCGTTATTTCAACTTGCTCACGTCTGTCTTCGGCTTCATATTGCAGCATCAGTAGCTGTACTCATGTTCGTATAGATGTCATAGAAGCAAATCTGAGTGAAATCACCCTTGCAAACACATTTTTGTCCCTTTTGCACTTTTATTTGCACATTTAGGTGTATGCTGGGGGAAAAAAACATTTGGAATCTGAAAACATTTTGCCTGCACTGTGATGGTGTTGAAAGGCATTTCATGTAAACAAACTGCTGCAGGGAAGGCCTCTTTGACTGTCCTTGTTCTGCCTTAACCCGCATGTATGAGATTGCCTCTAATGGCAGAAAGTGAGGAAGACCTAAAGAACCTTCTGATGAGGGTGAAAGAGGAAAGTGCAAAAATTGGCTTGAAGCTCAACCGTAAAAAAAAGCTAAGATCATGGCAACCACTCACATCACAATAGGGCCCATGTCTTCACAATAAATATGATCAAGATTTGCATATTGTCAATCATTTGCAACCGAAGGAATTATTTACAGGGGAGCATTCCCTAGCCAGACTCCTACTTGCACCAGGATCAATTCCATCTATGGAGAGCTTTGCTATTTGATTCTGCAAATGTGTGAACCAGCCCTGTGTTTCCAGGAGAGGTCTGAATTCTAGAGACCTTGCAGAGTGGAACAAGCAAGTCCTGCTTCAGCTTTTGGACCTCTCTATCCCTGTGCACGCTTTTATTCATGGACCTGAAGTTCTTGCTGAATGTCGTTCAACAGCATGGTGCAAAAGATTTGTTTGTTTAGAAGATTTCCCCAGGCTAAGAACTGGATGTTCCAGAATGTTCTCTTGTGCCCACCCTGAAAACAGAGAGACTGGCCACAGAAAAGGGGTTCAAACTTGGGCCACACTTTATTAGCTATTTTTCACAGAAATGTGCGAATACCACTCCTAGAGTGAAGCAGCATTTGCCTTGCAATTACTGCGTCAGCTTCCTTAGGTGAGAAAACTGGGCTCACCGTTTGGAGAGTTGGATCCCTCCTCCTGGGCCAGACTCTGTTCAATCCACAGAAACACTGACAGAGCCAGGGGATGGAGTAGCATTGGGCCTGCTCCCAGAAATAAGAGACTGCATGATGTACCGGCTTACACTGACGAAGAGTGGGGAGTGGTAACAGCCCAGCAGACACATGGAGCGGCTGCCTTCACTTTCAGAAGTGGCTGCTGCTTTGATCTTCTCTGCCTGGTCTCTTCCTTTTTTTGTATGTTTCGTCTTCTACCTTTCCTGCTTCAGGAAAAATGATGGGCAGTGTAGTCTATTTTGCACATCTCCAAGTGGTGCTGCTTTGCTCCTCTCTGCCTGATCTGTTAATTGTTTGAATGTTTCTTCTTGGACCTTTTATGCATCAGTAAAAAAGGTCGGTAGGGCTGTCTCTTTCCCCCATTTCCTCTGCTCTTTGTCTAGGCTCTTTGTTTCTTGTACAAAGGCGGAGGAAGGGTGTAGCGGAGGGGGTGTGACAAGTGCAATGGGCGCCGGTGCATGGATCAACCCGTGCATTTTTTGGCCCCCCACTCTCCCTTGCACTGGTGTTGCTTCTTAATGGAGTGATTCCAGGTGCAGGGAGGCGTGGCTGGGCGACGCTCGGGGGTGGGGCTTGGGGTGGGGACATTGCCCTGCCCCCAGGCGCGCTGGGAGCCAGGTACAGTTCTGTTCTTGTGTGTCTCTTCTTGGACCTTTTCTGCTTCAGGAAAAACCTGGCAGTCCCATTGAGCTATATCAATAGTAACCCATGATAGACTTGTCCACCATTAATTTGTCTCACCCCCTTTAAACTAAGCTAGTGGTCACTACACCTTGTTGCACTGAGTTCCACACTGCATGAATGGAGGCTTCCTTTTGCTTGCTTTGAACCAGCCTCCCTCCCTCCCCAATTTGACACAGATTCCCACATTGTGGAAGAGGGAGAAAAACTTCACTCTCTACTTTCTCAGTGCCTGGCATACTTTGATAAGGTTCCGCTATATTCCCCTTTCATCCCTTTTTCTCAACTAAAACGTCTTCAGCATTAGACTTTGCTCAAGGTGTCCCACCCTCCTAATTGCTCCATTTCTAGCCCTCAACATACTCTTTCTGCCAGGGGAATAAGTGGAACATCAGCAGCAAAAGAGACAGAGGTCTGACTTTGGCAGCTAAATGGCAAGAAGGAGCTTGCCAGTGGGGAGTTTCTGCACATACTGTTCTTGTCTTGGGGAGGAACTGACATGGCTCTAACGATTAGCTCAGTCTGCTTCTTTTGCATTGGAAGGGTCGACACGCCAAGATTGCAGTGCTGCACTGTTATTCCTGTATCTCTTGCAATCATCATTGTCTGTGCGTCCACTGTGTATTTTGCCCTTGCTTGTGCTTTCTTTCATTTTGGTGGACCAGTTCTACCTTGACACCTGATGACATACAACGTCACAGAACACTGTGAAAATATTTCGTAATCAACCAATCAACCAACAGTATTTATATACCGCTTTTCAACACAAAGTTCACAAAGCGGTTTACAGGCAAAAAATTATAATACAGTTAAATGGCCATTTTTCCTTCTCTATCCACAATAGAATTGTATCTGTATTACAAAAATGATCTATCTGAAAGAGGAGAGTTTGTTAACTCACAACAGACTCAACACAGGGTGACACTACAGACTGAGTCCAAGGCCACCTGTTGCCTGAGGCAGTGCATGAAAAGCCACCACCCTCCTTTTCCTGGAATGCACTGGCATTAGCAGGAGGTGGAACAGAGAGGAGTGGACCCCAGTAGTACCAATGTGTGCCAGGATCCTATCCCCTCTTTCCAACTTGTCCTGCCTCTTTTCTCAGACTTACAACAGCTATACAGCTGGTCACCAGGAGGCCTACGCAGAGGTAAATTGAAAATATTTTTCCTGACCTCTGGATCCACCAGTGGCGAGATATCAAGATCCCCAGCAGGTTCTTAACACACGCTTGCAGCAGGCTTTCTCTTAGTCCAGCGGTTCCCAAACTGTGTGTCCTGGCCTGCTGCAGGCCTATGTTAAGAACCTGCTAGGGATCATGATATCTCTCCACTGGTGGACCCAATTTTTGCTGTTTTGCAAAACTGACAGGGCAGATTAGGCTTTCGCCTAGTCCAGCGGTTCCCAAACTGTGTGTCCTGGCTTGCTACAGGCCTAGGTTAAGAACCTGCTAGGTTATCTCGATATAGTAAATATGTTACTAAACCTCTGTGGAGCTTGAATGAATCGCCTTCCAGAACATTTATGCTTGGCGATCACTGATCATACACGTCTGAGCTAAAAGGGATGTATGAAAGAGTACTTCACAGAGCTATGTGGAGACACAAAGGCTCCACTTTTCAGTGCTTTTCAAACACGCAGTTCAGGCCTTTTGCAACAATGTTCAGAAGTGTGTGTGTGTGTGTGTGTGTGTGTGTGTGTGTGTGTGTTAACTGAAGGGAAATGGAGAGGAACTTGTTTTTCATCTTTCAAGGCAAAGATCTTCTGGAGTGAGGTCTATACCCTATTAGGGAATTGGGAAGCTCTTTGGCTCCATGCCTAAAAGCCACTCCAGCCTTGTACGTGCATTTGGATGGCAACCCGGAGTTCACTTTAATTCACAGAAGTGCCTAGGAAAACAATAGAATTTATTAGGTTAGATCCAGGCGAGGTTAAATTCATATTCATTCTGAACTTTGAGTGGTAACAGCTGCTGGGCGGATTAACCTTGCCGGCGTGTGAGATAAAGGTAGTGCAGTACACACACACACACACACACACACGCACGCACAGATACACACACTCCACATAGATCAAGGTATATTTAGTTCATTGCATACAAGAACATTCAGTTAAATCATGTAAGTGGATTCACCACTCTGAAGTCACTTTCAAGAGCACAAAATTAGTTTGTAACAGAGAGAACTTAAAGTTCTACGTGAGCACGCATGGTGGGAAGGGTGATATGCACCTCCAAATAAAGAACAGCTTACATTAAGCGGGATGGTAATTTGGATGAGAAGCTGTATTCTATTTTTAAAGTTAAAATATTTTGCCAGAATCAAGTACTCAATGGAGTGGTGTTGAATCTTTGGATCTAGCCAAAAGACTGTCTTGTGCAACTCAAATTCAGATCAAGATAGCTTCCCTGTATGAGACTTCCCAACATGAGACTGCTGAGAGGGAACGATTTGGTACTTGAAGGTACTTAAGTAAGGAGAAGCTCAAATGTAGACAATAATGAATCTCGAGTGTCAATACAGAATCTCAGAGCACAATCCTAAACTAGAGTTAGGCCGGCATAAACTAAGCCAGCAAAGTTTGACCAGCAAAAGGGCCACCGTAAAGCATGTTTGGACTACTCTCGGAGTCAGGGAGGATGGCTCACGTCTGTGTGCTGGCCTCCCTGACTACAAGAGTGGTCCAAACATACTTTACGGAGTCCCTTTTGCCGGTCAAACTTTGCTGGCTTAGTTTATGCTGGCTTAACTCACTTTAGGATTGCGCCCTCAATATAGAATCTCAAATGTCACTTTTTAAAATCTCATTTAAAAAAAAAAAATTCAAGATGTTTACAAAAATCCACAGAATGAAGCAGAACAACTCAATTCACTGGGCAACATGTGCCCTTTCCATAAGGAACCACTGTTGAAAGTTAATGTATTTAATCCTTTTCTTTTTCAATCAAAGATCAGATGTTTTAAGATGTTACAACACTAGGCAGAATATTTCCATATAATTGCAACTGCTTTTATGGCTAACAGTGTAATTCTATGCATACCTACTCATATGTGAGCTCCCTTAGTTCAGCGGGCCCTACTCCCATGTAAGTGTTACAGGATTACAGCCTTAGTAATTATGTCAGTCATTTTGTGTTTCATTATGCTTGGCTTGCAAGTATTCCATGCTGGCAAAATAAAGAAAGTTCAGCATGTTACGATAAAGATTTATATACTGTAGATTTCCAATTGGTAGTTTAAAGACACTTTGAGGACACGTAGGCGCCCATAGCAAGTGAAGCAGAAAGACTCATGGCGCACAACTTGCATTCACTGTGTCTCAGGTTCAATCCTGATATCTTCAGGTAAGACTGGGAGGATTTCTCTCTGAAGGTCTATAAAGCCACTTCTAGTCAATTTGGACAAGACTGAACTAGGTGGACCAATGGTCAGACTCAGGGCGCAATCCTATGCTCTGCGTGGGGCCGACGCTACCTGCTAGTTTCAGCTGAACGGCATCAGCGCTGGTGCCATTGGGCCAAGTTTGGCTGGCACGGGAATGATTCTGGGCGGGTAGGGGGGAGGGTGGGATGAACTGGGCAGACTGAGAGGCCACATCTGATTTGGGTTGTGCGCCTTGCTCGGAGCTGCGCTTGCTAAACAGCGAGTGCAAATCTGAGCAAGCCCATCGGGGGGACTGTCATCTACCCCGGGGCAAGGGCATGAACATGCCTTTGCCATAGGAAGGCTCCTATGTTGGATACTCCTATGCTGGATAAATTACGCTGGATACTGCGCAGGCCTGCCATCCTTCCATTCCCAGCACAAGTTAGGATTGTGCCCTCAGTGTTTCCCAAACTCCTACAAGAGGAGTTGAGAGCACCGTAAGTGTGTGCGGGGGAGGGGCGGAGGCAGTGATGTCATGCAGGGGGTACGCGGGGGTACGCGAGTACCGGTTCCTAGGATTACGGCTGGCCCCGCCCATTCCCCCGCCCACTTGTCGACTCCGCCCCCTGCAACGTTTGAATTTCCTGCACATTTGAGTTGCCTGCACGTTCTCAGAGCCAGGCAGGAACGCAGCGAGCGGAGCCTTGCCTTGCCACTGAAAAATGAGCTGCTCTGGGGTTTTGGAACTGTTGGGTCACTTTAACATGATGCCAGGCCTTCTTAACATGTTCTGGGGTGCTGTGGAATACTGTTGCAACTGTTGGGTCAGTTTAAAATTGTCTGAGGCCTCAAAAAGGGCTTTTTTCATGTCCCTTCCTGCCACGACGTCATCACTTCCGGCTTATGACGTCACTTCCGGTGGGTGGATCCCGACATGTGCCAATCAAAAGTGAGTACCTGTTCTTAAATCATTTAGATGACACCACTGGGCGGAGGGAGTTTTTTTTCCTACTTATCTCTCTCTGTGTCAGCCTCTGAGGGATGTGGAGAATCTCACAAATGCCTCTGAAGGGCTCCCGGCACCCTCTGGAGGCTGGCACTGGCAGAGCGAAGTTAGAAAAACCTCTTCCCCTCCCCTTCGTAGGAGCGCAATCCTGGAAATCGTGTCGCTGCTTCCCCCTCCCTGCCCCTTGATGGAGCAGGGAGAAATGCTTCCCCGGCTGGTGGGTCACAACCAATGGTGGGATTCAGGGGGTTTGCCCAGGTTCTATAGAACTGGTTGTTAAATGGCTGGGCCCCGCCCATTCGCTTACCTCAGCTGGCTTCGGGTTTTTTTTTGGCTCCGGCTATGACGTCATAGAACCGGTTGTTAATTTATTTGAATCCCACCACTGGTCGCAACCCACAAGTTTGGGAACCACTGGTCTGACTCGTACTATAAAGCAACTTCCTGTGTAAACTTGGGGTGGCGTGGCTTGACCTTCAACCCCATTCTAAAGGCGAATCAAATGTCACCTAGAATGAGGTTGTACAGCAATAAGAAAACAAAAGAGTGAAATTTTGCAAAACTCAGCAAGTTGAAGAACCATCATATGAAACTAGAGAAGTTGAACAGCGCAAGCCTAGGTGTATCTACTTAGAAGTAAGTCTCATTGGGTTAAATGGGGAAGGGAAGTGTTGTAAGTTTGCAGCTTACGCATGTGAGTGTAAATTGAGTATTGAAATCAATAGTACATAACAGTACGGAGGTTGGCTGGATTCTGTCCGAGATTTCCAGCTGTTGTTTAAAAGAGATTGGCCTGTGTCAGTGGGCCATATCTTCACATTTCATGGTATGGCCTCTTCCTTTTTAAAAAAATAGTGTTTGGCTTGCTCGCTGCGACAGGAAAATTGTGCTGGCAGTTGTGCGGCTTTTTCACTTTCCTCCAGGATGCTTTTGCCCAAGCTAAAAATAGTTTCCACCCATTTGCAGTCATCCTGATGGAAGTTACCTTTCACAAAGGAGATAGAGTGGCTGTAGTGTCATTATTATTACTAACAGCAATAACAACCAATCCGGGAGACATTAGGAGAAACAATGGGAAAAGATCACAAAATATAAAGACCTAGAAATTGAACTACAGTGCCTTTGGGGAAAGAAAATAACAACCACCCCCTATTGTCATTGATGCACTAGGTGCAATCCCCACGGCCCTTCAAAAATGTCTGGTCAACATAGGCAGTGACAAGACAACAGTTGAACAACTACATGGAGCCGTACTACTAGGAACAAAGAACATTTATACGGAGGTATGCCACCAGTTCTTAAAGTCTTGGGTAGAGTTCAAATTTCTGAGCACTCAGAAATCTCAGTCTAAACATCTGGTGGGCTGTGACACCACTGATGATGGTGATGATGATGATGATGATGATGATGATGATGATGATGATGATTTTATGCGCTCACCCTATTGATCTTCAATTATTGATACAATTATACCTGATACTGGATTTTGGATAAACTGTAATTTTACTAGATTAGGAGGAGAAGACACTGCCTCATATGGAGTCAGTTCATTGGCCAATCAAGGCATTGGCTCTCCAGGCTTTCAGACAAGGATCTTTCCAGACCTACCTGGAGAGGCCAGTGAGTGAACCTGGCACCTTCGGCGTGCAGTATTATATGTGCCGTACCACTGAGCTGTAAACCCATCAGGTGGCTCCCAAATCACTCTGCTTTCTTAGGTCTTAATTAAACCTTCCAACGTTTTGTAAATATTATCTTTTTTGCAGCTGTTAACATGTAGAGAAGAAGCTCTTGTGTGTTGGTGGCAGCGGGTTGTGTTTTGTTTTGTTTTGTTTTAACATCAAGACAGTTTCATTCATTCACTCAATCATTCATTCCAATGTATCCTGCTTCTCTGCCAACAGCCATTCAAAGTGGTTTACAAACCCGCTATTATGTAATATCAACAATAAGGCCAATAACGAGAAAGATGTCAAACATCAGCATAAAAACCATTGAAACAACAAATCAGGATATGTTGTAGACTTGGCAGAAGTGTGGCGTTTCATTCCTGGAGTCTCATAGTGTTTTTGTAATAATCTAGCTTGAAACATACAAATTGAGTAGTTACTACAGAGTTTAAGAAACTAGTACACGCAGGCAGTACAAAGATTTACAGCAAGTGTTGATATGGTTGTAGCCTACTACTGGGTTGGGCAAGGCTGGCTCAGCAGTTTGCCTATTTCCAAATGGCCTTACCCTTTGTCGAGCCTGATTTTTTAAAAAACATATTGATTTCAGAGTCTCTCTCTCTCTCTCTCTCTCTCCCCCCCCCCAACTAAGAAATCTACACAAAGCTGACAAGATTGGATAGGTGAAAAAAAATATCAAGTTTCACCTGAAATCCAACAAAAATTCAGCAAGAAAAAGTCAAAGCAAGATGAAATGGTGATTTGCATGGCATTGTAAACTGTGTTCAGTTTAGTCTTGAGTCCCCTGAAACTAAATAACAACCAGGCACTTCCTTGATCCTATATAATTTTTAGGTTTTTTAGAAAAAGAACCACAATTTTTTTTAAAAAAGTTCCATGTCTTAAATACTATTAAAAATTGCATGTCTTTATTGTTCATAGATGCCATAAAAATTAATAGTAAACCCACTGTGATGGAATAATTGATTCTTATTTATTTATTTTTGTTGTTAATGTAACTGTATCAGCTTTTGGCTGAAACCATGAAATTATTATACTAAAACTAGTTAAAATGAAACAAGCTACATGGTAAACGAGCACATAGTAAAATATAATTTTTATACAGTATATGGTATATATTTTATACATGGTAAATCTCTCTCTCTCTCTCTCTTTCTGTGTGTGTGGGTGCAATCCTAACCTGGAGTTAGGCCAGCCATGTTTGGCTGGCCCAAGGGCCACCATAAAGCATGTTTGAACCATTCTTGGAGTCAGGAGGGATGGCACACATCTGTGTGCTGGCCTCTCTGACTCCAAGAGTGGTCCAAACATACTGATCTCTGACTTTTTAAAAAACTGAATTAAGGGCGCATTCCTAACTTGGATGTGCGCTGTCTTCCCTGACTCAGAGAGTAATCCAAACATGCTTTACAGTGCATTTGCAACACTCCTGGGCCAACACAAGTCCCTTTGCCAGGTTAGGATTGTGCCTAAAACATATTTGTGCCAAACATCAATAGTGTTACCCTCATATTCCATTCCAATTTGTCAGCAAATATATAAAAAAACTTTTAAAAAATTCAAAAGAAAATGCATAGAGTTGGATCAGCTGAACTAAACTTTACCTATAGGCTAATGGGTTCTGAGCTGTCTGTGACAACTCAGGAGAGAGATCTCGGGGTGCTGGTGGACAATTCAATGAAAGTATCGACCCAGTGTGCGTCAGCAATTAAGAAGGCCAATTCCATGCTTGGGGTCATTAAAAAGGGGGTTGAGAATAAAACAGCCAATATTATCATGCCATTGTACAAATCGATGGTAAGGCCACACCTGGAATACTGTGTCCAGTTCTGGTTGCCGCATCTCAAAAAGGACATAGTGGAGTTGGAAAAGGTGCAGAAGAGAGCAACTAAAATGATTACGGGGCTGGGGCACCTCCCTTATGAAGAAAGACTGCAGCGTTTGGGGCTCTTCAGTCTAGAAAAAAGGCGCCTGAGGGGGGACATGATTGAGACATACAAAATTATGCATGGAAGGGATAAAGTCGATAGAAGGATGTTCTTTTCCCTCTCTCAAAACACCAGAACCAGGGGGGCATCCACTAAAACTGAGGGTTGGGAGAGTTAAAACAGATAAAAGGAAGTACTTTTTTACGCACCGGGTAGTTAATCTGTGGAACTCCTTGCCACAGGAGGTGGTGATGGCATCTGGTCTTGATGCCTTTAAGAGGGGATTGGACAGATTTCTGGAGGAAAGGTCCATCGTGGGCTATAGGCCATGATGGATTGTGCAACCTCCTTACAAAGGTGGTGGGCTACTGGTACCGGGTGCAAGGGAGTGGCAACAGGATGCAACAGGATCTTGTTGTTTCATGCCTCCCTGGGGCACCTGGTGGGCCGCTGTGAGATACAGGAAGCTGGACTAGATGGGCCTTTGGCCTGATCCAGCAGGGCTCTTCTTATGTTCTTATGTTCTTATTCTCTAGGTAGACCAGGTACACTGTTTAGTCCTGATACATGACAACTGTTCTACATATTAGCACCTTGAAAGCCTGTCTTCTGATGTTCACATGTTTTACCCAAGTACATGGTCATATCCCCATTTCTTTTTGGGGTAATATGAATGGGTACTTCTGAATCCTGGCAGTATTCAGAAGTTAACTTGACCATCCGATTCTACCCATCCCCAGTCACACTTAACCCCTCCCCATCTCCAGTGCCCCCCCCACATGGGCTTACCTGCTCCAGTGGGTGGCCAGCACTCCTCCAACGGATGCAGGAAGGCTCTAGACTTCCCACTAATGCTCCGGCAGTGCTGGCTGCTGAAAAGCAGTCATAAAGCGCACTCTGGCTTTTCAGCAGCCAGCAATGGTGGAACTTGCCAGCACAAAGACCCTATAGGATCAATCAATCAGTCAGTCAGTCAGTCAGTCAGTCAGTCAATCAATCAACAGGTACTTATCTACCGCTTTTTAACATGAAGTTCACAAAGTGGTTTACAGGCAAATAGTAATAATAAAGTTAAATGGCTCCCTGTCCCAAAAGGGCACACAATCTAAAAAAAAAAAAAAAAGGCAGACCACCAGCAACAGCCACTAGAAAGACACTGTGCAGGGTTGAAGAGGGACAATTACTCGCCCCCTGCTAAATAAAAGAGGAACACCACTTGAAAAAGTGCCTCTTGCCCAGTTAGCAGGGGTTCTACTTGGGACCAGGGACTGGGCCACTACGCTCATTCTAAGTTCAATTGATTTACCAAAGCCAAGCCCTGCTGTCTATTGTGTCAGTGCAGGTCTTCCCTACTTTCAGGTTGTGTGTACCATGCGGCCCAGGGCCAGCCTGAGACCTCTTGGCACCTGAGGTAATCAATCAATCAATCAATCAATCAATCAATCAATCAATCAATCAATCAATCAATCAATCAATCAATCACTAATATTTATATATCGCTTTTCAACACAAGTTCACAAAGTGGTTTACAGGCAAATAGTAATAAATAGGCAGTGGGTCAAATGTGGCCCCTGCCCTTACCAGGTGATGCGCCAACCTCTGCTCCGCTGAAGTGAGGAGGAGCAGAGGTTGGCACTCCCTGCCAATCTGCTGCCTGAGGCGGCTGTGTCAGTTGGCCTCATGGATGGGCCTGCCCAAAAGCATGGCATGGCCATCAGGGGTTGGCTAGTCTGCAGCTGCACAAATTCATCACAGGTTGGTTTGATTTGAAAGGGTAACAGAAATTGCAGACCATTGAATGTTAAGTTGGGATGTTTTTCCAAAGAAGAGCACAAGGGGGCACTATCTTACTTTATGTGATGGACAAGAGCTCCAGTAGCATTCCTTACACTGCAAAATCTTCAAAAAATATATTGCTTAAAAAACATACACACTTCTGTACTACTTTATGTTTCTAGTAGGAAAGCAAACCATGGAGCTGCCCATTTGCTTCTTGCCAAATAATTTCTAATGTCTTGAGGATGCTTTTTTGTTTCTTGTTTGGTATAGTTTGATTAAAACTAAAAATTATGCAGCGGTTAGAGAAGGATGAATTCAGAATGTGCCTTCCTCTTGGCAAAGGAAAGCCTAGATACAGGGCTGGAGGAGAAGGCAGAAGAATTTTCAGTTGCTGATATCATCAGAACATTCCTTATTAAACAACAGGAAGGAATGAAATAGCTGGGACTCAGATGTCCCTTTTACACAGTTCTGGGACTGTAAAGGGAGAAAAAAGCACATGAGAATTTCTTTTTTCAAATTGGGTGTAAAAGTGTAGAAATTGACAGGTAAAAGTGGTGTACCATTTTCAAAGCACGGAAGGCATCAGTGGCGTTCCTATGGGGGGGATGCTAAGTTTTTCAGGAGCCTGAGCCTTCAGAGCCAGGCTTTTCCACTAATGGCTCTGGAGGCAAGCGGGAGGGACTGCGTTACACAGGAGCTGAGGCTCCTGCAAAACCTAGTGTTTTGCCCCCCCTGTAGGAATGCCACTGGAAGTCATTAAAGCTTCAATCCGATTCATACTTTCCGAGGAGTAAATCTCATTGAATACATTGGGACTTACTTCTGAGTAGACATGCATAGGCTTATGCTGTGAGAGAATAACTGCAGGTAACGCCGCCACCAGTGCTGCTGTCAATTTGGTAGGTCCTGCTTCTCATATCACTTTGATATGATATGCTGGGACAGAATCCTCTTTATCCAATATCTTCCTCATACACAGCTACTAAATGCATAGAATCCCTATCAAGTCAGGAGTTTGCAGTCTTTATTGTCATGGAAGTGAGTTTCCGACATCATCGCATTTAGGCACACGTCTTTTGCGTGTATGCCTCAAGCTGGCTGTGAAGATAACAAACAGATGTCTTACACTGGCACTATTGTCAAGGAGCTTGTGTGACAAACCAGGACTTGATAGCATATCATACGTGAAACAGAACACGTTTTTTTGTGCCTGTATACTGCAGTGCCTCTAAGCGCAACCTGGGGAGCAGTTGGCCCTAGTTCTTGATAGCAAATGTAGCGTGATCAGAAAATTTGCTGAGCAAGACCCAGAGCTTTGCACTTCAATTCTTCTGCTCTTTTTGACTTGACATGGTCTGGCCGTAATTAGCAACAGACAGAGAGGACCTGGATGACAAAGTTCAGGAAGAAAGTGGGAAGAGGCACCTTGGCAAGGGTTCCCAGATCCCAAGATTTAGACCAGACTTTCTCTTGAGTGCCGAGTTGAAAGAATTGACATCCCAGGTTATTATGGGGTGAAATGCTAGGAACAGCTATTTCATTTCAGCAGGGCTTAATTCCTGAAATAAAAGGGATGCTTTTGACTCCACCTGGCCTGACGTTATTCCCAATGACAGAGAAGCCTTCCCACCTTATCCTAGATTAGGAGGAGCAATAGTGGAAGAGCCCTTGCTTTGTATGCAGAAGGTACCAGCTTCAATTCCTGGCATCTCTAGGTAGATCAGTTGACATATTCCTATCTGAAGAGCCACTGTCAACCAGGGGTAGACAGTACTGAGTAGATGGACAGTAGATGGACAAATGGTCTGATTCAGTATAAGGCTGTGGTTTATGTTCCTTATGAGGGTTGACCATGAACATTCAATGGTGAAATGTACTCTGTGCGTGCTTAGCATCCTTCCTTCTATATTTTATTTATTTATTTATTAACCTTTGGTTGGCATACAACAATATAACAACATAAAAAAAAAATTACAAGTTACCAATAGCCATGTCCAAGGAGGTCCGTTTAACTATGTCACATATTCAGAAGTACCATTAATACGCTGACTGTTAGTTTTGATAATGAGCACCAAAAAAAGAGCCAATTGATTAACCACAACGGGGTCCTCAGAATCAAATAGAGGATTTAAGGTCACCTCTTCTCTATCCACACCCACCTTGTTCATAAGCGATTGAAAATGTAGCTCTCTACTCCTTGAATGCAAGGGGCAGTGGAAGAGAAGATGCACCAAGGTTTCAATAGTGTCCTGTTGACAGGGGCAGAGCCTTTCAGCATAAGGTACACCTTTAAATCGACCCCACAGAACTTCAGAGGGTAATACATTACAACGAGCCAACGTCATAGCCCTACGTCTTGCAGGGATGTCCAAGATGTACAAATAAGGTGGTATTTGACCAATGTTCGTTCGTAATTGATGGAAAAGGGGCGAACAACGAGTATTGGCCATCTTCAGTAAATTTCGGTCGTGCGATTCTAATAGTTTCCCCTTAATCAATCTAAAAGCTTCGGACTGAGATACCGAGCCAATAAGATCTGGATCAATCCCTAGTTCGACAAGTTTGGATGGCCAGGGCTCAGCAGAAAAGAGAGTATCCGAAAGCATGCACTGAATCAGATCGCTATCTGCATGAGAGTAAAAAAACTGAAAGCCAAAGCTTTGTCACGCGGATCCAAGCCACAGTTTCAATCATTCTTAATCCAGATTCTAAACACAGGGCTGCATATGGGACACAATTCGGCAAACCGAATATCTTTCTAAGAAAGGATGCCTGCACATGTTCGATGGAGTGATTAAAGTCTCGAATCCATAGTGGTATGCCATATAGTATGAGGGCTATGCATTTGGCTGAGAAGATTTTAATAGCCGCTGGGATAAATAGTCCCCCTTTACTAAAGAAAAAATTGCCAATAGCCTGAGCAGACAGGGAAGCGGCCATACGCACATGATTACGTTGAGCAGTCCAGGACAAATTATATGTAAAATGAAAACCAAGGTACTTGAATGATTTTACTTGCTCTATCTCCACGTTATTGATCCTCCATTTCCTTGGCTTCCAAGTCCTTGCGAACACAAGAATTTTGGATTTCTCGTAGTTAAGTTGTAACTTATTTCCTGTAAAATACTCAAGGCTTTTGTTCAGCAACCTTTTAAGACCGATGCGAGTGCGGGATAGAATCACCGCATCGTCGGCATAAAGAAGAATCGAGACATGGCGGTTACCTAATTTAGGAGGGTGCCCGTTGGATATGTCTAAACAGGGGGCCAGATCATTCAAGAAAATATTGAACAAAATCGGAGCCAACAAACAGCCCTGTTTGACCCCTCTATTAGAAGAAAATTCCTTGGTTAGACTCCCGATTGAAGAGGTACGGACTTGACACATATTATTGGAATAAAGGCCCTTGATGAGATATAATAGTCTTTTATCATATACCTTCCTTCTATATAATTGCCTAGCCCAGTATTTCTCAAACTGTGGATTGGGACCCACTAGGTAAGTCACGAGCCAATTTCAGGTGGGTTGCATAGCACCCAGGGCAGCTATTTTTGAAAATATGGGAAGATGGGATGCTGGAAAGGGGGAGGGCTGTAGGGTTATTTTGCTTGGGTCCGGGTTGAAAATAGGCATTTTTCCCCTTTGTGTTTTACTTTACTATTGGAAAATGGCTGAAAAATAACCCAAGTTCTCAGGAAAGCGGCAGGGTCTAGGGTCACAATGACAGCACTTCTGGCCATGAAGGCACTTTTGGCGGGTACTGGACAGATTGTCATTCAAAAAAGTCGGCCTCAGTGCTAAAAAGTTTGGGTATCACTGGCCTAGCCTATGATGATGATTTTCTAGCTGGTGTAGTAATACCTATTGATTAGATTCGAGAGCCAAGTCTTAAAGACCCACAACTCAGGACGCAATCCTAACCCGGAGTTAGGCTAGCAAAATTTGGCCAGCACAAGGGACACCTTGTAAAGTATGTTTGGACCATTCTCGGAGTCAGAGAGGCCAGCACACAGACGTGTGCCATCCTTCCTGATTCCAACAGTGGTCCAAATGCGCTTTATGGTGGCCCTTGTGCTGGCCAAACTTTGCTGGCCTTACGCCAGGTTAGGATTGTGCTCTTAGTCTGTTTACTATTTTTATCATCCCTCCAAAAATGCTCCTTCGCAGCAACCGCTGTCTGCTAATAGCAGAAACCCAACAGACAGTTCTTTCTCACAACGGGATGGGAGAATGGCTAGTGGATGTCCTTCAGAGAAACAGGAAATTCTGAGCGGTGGCAGCCGGATTTCCTGGAAGGGCCAAAAATCCTAAACTCAGTGCAGCATGAATGCATGTGTATCATTCACATCCCATTCTATGGCCACTTCCAAATTTGCAGCCCTCTCCTTTGCATGTTTACTGTGACATTAGTCCTTCTGTGTTTGATGGGGTTAGGCCTATGCAAATGCACAGCTGTAGCATTTCCTATTCATATGGCTTTTTTCCCCCCGCAAAAGATTTTGTATGCATTTTTTATTTTACTCTCGCCCAACACAAGGAAAAGTCCCAGATGATGTGGGAAATACCGTCAAGATGTGTGTGGTCATAGCTGAAGGTCTCAGCAGTGAGCATACACAAAAATATCCTTGGAATGGAAAATGAAATTAAATGAATGCTAAACCAAACCCATTTATATCTTAGCGGTTGCTTTGCAAAGGAGTGCTGTAGACAAATGAATTGCTTTGGAAAATAATGTCATAAGAAGTCCAACTGCAGTCAGCTGAACAAATGGAAAACAAATTATTTTTCCTGAAGTCATGCATGCTTCTTTGCTCCCAAGTAAGTGTGCATAAGATGGCAGTCAGAGATAATGTTTAATTTCCTTTATATGTGTACATGCACACACATCTCATTCCTCCAAGGGCGGTTCTATGGATGTCTGATATAGCCAGCATGAATTTATAAAATTTGGCACATGTCTTTAAATACTTGGAAGTGGTGCTTCACTTCTGAACATTTTAAAGGGGCATGCACACAATAGTATTACACAGGTGTGCCCTTTGCACTTGTTGAGATATTTGTTCATTTTGTACTTGGGTATCCACCCTGGAGCTGAAAATATAAAATGGGAATCATATTGGACCCCCATTTCTGAATACATTAAAGGTACATGCACCAAATTTTGCACATGTGTGCCCTTCCCACCTGATTATATCTTTGTACTTGGGTGTCCAGAAAACAAAATGTGCAGGGAGAATTGGATCATGAGTCCATACCTCCACCAGGTTTCCTGGACCACACGAGCTCCTCAGAAAGACTTCACTGTTGGCAACACTCCAAAAGGGCGTGTGCAAGGAGCATACATTGTGCACCTGTGTATCATTTTTACATCTCTATGTGACTTCAATAGTTCTTGTATTTCTTTTTAAGCAAGCAAAGATTTTTTTCATTATATATCACTTCTTCTTTTATTAAATTATGCCTTATCACTATAACTGATTTTTTAAAAAAATTAATGTAAGAGCAAGACACCCTAAAGGGATTTGGGGGAGGGGGAGAGTTACCTTTCAAGTCAAGCACAAGACAGATGCTTGGCAAAACGAAGGATGCAAAGTCTTTGTTAACAGCCATGGGAATTGAAAGGCATTCCACAGATTTGATCTGTGCAAGTGTTCACTCTCTTCTAGGTAGTCTGACCATGTCATCTAGATGTCACACCGCAGGTCACATCTCTTCAGGAGAGACATTCGGGGTCGACACCCAGGTCTTGGTTTGGCTGTGAACTTTTGAAGCTGTCTCTGGGGCACATGAGTGGTTAGCCTTCTGCTAGCTTGTCATTTCCTTGTGCATTTCATTTCCCCCCAAAGTCAACTTTGATTAGAGAGTGTTTCATCTAAGTTTGAAAACGGTCCTGGAGATCTGGTGGAGATTAATGCTGAGTATCTTTTGATAGTTGTCAGGTCATAGCAAAAAACAGCTTGAACACTGGGTCATCTGCCAGTTTTGTGCCTACTACACAGCAAGTTTTATTGCAATGAAAACTTGCCTAATTCTGTGGCAGCATAATATTGAGGGTCAACAGTTTCCTCATCCTGTGCATGATGAATGTCTGCATTAAAGCTAATTAGTCAATGCAATCCAATGGGGTGATTACCCTGAATACAGTGGAGTCACTTCTCTCACTGCTCTATTAAAGTACAGCCTTTCACTAGAAAGATGCTCTTTCACTAGTTATGCTAAGGAAGGAAGAGGGATGTGTGCGTGTTTTTATTTCTATGGGACACAATCCAACCAACAACTTTTAGGTTCCATTGATTTCAATGGGAGCGTTAATAGTATTCAATGAGAGAGTCAAGCCATGCCTAATTCCCATAGGCTCCGCAATGCCTGGAGCGATCGGCACAAAACTTGGCACGCATACACCTTGCAGCCTGGCGACAAACACTGTGGGGGTCAGACTC
Organism: Lerista edwardsae; assembly: GCA_029204185.1. Classification (NCBI taxonomy): domain Eukaryota; kingdom Metazoa; phylum Chordata; class Lepidosauria; order Squamata; family Scincidae; genus Lerista; species Lerista edwardsae. Next base: position 35,560,944 of record JAJKFI010000002.1, on the reverse strand, counting down.
CCCTGACGCCCCCGGGGGTGGGGGTATGCGAGGGTCCCCGCGTGAAAACAGTCGAAAACGGCCGAAATCGGTGTCGAATCCGTAGTTTCCAGGGTTGCCAGGACGAGCGGCAACGGTCCCGACATCGTTGGAGTCCGGGTTCGACCCCCCTTGGTGTGGGGTGCGAGAAGGGGTGCGAGACAAAATGTCTGCCATGCCCTGCTGGAACGTCTGGAGCGATTGGTGCCAAATTCGGCATGCGGAAGCCTAGCGGCCTGGCCACAAACACTGTGGGGGCGGGGCCCCCTAGCGCCCCCCAGGGTGGGAGTACGCGGGGCCCCCATGTGAAAATGGTCGAAAACGGCCGAATTTGGCATTGAGTCCGTAGTTTCCAGGGTCGCCAAGATGAGCTGCGACATTCCTGACGCTGCTGGAGTCCAAGTTCGGGCCCCCTTCGGCGTGGGGGACCAGAAGGGGTGTGAAACAAAACATTCGCCATACCCTGCTGGAATGCCTGGAGCGACGCGCACCAAACCCGGCACGTGCGTGCCTTGAGGCCTGGTGACAAACACTGCGGGATCAGCCCCCCCAGTGCCCCCGGGGGGGTGCGCAGGGGGCCCCATGTGAAAACCTTTGAAAACGGCCAAAATTGGCGTCGAATCCTTAGTTTCTGGGGTCGCCAAGATGAGCGGCAATGCTCCCGACACCGGTGGAGTCCAGGTTCAGCCCCCCCTCGGTGTGGGGGGCAAAAAGGGGTGTGAAACACCACATCCGCCATGCCCTGCTGGAACGCCTGGAGCGATTGGCACCAGACTCTGCACGCGCATGCCTTGTGGCCTGGCCGCAAACACTGCGGAGGTCAGGCCCCCTTGGCACCCCGGGGGGTGGGGCTCCGCGGGGGCTCCGCGTGAAAACGGTCGAAAATGGCCGAAATTGGCATCAAATTCGTAGTTTCTGGGGTTGCCGAGACGAGCGGCAATGCTCGCAACGCCGGTGGAGTCCGGGTTCGGCCCCCACTCAGTGTGGGAGGCGAGAAGGTGTGCAAAACAACACGTCCGCCATGCCCTGCTGGAACACCTGGAGCGATTGGTGCCAGACTCGGCATGCACAGGCCTTGCGGTCTGGCGACAAACACTGCGGGAGTCAGGCCCCCCTAGCACCCCGGGGGGTGGGGGTGCGCAGGGGTCGCTGAGATGAGCGGTGCCACGTAAAAATGATTGAAAACGGCCGATATCAGTGTTGAATCTGTAGTTTCCGGGGTCGCCGAGATGAGCGGCGGCACTCCCAATGCCGTTGGAGTCCGAGTTCAGCCCCCATCAGCATGGGGGGTGAGAAGGGGTTCGAAAAAATATTCCGCCATGCCCTGCTGGAACACCTGGAGCGATTGGCACTAGACTCGGCACGTGTATGCCTTACGGTCTGGTGACAAATAATGTGGGGGGTACAACCCCCCTGGCGCCCCCAGGGGTGGGGGTGCAAAGGGGGTGCCATGTAAAAATACTCGAAAACAGCCGACATTAGTGTAGAATCCATAATTTCCGGGGTCGCCTAGAAGCTTGGGATATTTTGTTACCCGGGTAATGCCAGGTAACAAAACTCTAGTGTTGTATATAATGTATATAATGTCTGTTGTTTATAGAGAGATTTTACCCTCATTTCAAATATCTGCGAAGAAGCTTTGGACTGCATCTTTAACTTTGATGTGCTTCATTTTATAATGTTGCCAACACTGTTCCATAGCAGCCTTCAATGAGAGCCAGAAATCAGACACTGCCTGACCTGGAAGGTTTTAGATGTCTTCCAAGTCAGGAGAGCCAATGAGCATTGAGTGGGTGAAGCTTCTGAGGGGGAAGCCAGTGAACATAGTCACTTGGAATGTTTTACTGCCCATGGAACAATCGGACCTGTTGTTCCAGCAGTGTACTGATCTGCCAGTTCCTGGTTCCAGACTAACCCTGGCAGTTCTTGTCAAATGTTTAACATGTACATAGCCCAGTGGTTTTCAAACTTGTTCGACTAGGACCCACTTTTCAGAATGGCACTCATGTTGCAACCCACCAGAAGTGATGACATAGCCGAAAGTGACATCATCAAGCAGGAAGTACCATCAGTGTGACATAATCAAATGACACTCCTAGAATGCAAATTGGAATTCTTGGTTTGCAGCAATTACACAATCAGGAAAAATCCTAGACAGAAAGCAAAATTAGGACAAAATATTATGTAAAAGTGCTGAACTAAAAACAAATAAAAAAAACTTTGCTTGAAAATTCAAACTGTTAACATTCACCAAAGGAATATAGCAAGAGTAAGTTTCCAAGATTGCTACTCCCAGTTTTCCAGGACCCACCTGACATCAGGTCCCGACCAACCAAGTGGGTCCCGACCCACAGTTTGATTAACATTGACATAGCCTAAAATCCAAATCATTTTCTAAGCTTGTATCTCCTTGGATAATGATCCAGAATTGTGAAACTGAGGTTGACAGAAAAGAGGCGTTGTCTGAAATTTGCAATAAAAGTCACCCAGGACTTTGGCCACATTTGCAGTTACAAGATGCAATATATGGCCACAAACATTGCTGAATTACTTGCTAAGGAACTAGTCCCTATGGGCACTTTCTGTGTTTAACTCTTTATCATCATGTGTACTTTTTCAAAATTCAGGGCATCATGATGGGTGTAGGGGAGAATGCACAACAGATTCCACAGAATCCCAAGGCCTGTTCATGACATGTGGTCAAATGGCAAAATAAGCCACAGAAGCACTTGTTCTGTTTCCTTCCTCATGTTATATCTTATAAAAACTTTAGCAATGTTGTCTGAACATTTTTACAGCAATGCATTTGAAAGGAAAGGACCATGTGCCTTTGGCATGCGTACATTCTACCCCATTGCTTTACCTAATTGTTTATAAGATTAACTAGAAGTATTATCATTACAAACAATGTGTTATTTATAACATACGAAACCAGGGGTTTGACTTAGTGATGTAGACATTTTTCACACTTGTTAATTCAAATAACAGAAGGAATTCATGGCAACTCATGTCAAGAGAGTTTCCTTTTTATAGTGGTGATTGCCATCTAAATTGCATTTGCTTACCTGGTATTTGTTTTACTTATAAAATTTAATTATATTTATTTAGTGTTCACTGCAAACCCCCAGAAGCAATGCTTAGAAGGCCCTTTCTGCTAGCTTTAGTTACTGAGCTAGGCTGTTGTTATTTAGATTAGCTTAATTTAATGACATGGTTGGCTGTGGGACTGAAGATCACCATTACTCCTTTTCATGCAGTTAATTCAACAAATGTTTTGCTAACACTGATTAGAGTTGAAACCTGCCTTCATGGCTCCTTGAGGATTGTATATACAGTGTTTAGGTATGAAAGCTCAGAATATAGAGATTCTAAGGCAGGACCTGTACTGGCATATTAAGGGAAGGGACTAATGCAGCGATGTCATCTGGGCAGGACGGTCCGGAACGCCGTACCGCTTGTTCCGAGGACGGGCTGCGATGGGGCGCCATTGTGTGGCAGATGCCGCACGCTTTTTGGCCCACCCGCCGTCCCCTGCGCTTGATTCGCTCCGATATGGAGCTATTCCGGGTGCAGGGAGGTGTGGCCAGGCTCCACACGGGGCCGGGGAGCTGCCACTCAACCATGCGTTCCGGTTGTTGGCGCTGACGGATGACATCACTGGACTAATGTCAGATGGGTACACGATCCATTGGAAAAACACACGCATACCAGAATTTGTAAGACTGAGGGTGCAATACTAACTGATTTTCCAGCACTGACATAGCTGCGCCAATGGGGCATGTGCTACATCCAGCAGTGGAGTAGGAGTCACGGAGGCCTCCTCAAGGTAAGGGAATGTTTGTTTCCTTACTTCAGAGCTGTATTCCCTTACCCAGGGCTTGAAGGTTGGTTGGGGTTAGCCCTGAATGACTAGTAGCCCAGAACAATCTTAAAGGTTTAGTTTTTGAACTTTACATAGAAATTATAATGTATGACTAATCTGTTCTAAACCAAGTTCTCTGATTTAGGGCCCAATCGTATGGCCCTAAATGCAGCCACAATGCAGCCTCGAGGCAAGGAAACAAATTGAGGAGGCCTCCATGACTGGCCCCACATTCAAAGGATGAAGTGCACACCTGTTTGATGCAACTGCATCAGTGCTGGAAAACTGGATCGGATTGGGCCCTCAACTGCATGCTGTTGCTTTATTATTACCTGTGACTAGTTGTCCAAGTCAGCCAATAGGGCTGCACATTTTCACCGATATCATGCAACTCCCCACCTACAACTTACAATGCAGCATTATAGTAAGTGTGTCATGTCTGGATGTGCATCATGGTCTAGATATGCATCTGCTTCCAATCTGCAGGCATGGTCCTCATCCTGAAAGGGAACCTGAAGACAGCAACCTGCTTCTGTGCATGGATTTTCACGACTGGATTAAAGTGCTTTACTTGTCTTTTATAAAGTCAGGGCATCAGGAAGCATCAACTGCACAACACAAAAACCTGCGCTTTCACTTTGAATTCTTATTTGAAGTGACCATTTCAAAAAAAATGCTCATGTGGTTGAGTCTTGCCTGTATTTATCTGCATAGCTGAATAGTAGAGTGTAGCATACCATTTTGGTCTTCCAAATTGCTATATAGGTAGTTTTAGGCTCTTGTTACGTTTGGGCACAAGTAAGAGAAACTAGGGGCGCAATCCTAACCTGGAGTTAGGTTGGCACAAGAGACTTGTGCCAGCCCAGCAGTGTCGCAAACGCCCCATAAAGCAGTGGAGTAGCTAGTGAAAGTGTAGCCCGGTGCTGAGAGCAAAATGATCCCCCAGAAGTAATGTCACAACAGGAAGTGACATCACTTCTAGAAGAGACAGCACACTTGGGCTTTTAAAAAAGGTGAAAAATGGGGGGAATCCACATCCTTCCCTCAGCAGCATGCCCCCTCCTGCTGTCCCCAAGTTCGCAGTCACACATCCCAACTGTGGTGTAGCTAGGTCCTTTGATACTCGGGGCCCAAAATTGTTTAACATCCCCTCATATGACAGAATTATTCATTCATTCATTCATTCATTCATTCATTCATTCATTCATATATTTATACTACCTTTCTTCCAAGAGTGATTTGCATGGTTCCTTTCTTTCTTTTGTCCACTTTAAATGTTATCTCAGCCAATGATTTTTACATGACAGTTGTATTTTTGTTTTCCGGTTTTCTGGCTGTAATGTCTGATAAAGATATTATACTCCAGTTTGTTTTGTTGTGCATTAAACTTTGCATCGAATGGTAAATAACATGACAGTATTATTCCTAAAAAACACAATTTTAACTAACCACAATTTTGACATGACAGTTGTTTTTGTTTTCTTCCTTCCTTTTTTTTTGGCCTTAACTTTTCATAGAGTTAAGATATTACACTCTAGTTTGTTTCAATGCATTCTGCATTATATTATCTTTCCAATGATATATAACATGATGGTACTATTAATACAAAGTAAGGTTTTCACAATTTTGGCCACTATTGTTGTCAGCTTGTTGCCCCCTAAAACTTGTTGCCTGGTGCAATTGCACCACTTGCACTTCTTTAGCTATTCCCCTTGCCATAAAGCACATTTGCACCACTCTTGGAGTCTAGGAGGCCAGTATACGTCTGAGCACTAGACTCTCTGATTCTGTTGCAGATGCACTTTATGCAGATGCACTCCTGCGCTGGCACAAGGTTAACTCCAGGTAAGGATAAAACTGTAGAGATCTGGGATCTATCCATGTGTGCAAGCACACTACACTGCATAAAGACATGAATGCTGAAATCCAGAAATGTGTATCATGTGTACACAATCTACAAGCACTGTCAGATTTTTCCACTCAAAAGGTGTCCAAACAAAACTCTTAAACTTGCCTTTAAGCGTTCCCCATCACTGACCATTCTGAAAGGAAACTGGTATGCACTCTTTCCTAACAATAGCCCTTTAAAACTCATAAGGTCATAATAAGAGCCCTGCTGGATCAGACCAAAGGCCCATTTAGTCCAGCTTCCTGTATCTCACAGTGTCCCACCAGATGCCTCAGGCAGCACACAAGCAGAGGCGGATCTACCGGGAGGGCAAAGCTCTAAGTGTTGCAAGAAGCCTTACCCTGTCATGTAAATCCCTCCTCTCCCTTGCTGCTGTAGCCAGTAAGCAACGCCAAGATGTTGCTTTTCCCTGTGAGGATTGGCTAAAACTGTGCAGGAGAAGAGTGATTTCCACTGCAAGGTAAGGCTTCTTGCAAAACTTAGAGCTTTGCCCTCCCTTAGATCTGCCTCTGCACACAAGATATCTGTATCCTATTGCCACTCCCTTGCATCTGGCATTCTGAAACCAGGAGGTTGCATATACCCATCCCCTGTGATGGACTTTTCCTCCATAAATCGGTCCTATCCAGTTTTAAAGGCATGTAGGCGAAACGCCATCACCACATCCTGTGGCAAGGAGTTCCACAGATTAGTTATATGCTGGCTAAGGAAATATTTTCTCTTTTTTGCTCCTGCACCAAATCATTGCTTGAGATCCAGAAAATGCACACTCAATTCCATTGGTGCTTGCACATACAAGACATTTCCACTTCTTTCGCATAAATAGCCAATGAAGACCAAAAGGGGAACAGAATTCTTTTTCTCCTTTTTACAGTTCTCAACCTACCACATACTTTAGTATATTGTATAGCATAGTATTAGGCATGCAGAACCCATGCAACTGTATTATACCCAGTAAACACAGATATTTTACATTAACCACGCATATTGAATCCATGGATGCTTTTCCTGCCAATCCCCCCATTCTGCCTATATTCCCTAATTTAAATGACATACTGTGGAGAAATTTGGTATGAATCATTTCATAATTGGCTACACTAAAATAATAGATTTGACAGTGCCCCTTTGGTTTCGGCAGCATAGTTCACATTTTTGCCTGTGCAGCATTTTGGAGCATAAAATAGCGATGCCTTTGCCCGTCATTTGTCAGTTTTTCAAGAATCAGACCCCTTTGAACCTATAGCCATGGTTAATGCAAAATGCCTGTGCGGCCGAGACAGTTGCTGGATGATGCCACAAGGACACTTCTGCGAACCTGACCGATACCTTTGATTATCATGAAACACATCACAGTATCTCAAGAACCAGTTCTTCAAAGATAGAGCTGCGTGGCTGATCTGTTAAAGGTACTTTGCCTCTAGGTTCGGCTTTAATCGTTTTCATTCTGTGCTGCTCAATTTGCCCTCATATGTTTCTCCTTTAGATAACATGACTTGTACAAATTCCAACCTAAGCTGGACCGGTAAGGCTCAGAGAGTCTTTATGGCATTTCTTATGGAACAAAGCCTTGGAATCACCACCTACCCTTTTTGCGTACTACCTCTGAGGGGTCCAAAGCCCTATTCTCAAGACCAAAGGGTCAAAAGGATGTGAGGAACCCACTGAGAATCAATGAAGATCAGGTGTTGGCTGGTTGAGATGCATGAAGATCAGGGCAGCCAGGAATGGAAAAGTTGCAATGGCCCAGGGTTCCCTTATTGCAGAGTTCCCCTATTGCCTCAGTACTTCCTTCACTTCTAGTCCCATTGGAGCAGTTGTATGAATCAGCAGACCTCCCTAAATCGAGTGTTCTTTTTGGTTCTGTGTCACTATCGGAGAAAGTGTGATGCCTTGGTTGCTGCTGGTCTGAGAAGATGCAGTTATTGCCACGCCTGATGTCACCGGAATGTCAATAGAAGTAACTTACTAGGTTAGGCCAAAGCGGCATTGTATCCGGTCTCTTGGTGAGGACAAGTCTGATTGTTTGAAGGAAAAGAAGAATACTGATGCAGAGGGAATTACATGTTTTCATCACTTCCAGTCTGTGTGCACCAATATTTTAGGGCAAAGAGAATGAGGGCGCAATCCTAAACTGTGCTGGAACAGGAAGGCCGGTGGGCCTGCACTGTATCCAGCACAGCGTGAGAGCAGGCTGGAGCCTACCCGGGGCATTCGCCCTCTTGCCCCAGGGTAGGCACCGGCCGCCCCCTATGGGCTACTCGGATCTGCACCCACTATATAGTGGGCAAAGATCCAAGCATGCTGCGCGGCCTGGGGACAGGGGTTTGGAAGCAGCCTAATGGTTGCATCCAAGCTCCACCCCTTCCCCAGGCGGGCCCGCCTCCCAGAACACCCATCCCCCGCCACGCTCCGATGTCCTGGTGACATCAGGCTGGAGCCTCCACAAGGCAAGGCCATGTTTGCCCCCTCATGTCGGGGTAGGTGGCAGCCGCCCCAATGGGCCCATTTGGATTTGCACTTCCTGGTTAGCAGGTGCAAGTCCAAGCACACCGTGTGGTCTGAATGGAGGCTGTGCAACCCTGGAGCAGGGATTTGAATGTGGCCTAACGATCAGGGTTATGCATTACCCACCCCCATCCCTGTGCCACGCTGCCCGCCAGAACACCCTTCCTCCACCCAGTTCCGCTCCCCCTCCCACCTTCCCCCCTTGCACAGAAAAGCCCCTACACTGGCCAAACTTGGTCGGCACAGGGGCAGCTTACCGGCGGCTCGCTCAAGCATGACGGTGTCAACGCAGCTGCCTTTGTTGACACAGCGCACCTTAGTGCTGGCGCGAACCCTTACGGCACTTCCATAACAGCCCTGGGCTGATACAGGAAACACGCATCAGGCCAGCAGGCGCCTTGGATTGAGCACTGAAAGATCTTTGAGTCTGCCTACAAAATAAATAATGTTTAAAAATCAGCTTTGGGGGCTATGGTCTACTGTAGTCACAGTCAGAGGTGGATCTACAGGGAGGGCAAAGCTCTCAGTGTTGCAAGAAGCCTTACCCTGTCATGTAAATCTCTCCTCTCCCTTGCTGGGGTAGCCAGTAAGCAACGCCAAGATGTTGCTGTTCCCTGTGAGGATTGGCTAAAACGGTGCAGGAGAGGAATGATTTCCACTGCAAGGTAAGGCTTCTTGCAAAACTTAGAGCTTTGCCCTCCCTTAGATCTGCCTCTGGTCACAGTTATACATTGGTGACACTTTAGATTATCCTGAATTCCCATGTGAGAGGTTGTCCTTTAAGACAATTTGAAGCCAGAAAAATGTTGTCCAAATTTCCCACGTTGCATAAACCTGAGGCCACATTTCTAGCAGACCAAGTAGCAGTTAAGTGGAGATCTGGGGGGAATGGTATGTCGGAGAGCATTTAGTTCAGATAGAATTCCAGCAGAAATGTCCTTGTTAACAGCTGGGAGCACCTGGAACATCCCTTTTCTTTCCACACATTATTAAAGTGTGCGTTTCTATCTTCTGGGGTTTTTTCTTCATTTTAATTGGCACAGCTGGGAGACTTTCTCCCCTCCTTTTAATCCCCCCCCCAAATATATTCAGCTTGGAGACCATTGCAAACGGAGTCACAGGAATGCAATGGAAACACTGCTTCATATACTCTTCGAAGCACTGCAAAAAAAGGTGCAAAACAATTTTACTGGCTTTCAGAAATGTTGGAAATGGAATAAATCAGACTTGTGAGTCTTCGTTCTGGACAAAAGAACAAGAAGTTGAATCGTGGATTACTGTGCATGATGTATAGGATTTAAGGGCCTATCTGTTTCGACTGGCTTTGGGGGAGGAAAGTACTAGGGACCTCTTTTAAAACTTTTTAATCTTTTAACTTTTATGCTGTTTTTATATTTGGTGCTGTTCTACTCTTTTACGGTTGTTCTTCTTGTCCATCTCATTTTAATGGTTTTTTTTTTGTTTTAATGGGTTTTTAAATTTTTTGTAAACCTCTTTGAATTTTAGAAAAGCGGTATATAAATCCAATAAATAAATAAAAATGTATGCACTTATTTATCCATTTGTAATCAGCGGCATTATTTGAATTTTCCTAGAAAGGAGTAGCTAGGTTTTTGAATGATGAAAGCAAAAACATTTTCACTCAATGCAATCAGCAGAAATTTAGCCACTGATTTGATAACAAGCATTTTTTGTTTAGAATTTGCTTGACTCCATGAGCACATCATTGCCTGGTTTTATTCCTCGCATTTTACAATGTTACTTCAGTCTGCAGTTCATTTACTCATGTAGGTCTATATTGTTGTAATAGAGCTCTAGATATGTCCTTTTTGCTTCTGAAAGGACAAACGCCAACCTCTTATGTAAACTCCCACAAACTATTTTCAGTGTAACACAACCACTGTAGCCCTAAGCTACTCTTTGCAAAACTTAGGCAGTTTTTTAAAAAAATTATAAGATTCTTCTTCTCAGTATAGGATGCTGAGATCCAGGATGGTGTAGTGGTTTGGGAGTTGCACTTAGACCTGGAAAAGTTTCCCCACGACTGAATGGTCTAGTCGTGACCGACTAGACCAAGGACAAGCTTCCGTGGTCATGTGGCTGGCATGACTATACGCCATAGCGCATGGAACGCAGTTACTTTCCCACCGAAGTGGTCCCTATTTATCTACTGGCATTTAGGTGTTTTTGAACTGCTAGGTTGGCAGGAACCTAGATACCGTACAAAGATATAAAAATATAACACAGTTCCTGACCACATGTTTTATGTTTTACTGGATATGATCCAAAAGGAAAACTGAAAGGATAGGAATGAGAAAACAAGAAATGTCAGGCACTGATTCTTCCAAAAGTTACATAAATGTATAATGTCCAAGTAGAATGGGCACTGAGAGAAACCAATTTGGGAAAGGAAGAGCAAGATAGCAGTTGGTCCAAGCCAGATGTGTTCTGGTGGAAGCAGAGGGCTAACATCATTTGATGAACAAAGAGCATAAGAAGAGCCCTGCTGAATCAGGCCAAAGGCCCATCTTGTCCAGCTTCCTATATCTCACAGTGGCCCACCAGATATCTCAGGGAGCACATGTCTGCATTCTGTTGCCACTCATTTGCACCTGGCATTCTGAAGTACCCTAATACTAACATAAGGAGATTGCACAACCCATCATGGCCTATAGCCAACAATGGAATTTTCTTCCAGAAATCTGTCCAATTCCCTTTTAAAGGCACCTAGGCCAGACACCATCACCATCTCCTTGGCAAGGAGTTCCACAGATTAGTTACCTGCTGGGTTAAAAAGTATTTCCTTTAATCCATTCTCACTCTCCCAAAACTCAATTTCAGTGGATGTCCCCTGGTTCTGGTGTTGTGAGAGAGGGAAAAGAACCTCCTTCGATCAACTCTATCCCTCCCATGCATAATTTTGTATATCTCAAGCATGTCCCCTGTCAGGTGCCATTTTTCTAGGCTGAAGAGCCACAAACGCTGCCCCAACCCAGTAATCATTTTCATCACTCTCTTCTTCACTTTTTCCAGCTCCATTATGTCCTTTTTGAGATGTGGCGACCAGAACTGTACGCAATATTCCAGATTGCATGCAATACTCCAGATGTGTACTGGAGTGCTCCAGGGAAAAATTTCCATCTGTGTGTCCACTGAGCTGGCAGTATTGCCACCTGCAGAATGTTCCAATGTGGCAATCACAGGACAGTGTTGCACAGGATATGTGCAACATTTGTCACTACACCCAAACACTGATCATGGGGAAGATGGGGCTGGGGGCTCCATTGGTATGTCAGTGGTGGGAGCGGGGCTATGCTGGGCATGCTACCAGCAAGCCTTCACATGTTCACAACCATGTGGGGACCTGACTTTTGTACAGGGCTTACATCTTGTGATGACTGGATTCCCCTGCTTCCCTTTTTCCCCACTCAAGGTTTTTCTGAAACATTTTGAGATCATCATCATAACAGAAAATGTTATCTCTGAATTGCATGTCTGCTTTGACTGGTAACAGAATTATGGACTCCAGTCAGCCCATGTGCAGAGACTGGAATTAATCAACCCAATGAGCATCCAGCATTAGCTCAGGATAGGGTGGAGTACCCAGGTGATCATCACTGAATTGGATGAGGCAGTAACTTCATCAAATATAGGACCAAATGTAGATCTTAGCAAAAATAGGCAGTTGTTGTTGTTGTTGTTCAGTCGCTAAGTCGTGTCTGACTCTTCGTGACCCCATGGACCACAGCACGTCAGGCCTCCCTGTCCTCCACTAGCTTCCAGAGTCTGCCCAATTTCATGTTCATCGCTTCGGTGATACTGTCTAACCATCTCATCCTCTGCCTTCTCTTTTTGCCTTCAATCTTTCCCAGCATGAGGGTCTTTTCTAAAGAGTCCTCTCTTCTCATGAGGTGGCCAAAGTATTTGAGCTTCAGCTTCAGGATTTATCCTTCCAGAGAGCAATCAGGCTTGACTTCCTGGAGGATTGACCGATTGGATCTCCTTGCAGTCCAGGGGACTCTCAAGAGTCTTCTCCAACACCATAATTTGAAAGCATCTATTCTTCGGCGCTCCGCCTTTCTTATGGTCCAGCTCTCACAGCCATACATTGCTACTGGGAAAACCATAGCTGTGACTATGCGAACCTTTGTTGGCAGGGTGATGTCTCGGCTTTTTATTAAGTTGTCTAGGTTTGCCATAGCTTTCCTCCCAAGAAGTAAATGTCTTTTAATTTCATGGCTGCAGTCACCATCTACGGTGATCTTGGAACCCAGGAAGATAAAGTCTGTTACTGCTTCCATTTCTTCCCCTTCTATTTGCCAGAAAGTGATGGAAGTGGTTGCCATGATCTTAGTTTTTTTAATGTTGAGCTTCAAGCCAATTTTGGCACTTTCCTCTTTCATCCTCATCAGAAGGTTCTTTAGGCAGTGGTGTCATCTACTCACCAGTAGATGGTATGCTGGGCGGGACATAGCATGATCGACAGCCCATCCACTCACTTCCGCTTTCTTTGCACTCGCCGCGTGGCTTTCCCTCACCTCGGAGGGGGCGCCTGCTCGCCCAGGCACCTGGCGTGCCCCCCACCCATCCCCCCTGGCGAGCAGGCGCCCCCTCCGAGGTGAGGGAAAGCCGTGCGACGAGCGCGAAGAAAGCGGGAGTGGACGGGCTGTCGATCACGCTAAGTCCCACCCAGTGTACCATCTACTGGTGAGTAGATGACACCACTGTCTTTAGGTCTTCCTCACTTTCTGCCATTAGAGTGGTATCGTCTGCATATCTGAGGTTGTTGATATTTCTCCCAGCAATCTTGATTCCAGCTTGTGAATCATCCAGCCCTGCCTTCCTCATGATGTACTCTGCATATAAGTTAAATAAGCAGGGTGACAGTATGCAATTATAGACACAAACAAATCAAAATAATGCCTGTGTGCATCTAGCTCACTGATCCCTAACTACCTACTGTGGGAATTGGTTTTCTGATTCCATTACACCTTTCCACCACTGGGGAGCAGGTAATTTAGTACATGCAGAATCTCGCTGAGAGATCAGAACACACATGAGAATTTAGGCTTTAGGATCAAGGCTTTAGGCTTGATCTACCAGCTTCCTGGTGGAAGGGTATGTAGTGTAATCTGAAGGCTGGTTTCCAGGGTAAGTGCAGTTAGGGATCAGAGAACTACAGTAGTTGCATATGGACATTATTTTAAGTGTTTATGATAATAATTGCCTATTTTATTTTTGCTAAGCTCCACATGGGCATTTCAAAGCTTTTTTTGTTACCCTGCTTGCTAATTTTTATATTATTTCTCTTTGTGTTAATTTTCCTTACTGAGAGTGCAATTCTAACCTGGAGTTAGGCCAGCACAGTTAGGCCAGCAAAGTTTGGCTGGCACAAGGGCCACCCTAAAATGTGTTTGGGCCACTTTCAGAGTCAGGGAGGATGGTGCATGTCTGTGTAGTGGCCTCTCTGACTCTGAAAATGGTCCAAACATACTTCACTCTGCCCCTTGTGCTGGCCAAACTTTGCTGGCCTAACTGTGCCGGCTTTACTCCAGGTTAGGATTGCACCCTAAACATCTTTTTGTTTTAACTCTTCACATACCAGCTCTTGGTTGATCTCAATCAGAGCTGTCTAAACAATAAATGAAACGAAACAAAACAATCTCAGTCAGAGCCAGTCTTTCCAGTCAATTAGCCTGTACACAGAAGTATACAGAATTTCAGGGATCCAAGCAACTGGGAGAGGGCTTTTCGAAGACAGTCTTTGATTATGCCTTCCATCTTTGGCCTGGGCTGGGGCAGGTTTGGGAGAAGGACAGTGATGTCATCCGGGCGCTCCAAGAACCGGAACGCCCAGATGATTGGCAGCTCTCCGCCCCAATGGCGGAGCCCGGCCACGCCTCCCTGCGCCCGGAATTGCTCCATTTCGGAGCGAACCGAGTGCAGGAGTGGGCGGGAGGGCGCAAAGATGTGCGGCTTCTGCTGCACAATGGCGCCGTTCGCTGCCAGCCCCTCCAGAGGAAGTGGTATGGCGTACTGGCCCGTTCCACCAGCATGCCATCATTGGAGAAGGGCAAGATGTCCCACCACTTTACCTCTTCTATACCAATCAAATGAACTGCTGCTGCTTCTCAAAACCAACCTTGACACTTTGTGAAATAGCAGTCTACAGATAATCTGAACTGCATTGCTTCCCCCTGTGGTTGCTGCTGCCTTGTTTATAATGCCAGCCACAAAATGGGGAGAAAAGCCACCTCCTTGCATAAAATTCAGATTTAACTGCAGAGTCAGTTAACAACACAAAACAAAACTTGCACCTCCCCGTTCTGGCAAGGCCTTTGGACGTTTCAGAGGACTTGATAAACAGCAGTGATAGCCTTGCCTCCCACACGTTTGAGCTTCATCAACGGCATTATGTGAAAAGAAGAAAAAGCTGGCAGCCAAGCAAAGCAAAGGCTAAGGTGTTCCTTGGATGGGTCAAGGTGCTCCAAGTTTCTCTTGCTGCACTGAAATAACAGCAGTTTTTTCTGGCAGGAGAACAGCTCTAATCTCTGACTATTCCAAAGAGGCACATCTGTTCACAGTTATGGGTCAGTGCCCATACAGGAAGTGTAATGTACGGCACACAGCAAAGACGACTCTGGATAGGAGTTACAGAAAAGCTTTTAAAATAAAATCTTCCTTAAGTGAATTGGATGATAAAACAAATCCAGCTCAGATTCATAAAAGAGTTAAAGACTTCCAAATTGATAAACATCTAGCAAATGCTACAGGCAAAAGGAGCAAGATTCCCATCCAGTTCTGCTAGTTAAGCATGACTTGGCTGAAATCCTGATGACAGAGTGAATCATAGAAGCCCAGCAATGGACTTCAATATCCCTTGGGAATGGATGCTCTCAGCTATATTCCCAGCAGCTCTCTGAACCGCCAAAGGCCCCCAAATCAGTCTAGATTCCCCAAATATTTAGCACTCCGCCCCAGAGTTGGTTCACAGATTCACTATCTTCACTTCTGACATCTAGAATCATCAATCCAAGGTCTCTTCTTATTGTGCTTTCATGCCTAGCGCTTAAATCACTTCTCCACTCATGACAGTAAGGTATGATGGTTGTGAGTGTAGATGACAGGCAAATACAGACAATGGCGTTCCTATAGGGGGCAAAACACTAAGGGCGCAACCCTAACCTTGAGTTCGTTCCAGCAGTTAGGGCTGCACAGTTTGGCCGGCACAAGGGCCACTGTAAAGCACGTTTGGACCACTTTCCGAGTCAGATAGGATGGTGCACATCTGTGTGCTGGCCTCTCTGACTCCGAGAGTGGTCCAAACATACTTTACGGTATCCCTTGGGCCAGCCAAACTTTATAGGTCTAACTGTGCCAGCCTAGCTCCAGGTTAGGATTGAACGCTAAATTTTGCAGGAGCCTGAGCTCCTGTGTAAAGCAGCCTCTCCCACTGACCTTCAGAACCGTTCGAGGCTTGGAGAGCAAAACCTCCAAGCCGGCTCTACAAGCTGTGAATGGCTCTGAAGGTGAGGGTGAGGGGCTGCTTTACACAGGAGCTCAGGCTCCTGCAAAACACAG
The DNA here is from genome assembly GCA_029204185.1 of Lerista edwardsae. NCBI lineage: Eukaryota > Metazoa > Chordata > Lepidosauria > Squamata > Scincidae > Lerista > Lerista edwardsae. Next base: position 35,545,069 of record JAJKFI010000002.1, on the reverse strand, counting down.
CATTCCCCCCTCCCATAGGAAAGCCACTAAATACAGATGAACAGGCAAATTTAAGGCATGTGAGCATACTGGCCAATGTAGGTTTAGAAAGTGTTTGCCTCATGTGAAACCGCCCAACATGCTGCACCAGTGTTGGATAGGATTGGGCTGTGAGTTGCAAACCAAACCTTCAGTTTAAATCTCACCCTTGGCAAACCTGTACCTCTCAGCTTCAGCTACAAAATGGATATAATAATACATATCTTAAGAACATTACAGCCCTGCTGAATGAAGTGAGGAGCCCATCTAGTCCAGCTTCCTGTGTCTCACAGTGCCCCCCCAGATGCCTCAGGAAGCACCCAAGACAACAAGATACCCATATCTTGTTGCCACTCCCTTACAAGTCAAATTCAGAAACAGGCTACCTGAGGTTGCATACAGACATTGTAGCTTGTTACCAGTGATGGACTATTCTTCTATAAATCTGTCCAATCCTCTTTTAAAGTCATCTAGGTCAGGTGCCATCACAATGTTCTGTCGCATGGAGTTCCACAGATTACTTTTACAGAGTTGTTGCAAGAATTCCATCAATTCCATAATGCATGTGGAGATCTGTGCACACTTAGAAAGTCCCATACAAATGTTAGAAATAATTATAATGCTTATAATATTTAAATAATGTTTTGGTCTAAATTCAAATATAAAGTTATTTACAGGGACGTGACTGCTCCTTAATTCCATACCTCGCAAAGCTAATCATACAAAGTTAGATGCATTAAAATCACCTTACTTTCTACGAATGGTGCTGTTGAAATGATCACAAAATTTGAACGAAATATGCACACATTCTACATCTTTATTTGACGCAATAGCAAAAATCATCAGAACGAAAGGGGTGTGTGTGTGTGTGTGTGTGTGTGTGTGTGTGTGTGTGTGTGTGTGTTTCTGAATTCTGGAAACCACTGCAACTGCATTAAAACTAAGGCGTTTTTTCCTCATGACGATCAACATAAGAACATCCAAATGATGCAACTGGAGATAAACAATGAACTTTGCCAAGAATATCATTATTATTTTTTTTGCCAAAATTGGCCCAGTTGAATTCAGTGAGCATTTAAAAGCAACCACCGTGTAAACCAATGGACATTATTATTATTTCATTAGGATTACCTTTCTTTGGCAAATCACTTTTAACGGTATACAGGACTGCTGCAGAGGACAATAAGACTACATCAATGCAAGATGCCAGAGAATTGGCCTGCTTAACTACTTTTGAGCATTCTCTGAAGCTTTGTGACCTAGCCACATTCTAGTTGTTTTCCATTATTTTTGCATTCCCATTCTTTTGAAAGCATTATTCCTGCTAACTGAGCAAGAGGCATTTTTCAGGTGGTGTTCCTCTTATATTTAGCATGGGGAGAGCAATTGTCCCTCTTCACCCCTGCACAGTGTCTTTGTGTTGAAAAATTATATATAAATACTATTGATTGGTTGGTTGGTTGGTTGGTTGGTTGGTTGGTTGATTGATTATTACTGCACAAGCAAGATAACTATGATATAATCTTGCAGCCCAAATCTAAACATATTTACCCAGAAGTAAGTTCCACTGAGTTCAGTGGAGCCTAATACTATGTATGTATGTATGTATGTATGTATGTATGTATGTATGTATGTAT
>JAJKFI010000002.1:35531040-35543404 GCA_029204185.1 Lerista edwardsae | reverse complement strand
TATGTATGTATGTATGTATGTATGTATGTATGTATGTATGTATGTATGTAAGGCTATTTCAAATAAAGAGATGGAGCACAGTGGTGTATCTAGAGGGGGATCACAGCACTAAGTTTTGCAAGCTCCCTCTCCTCTTCGAAGCCGTTCGTAACCAACACAACCCCCGTTTTGCTCTGTACGCTGGGAATGACTCCAAAGAGGAGGGGGAGGGGCTGCTTGCCAAACTTAGTGCTGTGCCCCAACTCTAGGTGTGCCTCTCATGCAGCATTATAGGGTTTGGCTAGTGTGCCTGGCAGGCTACTTGGAAACATCACAATCTTATTTACATCTACTCAGAAGCAAGTCTCATGGAATTCAGTGGGATTTACTTCCATGGAAGTGTGTTTGTGTACAGATTTGCACCCCAAAAAATCTGTATGATGGCTATTAGCTGACTATTACAAATGCACGCAGTCCAGAGAGACAAAGATGGAGCAACTGCATAATTTCTCTCCCCCTCCCCACTCCGCCGTCCAAAGCAATACCGAGGATAAAAGTCTGGTTTGAGTTTGAGTCAGAACTGATTCAGAGGGCGTACACCCTTATTCTAACCATGTTTTCTTGGAAGTACTGTAAGTTTCATTGATTTCATCCTCAATATTCAATTTCAATAGTAGGCATTATTGACGGGCCATACACTTGTGGGATGCCTCCTCTCTTACTCCTTTTTCTCCCTTCAACATTTTCTGTGAAGCTTTTGCCTAACCCTTTTAATCCAAAAGTGGAAGTGTGAGTACAGGCAGCAGTTCCCGAACCATGGGTCTGTGGCCCACCAGTGCGTTGCAACCCAATTTTGTGTAGGTCGTGAAACTGACAACAGGGCTGGCCTTAAGCCAATGTGACCAATGTCGCCACACTGGGCCCCACACTTTGCGGGGCCCTTCCACAGCACAGTGAGCAGAGCACCTGCTGCTGCAGCCAGGATCTCTATGAACTATAAGTCAGTGGGGCAGGTAGAGCAAGTTTATCTTGGGCCACCTGCCCCTGCCTGCGAATGGGACTCCTGGAAGCAGATGGCGCTAATGTCATAATGCCACCACCAACTATTTCTAGATGCCGTGCGCAGCAGTACAAATGTTGTTCCTGGTGAGCAGGGCCCCCACAGGGAGGGTGGGCCCCACGGGAATGCCCCACATTGGGCCCCACTGCTCCTGGAGCTGGCCTTAACTGACAAGGCAGAATAGGCTATAAGTGCACCAAGGATTAGACCACCTGTTATTTGTGGGGGAGAGCACTGCTGCCCATTATTGCCACAGAGGCTTGAGCAGCTGGTAAAGTGAACCTTTTTTTTAGGGGGTTCCGACACTAAAACGTTTGGGAACCAAAGATGTCCATGAAATCGCAATAGATTCTTCCCTATCTAGTGCCCTCCCCCAGTGGCTTTCCTACTGGGGAGATCTAAGTGTTGCAAGAGCCTGAGCTCCTGTGTAACGCGGCCCCTTCTCCTTGCCTCCAGAGCAATTAGCTGCTCAAGAGCTGGCTCTGGAGCTGGCTGTGGAGGCAAAGGGGAGGAGCCACGTTACACAGGAGCTCAGGCTCCTGCAACACGTAGCATTCCTCCCCCATCGGAACTCCCCTGCTCTCCCCTTCCTTTATTGTCCCTCATGTTTCTAATTTCCACCAGTCACTCACCCTGGGCAGGAACCTGAGCTTTAATCTACTGTAAAGCACTATAGTGAACCATAGTGTAAAGCACTATGCAAGCTGAAACACAGTACAAGTAAACACATAACACTGAAATGAGAGATCGGGAAATGTGTCCATGTCCAGCAAGACTTTTCAATAAATAGAAATAAGTATGCTGAGAGAAATATCTGTGTTCCAGGGTGGATTTGTTTGCTCAATGACTCCCCACCTAGTAATTTACTTGCTGATTGTTAAAAAAAAAACCCAAAAAAGGCTTTTTAAGGAGTTCCAACACCACAGATGCAGGTGCGACATTTAATCAGTCAAAGCAATTAACAGCTATCTCTGCAAAGGCAAAAATGGCCAATTGGAGAACCAGCTGTATTGGGAATATGCTTCGTACAGATAACTTGGGATGAGCATGTTTATGTCTGGCGTTTACTCCCCTGGTAACAATCCGCTAAAGAATTCCTTCCACATTCTGCCAGTTGGGGACTTACGAACGTATCATTCAATCTAACTGTGCAATGACTTCTGTGTTAATTCACATGCTGCTGGAAAAGATGTAAAAGAGGCAACCAACATGAGGGATGGAGCACCTTCCTTATGACGGAAGGAGGTAGCTTGACATGCATTGTACTATATAATTCTTCTGTAGAATTCGTTGCCACAAGGTGTGGTGCTGGCCACTAGCCTGCATGCAGTAGCGTAGTTACAGGGATGGTGATGCGGTAAGTATTGCAGGCGCTGCTGCATGCAGTGTAAGCAAACCCTCCCATCAGTAGTGGTACCGACTTGATCTCAACTTTGGGGGTGCTGTAGCCAAGCCCCGACATAGCCACGCCCCTTGATGCAACCACGCCCTGATGTCGCCATGCCCCTTGACACAACCACGCCCCAACATAGCCACGCCCCTTGATGCAGCCAGGGAGGAGGGACCAGTGCTCCGGATGCTAGAGAAGGAACCAGTGGGATGCTGCAGGTTACCCACTTCTGGTTAATGCTGGTGACTTCTGGTCCAGTTTCCAGTTGTATCCGGGTGGCCCTCTGAGGCCCTCTGTTGAGTGGGCTCGGCTCTGTGGATGCTCAAAGCCACAGATGATGACCTTGCAGTTAAGGAGGGCCCACTGTATATGGTTCCTTTTTTGTCTGTACAACAACCTGTGAGGTAGTTGAGGCTGAGAGATAGTGATTGGCCCAAGGTCATCCAGGAAGTGTCATGGCTGAGTGGGGATTTGAACCTGGATCTTCCAGGTCTAAGTCCAATTCCTGAACCACTACACCATGCTGGCTGTTCACTTGCCATGGGAAGAGATGCTTTCTATGAAGACCTTTTGGCAAATGAGTTGCACTTTGGCTTCACAAAAGTGGGCTTAAGACCATAGCCTAAAAGGGGGTCCAACCCATGTGCAAAGCAGAGCAATTAACTTCAATGGGGCTTAGAGTGCAACTTAATTATGTTCAGAATTGGGATTCTTAAACATTTGACAAGTCTGTATTTTTCTGAGAGGAGCGAAAACCTAAAGTTCTAACCACATGTGGTCATTAAAGATCCCATGGTACTTTTTACAAGCATAAGAGTGTTAACCCTGATGTCTTGGCTGAAGTCCAATGTGTCTAATTATATCCTGCTAATATTAATTCTCTCTGTAGTTTCAGCTGGTTATGATATTCGTTGTTTCCTGTCCTGGACGGCTGAAGTGTGGCTATGCTTCCCCCCCCCCCCGCTCTCTCAGCTCATGAGTAAATCTTCCAGAAATGATATGAATAATTAGATATAGGAAAAGGAGTCCTAAAGGAGCCCACAAATTGATGCATGCTTACTTAAACGTAACTCACATAGAGTCCACTGGGTCTTACTTCCACATTGATGTGCATAGGACTGAGCCTAAGTGCCTTCAGAGTGCCTATGACTAACTGTTGAGGGTTGTAGCATTACTATATTAAGGAAAGTTATTTCTAGGCTGTATTCATTTTGATCTGAGTGACTTATTTTGAGCAAATATGAACTAATTTCAGTACTTTTCAGAATTTTTTCTTTGCCTTGGACAATCTTCATTTAAGCTAACATCACATTTTGATACAACATGGTTCCCAGTCTGGTAGGTCAAGACCCACCAGAGGAACTGGAAAAGGGGAATATCCTTTTAAGCGGAATGCCCCAGAAATTGGCAGCAACATGATCTCCACGATCGTGCCACGATCGTCCGGGCAGAGAAGGGGCTTTTGCACTTACCTGTGGGCTGCTATGGCTCTCCAGAAGGCCTGGGGAGCCTGTGACTCCCTCTGCTGCCCTTCCTGAGGCTTGAAAATGTTTAGTTCTGAAAAGTTTGAAAAAAACTTCCAGTTTTTGACCTGAAACAGGAAGTGTTTTTCTTTTTTCTACTTTTCACAGCAGTTTAAAGCTGCTTTCCTGGAAATGGATTTTAAGATAGTCGAATGAACAACTTGTTCTGTTGTTGATGTTGTTACTGTTATTGCTATTATTGTTGATAAAAGTTTTCAAAGTGGTTTGCATGGCAATCAGAATGAGAAGAAGGCTCCCTGTCCCACAGAAACATAATCTAAAAAGAAATACAAAGGAGACACCCGGAACAACCCCTGGACAGGACACTATGTTGGGATGAATGGGTACTATCCCTCTGCTACTTATCATCATCATCAAAAATGTTTCACCCGACCTTTCTCCTTTTGTGATACTATAAACTCAAGGCAGTTTACAATATCAAGTAAAACATAAACAATACCAAAATACAGTAAAAGGAAGCAGCGACAAGCTGACAAAAAACAAGGAGAACCAGGCTAGTTCCAGAGACCCTTGTTCAAAAAATCAGCTCCAGCCTTTGGTGGAGCACCAGCAAGAGTGAGACAGAGTGCACTTAAGGCCGGGGAATTCCATGTTTGGGGGGCCAGCACTGAGAAGGCCCTATCTTATGTCATTGCTGACCAAAACCTCAGAAAGTGTGTGTGTGGGGGGGTATGCAGCGATGGGATCTACAAACGACCTGGGGGAATGCTGGGCGGGACGTAGGCGGGACATCCGGGTGATTGGCAGCCCGTCCACGGCGATCTGCAGCTGCCCTGGCCTCGGAGGGGGGGCTCCTGTTCGCTGCGGAGGACGGGTGAGGGTCACGCCGGGTGCCTGGGTGAGCAGCGGTGGGGCGCACTAACCAGGGGCAGCCCTCCCCAGGCCAGGACAGCTGCAGAACGCTGCTGACGGGCAGCCAATCACGCGGAAGCCCCTTGTAAGTCCCGCCCAGCATTCCCCCAGGTCGTTTGTAGATCCCGTCGCTGGGGGTATGTGCAAGAGAACCTTCCTCCTTGATAAATGGATGGTAAATTCATACAGAGGAAGGTCTGTCAGGTCCTTTGGCCCTAAGCCCGTAAGATTTTAATGGTGTAACTGTTGGAAAAGGGAGTTTGGTCTAGCAAGCAGACCAGTCAGTAGAAGGCGCTTTTCCTATGGGTTAATTCCACCACCCAGCTAGTTTGCTGCTATCGAAGAGCTCCCAGGAGCAGAGGCAGTTGAAACTTCAAACAAAAACTTCCAATTTCTTAGAACATCCTCATTTTCTGAAATAGTAGACGCTTCTGTCACTTAAGGAATAGAGAGCCCTATAGCTGTTCTTTGTGTGGGTGTTGGTTCTCTTCAGTAACAGCAGTAGCCTGTCATTGTGGACAATGGTTAGGACAATGGAGAGAGGAAGGAAGTTACAGAATGGGCACATCTCCTACAGGCATCAAAGACAGCAAGCATGGCCATGACTTCTAAACCTGAAGTCATCATGACTAGTAAAGTATGATGGAGTTTTCCTCAATAAATCTGTCCAATCTCTTTTTAGAAAGCATCTAGGTCAGCTGACATCATAACATCCTGTGGCAAGGAGTTCCACAGATTTATATATTCTGGATGAAGAAATATTCCCTTTTGTCAGTTCTAACTCTCCTGCTGGTCAATTTTAATGCATGTCCCTTTGTTATGGTGTTGTGCAAGAATGAAAAGAAGTTCATATTCTATATCTCATGCACAATGTCTCAATCGTGTCAACCCCCAAGCACCTTCTTTCTAGAATAGAGAGCCCCAAACACTGTAGCCTTTCCTCATAAAGGAGGTGCTCCAGCCCATAATCATTTTGGTGGCTCTCTTCTGTACCTGAGACATGGAGATCAGAACTAGATGCAATAATGTGCAATCCACATTCAAATTTTCCATTCAAAAATGGAAAGAAATGACTAAAAAGAAAGACTCAACATCTGGACTATTGCATCTAGTTCTGGTCTCCATGTCCCTAAAAGAATATAATGGAACTAGAAAAAGTCTTGTTCCCACACTCAGCTCACTTTTAGAATCATCTGCCATGATGAAAATGTGTAGGAAAAAAGTCTTTTTAGAATTTTATTGCACAATGCAGATTATTTTAAAAGTGTGCTGAATGTGGGAGTAAGATCAACTAGTTAGATAACCACCATTTGCGCATAACTTGCCTGGAAGAAGGACACTATGTAGTAGTCTGTTCCATGTGTCAATATGTTACTAAAAAGCTTCAGTGGTATATTCTATATCTAGATCAGTGATTTTCAATTGCTGTGTCACAGCACATTGGTGTGCCTTGAAACGTGTGGAGGTGTGATGTGGGAGTTTGGAGCACAGAAGCTGAAAACAGCTGAAACCTTTTCCAGATTGTGGCTCTGTGCCACATTCTTCAACAGAGTGGGCAATGTTCACTAATGTCTTCAGATTGCATGAATAGGTACCTGTTTGAATTTTATTATTATTACTAACACAAGCTATGATCAAGAACCACAGGGGACATAAATGAGGACATTCTAGTTGAAGCAAGGTGGCCAAGACAATCTTGGTTTCTACAACTTCTCCTAATCTAGAGCTGGAAGCTGAAACTAGTCCTTCAGATCTGTTCTAGTTTGGTAGCAAAATCTGAACCTCCTTCATCACCAGACTTCGGCATATCATAACTGTCTTTTTTACAAATATTGGTTATGATCAGGATGGCTTTCAAACATTAGCATTACTCATATGTGTGGGGAAGAATATTCTGACCCACATTCTCATTGCAGATCTACAAGCCTACAGACTGCAAGCCTAGGAACTGTATACCTAGGACTTATGTCATTCCTCTGTAAAGATTCACTAGACCAGTGTTTCTCAAACAGGAGTTGGGACCTGATGTCCCAACCTGATGGGTTGCAACCTGATGTCAGGTGGGTCGCAGAAAGCCGGGAACAGCCATCTTGGAAGCTGCATATCTTGCTCTTGCTATATTCCTTTTGTGAATGTTAACAGTTTGAATTTTCAAGTGAGGGATTTTTTTTAAAAAAAATTGTTTTTTGTTCAATGCTTTTACATACTATTTGGCCCTAATTGTGCTTCCTATCAGGGATGTTTCATTATTGTGCAGTTGCTACCATCTAAGAATGCCAGTTTTCATTCCAGGAGTATCATTTTATTATGTCACAATGACAGCACTTCCTCCTTGATGATCTCACTTCCGACTGTGGCATCACTTTCAGATTAATGACATCACTTCCGGTGGATCCCAATATGAGTGCCATTTTAAAACGTGGGTCATGGTCTAAAAAGTTTGAGAACCACTGCACTAGTCTGCTTTGTCAGGTTTTCAGGCTCTATCTTTGTTTGCTATTTGGAATTAAAAACGAATTCAGAGGTTGAATGATTGATTTCTTCCTGTTCCAAATCCTGCACCTCATTGGAGTCTTTCCCTTCCTCATAACCAGCAGAGGAATAAACCAGTCAAATCACTGGACATTTGCTCTATCAAGGGTTTGTCTTTCCTATTCATTTCTTGTTGCCTATATATTTCTTGTTGCCATTACTTCAGTGAGATTATGATTCCTTGAGATGTGATGATGCATCACTCATGATAATCCACAAGGATAACGTACTGTTAAGACTGACTCTTAAGTTCCTACAAGAGGTGGCATCTGCTTTCAGTGTTACTCAAGGCCAGATCACTGCAATACTATATATTGCAGACTGGTATTCCATCATGCAAACTTCTTTTTTTCTTTCTCTTTCTTCATCTGTTTGTTTAATAGGGAACCTGAGCAGATCTGAAGTAATGGCAACAAGAAATTTATGGGCAGAAGATTTAGCCGAGAGGGTTAATGCCTCCGTTTGCCCGGAGATAACAGCTGAAGATCTCAAGGTCGTGAGCTCGGGACTGCCGGAAGTCTCTGCGAGCAGCAGACCTTGGAAACTGCGGCTGATTACAAGCTGAGTTTCAGCTGCCTCGTGGGAGGAGGAGTGTGCTGAAATCAGCTGCATCTCTGGTGGCAGCAGGGAAGCCTCATCAGCCAGCAGACGACAGACGGGTGGCTAAAGAAAGAAGGCTAAATCCAGAAAGAAAGATCTGTATGAGTGTGGTTCTTGGAAGATAGAACATTCTGTAAATTGTAAAAACCTTTGGGTTTGTGAGAAAGTCTGCCTGTGTAAACCGCCTTGAGTTCAATCATTAGAGAAATCTAGTGATCTTAAGAAAGGCGGTATATAAATAAATGTATTATTTTTTTTATTATTTATCTGTGAAATTTGAAAGCAAATCGCAACATTGTGGTATTGTTCTTTTTGTTGTTGTTGACCCTTGGTTGGTCCTAACTCTGTTGGTCTCAAGACCTCCCAGTGCCTGAAGCTGTATATCAAATACTGCCCCCTTACCTAGTGATGTACCAGGCTTCCACTCCCTGGATTGGAACAGGAAAAGGACGACTTTGACACTCTAGCACACCACTCTTTTCTTCCCACTTCCTCTTCTGCTCCATCCCCCTCTTCCAAATCAGGGAGTGGAGGAAATGGAGGTGAGCGCCCACAGTCAATCTACTACCAGAGGCGATCACTTGGCTTTAGGATGACCACCCCATATAAGAACCATATATATATATATTTAGAAAATCCTAATGTTTGGAGAATGAGGGGTAAGCTCTAGTCTAAACATTTATCATTTTTTTTAAAAGCAGTATTGTTGAGCTCTGTTTACATTTTACAGTAGCCTTAACACAAATATGGATCATATTGCGTGTGGTTTTCTTTTTCATGAATAAATTTTTTTAATTCATGGGAAAACCAGACATTAATGAAGGGGCTTTTTTTTTTTGTCTTCTTTATTCTGAGCTAGTCCTTCTATCAGTCGCAAGGTCCTCCAGGAACGGTATAGTATCCTTGGCCCACTGGCACCTCCCTGTTCGTTAGCAAAGAGTGGAAATGAGGCGCTATCTCTAAAGGAGAGAGGCAGTTTTGTTTTCATTCGCCAAATCAGTAGCCTTGTTTTCAGAACAAAATGTCACTGATGGGAATAACAGTTCCTTTTGGTGAGAACTGAACCAGTTCGCTGTGTAACAGGCTGTGATAAATGTCGCCTTTGTGGTTTGACCGCACCAAAACAACTTGGTCTTTCCAAGCAATTAAAATGTTAGTGCTGTAGATGGAGGTGGAAAAAAAAAACACCCCTGAAATCAAATATAGATAAGTGAATTGCAGCTGGGGCAGGTCAGATTCACAGTAAAGAACCTGAACCACAGTTCCATGTGAATCTAAATAAGGGTGGCTTCAGGACTGATAACAGGAGGCACCAGGGACATAGTCTTCCACGCTGGAATTTTGATCTCATTGACATTCCATGGGCTTGCCTTCTCATCTTTTCCAAGAAACTTGGCAGTTAATATATTTGTTCCATATCAGTATCTGACTGAAGCAAATGAGATGGGAGTCATGCAGAAGGAGAACTGCTCATATGACAGGGACTCTGTCTCTATAACCTTGACTCATCCGGGACACTCACGATGGTGTGCTACAAAATGTATCCTAAACCATAAATTCAATTCATTGGCAAAATAGTAAAAAGAAGTGAGATGCGTGGCCCTGTGAAATTCTCTTCCAAACATTGTAAACTATATACTTGGAGATCAGATAGCCACTTGTCAGCCCGAATATGAAAAGCCTCACCTTTCAACAGAATGGGACACAAAATTAGAAGGTCTGAACTGCTCAGTGGCATTCCTAGAGGCAGGGCCAGCTTTAAACAATGTCATCACATTGGGCCCCGCACGATAGGGGGCCCCGCACCAGCATGGTGAGCATATTGCCTGCTGCTGCAGCTGGAGTTTCTATGGGCTGTAAGTCAGTGGGGCGAGCAGAGCAGTTTTGCCTTGGGCCCTCCCACCGTCCCCTGCCTCCGAACTGCCCCAAATGGGCCTCCAGGAAGCAGTTGGTGGTGACATCATCATGTCACCACAACCTATTTCTTGGTGAGTGGGGGCCTTGCAGGAAGGGTGGGAGGCCCTGCGGGAATGCCCCACATTGGGCCCCGCTGGTTCTAGGGTCGGTCCTCTTAGAGGGGGAGAAATGCTAAGTTTTGCAGGACCCTGAGCTCCTAGGTAAGGCGGCCCCTCCCCTTTGCTCTCTGAGCCATGAATGGCTGTGAAGGACAAGGGGGAGAGAGCACTTTACCCAGGAGCTCAGGCTCCTGCAAAACTTAGCATTTTGCTCCCCTTCTCGGAACGCCACTGGAACCACTTTCAGTTTGTGTGAAGTTGTCAGCATGCATCTGTAACTTCTGATGTCTTGAAAATGCAGACTGAAAAGCCTCTGGAGTCTCCTATGATTTGTGTCTGGATTAGAGTCATTGAATTCACCAATAAATAATTTTTTATGCATTTTCATATTTTTGGAACTTCTACTATACGGTACTCATGCTAGAGTACCAAATTATGATTCAGAATTATTCTTTTAAACTGAATGGATGCACTGGAATTTCTGTTTAGAAAAAAGATCCCATTGAGTACAGTCTGCAAAATGTGTTTGCAGCCCACTCCCACTGAACTCAACCAAGCTGAAATCATTTTTGATTAATTCCAATTGTTTTGCTTGTTAGCAGGCAGAACGGAGACAAACTTTTGCTGGCTTAGGCAAATGGATTATTTCCACCAAATGGCCAAGTTCCCCATGGAAACCATCACCGTGGCTTTTCACAATCTCTTCTGAAAGTGTACGTAATATACAGATTTAAAAGGATTTAATAGTCACTTTCCCCAAGCAATTTGTGGAACTGCAGTTCTGTAAAGGAGAGGACTAGGTTAGCATCCTCACCGAATTATAATTCTTTGGTTCTATGGAGGAAAATTGATCAGTATGAAACCACTTTGTAGTGTAGAAATACTCTGCTACTTTTCTGAGGGCGCAATTCTGAGGGCCCCCTTTGGCCGACGATGGTGGCTTGCATCGGCACAATGGAACCAGCGCCGATACGGGGCACCGGCCGGCAGCCCTGCGTCGGCGCTGGTGCTGTTGGGCTGACAGTAGCAGTAGCGTTGGCCCAAGGGCACTGGCCCAAGGGCGTGCTACACCACTTGTGCGCCAGCCAAATTTGGCTGGTGCAAGAGCAGTTCTGGGTGGGAGGAGGGTGGGTGGACGGGGGGGGGGAGCGTGCATGGCCTACTCCTCTCTCCCACCATGCTGTAGCCAGTAGCCATGCCAATGAAGCCTGCAGTGCATGCTATGGTGGTGGTGGGGGACTAGAATGCCAATTTTTTTTACTTACCCTTCAGTAGCCTTCTGCTGCCTACTGGTCTCTGGATCCACATTAGCTATGTAGCTGGGAGAAGTCCGAGGAGAGGAAGGGGGCTGGAAAATGGCAGAGAGGATCCTCCATGTGCCTTTGCTGCTGAGACCCTGCCCTCTCTCTCCACCCTCCCCCAAACTGCCCATGGCCCACCAAGTCTGGTGCATGGGCAGCACCACTGGCCATTTCTGCCAATGGCTCTGTTGCATGTGACCGCAATGTGGCTTTCACACCGCCACAACACGGCCTATGAGAGCTGATTGTAGGACCTGCTGCTGTATGCCCTTGATAGGACTGGGCTGTCTGTCTCTGACATTGCATGGTTAATATCCAATACGCCCTGCAAGAGCATAAAAGCCCTCTGAGGTAGTCATTATGTTTTGTGGTCTGTAGCTCCTCATTGAAATCTTGCTTCTAGTGGGGAAAACGGAGTCCTGAAGAAATAGCTACATCTCAAGAAGATTTCTGAAGTCCAAGGACATCTGCTTATGCAGGTATGAGAAACACCACCTGTCCATACATATGCATGCATCAAATTCACTGATAATCTTCAGCCTTAAATTTCTGTGTGAGACTCGTGTTAACATTATATTCAAGAGACATTAGATCATTACCTTTATTTTAGTTAGTTTCATGCCTGTAATGGTAACATAAACAAAGGTGCTGACATGAGCTGCAGTTTAAACCGGTTCAAATTTGAATTTGACTTATGATTTTCATCAGGGAAAAAGACTAAACAGTTTAAACTGATTAGATTTTCTTAAAGTGGCAGCTAAATATAATGAAAGCCAGTTGTGGCTTTTTTTTTCCTAAAATAAAAAAGGAAAAGGAAAAAAAAGAAGAAAGAAAAGGAGAGAAAATTGAATATCTTGAAATTAATGACTGACTGGTCTGCATGTTGGATTCCTTTCTTATGAAACAAAGAGTTAAAACAATTTCCGTTTCTCACAGGCCCTTACCAGGTAGTTTCAGTCTTCTAATTGATAGAGGATGTTTAGGGTTCTTTCTCTTTCTTTCTTTCTTTCTTTCTTTCTTTCTTTCTTTCTTTCTTTCTTTCTTTCTTTCTTTCTTTCTTTCTTTCTTTCTTTCTTTCTTTCTTTCTTTCT
>JAJKFI010000002.1:35511895-35522386 GCA_029204185.1 Lerista edwardsae | reverse complement strand
ATACATACATACATACATACATACATACATACATACATACATACATACATACGTGTGTGTGTGTGTGTGTGTGTGTGTGTGTGAATGGCATTTCTAAGACAAAAGACTTTTAATTCTAGGTGGAAAATTAAAAATAATTCTGGAATACTCTATCTTAATTCTGATTTCTTTTTGTCAGAACCATTGGGAACAAAGGACTAAAAGTCAACACAGCAGAGTTAACTTCTGAGCTGTGTGCAAGGTCTGCTTCTAGAAGGGATAGCTATTTACCCTCCACAAAGAAATGTAGTGGTTGGTCGGTCCAAGGACCTTGGGAATGTTAAAATGAGTCTTTTAACAAAATCAATACATTACACATTGTATTTTGTTCCTACTATGCAGCTAAGCTGGAACAAAACACACTTTATTTTTGAATGTGAATTTCATGACACTGCGCAAGACCTTTGATATATTTCTCCTGTTCAGTTGCTTGCAGCAACTTTAGAAATAGCAAACCAGAGGAAAGTCAAGCCTCTTCTTCAGTAGTAGAACAGCAGCATTAACTGATAAAGTGACAAAATCAAATGGCGAAACAGCAGAGGGGGCAGACCTTCTCCTCCACTGTCCCTGGGCGGTCCATTGGTTGGGTGCACAACTGATGTCAAGTGGGTCGTGGAAGGCTGAAAGCAGCCATCTTGGAAACTGCAGACCTTACTCTTGCTATAACCCTTTTGTGAGTGTTAACAGTTTGAGTGTTTAAAATTCTCATGTGAGGGTTTTTTTTTTAATTTTGTTTTTAGTTCACACAATATTTTACATTATTTCTTACATAAGATTACATAATATTTTATCCTAATCTTGCTTTTCTGTCAGGGATGTTTCATTGTTGTGCAATCTCTGATGTCCGAGAATGTCAGTCTGCATTCCAGGTGTGTCATTTGCTTATATCACAATGATGGCACTTCCTGCCTCATGATGGGACTTCTGGCCATGACATCACTTCTGGTGGGTCCTAACATGAGTGCCATTCTAAAAAGTGGCTCCCAGTGCAACCCACTTTTGAGTGGTTTGAGAACCACTGTACTTAAGGTATGGTTTCTTTCATTAGTATTCTGATTTATATATGCACACTTTCACAGATCTTGGTCTTCATAATTTCAACACTAATGCTTGGGACCAAATGGGTATAACTGATGGACCCATGACAGTATACTGGACTTTTAAGCCATGTTGGTTCCCAAAGCAGAAAAAGGGGGGAATATGGCTTACAGTGGGCTACAGCCAAGTTTTGTCCTATGTCACTTATATTCAGCAGTGTCATGCAGCCGGAATGCTGGGCGGGAGGAACGGGTGAGTAGCAGCCTGCCTGTTGCATACCGCTCCGTTTCGCCGTCTTCCCTGCCCCCAGGGCGGGGAAGACGGCAAAATGGAGCGGTACGCAATGGGCAGGCTGCCGCTCATGCGTTCCTCCCGCCCAGCGTTCTGGCTGCATGATGCCACCGCTTATATTCTTTTGGGGTGTTCAAGAAGTTATACAATTTCCTGGAACACCCATTTTCCTCAGTGTAAGATATTCAACAATATCCCTGATGTCCCCTGAACTCAGTGGATGGATGGAATATACTGTTCCATCTTGACTCATACCAGCTTGAAATATGCTGTTTTCATACTCACCAACCTCCTGTCCTCTGGTGAGAAGGGGAATCACATTTAACCCACGAAACTACTCTTGACAGCTCACTGCAGTGTGTGCAGTATACGAAGTAGGAGGGATAAGGATGACTTCAGTATCAAACAGTTACCATCTGTAGACTGTGTGTCACATATCACAAAGTGTAATTGGAAGGACAACTGTGACCATGGTCAGAGCTCTACCTAAAATAGAGTGTTTTTCCACCTCATTTCAACAGCATGTGCAAAGCAGACCTGCATGATGTAACTGGAAGAGAAGACTTTACCTAAAATCCTTTGGGATTCAAATCCACAGGTTCTTCTTCTCCCATTGCGATTCTGTAATGGAAATGACTATCTGAATGCCTAGCAGTCGCAGACCTACCATTGTGTCCATGGGGGCAAAAGCCCTGGGTGCGATGCTCCTGGGGCGGGAGGAGGGCAGCGATGAGGCGCCTTGCCTTGCCTTGCCCAGAGGCAAGCGGTTTCAGCCCTCCCGCCCACTCCTGCTATCGTACAGCTCTGAAATGGAGCCTAGTGTGGTGTGGGGGCAGAATGGAGCGATTCATGGGGGCAGGGAAACAACAGAGGGGGCGGACTGCCTCCTCCTCTGTCCTTGGGTGGCCCATTGGCTGGGTCCGCAACTGATGTCTAGTGGCCTTGGTCTTTCAAAAGAGCATACAGAGAGAGAACATACAAATCACAAGTATTGTCAGATCTCTTGGGCTTCTCCCATTGTTATCCACATTGCAGCCTCCCTAGTTTTTTCTCCCTAATCCAAGCTTCATTGGCTATATTGGAGACTACTCCCAAAGTTCTCCTGGGTATCGAGAATGGCTTCCTGGGCAGCCTGGCAAAGTTTACTTGGAATTTTCCACAAAGCCTTATATATTTGAGCCAATGATGTCCATCATAGACTTGAATGTAGCTGACACCTCTCCAAGACCAACTCCCTAAAAATAACATGGCCACAATGTCTGTTTGTTAAAAGCTACACCATGCCTGGGATAATGTCTGGGAGAATCCATACTTTTCTCTAAAAGCAGCAGAATAAGCACAATATCTTGCATGTATTTGCTTTATTACCTATTTGAAAGACGACAGCTGCTGCTTCGGTCCACTAAAATAACTACTCTTCAAACTTAGTGTCGGCTCCACATCTGAGTTTGCTTAGCATGTGATTGGGTACATTTCTAGCAGGTTTCATGCTTGTATCACAAAAGGAACAACTGTGATGTAAATGAGTATCTATATATATTCTCCATCAACTTGACAGCCATTTTAAAAAAGAATGGAAATATTCAGAACTGCTTATAGCTGAACATATGAAATTATCCAAGAGAACATCTCTGCCCATTTTTTACTGTAGGTGTAGGCAGTTGTTTGCTAGGACCCTGAAAAGGTAGGGAGGGGCACACATGTACCCCTGCACACGTGGGCTTCAGCATCCCCACACACAAGAACCAGGAATCCTTGGTAAAATCTACAGGTGAGTTTTTATATATACAAGTATATCACATGAAGGAGGCAGCCTGGAAATAACACCCTTTGCCCTGAACATCTTTTCCTTGAATCTCAAATGTTTTGAGCCTAACTGTTTATGCCATGGTAAGGAAAGCACTGTGTACATTTTCAAGGGTGAGAATATTATTTTGTGTGAATGTTTTTTCTCAAAATGTCTGGGTGGTAAAATGAGATTAGGAGGGCCCACTGATAAAAAGCCCACAATAACACCCAAAGGTCTCTCTGCAAGCCAAATAAAATATTCTGGAAACAAATTACATGCATCCTCCGCATCCAATAAACCAGCGTTATTCAAACTGTGGGTCGGGACCCATTTGGTGGGTCGTGACCTAATGTCAGGTGGGCCGCGGAAAGCTGAGAGCAGCCATCTTGGAAACTGCAGACCTTACTCTTGTTATATTCCTTTTGTAAGTGTTAACAGTTTTAATTTTCAAGTGAGATTTTTTTTTTTAAATTGTTTTTAGTTCAGTGCTTTTACAGCGTATTTTGTCTTAATCTTGCTTTCTGTCAGGGATGTTTCATGGTTGTACAGTTCCTACAGTCCAAGAATGCCAATTTACATTTCAGGAGTATCATTTTATTACATTATAATAAAAGCACTTCCTGCTTGATGATTTCACTTCCTGCCACAATATCATTTCCAGGTTAATGACATCACTTCAGGTGGGTCCCGACACAAGTGCCATTCTGAAAAGTGGGTCCTAGTCTAAAAAGTTTGAATAGCACTGCAATAAACTGTTTTGCTCTCTGAACAAACTCAGACTTTGCTGCTTCTTAATCAGACAAATTCCATGTTTCTTGCTACAGGCTGCATTCCTAGCAGTGGAGAAACTAAAGATGTACTGAAAAAACATCTGATTAAATGAATATATAGATCCTGTCTTTGTTTTAAAAGAGAAAAGAAAAAGGAGGTTACTCTTTGGAATATTACCAAATGATCTTTTGAATCTCAGAGTAAGCTGATACTGTTCAAACTTTTTTTTTCTTTTATCATACACACATACATTCTATTAAAGGAGCCCCTTGACATAGAGTTAATCTAAAGAAGATTTGAGTGCATGATGCAATATCAGCTGCGTTTGCATAACTCATTTTTGTTTTAATTCGAAATCTCAAGTTTAGGCTCAAATTACAATTTTGGAATTCAAAGTTTTGGAACAAGGCTGGAGTGAGTTGATACAAGGTGTTTTTCAAAATGAAAATAAAAAAAATAAAAATCTTGTCAACTTTATAGGCAGTATTTTGGATTTAAGAGGCTAAAAGTGTAGTATTTACAAGTTATAAAATAGCAACCTTTTTATATGTATGAATCTAGACTGAAAATCTAATAGAAAATTTGAAACTTACAAGTCAACATAATTTATCTTTCATGCACAAACAATTGAAACCATGCAAAATCCATGTTCTTCTTCTGATCTAAAATCTATTTAAGAATAGTCCATTTCCTGAATTCCTTGGGAACAGAGAAACAGATTTAAAGAAAATAAAATCAGATTGGTTTACTTAAATAACTATAAACTCTATTCCGGGTAATGTTTTATTTACCAATGCACATGTTTCATCTCTCTCTCTTTTTCTTCCCCTCTCCATCACCTAATATGCTCTTCCCTGCAACCAACCCACCTCCATTTGGAAGAATGGTGAAAATTGTATCTGATGGACTGATATTTTTAGTACCCCAAATAGATTGCATTATTATAGATGGTATTCCCAGGGTGTCTGTAAATGCTTTTACTGTGCAGGATGCCTCCCATATAGTATTGTATCAAATTTTATTCATATTAAATGCTGAACATATGCTTGTTTTCCATTAAGGCGTGTTTTTTTTTTGAACAAAGAATATGTGATATAAATTGAATCAGCTCTTTGTGATTTCCTCTTTAACTTTATTTAAAGAGTCATTTGGAATCAATAAAAAAATCTGAACTCAAAAAAAGCATGTGTCTTAGTGCAAGGTTTTCTGTATTCTCTATTTATGGATTTTCACCTAGCATCATTACAAGGACCATACTATTTTTAAAGGCTTATATGTAACCAAAAAATGCCATGGCTACAGTCCTATACCCACTGCCCTAGGAGTAAGCCTCAGTGAATACTATGAGATTTACTTCAGAGTAGACTCGCCTGAAGACTGCCCTATTAGTCCTTTAAATCCACTTGGTACTGTTCTGCAAGCTGACAGATTGATTGTTATTTTTGTTGTTATTTTATCCAAAAACTCCTATTCCAAGAGAAATATACAGACTCTTGAAACTTGACATGCAGAGATATTTCCCTTATTAACTGAAATCTCACAACACCTGCAGCAAATGGACAGTGTTTTACAGCTGTTTTATCATACAGTCCACTGCTGTTTTGACAAATCTCTGATCATACACATCCAGACCACAATTGAACAGATCCAAATAAATGTCCAGGTGATTTTCCATTTGAATACATCTATCATATGACCTAAAATACAGCGTTCTTAAAGTGACCATCAGTGACTGCTGTGACGAGAGTCAGGAAGGTATAGTGATTCTGGTGTTGGACTTCAGCCTGGAAGATCCTGGTTCAAATCCCCGCTCAGTCCTGTGTGACTTTCCTGTGTGACTGTCTCTCAGTCTCCCCAATCTCACAAGGGCGTTGTGAGGACAAGATGAGGAGAGGGACATCATCCTGAGTTCCTTTGAGGAAGGGCAATATAAAAATATGAAAAAATACAATAAACAAACAAACATGGTATTACAACTTGGCTGAATATTTAGAACTTGGCTGATTTGGTTGCTGGCTGTGTATTGATGGCTCCAGCAATGATTCGCAGGGCACAGTCCTAACTTGGAGTTAGGCTGGCACAATTAGGCCGGCACAAGGGCCTTCATAAAGCGCGTTTGGACCACTCTCGGAGTCAGGGAGTATGGCGCATGTCTGTGTTCTGGCTTTTCTGACTCTGAGAGTGGTCCAAACATACTTTACTGTGTCCCTTGTGCAGGCCAAACTTTGCTAATCTAACTGTGCCGGCCTCACTCCAGGTTAGGATTGTGCTCTCAATGTTTGTTTTATTGTAATTTTATTGTGACTGTTTGCTGCAACTCTTTTTGTGTGTTTGCCCAGAGAATAGAGTGGCAGAATGTTTAGAAATAAGTAAATAAAAGTGCAGAAAAATTATGGATCTGTTTCCCATCTAGATGACTATTTTGTGTCGAGAAGACCAACGAGGGGAAGATGCCAAAACATTTATACTCAGCAGTATAAATGTAATTGGTATGCATCAAAAGCTACACAACGTTTCAGTGAATAACCCATTTGCTCACTACAGCTTTTAAAATGTACATTCCTCATCGGGATGAATTACCGAGTGTGGTTTTGTGTGCATGCATGCATCAATTCTACCTGTATCAGTTTCATTCTTTGAGTTTTCTTGGGAAGCATCTCCTGGTAGTGTAGTTATTGTCCTTTCAATTCATTAAACTGAGAGCTACAAAAAGCCAACCCAGTTGGAGGGTACACGAATGCTTTCAAAGCATCAGTGAAACCAAATCTATTTTATGTTTGCTTTGGGAATAAAAATGGAAAACAAGTTAATTTCAGATGAAGCATCCAGTCGTCCTCACCTGCCTGGTTTAAATGCATAGAGTCTACATATGGGATACCTTTGTTTTAAACATCTGTTGTGAGATTAAAAATAAGATTTTAATTTCTGGCATGCTATTGATGTACGGAAAAATAGAGGATAGAAAGCATTATTAGCTATCTGCTAGTTGACAAGAGGGCAGGATTAGGTTTCTTTAAGGGAATTACACTTTTGATGACCCCAGTACATATAAAACATGTTAGCTAATGGGGGTGTGGAGGGGGCAGATTTAAGTGTTTGATCAGGAAATCCTGCATGAGCATATTGATATTGGATGGAAATTTGATTAGTAACCTTAGTGACAAGGGGATCAGATCCTCTCCCAACACACAATCAGATTTGGCAGGACATACATTTTTATCTCTTTGAAGGAAAGCAACATTTGTACAGAATCAAGAAAGCGTATTGGATAATATAAAAAGTTGTCACATATTGAAACCTGAAAATCACCTTTTTTATTTTTGTTTGGAAATATGTTTGCAGTTAGTCTGATTTAAAACATGTACATATATTTTTAATCAGACGCTTTCTACTAAAACATAAAAGAAATGTATTTTTTCAAGAAAAAGCATCCCCTCCAAGGAACTGCTATCTTTTAAGTCTTGCAATACAAAAGATGGTCAGAAATAAGAGGAGAAAAAGGACAAGACCTGTTCTAATGCTACGTACTGGAGGAAAAGTTATTATTTTGTGGGTCGCTTTTCTATATCAGTGGCATGGGGCCATCCCACTGGTTAAATTGCCATTCCTAGAGTAGAGGGAAGAACTGTTTCAAGTTTTGAAATCCTGTTTATTTTCTTAACTAGTTAAGAAATGGTATCACACTTTTAACTAATGTGTTAAGAATAAATAGCTCCTTGTTTTGATAGATAGGTGTTTTATTTGTATTTAATTTGGAGGGAAGCTAATATTAACTATAACAATCACAAGGCCCCCATGGTTTGTTTTGCTGAGGAGCACGTATTTAAAACAAGCCCCTTCAGCTTAGCTTCACTTGCTTCAAGAGAACTGGACCCATCTCTGCCAAATGAAGATCTGACCTCATTTATTGTGGCAACTCAATTTAAGCCTCTGCAATGCTGCCTTCTTCATAAGACAAGACTGACAGTTGAAAAGACATTTAAGAAAAGAAAAAAAAGAATGTGGTTGAGGGCGCAATCCTAACCTGGAGTTAGGCCAGCACAGTAAGGCCAGCAAAGTTTGGCTGGCACAAAGGACACCGTAAAGTATGTTTGGACCACTCTCAGAATCAGAGAGGCCAGCACACAGACGTGCGCCATCCTCCCTGATTCCGAGACTGGTCCAAACGCGCTTTAGGGTGGCCCTTGTGCCAGCCAAACTTTGCTGGCCTTACTGTGCCAGCCTAACTCCAGGTTAGGATTGCGCCCTCAAACATTCTGAATCCTACTCCAATAACGTTGTAGGACACATGGGCGTGTTTTCTGTTGACTGTGATCTACATACGACTGAATCAAGAATCTGTCAGACTGATGAGTATGATGTATCCTTAACATCTGCATTCTTGAGCTATTTTGATGGTCTTGGGCCAAACTATTTTCTACTATTTTAAGGTAGAGTAAGTGCCAGAGTAAGGGCAATGCAGCTCTGAGTTAAGAAAACAAGCATTCCCTTATCTTGCTAACCACAACCCAACTGCAGAATGCAGCACTTGCCCCATTGGCACAGCTATGTCAGTGCTGGAAAGTTGGTTAGGATTGGGCCCTGTGTCTTTCAGAACATCAAAAAAGACCTGACTTTACACTCACCCAATTCCATAGTGTGAGATATGACAACTTGTTACAGTTTTAGGTCTACGGCAGTCTAACCCTATTGAGAATACCACCCAGCAGGGCTAAGCAGGCAGCCAGAGGTCTCCTCGGGCTAAGGAAAAATCATGGGCAGATTTGAGTAGTCCATGTAGGGCTTTCAGGAATGAGTGGGGTGGTGGTGGTTGGATGCTGCAGTCATACCAGCCCCCTCCCAGGCCTGAATCTCCCCCTGGGCTGTCTCCAGCCCAAAACACTGCTGGTGGCACTGGCCTCCGCACAGCTGCAACGTGTTTGCTACTGATGGCTGGCATAAGATTGGGCTTTGGGTTAGTGGGGAAGCCCGTAAAGGCTCCACCCCAGCCAGGTGGACAATCGCCACCCCCCCACACTGGCTTCCCCTAGTGCTGCCCTGGCACACACACACACAGACACACACACACACACACACACACACACACACACACTATGGCAAGCTCCATTTTGAAGCACTCCAAGCACAAGAGTGGGCAGGAGGGCCCAACACCACTAGTCTTTGCAATGGTGGCAGCTTGAGCAGGCGAGTGAACAGTGGAGTGGCAAGAAGCCACTCTGGGTGGTGACAGGGAGGAAGTCATGGCACTGTCCCCTGCCAAGTGGTGCCCAAAAGCATCTGCCCCCCCCTGTCCCCACTAGGTTTACCATTGATTGGCAGCAGCCAATCAGAGTTTCAGCCAGAGTTTCAGTGAAGGGCCTAAGCCGAGACCTTCTGCATGCAAAGCACATGCTCTAAGAACTGTGCTCTTGTGTATCTCCTAACCAGTGATGTCATGCAGGGGGAACGCGGGGGAACTCAGTTCCACTAGTTAAAATTAGGGCTGACTCTGCCCACTTCACTCTCCCTCCTCCCCTCTCCCAATTCCTCTGCAAAGAGCTTTTCTTCTTGGTTGGCTGGCACTCAGAGGGTTAAAGGGAGCGACTCCGGATTCCTAGGGGGGCGAAGGCAGTGATGTCATTCAGGCTCCGTGGCTGGTTCTGGGTTCCCAACAAGTGCCAATCAAAAGTGAGTTCCTGTTCCTAAATCATTTGAATGACACCACTGCTCCTAACCCTGGATTCTAGAGCCAACCTCCTTTCTCAGCATCCCAAAAAGTGCAAATTACCACATTCGAAACCAGATGGGAATGAGAAATGTCTAACCAACTGTAGCCCAGTGGTGACAGATAAAAGCACTCATTAGTGTCGCATCTAATAATCTAAATAGTCTCTCCTGGTCTGCACTAAGACCTCAAGAGCTGGAAGCAATGTGGCTGGGTGTCTGCCTCTTAGTTTTCATACTATACCGTGAACCACATGTATAGTTCCGTCTCAGTTAGTGCTGTGCAGTATCTTCGGGACAATTAGGATAATCGACACAAATATTGCAAGAGCTGAACTGAGAGAGATGCTCCTGAATCCCAAAGGTCTGAGAGGAAGAAGTGCCCACTTGTCCCCTTCTTAGCTTCCCCAACTCCCTAAAGACAGAGTAAATTCAAGTTGTGATTACAGGGAATATTTAGGAGGTTATGGAAAACCCATTTACGTGGGAAGGGGTGCTAGAGCACAGGGGTCCCTTCGCCAAAGCTGGCCTGAGGACCCAGCACACTCCATCCCTACCTCTGGCCCCCACTCCTGCAGTTGGCAAGTGGAGATGTGGCTTTTGTATTGTGACTGTTGAGGGGGCTGAAACTGCGACAGGCTATGTTAAGGTTGTTACTTCTGGTTTCTTTGGGGGCTCTTTCCTTGTTCTTTGTGGTTGCTTTGGATGTGTTAAAAAAATGATTGCATTTGTTTTATGATGTTTTTATTTATTTGTTTGTTTATTTACTTACTTCCTTATTTAAAAGTTAGATCCTGCCTTTTATTTCCTGAATCATCATCATCATCATCATCATCATCATCATCATCATCATCATCATC
>JAJKFI010000002.1:35480289-35508943 GCA_029204185.1 Lerista edwardsae | reverse complement strand
TATTATTATTATTATTATTATTATTATTATTATTATTATTATTATTATTATTATTATTATTATTATTCCTAGTCCTTTAGCTTCACAACTAAGGCATAGTCGGACATGTTCCAGCTGATTGGGACTTGAAAATCTTTTTACTATTGCTTCATGCTGTCATCTAACATCATCTATACTTATATCTTTATCGTCATATTCATACTGCATTGTAAAAATAGACTGATGCTGCTGTACTAGTAGAGTGTTTATTTACACTCCAGTGTTGAGCTGAAATTTCCACTAACAGTGCTTGAATGGGATTTGGTTACGACTCACTTAAGTCACATTGATTTCAGGGAAACATGGAGCATGAACTGATGCATGTTTATTTGAAACCAAATCCTACTGAGTTCATTGGTATTTATGGTCAAGTAAGTGTGTGCTCCAGTCATAATAATGGCTAACTATTTTTGTAAACCACATAGATTTCAATGAAGCCCATTTTAATCTGGCCTAGCTGCTTCTGCGGTGGCCGTAGTCAGGATTGCCTTGGCCCAGCTTGGGTTGGTACACCACTTACATTCCTAGAGAATGCAGCTAACCATGGCTAGATCGAGCACATGCCTTAGCTACATCATGCTTGAATTACTACAATGTGATGCATGCATGTGGGGCTGCTTTTGAAAAGTGCCCAGAAACTAGTCAAAATGCAGCAACTAGGCTGTCAACCAGAGCTGATACTGCAATGTTGTCATTCCTTTATTACAGCAATATCAATTGGCTCTGGATTTGTTTCTTGGTCCTGTTCAAGGCGCTTATTTTGACTGCCATCTGTTGAAGCTTTTTGGACAGCTTGCTGAAGGACCACCTCTTCATTCCCTAGCAGCCCAGTCTTATCCTTGGCCAGCCTACAGGGTGTAGCACTGATGCAGCCTCTGCCGTATCCTGGGTGCCAGCTGGAGACCCAGCCAGCAGGGAGAGGTAAGTAACAAAAACTTATACTAAACGAAAACGAAACCCTCCGCTGCTTCATGGTCCTCTATGGGCCTATTCAGATCTATGCCAGTTCCTTTGCTGGTGTAAATCTGAACTATTATAAGGGTCAGGTCAGACACAGGATGGAAACTCCGCATCCCATGAATGCCACTGCTGCCAAGATCTGCCCTGACCTGCCCCTGATCCACCCCAGCCAGGCCCAATCCCTACCCCGATCTCCCCCTGCCACCAACCTACCTGTGCTGATGACTGGTCTGCCACCTGCTGTGGGCCACAGACTGTCAGAGTAGTTACAGTGATGGAGTCCACTTGATACAATGGAGGACCATGAGATCATCTAGCATATTGTGTGGATAGGATTAGACCTGCCAGATTTTCTATGGAAGAATCTCCTTTGCATCTCACGAACATCTGAGTTGAAATTGGTTGGGGCAGAAGAGGGGGATATTTCTGTGGCTACTCCTAGGTTATGGAAAAACCTACTTAGGGAAATCTGACTCCCACCTCTTTTATGGGTTTCCATCACAAAGTGAAAATTTTTTATTTCTAGAGAGGCATTTCACTTACGCAGTTTTTCATCTCCTTGGCCTTTTGGGCTTTAAATCATTTCTTAAATAGTTTTCTCTATTGTATCTGTCTCAGTACTGTGTATTGTCTTTATGGTATTTTATGTTTTCATGATGTTGGCTGTCTTGAAGATTTTTAATGGGACAGTGAGCTTTAACACTTCTAATAAACAAACTAATATGGCTGCCTTTATCCAGAGCAAAATATTGGATATGTTTAGGCTCAGACTTTAGCTTATCTGGCCTAAATATCTGGAGCAGTTATGTCTACATAGCCACAAGCAGTTTCACAGTTGCAATGTTTTCTGTATTTCCCCTGCTACTAATTGTATTTTCAGGCAATTCAGCCGTTGCATTTATTTTCATAACATCTGAAATATTGGTAAGCATTTTGATAAGCATAGATTTTGGACAATGGGCTCTGTTGCAAGCATATTCATTCATAGTTGCCTTCTATGGGGAGAAAAAGAACAATAGCAATATTTTACACTTGCTACTCATAGTATACAAAAACACCACTTTTACTATTAGTAATTTCTTCTGCTATGGATATGGCCAGGATTCAAATTGCTGCTTTGGGTGAACCTGCAGATGGATTTTTATCCATCACCATCACTACTCATGAGTCGTGAGTGAGTGACTACTCATCACTACCCAAAAAAAGACTGCTTTTGAACCTATCCATGTGTCTATGAAACTGATGATGTGGTCCTTTGGAACTTATCCATGAATACAGAATTCATGCTTATCCATGAATACAGAAAGAGTAACACATTCTAACCTTTCTGCCCCTGCTATCCGGGAAACAAAGTGTACCTTTGAAAGCTGTATCCTCCTATATTTTTCAGGGAGAAATAAACTATCCCTCGTTATCCCAGCCTAGTGTCTTTTCTAGTGACTTGTTGCTGGTGTCTGTATCTCTTGTTAAACTGTGAGCTGTTTGGGGCTAGGGAACCATTTATTGCTATATTTTCATTGATATCCCATTTATTGATATATTTTGCTTTGTGCCATTAAACCACTTCTTGAACTATTTTTTTGTTGTTGAAAAGCAGTCTAGAATTTCTCTTAATAATAAAAAATAATTCTTCATTTCAAAGGACATAAATTTTGGAAATAATTTTCTAAAATATAGAAATTGTTTTAGTTTGTACACGGAAATAAAAAGAAAGTGAACATGTTCATATCAAGGCCTGTACAATAAAACCCTAGACATGCCAGTGGAATTCTATCAATAAGAAGATGGCCTGCAAATGTCCAAAAGTAGTGTAGCATAACACTGTAAATAAATGTAATGATGCATTGAATAGTATTATCTATATGATGGCTTGCGCTAGAATCGGACTGGTTAAAGCTCAATGAGATGCATAATTTCTTCCCTGATTTTTAATGGAACTCAGATCCATTAACTTGGATTGTTGTTTGTCTTGTTTAAATTTCAGGCCAATTGACAGAAGAGCCCACTTTTTACTTTCATTGCAGATTGAGAATTAACAATCCAGCTGATTTAATTCAGCACATTTCTTTTTTAGGGAAATGTCAATGTCACAAAAGATAAAATAATCATCAAGAAACAACACTGGACATCAAAAAGTTGGAACTTTATCATCATCATCATCATCATCATCACCATCATCATCAAAAGTATATGCCCAATTTGAAAATATGTTTTGACACTTCATTCACCAAATTTTTCAGTGGCAAAACTAGTTTTTCCATTCAAAATGTAGGGGATCTTGGCTTCCCAATGCAACCTTCTGCTTAACAGCTTGTCCAGAGCTAAAAACATTATAGCTCTGTCAAAATTGTCAACAGGAAAACTTTCTTCTCTGTTTATAAAATCATTTCATACTGTTTATTACAGCAACACAGTCACTGTTTTCGTCTTATGCTTAGCAACATATTTACATCGGTTTAGGTTTAGCTAGAAACTGCTGGCTCGGGATCTGCAATTTATTATTTGCAGTAAAAGATCAGGTCCAGAGTTTAAATGTCCCTAGTTGAAAGTTTATACCAGTCAGGATAGAAAATTATTCTCTATGCCTAGGTTGAAGTACATTACTTCTTTATTGAATTAATTATGATAAGGATCATAACTTTAAACTAGGGGTGAGGTGCTGGCTTTCTATGAGGATTGCTTGAAGCAATTTTCATCTGAACATTTTTGTAGAGTTATTGAGTCTGGCAGGTCTGAACTTTATGAGAGAGTAACTCACTCCATAACTTAAAAGAGGTTGGACATTGATCCAGGCAAAGGTTTACCATATCCCGTGTCTCTACCCAGAAAAATTTGCACTGCATACTGAACAAATAACTGCAGAACCAAATGAAATACATCGGATAGTGTTTTTGTTTTTTTCAAAGCAAGCTGGCCCTTTCCCAGCGAGATTGATCAGAGAATTGCTTTAATGTGACATCTCCCCTTCTTTGTTCAGCATAGTAAGTGGCTAAAAAAGTTCTGAGATTCAGGATAAATTCCTCCCTCGTGTGAAAAATAAAATACAGGCGTGCTCCACTCCAGTATCTACCATTTTGGTTATCCACAGATACCACGGATCCTGGGACACCTATGAAAAAGAAAGGGGAACATTGAACAGATCTCTTTTTTTTACCTTGTTGCAGCAAAACCACTGATGTTCCCCTATCTTTTAAAAGGCATCCCCAGTATACACGGTTTCAGGTATCTATGGAGGGGCCCGTAATGGAACTCCAGAGGATGCTGGGGCATGCCTATAGTTCTAAAACAACAAAGGCACGGATTCCTACCTCATCAGTTATGAATACGGTACTGCAGGCAGATCAGGATTGTTAGCCTGCTTCTTAAGCCGTGTTTTGAAGGTACCTGCCACACATTCTGTGAACCAGTGAAAAAGGGTGTACCCCGTGCCTGTCAGAAATTAGGGACAATGCTATCTACAGGACTCAGGGGAAGGCAATGTCCAGGAGGTAGATGACTTTGGAGACTATTTGTATCAGGGCCTAATGCTGACAGCCCCTAGTGCCACTGAAATGAGTGTTCCAGTGGCGGCCAGCCTGAGCTCTCCAGCTTGTTGCCTTTTGCAACTGCCAGAAAGTGCCTAGTGCCACCGGAATGTTTGATATAATATGAATATGGCACTTTTCGGCTATAGCAAAATCCTGGAGCACACAGGCTGGCTAGTGCGGGAAGTGGCAAGATCCTGTAAGATCCTGTGGCAGCAGATCCTGGATGCCAACCAGGCCAGTTAATATCATGCAGGCAGTGGGATGTGAGGTGAGCAGAACTGAGCAGGGAGTGGGCAAAATGCGGTGGCAATGGGGGCAGGGAGGAGGGTACATTGGGACCAGGTAGGGGTTGAATTCAGCAGCCGCCGAATCTAACCCCTTTCCCAAGCTCAAGCTACCTTTATGAAGGTAAACTCCACATGAAGTTACTCTAAAGCAGTGGGTTCTCAAATATTTTAGCACTGGGGCCCACTTTTTAGAATGGCACTCGTGTGGGGAAGTGCGGTCATTAACCTAGAAGTGATGTCATGTCCGGAAGTGATATCATTGAGCAGGAAGTACCGTCATTGTGATGAAATCAAATGACACTCCTGGAATGCAAACTGGCATTCTTGAACGGCAGCAATTGCACAACCATGAAACTTCCCTGATAGAAAGTGATTAGTAAAAAATATTACGGAAAAACACTGAACTCAAAACAAAACTACGAAAAACTCACTTGAGAATTCAAACTGTTGACACAAAAGGAATATAGCAAGAGTAAGGTCTATAGCTTCCAAGATGGTTCCTCCCAGTTTTCTGTGACCCACCAACATCAGGTCGTGGTCCACCAAGTGGGTCTCAACCCACAGTTTGAGAAACACTGCTCTAAAGGTATCACTGGTGCAGGTGCAAGTAGCCCTACTCAGCCAACAGGGGCTTACCCCAGGACAAGGGAACAAATGTTCTCTTCTGAGGCCCAAACACCCCCCATATTCACCATGTGGGAAGTTTGGTTTGGGCTACTCAACCTTTCCTTTTGTCTCCACAACCTATGGAAGTGTGCCCCTACTGTGCTCTCTCTCTCTCTCTCTCTCTCTCTCTCTCTCTCTCTCTCTCTCTCATATTCTTGCCAAAGGGCAAGAGCTCCCTCCTTGATCTTCTTCAGTCACGGGTAGTGTGGAACTTATGCCGTAAGTTCACACAAACATCAATGCAAAAGGAGAAGCTTTAGGATTCACTGTGAGGTTTCCTTGAAACCTTTTAATAAAACCTCTGCTCCAATTTTATTGTCAGGAGTAAAATAGCAGGGGGCGATAGGGGGTAGAAAGAAGTGGAAAAATGATATTCCTCTGTGTGACCCTGTGTGACCCACAGCCCTTTTTCCAGCAATGGCAAACCACTTTCCCTGATGAGATCCCGGTGGCTGCCGCGGTGCTCATAGGATGCAGTGGTAGCCATTTTGCTACTGATGCTCCTCTGGGCACTGGGCAGCCAGGTATCAGGTTGTGATTGTGCTGGAACAGAAGGGAGCAGCATGGAAAAGCAAGGAGCTTTTTAAAACTTGTTTGGTCTTTTTATTTTACTTGCTTTTTATTTAGTTGCTGGGTCTGGTGAGGCTCTGCCTCCCCTGAATGCACATCACTGATGGCAATGCCTCTGCTGGCCACATTGCCATTGCCACATTGGCCACATCTACACATTCAGCATCTCTTTGCAGAAGACAAAATCTCTTTTCAACCATCAGAGTTCCAAATCACCCACATTTGGGCCATTACAAGGCAAGCTCAAGGTGCAAACTGCAGGCGTCAGGTAGAAATCAGAAAATATGAAAGTGACAGGGAGGAGAAACAGGCTAAAACAAGACGAAGAGCAAAATCTTCACCTGGAGTTAGGCCGGCACAGTTAGGCCAGCACAAGGGACTCTGTAAAGTATGTTTGGACCACTCTTGGTATCAGAGAGACCAGCACACAGATGTGCGGTGTCCTCCCTTACCCCGAGAGTGGTTTAAACACGCTTTATGGTGGCCCTTGTGCCAACCAAACTTTGCTGGCCTAGCTATGCCAGCCTATCTCCAGGTTAAGATAGAGCTGTAAGAGGCACCAAGGCAAAATGTCCCCACCTCCACCTCTGCCTGCTGCTGCTTCTCCAGGTGGGACTGAGCCCCTCTGCCTCACAGAAGCAACTAAAGCCACCAACTGTCCTGTGAGCCGGAGCAGGAACCATAGGAAAAGAAGCCGACAAGGTGGAGGACAAAAGACTTGTCTGGATGACCAAATGCCACATTCCGAGTATGGACACTTGTTTGGCTACCCCCATGTCAATGCATTCTCTCATTCAGGGCCTCTCCTGAAGAATATATTTGGAGCTCTCACACCACAAGTCTACCCATTCATTCCTATGGAGGAGGCAACTCCTTCAGCACAAATGCATGCATGGAACGTTCCCCTCCACTTAAACTGCCTTCAGCGTGGCAGAGGGTTCTGTACAAGTGCACGTCCCTGCGCTGACGGAAAACAATAAGATCAAGTGATGGCCTTTTCCCCTTTCATCTTTCATCCAACAGATAATAGTTTTAGAAAACATTTACATTTTTAGATACTTTTTTGTTTTGCTTTGTTTTGCAAACTGTATAGACTCTTATTGATCTACAGTTGGGGACCCAGCCAAGGAGCTGCTCTAGGGCAAAGAACAAGGAGCCCCGCCTCCTCTGCTGGCTCCCCGCCCCTTGTGCAGCATCACCACGCCCCCATGCCATACCAGGCTCTATTTTGGAGCCAAACAGGGGCAAGGGAGAGTGGGCAGGCCAAACACTACTCACCCAGCTTGTCTCTGTGAAAGGAGAGCCGCCTCATTGCCACCCCCTTCTCACTCTACCAGTGCGGCGCTCAGGGCATTTGCACCCCTTCATAATGATAGGACCATCCCTGTTGCTCTAGGCTGGCCAGCTCCATACTCCAGCCCACGGGCCAGATCTGATATCCATCCAGACCCATCAGCTTACTGTTCAGCCAAGGAGCCTTCTCACCGTGCCTCCAATTGCCCCTGAATTTTGTGCCGGCGTGCCGCTTCCAGGTTTCAGCGTCCCAGTAGGCTTTGCACCTGAATTTTCGGACAGACACAGCTGGCCAGCTCGGCGCAAAGTTTGGGGTGGCCTTTCTGGTGCACAGCAGTCTCTTGTAGTCTCTTGGAGACTGCTACTCTATGCTAATATGAATTTATCAATTTATTTTTTATCTAATACCATAACAATTAAGCAGGAAAAACAACCAAAAGTCTCAGAACACCCCCAAGTCCAACCAACCATCCTCAGCACAAATCTTTGTGGACCACCATTCAACTGTGAAGTTTATGCTGAAATAAATTTATATTTTGGCATTTCATATTTTACATTAAATTATGTTTGTACTTCTGAGGTTGCTGCTATTATTTAGAAGACATTATTGTATTCAATTTGTGCAGGGGTCTTATTGACTAATGATTTGTTACAAGAGAGCAACTGAAGCTAATGGATTGCCCATATTAGAGCTAAAGTAGACTCAGGTCTCTTTTGTATGAACAGCTGAAGTTGGTCGTGTCAACAAGATGGAACTTGACTCCGCAGAGGCTGTAGCACCCATACAAATAGAGTGTGCAATGTTTTCAGAGGATATACACATACAGGGGGTATCATTAGCATCTTAGAAGTGGCTGATGGATAACATCTGCCCTATATCTCATCTATTTAGAAACAACCACCCAACATGTATCTTTTGAGCTAGATTGCATCCAGTGCATGCAACTCTAGGTGCTACTTAAAACAGCTGACACATCATTTGATAAAAGCATGCACTGCTTGTGGTCTAAGCTGAACACAACCCACCAAACATATTGTATATTGTGGCTTGCCATGTGCTTACTAAACCTTTCTCCTTTGCTGTCCCCAGCAGGTAATTCAACCACTGGGTTGCTTAAATCCACAATAATCTGCCATGCATGGATGGAGATTGTGTTCACATTGATGGGTTACAACTTGTGAAGGCCTAATTTTATAGGGGGAAATAAAAAATAACAATAAAGATATTCTTCTTTATTATTCAGGGTTGCATTATATTTATTTTACTTATTTATTTACAATATTTCTATCCTGCCTTTCCCCCTGAAGGGACCCAAAGTACCTACCCCAATCCACAGACCTTTACATAGGTTGTATGAACACAACAGTATGCATGGATTTTTGCACATTCATCTGTTGGACAGATTATTGGTGCTGATTGGGGGGGGGGGGCGTTCCCAGAAAGTAGCTTAAGATCAAGAAGGGAGTCTTTGTTCAAAAAGTTGGGAAAACGTTGGAACCAAAAAGTTGGAAAAGCAGTAAGAGAGTAAGGACGCAATCCTAAACTGGAGTTAGGCCGGCATAAGCTAACCCAGCAACCTTTGGCCAGCACAAGGGCCACCATAAAGCGTTTTTGGACTACTCTCAGAGTCAGGGAGGGTGGTGCATGTCTGTGTGTTGTTCTCTCTGACTCCGAGAGTGGTCCAAACACGCTTTATGGTGGCCCTTGTGCTGGCCAAACTTTGCTGGCCTACCTGTGCCGGCCCAACTCCAGTTTAGGATTGCGCTCTAAGAGACACAACAGGTCAGGGGGCCAGCAAAGATTTGGGCAAAGCACTTGGGCAATATCATGATCTAGTGATAGGTGAAAGGTTGTCATATTGCATTAAATTCCTACAATAAGTCTTTCTTTGAGGTGTAATAATACAGTAATGATTGCAATTGAAACAGCCTTGGCTTTCAAGCCTCTTGAAAATCCACTTTAAAGAATGGAGGAGAGATGACCCTCTTCAGAATGCCAGAGCTGGTCAAGAAAGGATGTGTCCCACCCAAGTATATAACTGTCCAGCTGCTATTAGAGGAAGGTCCTGTTCCAGGTACTGCAAATGAATTCAGTGTGTCTGTATGTCTGATAAAATCAACTGATAGACTGCCCTTTTTCAAAGGCCTTATCTTGAAGTTGTTCATTTGACTTGAGTGGGATTATTCCATACCACAGGCTCTGATGGTTGAAGTCCTTGGGGAGCTCAAAGTGATTGTGTATCCAAAGGGCAACCTCAGAAAGGTCTGTGTGTTCTCGTAATTAAATTCTTAGCTGTGGAATGAAAATGGAGAAATCGTAAATGAACCAAGTATCTGTACTTTGGTAAAATTTCAGTGGAGATCTTGTGGCACAGCTAGACACAATGAAGGAGACCTTTGATCAAGATCCTGCAGATTTTTAAGTTTAGAGTGGCCAAAAAACTAGCGTAGGGTTTTTTACTCAAAAAACTAGGGTAGAGACTGATTTGGATTAACAATGCAGGGTGGATGGGGTTCATTTTCCTCTTATGCCATTTTCCTGAATAAAATAACTATTTGATTTTGGGTAGGGGGGATACTAAACAGGTTGATATTTCAATGGCCCAAGACCATTTAGTGTCACCTCCCCTCCATCTTGCACACTGCCATCTCACTCTCCTTTACCTGGTGCCAGGTAACTATCTTCCTACTCCTCTTCTGTCTGTGCTCCATGGAATTGGAAGGAAGAGGGAAATGAAATGGACAAGGAGCTGTGAAGGAGCAGAGTAGTCATGTGGTGATTTAGAAGTGGGTAATCATGTGGGCGATTTGCATGGTTGCGTCTACATAAGTGCAAGTAGCTTTTGGTGGCAGTCTTGCTGCAATGGTCATGCATGAATAGAGAAGGCCTCTTGCCTTGGATGACTATGGGCGCAATCCTAACCTGGAGTTAGGCCGGCATTGTTAAGCCAACAAAGTTTGGCTGGCAAAAGGGACACTGTAAAGTACGTTTGGACCACTCTTATCTCTGAGTCAGGGAGGATCGTGCACGTCTGAGTGCTTCTCTGACTCTGAGTGTGGTCCAAACATATTTTACAGTGTCCCTTATGCTGGCCAAACTTTGCTGGCCTAACTGTGTTTGCCTAACTCCAGGTTAGGATTGCGCCCTATGCTACTGCAGTTGTTCTAGTGCCACCGACTCCTTAGGCATTGCAGCACTACTTGGGCTTCCGTTGAAAAGATGCAACACCACAGCATTCTGCATGGGTCTGGTGTAGCACCTATGAGCAAAGGCATTCTGGCTTTGAGTGACAGGACTGCATGGCTGCAACCCTAAACATCACTCGGAAGGCCTTTATCTTCAAGCCAAGTTTACAGATTTCATACAGGCATTATACAAACAGTGTAATGTTCCCAGATAAACACACGTTACTAACAAAAATATTTGCTCCATTTCCTTTTCCTCACTGCATCAGCTTCATTGTCGTTTACTTACAGGATGAATACCTCTGTGTGAGTTAAACTGGTCTCAAGGCACCAGCGGCCTTTATTAGGCTGTGAGTTGAAATGTGCTGTGGTGGGGAAGTAAATGTAGTGGGAAGCAAAATGGGCATACAGTCCTTAGCTCAGGGTACCAGTCCAGCTGTAGGATCCAAATCACTGAATGGTGGGAGATGTGCACTATCAGTTTCACCACATAGTCCTCAGTTCCAGCTATGACAGCTGAAATCCATGTCACTATGAGCCCAAACCTGTTCTCCCCACTCTACCAATGCAGCGCTGCCAAAATTGCTACAGCTGCATCTTGCAGGGAGGGAGGGGGCATTTGCAGAGGTCTCCTCTGGGTAAGGAAACAATCGTTCCCATCCTGGGGGGAAGCCTCTGCAACATGGGGGGTCAACTCAAGACCTGCATTAGCTAAATTGCTGGTGGAGGTCTGCATGGACCCACACTGCAGGATTTGGGGGTGGGGTTAGGATTTCGTGTCTGCTGCTGCTACCAAACTCACCCCCCCTTCCTGGGCCCACTCCACCATCACTCCCCTCCCCTCCCCCTTGGTCCTGTGTCACCCGAGAATGCATCGTGGAAATGTTGCAAGCACAGTAAGATGCTCCACAGGCAGGAACTACCCTAGATGAAGCTGGTTCCTTGTGCCACCACCAGCCAAACTTCCAAAGGTTCTTCATTGCTCCAAGAAAAAAAGAAAGATTATATCCAAAGCAAACTGGGTTTCTTCGTATTGTTAGTTATGATACCATTTGGGGCTGCCCATTTCGCCTATTTTGAGCACCATAGTGGAAAAACAAAGGTATTCTCCTCAATTTTATCTCTTATCAGACAAAGGCGAATGGTTGAAGAAATGACCACAGAAGTCATGGGCAAAAGTCAAAGATGTAAAACACCCAATGTATGGTATTTGAATGCTGCATACCAAGAGATGGTCGATTGAGTTTTCCTTTGGATGTTTGTTACACATTCCATCCATCTTTCAGGGAGCTTATTTGATTTCTCTAAATACCAGCACTGTACTGTCAGTGATTATGGAGCAGTACGTTCTAGGGAAGCTGTGAAGCATGCTGGAATGTCTGGGCTCATTTGGGTGCATTCTCTGGCTTGCAATATTATCTCTCCTGGTTCTAGGGGCCTAACAATAACATGGAAATGCTTCAAAGAGGGTCATGAGAATAGCTATCCTAAAAGTGGGATAGAAGTAATCAGAAAGAATTGAATAGATATATCATAAAATGGAATATTATAACTGTGTGATCATTAGGAGGACCAGTCTAGAGTTCGTAAAGCCAGAGTGGACATTGTTAGGTGGTACCCCATCCTGATTCTGATATGACATCACAAATTTTGGTTTTGAATGTAAACTATCTTTGAGCCTTAATGTGGAACTGCTATTGGGGTTCCACAGTTCCTCAGGGCGCAATCCTAAACTGAGTTAGGCCGGCATAAGCTAAGCCAGCAAAGTTTGACCAGCACAAGGGACACCGTAAAGTATGTTTGGACCACTCTCAGAGTCAGAGAGGCCAGCACACAGACGTGAGGCATCCTCCCTGACTCCAAGAGTGGTCCAAAAATGCTCTATGGTGGCCCTTGAGCCATCCAAACTTTGCTGGCTTAGTTTATGCTGGCCTAACTCCAGTTTAGGATTGTGCTCTCACTTACATTCAGGGCTGGCCTTAAGGCAGCCTGGCCAATTAAGCTGAATCATGTCCTGTACTTTGGCCTGCACTGCCATCCCGGCCAGCTTGGCATGGAATTATCAATGACAAGTGAAGTGCTGTTTCAGGTTTCTTGTCCATTTGGTCGGAAATGGGCCTCCTGGAAGCAGTTGGCAGTGACATCATCACATCACCACCAGCTATTTCCAGGTGCAAACATGCGGCAACATTAGTCAGGCCTTAAAAGTCAATGTGGCCTATGTCATCACATTGGGCCTGCCCTTTGGGGGACACCTCACTGGCGCAGTGAGCGAAGTGCTTGCTGCTTCAGCCAGGATCTCTGTGGGATGTAAGCAGTGGTGGGATTCAAATAAATTAACAACCGGTTCTATGACATCATTTGTTGTTGTTCAGTCGCTAAGTCGTGTCCGACTCTTTGCGACCCCATGGACCACAGCACGCCAGGCCTCCCTGTCCTCCACCAGCTTCCGGAGTTCGCCCAATTTCTTATTCATTGCTTCGGTGACACTGTCTAACCATCTCATCCTCTGCCGCCCCCTTCTCCTTTTGCCTTCAATCTTTCCCAGCATGAGGGTCTTTTCTAAAGAGTCCTCTCTTCTCATCAGGTGGCCAAAGTATCATAGCCAGAGCCAAAAAAAAACCCAAAGCCAACCAAGGTAAGCGAGTGGGCAGGGCCCGGCCATTTAACAACCGGTTCTATAGAACCTGGGCGAAAATCCCACCACTGGGTGTAAGCCAGTGAGGCAAGTGGAACCAAGCGTGGCACCACAAGTGGCACCAAGAGTGGCAACACTCTTCTCGCCATGGCTGTGTGGTGAGTGGGGGGGCCAATGTGCAGACTACAGGATGTGCAATAAAATAGACATCACCCACAGAATGTATTCCATATATCAGTAGTGTAGCAAGAGGGGATAAAATGCTGCAGGAGCTGCAACTCACCGTATAAGAAGCTCCTTCCGCTTGCCATTGGAGCCATTCCGGGGAACACATAGGAGAAGACGTTTGGTTGGGTAAGCGCCTGCACGTTGCTGTCGCTGCTCAGAATGGCTCTGACAGCAATAGGAGAGGCTGCTTACATGATGCTTTGCAGCGCTTACAGTACTTACTATTTTGCTCCACTCTTTCTACCCTACTGCCACGTATCCCTTGCTGTTTTCCACTTCTTAAGCAGTGCATGCAAGGAGTCTCAAGGGAAGGCATCTTAAGTAATGGATAGCCAGACAATAAGGGCTGTCATCAACTACAAAAACATTTCAACGGACAGACATATTACAGACCGCACACCTTTGTTGCCTGAGCAAACTCAGTGACATTTCAAGTGTGGTGGTCACCCCCTGTGAATAGCTCTGTGCTATTAGTTTTTCCCCAAATGATTCTGCTCCCTTCTCACATGCTGTCTAACTGTGCACAAAAAAGAAAAATGGTTGCATCTGGCTGAAACGATCCAATATCAGATGATTTTTCAACTCTCCAGCCATGCACAATGCCAAATAAGTAAATCTGCCAGACCTCCCAAGAACACCAGAGAGATTCCCCCTCTTCTGCTCTCTCTCTCTCAGGAACAGTAAAAAGAGGTGAGGAAGATAAGATCACTTCTTATCTTACTGGGGTGCCCTTCATTCAGTTCCATTTTCAAAGGGAGAACTGCATCTCAGGACTCGGTGTCCTCCGGGGGGTTGTGCCCTTTCACTGTTCTACCCCCCTAAAAAAAAAATTTGTGTACAAATGTAACATGTAAACTATAAAAGAAACGAAAATCACCTGAACCTTTTGAAATCAAAATGAATGCAACATCGGGCTGGAAGCAAAGTATTATGATCTATTTCTCTCATTTTAGACCATTTTAAACTCACTTTCCCCATAAACTGCAACAGCTTGCAATTAAAATTAATTAATTAATTACAAACAGCAAGCAAAAAATAAAACATGAACTAATCAACAATCAGAACCAAAACCAGTAGAGCATCAGTTAAAACCATAGTTATAGAGAATAACTAGAGAAACCCCCTCCCCAAAATCAAATGTCTTGTAGAAAAGCTTCATCAAATGCTGGAAAGAAATTTGGGTGGCAGCCTCCAGTGGAGAGGGTTCCACAGGGCTGAAGCCACCATCCTGCTCCTGGCAGATGCCCACCTCACTTCATTATGCACCAAGCCTGACCTTAGATGTAGAACTGAATGGCGTGGAGGAACATAAGGGCAAAAGAACCCACACACCACAGCCGTTGATTTGGAACATCTGCTCTTAGCCACCATTACTGAGAAATAGTAGCGAAGTTACAAGGGGCAGTGCAGTAAGTTTTGCAGGTGCCTCAATGCTCCATGTAAGTTGACCATCAGAGCCATTTCTGTTGCTGCCCAGAATGGCTCTGACAGCAAGTGGATATGTTCAACCAGATGGCAATGATGGCAAAAGGAAGGGAGTGCTTACATGGCTCATTGCAGCACCT
Source organism: Lerista edwardsae (assembly GCA_029204185.1). Classification (NCBI taxonomy): domain Eukaryota; kingdom Metazoa; phylum Chordata; class Lepidosauria; order Squamata; family Scincidae; genus Lerista; species Lerista edwardsae. The sequence goes on along the minus strand of JAJKFI010000002.1, from coordinate 35,493,984 downwards.
GCAATACTTACCACACCACCCTCTATAGCTATGCTAATGCTGAGGAATTATTTTAAATGAAATCTACATAACTCACATGAACAACAGCTGGGAGGCTACTTGAAATGCTCAATAAGTTGCATTCAAAGTAAATATTACACCACTTTGGGGGAATCTGTCAGCCTTTACCCAATCTCTTGAGCCAAGTGTCTTTATCAAACCACCACAGACATTTAGGAATAAAACTTCCATTTTTGCATAGTGCAAGCAAGTAGATTATTGCATGAAATAATCCCCACAGAACTGTACTGGGAGAAGCATCACACGCAGACTGCCAATTGTGAGAATCAAACCCCACATAGACAATGATTCACATGCACAGTCCAGGAATTTCATGCACAGCTTGATTGGGGTAACATTTGGTGGCTCTCCCTTTGTACCCCAAACTCTTTTCAGCATGACTCAGGGAAGCTGGGAAGGCTTTGAGCATGCTGGTGTGGCATTTGGCAGCACTTGCCTTTTATACTAAGATTTTTGGTTTTCCTTATTCAGAACGTAATCCTAACCTTGAGTTGAGCCAGCACAGTTAGGCCAACAAGGTTTGGCTGGCACAAGGGCCACCATAAAGTGTGTTTGGACCACTCTTGGAGTCAGAGAGGCCAGCACACAGACGTGTGCCATCCTCCCTGACCCCGAGAGTGATCCAAACACGCTTTATGGTGGCCCTTGTGCCAGCCAAACTTTGCTGGCCTAACTGTGCCAGCCTAACTCAAGGTTAGAATTGTGCCCTCCATCAGTGACTTCAGAGTTAGGAGGATGCTGCAACTAACATGGGCACAAGTGGGGTGTATTTGTCCTTGAATATCTCACAGGTGCAGCCCATCACTCCTCACCTATTGCCAACCTTGTTTGGAGTTCTGCATTTGTTGAACCATGATATTGTGCTTCTCAGGGAAACTGCCCTGATGGTGTCTTTCAGGGCCTTGAGGTCCAGTGAGTCCCTCTGTAGGAAAAGGAAAGACACCTCTTGTTTTGGCCCTGCAGCTCATTTGTTATGGTGCTCAAAGATGGGTCTGCAGACTCAGGGGGCCAGGTCTGTATTTGGATGGTCAAGGATGCTGATTTATGTCCTGTTGCATGCCCTGCTGGTGTACCTGGAGGGGTGCCAGATAGACAGTGCACCTCTTTTTCATCATCTTGATGGGACCCTTTGACTTTTTCTCTGTTTTAGAAAATGGTCTAAATAGAAGAGGGAATTTTGGCAGGTGCAGCTTTTTAAACCCTTCTATGTTGAGCTGCACCTCTTCTATTTCCTCTTCTATTTAGGCCAAAATTTCCTCTTCTTTACAACGGCTAAAGATATAGGTACCATGCTCCAGTTTAAGTTTGGTAACCCTACTCAAATGGCAAAATGTAGCAGAATTCTGAATTAAAGTGGACTATACCATTTCAGGCTGCAGAAAAGGGAGATTATTTTTGACTCCTTCTCCAAAATAAAAGTTTTAAAATATCAAAGATTCTAGCACAATCTTCTCTCTCCTGTGATAGTTTTCTACATGCAGCGTGGCTTTAATGTGTGAATGGGATCAATCAGCAATGTGATTCTCCCACCTGCATCAAAATTGGTCCAGCCCATTCTACCACTCCCAAACTCTTCCACTTCCTTCCCATCTTACTCTAGTGTGTGTATAGACCAGACCTAAGAGACATGATATAATGGGATGGAAAGAATGTCACTAAAAAAAGTCAGAGAGAAACGAAAGGACAGAATTTCTCAGTAGCAAACCTGTTCTAATGTAGAAAAATATTCCTCATTTAGTAGCCAGGGTTCTCCTCGGTGTGCACTGGAGCCGTGCAGATCCAAGACGTCAAACTCCATTGTGCTGAATCAATGTATAAACCAACATAAGACCCATTCAGGGGGAATTCAAAACCTGTCATCTAGTTAGGAAGACAAACCTGTCAACAGCGCGGCCTGCGTCTGTAAGTGAAGAAAGAAATCTTTCAAAAGAAATTGTTTCTTCTGGTCCTCTGACGGGCTGCTATCTGACAGCAATTTTTCAAGCGGAAGGATCAACACCGGAAACAAAGCTTTGGGCTACAGGCCAAATGAAAGAAAACATGAACCCGAGAAACATGCCGCAGAGCTCAAGACTAGACCGAGAAGAATCTCTCACCAGACTCGGCACTTGAAATGTTTCCCACTTGAGGAATACGGAGACAGTTCTTCTTTACTGGGATTCACGTGCTCAGTGTACTTCGAGCCACTCACTGACTGCGGGCGCAATCCGAACCTGGCGTTGTGCTGGCGCAGCGCTCTTGCGCCAGACCAGTGCTGTCGTAAACATGGCGTAAGCTCAACTGTGCCACAGACGTGGTTTTGGGGCCAGCACCAGCAGCAGTGCCAGCTCATGGGTGCTGCCACGCCCATCAGCAGTGCCGGTTGAATGCTGGCTTAGCGCTTCTGGCACAGGGCCATGCCGAGGGCGTGCCAGAGGCGGGCGGCAGGCATAACAGGGTGGTGCCGTGGGCGGAGAGGAGGCAGAAATGGGACAGGGCTGTTGGGCTGTATCCAAACCCTTGTCCATGGGTTGGGCGGGTCCGATTCGGGCCACTCCTGGTCACATGGACTTGCGCCTGCTCTTTTGCTGGCGCAGATCTGAGCAGCCCCATGGGGCTGGCTGGGGCTTTCCCCAGGGCAAGATGAAAATATTCCCTTGCCCTGCGCTGAACCGCTGCTGCCTCCTAATGTCGTTAGGATTTAGCACAGGTGAGTTGGCCTGCCTATTCCAGCGCAGGTTAGGATTGCGCCCTGAAGGGGATCTCTTCAGTGCTTGAAGCTCCATCCTGATGAATTACGTAAGTCCTTTAAATCTTGGGCTGTTGCCCACATTCAGTTTTGTCCTACGACAGAGGCAAGTACTGTAATTCTGATTACTGTTAGAGTTTGTCTATCATCATCACTGTGCATTGGACTTTATGAAGTACAAGGAGGTAAGTCCCTACTCGGTGTTGCTTCATATCTACAATTTGAGAAGGGAGAGACAGTAGAGAACGGAAAGTGAGATGGAAGCAAGGAAATAGAGACAGAATATTCTTTGTTTTCCCCAGTTCTAGCGGGGTAGTCATGTCATGCATGCTGAATCTGAACCCCTTTGTTCTTGGCCTGCCTTGCCTCCTTACTCTCCTTGGATCTACCAATCACAATGGCTCTATATCATCTCCAGGTTCAGGGGCAGGATGTGTCTGAAAAGGTGAGCAACCGTAGGAGAGGGACATGCTTTATCTCCTGCTTGTGGGCCACTCTGTGGGCAGCTGGTGGGCCACTCTTAGAAACAGAACACTAGACTAGATGGGCCTTTCAACTCCTCAGGGCCATTCTTGTGTTCATGCTAAGATATAATAGGGATGTCAGCTCCAGAGTAAATGCAACAAAACCATGACTCTTTCTATCTGCTTTGTACCAGGCCAGTTCACGGAGTCAGGTTTGGCTGCAGGTAAGGTTCACATAGTCAAAGCTATGGTTTTCCCAGTAGCAATGTATGGCTGTGAGAGCTGGACCATACGAAAGGCAGAGCGCCGAAGAATAGATGCTTTCAAATTATGATGTTGAAGAAGACTCTTGAGAGTCTCCTGGACTGCAAGGAGATCCAATCGGTCCATCCTCCAGGAAGTCAAGCCTGATTGCTCCCTGGAAGGACAAATCATGAAGCTGAAGCTCAAATACTTTAGCCACCTCATGAGAAGAGAAGACTCTTTGGAAAAGACCCTCATGCTGGGAAAGATTGAAGGCAAAAGGAGAAGGGGGCGGCGGAGGATGAGATGGTTAGACAGTGTCACCGAAGCGATGAACATGAAATTGGGTGAACTCTGGAAGCTAGTGGAGGACAGGGAGGCCTGGGTGCTGTGGTCCATGGGGTTGCGAAGAGTCGGACACGACTTAGCAACTGAACAACAACAAAGTGTTGCACACATGCTCATAATAAGTTTGAGATTGCCCTAACACTCGAGAGAAAAGGAATGCGATTAACAACTCCTGCTAGAGACACATGTAGAAAATGCCTTGATTTTGCACTTCATTCACTGATATTGTTTATTGGCCAAAAAGAAAAAAAATGGCAGGAATGCCTGCAATTATTTTGCATGACATTTGAAATGGGCCATCAGTTACGCATACTGAAGAAAAATCAGCCACTATGTAAAATTATATTTTAAATTTTCACGGCATGGCATGTGTGCTATGCAACCCTAAGGCTGTATCACTGGCCATCACTTCCAAAGAACGTTCCTCGTATCCTGAGCAATGTAATCAAATTCTAATCAAACTCTGTTTTTGTTTAGGAATGCAGACATTTCTTCATGTCTCGGTTTTCAGAGTTTGGGGTGGGGGAAAGTCTGGCTTTACAGTAGTATCATAAGAGCTCGCACTTCATAATGAAGCTCCACTGTTTGTTATTCCTTACAAATTGTTCTTTACTTACACTCTGCAGAAAACACATAAGTAGTTTTTTTTTTTGGTTTTTTAAGTATTAGTTGTACTCATTTAAATGACCTTTTACTCTGTTTCTCCTAGTTTCTTAATCTATCCTTCTGTGGATCTGTATACCTACAAATTTATATGAGACTCTGTTATATACAGTGATGTACAGAAAGATAGACAAATTAATAGTATCTCTGGAGTCTTTTTTCCACATACATTTAATGCAAGTATTCTAGAATTCATTCTTGCGATGCATCATTGCACTATATGTGTAGTATCGTATTTTTAAATTCTCCTCATGGAACAATACTTAACTAGGGGAATCAGTAAGGGTTGTTTTAAAATAAATTGTGATTAGCCTTCTTTCTCCTTTGCTTGTTCTTTTCCCCCCAATCTTCATTTTACTTGAAAGTATAAATCTACTCACCTGGAATCCATTAAGGGAGCCAGGCCAGAATTAATTGATACTCCAAGAACAAACAACTTCTGTCGCTCCATGATCATCCCTATTCTTTCTGCACTGGTCTTGGAGAGATGCGCCCAGGCTTGATTCATAATGCAAAATCATGGTTTGTTAGCTCAACCTGGATCGTGTAGTGGTGGTTTAGGAATTGGAGTTAGACCTGGAAGATGCAGGTTCATAATCCCTGCTTAGCTATAAATCTTCCGGGGTGATCTTGGGCTACTCACTATCTCCCAACCTCACCAAACACACAGGGTTGTTATGAGGACAAAAAAAGGGAGAGAAACTACGTACACCATGCTGAGTTCCTTGGAGGAAGGGTGATAGAAAAATGTGAACAATAAATAAAACATAAACTTTTTATTTTGTGTTATCTCTGAACCTGCCTTCCCAGCAACTGCATTTTGTTTGGGGCCAGCAATCCAGAATCTGAAACCATATGTCTCGAAATTGGTTTGCAAACCACAGTTTGTGCAAACTATGGGTTTGCATTATCACAAATTATCACAAATTTATGACATGAAAAATGTGGTAGCAGAAAATAGCCTTCACTGGAAGTTGTTAAGAAAAATAGAAAAGCACTGATTAGATATAATGTATGCACTCAATAGGTATAGCTGAATAGATGTAGTTTATGAATGTATTATATGTCGAAGCCCTCTGTCATATTACCTTTGAGAAATAAAGTACAGAGAGATGCAGGATAGGGAATTTCATGTGTGCTTGGAGTTTCCACCAAGTGGTCCTATGTAATTTTAATTAGAAGTAAATCTGCTTTGTTACCTTACCTCCTGGGTAAGGGAGAATAGGCTTGCAGCCTTGTTGTTGTTCAGTCGCTAAGTCATGTCCGACTCTTCGCGACCCCATGGACCACAGCACGCCAGGCCTCCCTGTCCTCCACTAGCTTCCGGAGTTCGCCCAATTTCATGTTCATCGCTTCGGTGACACTATCTAACCATCTCATCCTCTGCCTCCCCCTTCTCCTTTTGCCTTCAATCTTTCCCAGCATGAGGGTCTTTTCTAAAGAGTCCTCTCTTCTCATGAGGTGGCCAAAGTATTTGAGCTTCAGCTTCATGATTTGTCCTTCCAGGGAGCAATCAGGCTTGACTTCCTGGAGGATGGACCGATTGGATCTCCTTGCAGTCCAGGGGACTCTCAAGAGTCTTCTCCAGCACCATAACTCAAAAGCATCTATTCTTCGGCGCTCTGCCTTTCGTATGGTCCAGCTCTCACAGCCATACATTGCTTGCAGCCTACATTGATGTGATTGGAGGCACAATCCTAACCAACTTTCCAGCACTAACATTGCTGTGCCAATGGGGCATGTGCTGCATCCTGCAGTTGGGGGTCAATCATGGAGGCCTGCTCAAGGTAAGGGAATGTTTGTTCCCTTACCTCGGAGCTGCATTGCCCCTGGTGCTAGAAAACTGGTTAGGATTATGCCCTGGATTGTTTTGATGTGAACTTAAAATATACCTTCCTTAAAGTATACAATGTGTACATAATTATCTGAGAGTAATGGAGGATGGTTGAAACTGTAGCATATTACTCAATGCTACAGTTTGCTCAAAAGTAAGTCATTTGCTCAAAAGTAAGTCCTAATCTGGACACCAGCCCTGATTCACAGACATGCATATGTCATGTTGGGTTAACATGTCGAGCTTTCCAACTAATAGTGGAAAGTCAGCTTTGAGCACATCGATTAACACTTTGGAGGATGAGAAGCCTGCATTTCCCTCCAGCTCCCCCTCCCACTGCTCAAGTGATTCCTAACTTGACATTAGGACCACACAGGTAGACCGAAGTGATGGATGCAAACCCCAGGAGTCATGCAACACCCTTCTTTCCTGCAGAATTCTCAAGTCAGCACAGGATGTATGAACAGAAACTCATTTCATCACATGCTTTGCCCTACCAGGAAAAAGTCAATGAAAACATACCATGATCTTTGAAAGTATTCTCCCGCTATCATGAAATGCCACTCTGTTGTTCTGCTGCCAGATGAAAATGCAGTTATTATTTATTATTGACAATTTGATGAGAAGAGATTTTGCTGAGAGCAGCAGGGACTTTTGCTTTCTCTTGTGACCTTCCCACCAGAGTCAATCACTCCCCCTGCAATCATTTCACGTTGTCGATTCAGTTTGCATCCACGCTGCCTGTTTTCAAAGCCGTCTGTCAACTGTGATCAGACATGCTGTTTGCTGCAAAGTACAAAACTCAACCTGATGCCTTCAAATCCAGGCAAGCAGGCAGCAGGAAGTTCCATCTGAGGTTCACAGTTCCAAAGTCTGCAACCTCCTAATATTTTCAAGGTTTCATGTGCTTTGCACAGGTCAACACATGGTCTGTTTCTTCGAAAAGTTCACCAGCAGTTTAGCAACATCTTGTGCTCAGAGGGAGAGAAAAAGATTATTCGGGATGCTTATTTATCTTTTGCAAGTCAATTATATTTATATACTGTATATATACGATATAGTGTGTGTGTGTGTGTGTGTGTGTGTGTGTGTGTGTGTGTGTGTGTGTCCTTTTTTTAAAAAAAAGAATGATTTAACAAAATAAGGATTTGATCTTTTGACGTGACATGGTGGGTGCATGCCTGAAAAATCTGCATGCATACAAATTGGATGTTTTAAATAAAGGATCGGTAGAGAAGAGACCAGATCTACTGGTATGTCTCTAGATCAGAGGTTCTCAAACCTTTTAGTGCTAAGACCCACTTTTTAGAATGACAATCTGTCCAGGACCCACAAGAAATGATATCATAGCCAGGAGTGCCGTCATTGTGATGCCAGAGCCTGCTGCTTTCCTGAGAATGCAGCAATAAGTTGGGTTATTTCTCAGCCATTTTCCAATAGCAAAATGAAGGGAAAAAAGCCTATTTACAACCTTGACACAAGCAAAACAACCACACAGCCCCCTGCTTTCCAGCACCCCATCTTCCCATATTTTCAATATGGCTGCTCTAAACGCTGCATGACCCACCTGAACTTGGCTCACGACCCACTGGTGGGTCCCACCCCACAGTTTGGCAACCACTGCTCTAGATGAGTTATACTTGAGCAAAAGTCTCTGTATTCCAATTGTTTAACCATTGCAACAACAAATATTGGGGGTTTTTTTCTAAAAAGCCTGCTGCAACTTAGAGATAGATTTGGATGCCTATATGCATATCTTTCCAGAATATGGTTCATAAGGTACAGTAAATAATTAGCTCTGCCCCCCTGACCCACTACTTGGCATGCCACATTCACCCACCCCACCCCTCCCTGCTATTTTGTGCCTGAGCCTCAAGTTTCTACTATAAATGAAAGATCGAATAAGGCCCGTCTGCCCGTGCCTGGTTTCAATGATACCGTCACCCCAATCCTATCCTGTGCTGGAATAGGCAGGCCAACTGACCTGCGCCATATCCAGGACAGGGTAGGAGGTGGAGGCCGCACAATTCGGAGTAAGGAGATTTATGATGTATGGCAGCCACCCCGTTGGTCAACTTGGATCACTGGTGCAGCTCTGAGCAGCTTGATATAATGCGTGATATAATGGGAGAGGGGTTAGTATATGGTCTAGTTTGCCCAAGCTAGACCCACCACCTCCCAGGCTCTGCTCTCCCTCCTTTCCCTTCACCCCAAAACGCCCCTGTTCTGCTATCCCCCATTCTCTCTCATTCCCCGCAACAGCCAACCTTGGTTGGAGCAAACTCAACTCAATTCGGGCCTTGATTCAGTGCAGGAAGGCTAGTATATGTCCTTGCACCGGCCTAGCCAACTCACAAGGCGGTACAAATCTGCTTTACCCAGTCCTCTCATACCAAACTCCCAAGCATTGGATCACTGCCCCCAACAGTGTGCTATTCCTTTAAGTAAAAAGAACCCAATGGCTGGACAGTGACATATTCAGCGTCGTGACTGGTTTGACCTTTGGTTCCCTTGACTGATTGGGCACTGCAGAGTGAATTCTAGACACACTTTGCAATCCTAGACACACTTTCCTGGCAGTAACCCCCAATTAGCCCAGTGGGGCTTACTTCTGAATAGACATGTTTAGGATTGCATTGTGAGTGCTCTGTGTGTTGCAGTCATCTTGTGCCGCTGTCACAGCTTAATTTACCCCAGCTGTAAATCCGGACACTCTGTTGGACAAATGCTGCATCATTTCTTCCATACCTTTGTGGAATCCTCCATGTCCCATAAAATGTTTGATTAAAAATGGTCTTTCACTAACAAATATTCTCAGCCCAACTGTGATAAGCTGCTAGATGCAGTGGAGTTGCTCTCAGTGGCGGTCCTGCCATTAGCCCAGGAAGGCAAATGCCCTCAGGCGGCAGACCCATGGGGCCAGTGGGGGGGCACTGCTGTCAACCTGCTCCCATGAGCCGCTGCTGAGCTACCGCTGCCCATCCTCCAGAACCTTCCAGAGGGTCAGGCAGGTCATGTGCAGCATCCCTGGGCCCTCCGAAGGCTTTTGCAGCCTCCGGAGGGCCATTAAACAGTACTTCTGTTTTCCAGCAAAACCCGGAAGTATTGTTTAAAGGCCTTCCAAAGGCTGCAGAAACCTCCAGAGGGCCCAGGGATGCCATGTGAGGCTTCAGAATCTCCAGAGGTGAGCTGTAGTGGGCGGAGTCGGGGTGGCAGTCTGTAGTCTTGCCCCCCCCCCCAGGCGGCACTTGGGCCAAGGATGCGGCTGGTTGTTCTTTTGTCGTTCTCAAGCTCTCTTTTGCCCTGTAGATAAATAATTTTGCGCAATCAGGTGATGGGCATTTGGGTTTGGCCCTTACTAAAATGGAAGAAAAATGTTTAGCGGATCAGCCTATAGATTATTTATGCATTGTTCACTTTTTATTTTCACCCTTCCTCCAAACAGCTCAGTGTGTGGTATGTAGTTCCTTTCCCTCCTGTTGTCCTCACAACAACCCTGAGTGGTAGGTGAGGCTAAGAGATTGTGATTGGTCCAAAGTCACGTAGGAAGCTTAATCGCCAAGCGGGGATTTGAACCTGGTTCATCCAGGTCTAAGTCCTGCTCCAGAACCACTACACTATCCTGGCTCTCCTGATCTATGTTTTCTGTACTTAGAAGGGGGAGAGAATGATCTGTGCAGATAACTTTAAATAGCTGATCAGGTGTCAAGGAAAGGCTTTTGTTCCTTTACATAGCTCAGTGATGACCTACTATACCAAGACTGGGGCAGCTTTCAGACCAGCATGTTCCACATTTCCTCTTTTGTTTAAAAGAGCCCACATGGAGCACAGCACAGTTCCGATCCTCGGAGCACAGCAATGCGGCCTTTTACCTCTCCAGTGGAAGAGGGGGCTAGGAGAGAAAGCAAGGGGCCAGATTGCTGTGCTCTGAAGATTGGAAAGCAGCAGCAACATGCTGTATGATGGTTTCCAATGTGCTACACTCTTAATACATATGAAAGATGGCACTTATTTGTTCAAGCATTGCAATCACTCCTAATTTTAACCATTCCAGATTGCAGGAAACAGTAATAGATCACATCGATAATGAACAAGCAATCAATGGATGAAACTAAAATCATATGGTCTGTTCTGAACGACAAAATCTAATACTCAAGACAATCCAGTCCCATGTCTGTTTATTCTGAAGGAACTCCTATTAAGTTCAGTACACTGGATTGCAGCCAGAGACTCACTGAACTCCATGAGTCGTCATCCAAGTACTGTTAAAAGCATACCTAAACAAAAATATTTTATGGTATAAGTAAAATAATTGCATGGTAGAACTGTGGTAGGTCCCCACTGACAATTCATTCAAAATGATTGGAGTCACTAAGGGAAGCTCACTACTGTATAGAAGAAACTGTAAGCAACACCCCTGTCCCAGAACTTAAGTGATAGATTGGCTAATGTGGAGGGGGACATTCCCAAAAGGCATGTTTTGAATGTGATGCGCACTCTGGGAAATGGATACATAACAGTAACTACTTTTTGTGCAAACCTGGGCAGAAAAGACACACATAAAGATGTTAGGAAAAGTAATTTATGAAGCATCCTGCAGGCATCTAACTGTGCAATCTGAATCAGGAGGAAGAGATTACAGGCTGCCAAGCACTGTGTTGGCTTGATACATGAAGAACATGTACATAACTTGTAAATAACTGTAAATCACTGCAGTTCCTACCCACAAACTTTGGACCACCTTGTCACCCGCAATGAATTCTTAACCATGGGAGAGAACTCTGACTATTGCGTATTGAAAATCTGATTTTTTAAAAAAATGAGATGGCAAATTCATGTGGGTGCCAGGGAACGTGACAGGTAATCTGGCCGGGCCCACCTAGGGCCACTAGTCACACCTAACATTTACAATCAAAGTTTTGTCCATTAAGGAAACTGTTCTAGGGCAAACCAGTTTTCTGTTTGGACCACAATCTGAGTCAGAGAGGCCAACACACAGATGTGCACCATCCTCCCTGACTCAGAGAGTGGTCCAAACGCGCTTTACAGTGTCCCTTGTCAGAGGTGGAGGAAGGGTATAGCCTGGAGTGGCGCGAGCCATGGGCGCCGGGCAGCGACGGGGCGCCATTGCACGGAGTCCGTGGATGAACCCGTGTGCTGTTTGGCCTGCCTGCCATCCCTCGCCTCCGTTTCGCTCCAAAATTGAGCTATTCTGGGTGCAGGGAGGTGTGGCTGGGTGACGCACGGGGGCGGGGTGACGTGCTGGGGGTGTGGTTTCATCACCCTGCCATGGGCGCACTCGGGATGCCGTTCGTCCCTGTCCCTTGTGCCAGCCGAACTTTGCTGGCCTAACTGCAGGTTAGGATTACACTCTGAGAAACACTGCATCCTATGTGTTGTCTGTTCACCTTTCTATTTGTTTGACTTCTGAAACTGCTTTCCTAATACCCACTTCCTTGGACGTGAGCCGCATGGAACTCCAAGGGACTCCTGATAACGTGCGTAAGACTGGACCACATGTGTTGTTCATGACAAATAACATGAACAACAATGGGGAAAGGCAAAGTCGGGCTGCTTTAAAATCCACAAGACGAGATGCCAAGCCATGAGTGACATCAGCAGGGAGTAACAATTAGCTAGCAGTGACCCAGCGCTGACACTCATTCCTTTGGAAAGAGATTCCCCCCCCTCCCCAGCTCCGACTCACCTTCAGAAAGTACCGAGCTGTCAGTGAACAATGGCAGACTTTCAGGGGTAAAAGGAGACCACAGCTTTGTAGTGCTCAAGTGCCTTTCTTGATCCTTGCTGCTGAATCTTGCTTTCCATCTGGCTGGTAGGCCTTTCTGGTTTCGCCTATTGATAAGAGCCAGGTGGTCAGATTTTGGGAGCTGTCTGTCATTTGTTCAGAAATGGGACATGGCTGTATCTGAGGGAAAATAGGATAGAGGGGAACAAAAGGCCCTGGCAGCTGTGAGCAGGCAACAGGATTCCACTCATTCCGACACCGTTCTCCTGTTAAAACTCAGCAACACCTGGGTGTTTGGTTGGTAATGGGTCCTCTAGGGAGGAGTGTAAGACACTGCTGAGTGCTAGGAGCGAACAAACTGTTGGCAAGCCAGGCGGACACTGCCCAGATTTCCAGGGCTGAAGCTGTGTAATAAAGCCTGGTGGAAACAGACTTATTCAGAGCGGCTGAAGCTTTGAAAGTTTTCCCAAGTCAATTGCCCACAGTACATCCAACCCAGATCGATATTTATTTGTATCAAATGTCTATCTATCTATCAATCAATCAATGGTATTTATATACCGCTTTTCAACAAAACGTCCACAAAGCAGATTACAGGACAATAATAATGATAATGATATTAATAAAGTTAAATGGCTCCCTGTTCTAAAAGGGCTCACAATAAAAAAATGCAGAACACCACCAGCAACAGCCACTAGAAAAGACACTGCACAGGGGTGAATAGGGACAAATACTCTCCCCCTGCTAAACAGAAGAGGAACACCACTTGGAACTGTGGGACATGGTGGCGCTGTGGGTTAAACTGCTGCTGCTAAGCTTGCTGACTAGAAGGTTGGCAGTTCAAGACTGCACAACCGAGTGAGCTCCCGTTGCTTGTCTCAGCTCCTGCCAACCTAGCAGTTCAAAAGCATGTAAAAATGCAGGTAGATAAATAGGTACCACTTCAGTGGGAAGGTAAAGGCTCTATGAGCCTTGGCGTATAATTGTGCTGGTCACATGACCACGGAAACTTGTGGTCTGACAAACACTGGCTCTTTGGCTTAGAAACGGAGATGAGCACCGCCCCCTACAGTTGGTCACGACTTGACCATTCGGTCGTGAGGAAACCTTTACCATTTACTTTTTTTACCACTTGGAAAAGTGCCTTTTGCCCAGTCAGCAGGGGTATTTGACACATGCAAAATTTTCAAAATGGCTTACAGGCAAAAAATAATTATAAAGTTAAATGGCTCCCTGTCCCCAAAGGGCTCACAATCTACAAAAAAAAAAAAAAAAAAAATGCAGAACACCACCAGCAACAGCCACGAGAAAAGACAGTGTTGGGGTGAAGAGATGAAGATCCTGCTTTTTTTCTCTAAAATAACTCAAAGCAGTGGTGTAGCTAGGGAGGGGGTGCAGGGGAACAATTGCACTGGGCAACAAGCTTTAGGGGGGCAAAAAACTGAGATTGATAGTAGTAGTCAAACAAAATTATGAAAACCTTGGTAAGTATGGGCTGGTTTGTGACCGCAATAAAGCTCTTTCTTTCTTTCTTTCTTTCTTTCTTTCTTTCTTTCTTTCTTTCTTTCTTTCTTTCTTTCTTTCTTTCTTTCTTTCTTTCTTTCTTTCT
>JAJKFI010000002.1:35436761-35480279 GCA_029204185.1 Lerista edwardsae | reverse complement strand
TCTTTCTTTCTTTCTTTCTTTCTTTCTTTCTTTCTTTCTTTCTTTCTGTTAAGTATGAATCATGTTATATATCATTGGAAAGGTAATTTAATGCAGAATGCAATGAAACAAACCATATTGGGATATCTCTATTCTATCAAAGGTTAAGGCCAATTAACCAGAAAGTTTTTATTTATTTACTTAATTAAGGGCACAATCCTAATTTGGAGTTAGGCTGGCATAAGCTAGGCCAGCAACGTTTGGCTGGCACAAGGGCCACCATAAAGCACATTTGGACCATTCAATAAATTGGGATTTCAATAAGGCATGTGCCAATATGGAGAGGACCCTCCCATGTGTTACTGCTAATTAAGCCTTGATTATTTGACAAAGAAAGTGTAAATTAAAAGGATTAAATACATTCACAATTGTCACTTTAGGCATCTGCCATATGCACACTTATTCAGCAATATGCCTCATTGAACTCTGTGGTGCAGACATCCGAGTATACATATAGGATCAAGTTGCAAGCAAATCAAAGCTGCACAATTATTTCATTCCCCTGATTTAAAACTCAACAAATCCCACTGATCTCCTCTCCAGTGGGATGTAGAAAATCCCTTAGATGCCCAGATATAGCATTCTGCAGTGCAACTGTGATGAATTAAAAATGGGTATGTCTTGATTAGAAGCGCTAGATTTGGAGTACTTTGTTTTACAGGCAGTTCTCCAAAAGTCCGATATCAGTTGTAAAAGAGCAGTTTAAAAACAAGTTGTTTGCAATTAGTATGTGTAATTGGTAAGTATCAGAGAAATATTGCAGACAGACTTCTCATATGAGATACCCTTCCCCCTGGACATTGAATAACAATACCTTCCTTCCACATATTTAAGGATAACAAAAAATTAAAATATTTTGTAGCTTTAATATTCTACCTGTCTCATTGTTAACATGCAATCTCCATTGTTACTGGTGAATTCTCAGTTCTCATTGAGGACGCAATCCTAACCTGGAGTTAGGCCAGCGAAGTTTGGCTGGTGTAAGGGCCACCGTAAAGCACATCTGGACCACTCTTGGAGTCAGGGAGGGTGGCACACTTGTCTGCTGGCCTCTCTGACTCCGAGAGCGGTACAAACAGACTTGACTGTGTCCCTTGTGCTGTGCCAAACAAACAGAAATTGAGACTTTATGAAATAACTGGAAGGATGACCTTAATTGACCGCATTTTAGACTGTGTATTATTATGCAGTGACTGTGGCATAAAGCCTAAATTAAATTTTCATTTCATAGAGGGAAAAAAAGAGAAACTTGCATACCGTAGCATGACATGACGTGTCCAGACATCAGCCTGCTTGCAGCCGTGCCATGAACAGCATGTGGTCTCTGACACAGTTTAGATTTACTCAATAATTACAGGGGTGATCGTATTTTATAAAATGGCGCCTGGCTATTGTTATACAATTACTCTGCAATAAAGTCTAAATTCTGTTTTCATTTATAGAAAAGCCAGAGAAAATACAGACACAGCTTAAAGAGGACATGAAGGGCCTGCATCTTTCGTAGTTGCACTCAGAATCATAAAACAGAGTTTCTTATGTAGGCTCGTGATCAAGCCTGACTTTTTTTTATTTAGAGCTTTTTCTAGTGATTGAAAAAATATATATTGACAATACAGGATATGACGCATATAGGAAAAAGCTTGAGAATAAGATGGTTAATAATATAACGCCCCTATACATATCTACGGTGCAGCAACATTTGGAATTCTGCGTATTCCATTCCTCAGAATTTAGACTTTATTGCAGAGTAATTGTATAACAATAGCCAGGCGCCATTTTATAAAATACGATCACCCCTGTAATTATTGAGTAAATCTAAACTGTGTCAGAGACCACATGCTGTTCATGGCACGGCTGCAGGCTACTGTAGAGCAGCGTGCTCCAAAATCCTGCTTGCAGGCCAGATCTGGCACCTGTATTTTCCTTTCCCTGGATGAACAGTGCTTACTGTTCCATTGGGAAACTGCAGTAAAGCGATAGGCCATGATAGTTGCACTGGCCAGCCGCTTTCGGGTTCCACCGCCCCAGCAAGCTTTGTGTCTGACACAGTTGGCCGGCCCGACACTCTGGGGCTATCGCTTTGGTGTGGCTCCCTGGTGTAACAGTAGGTGGCGTTCTCACAGGGGAAGCTTTTACCGGCAGTTTGGAGACAGCTGCCATAGAGCTAGAAAAGGTGCAGAAGAGAGGAACCAAAATGATCAGAGAGGTGAAGCACCTTCCTTCTGAGTCACCAAGTCTACGTTCTACACACTTTTGCTCATTGTTGCTCCAAACATGGATTGGGCTTACACAGAGCTGATCACATTTGTTTATCTACTCTCAATTCGCCTTTAGGATTCTAGTTATAGGGCACAATTCTAACCCGGAATTAGGCCGGCACAGTTAGGCCAGAAAAGTTTGGTTGGCAGAAGGGACACCGTAAAGTATGTTTGGACCACTCCTGGAGTCAGAGAGGCCAGCACACAGACGTCCGCCAACCTCCCTGACTCAGAGAGTGGTCCAAACTCACTTTACGGTGGCCCTTGTGCCGGCCAAACTGTGCTGGCCTAATTGTGCTGGCCTAGCTCCAGGTTAGGATTGCGCTCACAGTGATGTTCCATTTCCACCACATAGAATTGTTTCATGCACCAAGCTTGAGTTGAAGTACGTATTTGAAAGCTTCTCCAGTGTGTAATGTTTTTGAAGTCCTTTATGAAGATGAAATATTCCCTCTTAATCAGTATTTGTAGAAACAATGGTCTTTGCCAGTCTTTCCATTTCTACACATCTCTTTAATAATGTATATTTGACCTGTTCTGTATGTCTTGGAATACTGTCAAAATCAAGGGATAGGAGATGTGCTGAGAGGTGGCACATTCCTTAACCTTCAAGCTGGTTTTCCCAAATAGGGCAAGTTTTAGTGATATTACAAAGAAGGGATTTGAAATAATGGGAAAAGGAAACTCCACAACACTCTTTTTTGGAAAGAGACAGAGGCGAAGCACGGAGTTAATATAAAAATCCTGTTTTTTACTTCGCTAAGGGATGACCTGCAGTTTTTGGAATTACAGTATGTTCAAAGATATGTCAGTGAAATAATGTAATGCCACAGACATTAGGCCATAATGACCTTAAAAAGTATGTGTTTAGTAGCTTGCAGCTGGAGTCAAGGAAGAGAAAAGCCACTTGAAGGGAGCCAGACCCACACATTCCAAAAACTATTCTTATACAGGGCGGGGGGGGGGAACTGGGGAGGCCAAATGGGCCTAGCTGAACAGCTTTGCATTGGTTCAAATTGAAATGTGATCAGTCATTTCTGGGGCAAACATTTAGATTTTTTCACACCCATATTAGAGTGACAGATAAGAAAGACCGCCTGAAACATTTAGAAACTGTGTGTGTGTGTGTGTGTGTGTGTGTGTGTGTGTGTGTGTGTGTGTTGAGTTTACAGTTCTAGCAGAACTTTCTGAAAGCAGAAGTGCAGGACCTAAAGCAAGTCAACAATCATGTCGTCTGACCCATTTACAGTCCAACCCTAATCTGCATCTGTACAGCCAGGCTGCATGAAAAGCGCTGGAGCCTACATGTGTTAGCAGGCAGCTAGAAGTAATCTTTGGCTATCCCAAGTAAAGCCCCAGCCATCCCTATGGGGCATCCTGGAAATCTGGGAAGTCTGGTGTAAACTGGGCTGGCCGGGAAGGGGATTGGGATATGGTGGAGGCCTGCTCTGCTGACCCTGACCCTTTCCCAGGCTCAGTATGCCCCTATTCTACCCTCCCCCTGCCCACTTCCATTCTGCCTCCATCCCCTCTCCCACCCCTTGTCAGGATCTGGCCCAGCTGAACTGGTGCAGGCCTCTCAGTCCAGCCAGTCCAGTCCAGTCGACTCTCGAGTAGTTCACAAATGACTTTATGGCACATTTGCAATACTTGGAAACGGCAGAGGGAGGCCTGCCCTTTGTGGATACTGGAAGGAGGAGCCTGCTCAATCACTTCATTCAGAACTGGTTCGCGCACTAGGAACTGGCTTGAAAACGTGGCTCTCCTTCTGAAACCCTTCATAACGTCCTTGTCAATAAGGGTATGATTGGTACAGATGAGAGAGAAGGTCTTTTTGGTTGCGGTGCCCAAATTATGGAATAACTCCCAAGGGACGTGTGCCTGGTTCTTTCATTGTTCACTCGTAAGCATGCATTGAAAATGACTTCAGTTAGGATGTTTTTATGTTTGTACTGTAACTGCTGCCAGTGGTTTCTGGTTTCTGGTTGTCTACTGTCTTTTCAGTTCATATATTGTTTTGTTTTAAAGTTTGTTATGGAATAATTCAATATTGCTTCTGATTCTTAAATTGAAATTATTTCTGATGAGCATTTGGATTTCCTAAATGTAATGAGGGTGGGGTTTTAAAGAGTCTGCCTTTCTTTTAGAAAAGGCAATAAAGTGCTTAAATTAGCTGTGGCCCAAAGATATGCAAAATATGCAAACTAAATGCAAATTTTCATTGAAGCCGGTATTATGTCCTTTATTATTAAGAAATGAATGTGAAGGCAAGACTGTTGTTATTAGAAGAACTCAGGCGCGTATCTAGGGGGGTGCTTGGAGTGGCAAGAGCCATGGGCATCATTTCCTCTCAGTTTCTATGGGCGCCAATTTGCTCTCAGCCCCCCCCAGCACTCCAAAAGCTGTGCCCCCCCAGCTGCGCCCCTCCAGCTTGCCAGCTCGTCAAAACTGCGTGGACCTTCCCTCCTTCCCTCACCCATCTTTAAAGCATCCTGAAAGCCAGCTATATAAGCTTCATGGATTGGATCCCTATCAGGTTATGGTGAGCTCAGCCTTAGCTTTTTGTAGTTGGCTCTTTCCCTTTGCTGAGTACAGTTTGAAATCGCTGTGTCTCCACTTTCAGCAATCTGAGTCAGTGTCTGAAAAAGCCAGGAATTGCCACATGTGAGCAAAGACCATCATGCAACACTTCCAATTTGTATGGGAGATTAGCATGTGCCCCCCCCCCAGTTATTTAGGCTTCTGAGAGAGGAGGCATGCAAATTAGCCATATGCAGATGAAGAGGCGGGGTCTGGCCAGTGGAACGTTCCTGGGCAGGCACGTGGGAAACCGGAGGTGTTTACTGCTGCAGCAGGAGATCAGGTAGGTTGCACACCAGTGAAGAGAGCATATTGCCTGCTGCTGCAGCTGGTATCTCTATGGGCTGTAAGTCAATGGGGTGAGCAGTTTTATCTTGGGCCCTCCCATCTGCCCCTGCTTCCCAATGGCCTAAAATGGGCCTCCTGGAAGCAGTTGACTGTGACATCATTATATCACCATCGACTATTTCCAGATGCCACACTTTGCACATGACACCACTAGCACCTTCTTGGAGGGTGGAGGGCCATGGGAATGCCCTGCATTGGGCCCCGCCTCTCCTGGAGCTGGCCCTGGTGGCAACCCATCACTTTGGGAATCTCTGCTTTAAAAGACAATTGCTTGAGAGAATGGGAAGAATAATTATATGTTCACCCATGTGTGGTCCATTGCAAAAGAAGCAATACAGTGTGGCTTGTGAAAGGAGCTTCAAAGAAAACGGATTACATGAGCAGTAAAGGGAAATGGCAGAAAAGATCCAGTCTTTGGGTTTCCTTTGACCGTTCTAATGACAGATTTGAACGTGATAAATGCCTCCTTCACTGCCCGAGTCCTGTATTTCCTTCATCTCTACTTGAGATTTACTGTGGTCAGGTCAGGTTTTCAATTACCAGTGTTCTGAGAGGAAGAAGGGACTGACTCTAGAGATAATAAATGGCAGGGAGAACACGGCACTGGCCTGAAAGATGTGGCCAGGATGGACTCTTTAATGTTCGAGAGATAAAAGAGGCAAACTTGCATCATTTGGATGAACTCTCCACAAGGAAAGCTGTGCTTTCTCCCAATAGTCATGGGGTCCCTTTGTGCTAACCCAGCTCCAACAGTTGACTTCAGAACATCTTTGATTAATCAGAAACAGAGAGATAAGCTATGTGATAATTAAGACATTATTAGCACTCACTGTGGATCATCAGATAAAGCCATTAATGGCTCTTCCTTCCTAAAACAAGGCTATGTTGAGCTGTGTCACTGCGAGCTCTCCTTTGGGAAAGTTTGCTTGGAGAGACAAAAAATGTTGCCTATAATTTCCTTTGCCTTCTCAAGGCAACAAGGGCTGCAATCCTACCCACACTTTAAACACAATGAATGGGCATGCATAGGATTGTGCTGTATGTGTATTTCTTGTTCTTTTTGGTGAGATTTCACACATAGGCACTCATTATCCATCCAGGCACACCCCAGTGTGCTGGGATTCCATTTCACAACCCACCCACTCCATGGATACCTGAAACTGTGGATATGGGGGACACTTTTTTAACGATAGGGGAACATCAGTGGTTTTGCTGCAACAAGGTAAAAAAAAAAGATTTGCTTAAGGTTCCCCTATCTTTTTAATAGGTGTCCAGTATCCAGGGTAGTGGGACAGGGTGGCACTGTGGGTTAAACCGCTGTTGCTGAACTTGTTGACCAGAAGGTTGGCAGTTCGAGACCATGCGATGGAGTGAGTTCCCGTTGCTTGTCCCAGCTCCTGCCAACCTAGCAGTTCAAAATCACCTAAAAATTCCAGTAGATAAATGGGTACCACTTTGGTGGGAAGGTAACGACATTCCGTGCGCTACTGTACTGCCCATATTCGTGCTGGCCACATCCACGGAAGCTTGTCCTCAGGACAAATGCCAGCTCTTCTGCTTAGAAACGGAGATGAGCACTGCCCCCTAGAGACGGTGACAACTAGATCATTCGGTCATGGGGAAACCTTTACTTTTTACCTTTTATCCATGGTATCCATGATAACTGAAACCATGGATACCAAATCAGTGGATACTGGAGCATGCCTGTACTCATATATTTGCAGGGCGTTCCTGACCATAGCCTAAATGGCTTTTCTTTTCTTTTTTTAAACTTATTTGGTAGCATGGTGATATTTATGATGTGACCATGTAAAGACCGTTGAACCTTGGTATGTGTTCCTAGAAATCTGTTTGTTCCAAGGGATCTGTTCCTGGAAACTGCCCCCATCCCTGCAGATACCAAAATGTGCTCTGACCATCAAAGAGCTCCAGGGGTGAACAGAACCAGTCAGGTGCTCTGAAGTGCAGGGAGGCCCCATACAGCCACTGTGCATTTCAGGCGGCCCACCAGAGCCTTCTAAAGCACACTTCCAGTTTGCATCTTAGAAGGTTCCAGAGAGTGGGGAGGACACACACAGCCTTCCCATGCTTCAGAAGGCTTCCCTCCCCACAGAACCAGAAGACTCTTCCAGTCACTCCAAGAGGTATAGGCCAGCTCTCCTGACCCATGCTGGGTCAAATCCATGGGTCCCAAACTTGTGGATAAGAAGGGCAGAACTGTAGCTTATATATTCTTACCAGTCTTTAATTCCAGGGGAGTTCATTAAGACTGCAATTCGGCAAGAGGAAACCACGCACACACCTCATCCTTTGCAGAAGCATTGTCATCATGTGGGTGAGAAGTGTGACACATTTACCACACTTACTGATAAACCATTCATCTAGCTCAACAAACCAGCATCAGGTCTTGCCCCAAACTCCTCTCCCCTTTAGTGCAGAGTTTCTAATCAAGATAAGGTCCCTGCTAACTCTGCTAACTTTACCCTACCTTTACCTTTAACTAGGTCCCTTTACCCCTGCTAACTGGGCAAGAGGCACTTTTTCAAGTGGTGTCCTCTTATATTTAGCAGGGGGAGAGCAATTGTCCCTCTTCACCCCAGCACAGTGTCTTTCTCGTGGCGGTTGCTGGTGGTGTTCTCCATTCTTTTAGATTGTGAGCCCTTTTGGGACAGGGAGCCATTTAGCTTTATTATTACTATTTGCCTGTAAACCGCTTTGTGAACTTCGTGTTGAAAAGCGGTATATAAATACTAGTGATTGAT
This sequence comes from Lerista edwardsae, assembly GCA_029204185.1. Taxonomy (NCBI): domain Eukaryota; kingdom Metazoa; phylum Chordata; class Lepidosauria; order Squamata; family Scincidae; genus Lerista; species Lerista edwardsae. The sequence continues at coordinate 35,472,292 of JAJKFI010000002.1, read as the reverse complement.
TGATTGATTGATTGATAAGGTCAAACAATTGCGTCTTCCCTTATTGGGCATTCCCACCCTGACAGCCTGAGCTTATCAGTGCCAAGTTGAGAGATTGTCAATGAATTCATTTAATTAAAAAAATTAATTCATTAAATTAAGGTGAATTAATTTTTAAATTAAATGATTTTAAATTTGTTTTTTTATCATATGGGGGTAGGGCTTCCAAATTTTCTTTAACCCTGGGCACCAGATGCCCTAGCTATGCCACTGTTCTCATATAAGATATGTAGATCTTCCACTGTCCTGTTACATCATTACAAAGATATGGATATTGAAATGTTATTATAAGTGACATTCACAAAGGTTCATTAAGAAAGATGCTCTGGGCTCTAGCACTTTGTTCTGGCTTCCGTCCTTGCTGTTTTCACCTGTCTCCCAGTAGCCAGCTGGTTTTCATTCACCATCTTTAAAATATATCTTCATGATTTGAAAAAAAATCATAAAATCAATATAATGTTGATTATATCAATCATTATATCAATAGCAATATCATCAATATAATCAATATCATGTTGAGGGTCTTTGGCAGTCCTACTTGTATTCTTGGGGTGGGGAAATGCCCCCAAGTGCTGGGGTGGTGGAGAGGGGGTGACGCAGAGGCAGATGGCGCCATCGGCGGCAAGGAAAGAGCAGCGTTTTGCCCATCTTTTCCCATCCATCCTTCCATACCACTCCAAAACAGGGCGTTCGCGAATGCTGGGGGTGTGGCGGGGCAGTGCAGAGGACAGGGAGGTGGAGCTAGGCACGGTGATCTGTGGACCTGGGCTGAGAATCGGCCAGGTCTACAATTGTTGAGGTTTAAGTAGAACTAGTGAAGAAGTTCCTCCTCAGCTTGTGCCTTTGGTACTCCATACTTTGACTTACTGTCATTTCAAATTGGAAACATAATGTGTCCTGATCCCTGAGCAAGCTTGGAGATACGTGCTCCAAGGGAAACCAAAATATGAGCTACTTACACTGGTACTTCATCTTATACATGAGTGCCCAACTCCTAGAACAACTCCATATTATTTATTATTAACAATTCCATATTATTTTGGGAGGTGTATTTGAATGGGAATGGGGTTCAAAAGTGCCTTTTCTTCTTTGGACTGAAAGTTCAAAAATGTTGTTTTTTTGTTTCCATGCTATTCAGAATAACTTCAATATTGTTGTCCTAACTCCACCCTCTGTCCAGATTCAGAAAGAGCAGATAAATTGTGTGAGCATCACTGTCATGATGTAATCCAGGCTCTAAAGTAGCAGGAAGTTCGTAGACAAGTACTCAAGTCAACTTCAAAAGGCCATGACTCGATTTTAAAAAGCCACAATTCCTGTAGCAATTAGTTTCAATAGATGCGTACACCTGCAGTAAGCAACTTGGGCTATTTGAAGAGGCTGATCTCTAAAACTATAAGCATAGAGGAGTCTCAGATTTAGGTTTTAAAAGCTGACAGGATTGACCTGTTGACACTTTTGAACCAGTGACCTACAGGTGGGAAGATACATTGTTAGCATCAGGTAAGCAGATTGTAAGTCTGGGTTGTTTTGATGTTTAAGATATCCATTTCATCTTGGTGCAAGAACAGCACAGAGATGGGCTGTTTGATTAAAAGGTGACACTACAATTGAATTAGCTCGGCTACAAAAGATGACATCTGCAAATATTTGTACAGCTTTAAGGATGAAGATGGGGCCATTGTTCTTGTATTTAAAATGACTAAAATTATTCATGTATTCATGCACATGTTGTTGAAAATACATTAGTGGCACGATCCTGACCAAATTCCAGCACTGACATAGCTGGGCCAATGGGACATGTGTTGAATCCTGCAGTGGAGAAGTCATCATGGAGGCCTCCTCAAGGTAAAGGAATGTGCATCCCCTTACCTCAGAGCTGCATTGCCCTTACCCCATGCTGGAAATTTGGTTAGGATTGTGCCCTAAAATCAACGATAGGATCTACAAATGAACAAGGGGAACGCTGGGCGGGACGTAGGTGGGACGTCCGCTTGAGTGGCAGCCCGTCCGTAGCGTTCCGCGGCTGCCCTGGCCTCGGGGGGGCTCCTGCTCGCCGCGGGGGACAGGTGAGGGTTGCACCGGGTGCCTGGGCGAGCAGTGGGGGGCGCGCTAACTGGGGGCATCCCCCCCCCAAGGCCAGGGCAGCTGCGGAATGCTACGGACGGGCAGCCAATCACGCGGAAGCCCCGCATAAGTCCCGCCCAGCATTCCCCTTGTTCATTTGTAGATCCCAGCGCTGCCTAAAATAATTCTCCTTAGAAAATACAGTCTTTAGCCCATGACATTTCATGGAAAAGAACTGGGAGTCTTTTGTTTATTTATTTAAAATATTTGCATGTATTTATTTTTTAAAAAATTGTATCTTGTTTTTTCCCCTCTTTCAGGGTAATATTTTAATATATTAAATTCATCAATAAATGATGAAGAATAAAAATAAAAAATAGCAGAATAAAAATAAATAAAATAAAAGCAGAATGAAATAGCAGAATAAAAATAAAACATTAAATCATTTTTTAACATGTTAGCAGAATCAGTAGTTCACTGCGGGGTGCAGGGGGTGAGGACCGCACTGTGTAACCACTAGTGGCCGAAGTATTTGAAACCTTTTAGAAAATTTGTATTTATAAATAATACCATCATATTATATCTCATTGCAATGGTAATTTCATGCAGAATGTAATGAAACAAATTGTGTCGACAGCTTTATTCTCTCAAACATTATGTCCAATTATCCAGCAAACACAACTTCCTTGTGTAACAAAAAGTAGATTTCCTTAATTCAAAACTGACCTCTGAGACTGGTTGTTCTGAGAGCCAATGAGGCATTATTATGACACAGCAGGGAACCAATAAGGTGTTAGTTGGAGTCCTCTCTCATTTCTATGGGTCAAAGCTAATGCTAGAACTTTTATTTTGACTGCTGCTGGATGCAGCAGTAGCATTTTGGCTACTCCTGCGCCTGCTGTGGCCAAGCAGTTTTGGATTGGGCTGTGAATAGCATTAAAGCAAGTGATGTGTCACACATAGTGATGCCACTGCATTTAGGCTGTGTATAAATCTGTATTGCCTGGTGTGGTAGGAGGTCCATCTTGGGGGTGATGTAATGAGCCCTCACACAGGGTGATGCAAAAGCGAATGAAGGCTCTGAGTAGAATACAAATAGAAAGACTTCTCTGACTTCTTCTCACATGCACTTGGTACTTATCTCTGAGGGAGTAAGGTCATAAAAAGGTAAAGGTTTCCCCACAACCGAATGGTCTAGTCGTGAACGAATGTAGGGGGCTGTGCTCATCTCTGTTTCTAAGCTGAAGAGCCAGCATTTGTCCTGAGGACAAGTTTCCATGGTCATGTGACCGGCATGACTGCACGCCAAGGTGCATGGAACACCGTTACCTTCCTACCGAAGTGGTACCTATTTATCTATTCACATTTTTATGTGCTTTTGAACTGCTAGGTTGGCAGGAGCTGGGACAAGCGACGGGAGCTCACTCCATTGTGTGGTCTCAAACTGCCAATCTTTCGGTCAGCAAGTTCAGCAACAGCAGTTTAACCCGCAGCGCCACCCTGTCCCACTGTAGGGTCATAGCTTTGCTTTAAAAGGGCACCAACCCTAGTAAAAAGGGTGCAGATGATGATGGGGACTCTTCACCTGAGTAGTATTTCCTCTTTGTTCTCTGCCTCCTCCTCACGTGGCCAGTAGCATTGCACAAGGCACTTGAGCCATTTGTGGCTGTGGGAGCAAAGCGAAGGAGACACCTCCAGCACAAATGGCTCTGAAAATGAGGGAGAGGGGCCACTTTACATGGGCTCCTGTAAAACATAGCGCTTTCCCACCTCTGGGAACACCACTGCTCAGGATAATAATCCGCTGAGAAATTCTTGGGTTTGAGGGCAGTTCAGCAGGAACAGATTGCCAAGGGAAGTGGTGGATTCCCCCTAACTGGAGATCTTCAAGCAAAGGCTGGGCAGGCAACTGCTGGAAATGCACTAGGAGGATTTCCTGCCACAGGCAGGGGGCTGTAGATGACCTCATGAGTACCCTTCCAACCAGCGGTGTCAGCCTGGCGGAACAGCCCGGTACGCCGTTCCGCTAGTTCCGCGGACGGGCCCGGGCCGCGCCGCCTCTCCCGAGGATGGGCGAGCTGCTGCTGGGCCCGCCCGCCCTCCCGCGTGTCCGAATCACTCTGAAATGGAGCGATTCAAGGCGCAGGGAGGCGCAGGGAGGTGTGGCTGGCCTCCGCCATAGGGGCAGAGGGCTGCCAATCATCCGGGCGTTCCGGTTCCTGTCGCACCTGGATGACATCACTGCTTCCAACTCTATGATTCTATGATTAATCTTGGACCTGTTTGAGAGTACACCTTCAAAAAAAGAAAGAAAGAAACTATAGGGCGGATTCTGTCCATTGTAGTATCAAACAGAGCCATAAAATGGCTTGTGCTGAAACAAAGAACAACTCATTTAGCAAAATCATTAAAGGCCAATTAACTGTAAGTGTTCCTGATGAAGCGGTGATGGGAAATTAGATCCCAGAGGGAGGGGATTATACTGGCAAGAATCTACAACACCTGCCTGGCCAAAACGGTTTGCTTTGTAGGACACACACAAATAAGTGATATGAAACGGGAACACTTTGGTTCAAAATCATTTTAATAATGACTGATCCATTTAAATTTAAGCAGATGAAAGATAAGTGGGAAGAGATAAACTGAAAAGAGCAAGTTAATTACCTGTGTAACTTGAAACAATGCATGATTGCATGTCATCATCAGCTTGAATCTCCCTGCTATCTTCCTGTTTAATTTTCCTTAATGGTTGCCCGCCTGCTACTGCATAGATAAAGCATCTAATGGAGGAAAGAGTTCAGATGTGTCTACAAGGCCTGCCTAAGCTGCTCCTCCCCACCCACCCAAATGTCATCTTGATTTATGCTTTTCTTTTTTCACTAAGCAATCGGGATTACAAAGTGACTATGGAAACCAAATTTCACTAATGAAATGATTGCAGACATGAATAATGTAAATAACAATTGGCTACCCATGTCAATGTCTCAGGAAGAAGCTACTTTGAAAAGAAGCGGAAAAGTTTCCATGCTGTACAGATTTATTTCCACTTTAGGGACAGGCCCATGTTCATTAGATTGAGTCTTGCATTTCAGTACTTTTATTCATTAGTCAAACAATTAAATAGGATGTTATTTCTTTGTTAACAGTAGTGAACTGAAAAATGGGAGCCTATACAGTTGGACCTTATTGTGTAGACCAGTGGTTTCCAACATAGGGGTCATGACATCCAAGGGGGTCATGAACCCATTCTTAGGGGATCACAAAGAGCTTGGGGCAGCCATCTTAAAAAGCTGAGCACCACCATTTTGAAAGCTTCATTTTGGCTAGGGAACTCATTTTGGCTTCCCCATTAAACTGCTGTGAGGAAAATTGCTATGGGCTCACATATGCGTATGATGAAGTATCTCTGAGCGGAGATATCATGCCTTCCATGTGTATGCCTAGCTGAACCTCATAACATGGGGAAGAGGAACATAAATACTCTAAATTTGGCTTTACCAGCTTGATCAGTAATGGCATAGAGAAGCCACAATGCATTCTGTGCAATGTTGTTCTCAGCGCTGACTCAATCACTGAGCTCAAAATGTGAACATCACTTAGATACAAAGCATTCAGAACATTCTAGAAAGGATGTGGAGTTCTTTCGACTTTCAAAAAGTGTGATGTATTCAAAACAATGAATTCATTTCCTGCTTAATGACATCACTTGCAGCTCTAGGTCTTGGGGGGGGGAACAGGTTGTTGTTATCTAAAAAGGGGTCCCTGTGCAAAAAAGGTTGGGACCACTAGTGTATACCCTATTTTTATAGGTTGCTGCTGCTGCTGCTGCTGCTGCTGCTACTACTACTACTACTACTACTACTACTACTACTACTACTAATAATAATAATAATAATAATAATAATAAGGGCCAGAGAAAAAGCAGTGAACATTTTTATTTAACTTTTTAATTTTATATATGTAATCATGCCAATGAACAATAAATATAAAATAATTATGTTTTCTTCTTGAAAAAGTAATTATTGGGGGGCAGCCTCTCAGACACCCCTCTGCAGCCTGGGGCACCCCTGGCCACCGCCTTTGTGCTCCACCGCTTTCAACAAAACGAGTGAGATTTTCCAGTATTCCCTTTAGTCTCACTTGATAGCCAATTCATTTATTACTGTGTATGCAGAAAACTGTATGTCTGAGATTAAGAAGCAACTGTTTTTCAGCAACTGTTGTAATTTAGGGGCTTGGAAATGGAATATAATGCCTTTGATTTGGCTCACTAGTACAAATTTGATTCCCTTCAGTTCCTAGCAATAATAGTTTACATCTGATGGCTACACAGCTTTAATACATGAAACGAAACATTGATCTCAGTCCAGTCTGCAGCATCCACATCACAGAAGCTGCCGTCATGCACTTGGCAGCAGGGTTAAAGGTTTCTTTGATAATGGCCATGGATTAAATTAATGCAAAAATTAATGTAACATTTCCATAGAATTGGACTGGAACTCAAAGATAATTGTCTCCATTCTCCGCATCAATCCTGTATATATTTTGCCATGATGTGGCTCCATCCCCCAAAAAACTGAAAATAGCTTGTTACTTCTACTTAACTTTTTCCTGGAATGACTAGAGGATAAATAAATAGAGGAATTACATCTTCAGTGCTGTTTTTCTTTAATTCATACAAAACTAATGTTATTAGCATGGAATTTCATTAGGTGAACAAGTATAGGCAGACCCCCATATGTGTAGGGGTTCTGTTCCAGCCCCCCACAGATATGGATATAGGGATATGCTGGTATAGATAGCGGGGGGGGGGGTTCCCACTCTCTCCTTGCATGCTCATTACATTACATTAGATTTATTGCAGAGGCACTTGCAGCACAAGTGTTTCTTGCTTAAACATTCTTGCTGAACTGATGAGCCAAACATGCAGGCAACTAGCCTGCATGCTACAGAGAAATTAACAGGAAGCAGCAACTCCTGCTTCCAGTTTGTTGTCCTCTAGCATGCAGGCTGTTTTAAAAAGAAACACTCATGCTGCAAGTGCTTCTGTAATACAACAAAGGTAATGTATTGGGTGTGCAGTGTGCAGGGACCTCCAGATCTGCAGATCCGCAGATAACTGAATCAACAGGTACCGGATCTGTGGATATGGGTGCCTGTCTGCATGCTGTAGCATATGACCTTAGCCCAATTTTAAGATCTGCCAAATGCTGATGCATTTATATAACTAGTGTACTGAATCCTTGCACAGATATTGTTTTAAATATGCAGGCAAATTAATGTATTTGTATGCAAACCTTAAAACAGCCCATTGATTATCATAAGCAGTGAGCTAAAAAGTCATTAGGTGGGAATCTTTGTGCATGAAGTATGAAAACCGAAGGTGATCTTATATGATTGAAAACTGTTATTTACTTGCTTGGCTTTCAACTGCAAGGTTGGGAGTTCGAGACTGCGTGATGGAGTGAGCTCCCATTGCTTGTCCCAGCTCCTGCCAACCTAGAAGTTCGAAAGCACCTAAATGCTAGTAGATAAATAGGGACCACTTCGGTGGGAAGGTAACGGCGTTCCATGCGCTATGGCGTAGAGTCATGCTGGCCACATGATCGGACAAAAACGCCGGCTCTACAGGCTTTGAAATGGAGATGAGCACCCTCCCCTACAGTTGGTCACGACTAGACCATTCGGTCGTGGGGAAACCTTTACCTTTAAGCCCATTGTGTTCAGTAAGAGGCTGTAAACCTATTGGTAAACAGTAAGGTTTCAGTAAGACTGAAAATTTTATGGCAAAATCCTAACCTCCTTATTGGAGTTGATCCCCCCACATGGATTTGCACCAGTGATAGAACTGGTGAAGGTCTAAGTAGAACCGGCAGGCCAGCATGAGCTACACATGTTCCCTTACCTCAAGTAGGCCTCCAGATGCTAAAACCACTCTGTGGGATTCAGCAAGTGCCACATTGGCACTGCCGCATCACCGCGTGGGAAGCTGCATTGGCTTGGGCTGTAGTTTGCATTACCGACTGTGCAGTGCTACGCTGATGATAACTGTGCAAAAAACGTGCAGGATATTTAGAATGCATTTAATATATATTAAATGCTATTTAAATATTTAGGTATTTAGAATGATGTCCTCAAGACTTCAGGGTGTTTGAGAGTGTGTTACCAACCGTAAAAAAAATTGGCTATTAATTTTAAAGACATTAAATCTGACTTACCTGTAGGACATACCTGTAGACTCAGTATGCATAGGCAGTGATAAATTTTGCAGCGCAGGTACTCTTCACAATATGCACTCAGCCATGCCCCATCGGCCAAGGCATGCGTCCTTGATTGCCAAGAACCCAACTGAGATTTTGCATGTATCCTTTTCTTCTGGTGGTTTGCTAAACTGACTACGAGTGCAATCCTAACCTGGACTTAGGCCAGCATAAAAGTCAGCAAAGTTTGGCCTGCACAAGGGACACCATAAAGTGCATTTGAACCACTCTTAAGAGTCAGGGAGGATGGTGCACGTCTGTGTGTTGGCCTCTCTGACTCTGAGAGTGGTCCAAACATATTTTACGGTATTCCTTGTGCAGGCCAAACTTCGCTAGCCCAACTGTGCCAACCTAACTCCAGGTTAGGATTAGGCACTACGTGGAACAAAAAGTACTTAACTGAGAACTTCTGAACATACATGAAGATTGTGCAAAAAAAAAAATGCATTTTGCACATTTTTTGCAGTGTGTGTAAGAGTGCATATGCAACATGAAAATATGATTTGCTGCTCTGTGTTGAAGTCAGATGATTTGTTAGTGTTTGCCTTTGGCTCTTCAAGATTTTCATTGCTCCATACTGCATAAAAAACATTGTTTTCGGTGCCAAATATGACAGGAGCAGCAGCCACTTATTGTAGATCAGGAGGCAAAACAAAGCAGTCTCATGAGGACAATGAGCCGTTATTTTGACCATCAGGGTTAAGGCTTTAGATAAATATTCAGTCAAGTACTACACTTAAATACACAATCATAGCCTCAATAGGCACACAGTACAGCCACCTTCCTGAAGATAAGCAAGTATAAGGCTTATTATCAGTGACTGCCTGGGAACTCCATGTACACTGTCCTGATTCCCTGATGGAAGAAAGTGGCAGAGGCCAACCTAGAACCTCTCCAAAAGCTTCTTTCTGCCAAGGAATTACTGTTACGTGTTTCAGCCTTAGCAGTGGAATGGTGAGTGGGTATCGAAATGGATATGCAAGGCTTTGGAACTCCTTGCCTCTGGAGCAGAGCCCCCACCAGAAATGGTGGGGCCCAATGCGGGGCATTCTTGCAGGGCCCTCCACTCACCAAGAAAAGCGCTTGTGGTGCTACTCCTGGCATCTGGGAATAGTTGGTGGTGACATGATGGCATCACCACCAACTGCTTCCAGGAGGCCTATTTTGGGCAGCTTGGAGACAGAGGCCGGTGGGACAGCCCAAGATAAAGCTGCTCTGCTCACCCCACTGACTTACAGTTCATAGAGATCCCAGCTGCTGTAGCAGGCAATATGCTTGATGCTTTGGTGTGGGGGCACCAAACATGCGGGGCCCAATATGACGACAATTGGTCACATTGGCTTAAGGCCAATGGTCTGCTCAGCAGGTTTTAGTAACTTCCTCCTATCCTGCTTTTTGTCACTTTACTTACTTACTTAGGGCACAATCCTAACCAACTTTCCAACAACCGGGTAAGGGCAATGCAGCTCTAAGGTAAGGGGAAAGACATTCCCTTACCTTGGCGAGGCCTCTAGGACAGCCTCCCCAACTGCAGGACTCGGCACATGCCCCAGTGGCACATCTATGTCAGTGCTGGAAAGCTGGTTAGGATTGCACCCTAACTTACTGCCTTTCTCTATGTTTGAGACTGCATTCACGGTGGTTTGCATGGGCAGGCTAGTCCAGTGGGGTTTTTACCAACATATTCTGTGATTCACAGTCCTCAGTCACCAGATCTTGCTTTCACGGTGTGGTTATCGGCCCTGCTACTAATGGAGGGCATGCTGCATGCTATGGTGTGGTGGGGGGTTGACCAGTCAGTGAGTAAGGTAAAGCCAGTAAGTAAAGATCTTTTTTTACTTACCTCCCCCATAAGCTGCCTGGCCTTTGACGGGTCTCCTATTTAGCTGGTTGAAGTCCAAGGAGCCTCAAGGTCCATGTCAGGCCAGGAAAGGAGGACAGGATCTTGGCATGAGATGCTCCCACTCCTGAACAGCCTGAGTTTGGCCCAGTACCTTTGATAAGGTAGTATCTTTATTGTACTGGATCCAAACCTTCGAAAGTTTGCCACAACCCCAAAATGAAGCTTTGTGATCCCATTGGGTTCTTGACCCACAGTCTGAAGAACACTGCTCTACATTTTTCCATTTCTGTTCACACAGTATTTCTGCATCTACTGTTTAGGTATTTTTTCTTGAGTTTCACTATTGTATTGTTAGTTGTTTCATCTGGGACCTCCCAGGTTGGGACCAGAAGGTGGGTTATATAGCCTAATAATTATTACAATCATCATGTGGCCCTATCCTCTCCTGCAGTGAAGAAAAACTAAAGAAAGATATATGGGATGAGGAGTGTTTTTCATTGCATCAGGCAAGTTAAAAAACCAAGCAACCATTTATTTTTAGAACAAAAATTCCACAGTGAACAAGAGTGCATAACATTCTCCATGCCACAAGTGGTGCATAGTAGTTTTGCAGGCCTTGAGGCTATGAGAGCACTTGTCTCCAGAATTCCAAAACGAAGCCTTCCAAATGTTGATGAAATAATGTGGTGTTCTGCAAAACAAATAATTCCATCTGAGGGAAATCCTAATGAGTGCCTGATAAAACTGCCACCCTCTGCAAATAAGGGTGTTGAATTTCTTGGGTTTCTTTTTTCTGTTCCACCATCATAAAGAGTCCATAGGATTGGGCCATTAGTTTATCTAATACACTCAAGCCGTATAGCATCCGTGGTCGGCAGCTTGTAATATGCCCAGCTTCCTAGGAGAATCTCAGGCAAATCTAGGGCATGGAGAATGTTGTGCGAAGTAGAGAGTATGATTCCCCCCCCCCCCGTGTATTGGCTTTGTGCTAGCCCAAATGCACAGCATTCTTCAATAGGCAAGGCATTCGGAGGGAAAGAAGCAGGGTCAGAAAAAAAAGATTCTTCCCTCAATAGGGCAATGGCAGGGGTTCTGTCACAACCTTGTTTAAAAGTTGTCAGTATGCATTTCTTATATCATTTCAGTCACCATAGTTGGGACTGTAAGAAAAAACCTGCATTCATACACATTCAACTCAGATTCAGTCAGGACAGTTACTTCCCAATTTTCAATGAAGCTGTCTTCAGCAGTCTGAAGAAAGGCTGTTGGCACCGCTAAGGCGCTAGCAGGGGTTGGCCTGGCCCCACCCCCAGCCAGGCTGGCTTGCAGCGATTGGCTGCTTCAAAGGGGAAGGCTGGGCAGAGCGCCGATCAAGTGCGCATGTGCCGGACCAGCTCAGTCCACACCAAGCCAGCGACCAGGTCGGATGTGCACAGCTGAGCAGCGGTCAGTGTGGCCTACCTCCCTCGCTTACGGGGGCAGCAGCAGGGACCAGGACCACTTCCCTGGTTAGTCCCCGCGCACATAATTATAGTTATATAGTATTACCTGCTGCAATTGTAAAAAGTTAAATAAAGTGGCCCAGTTTAAACCCAAGCACAGTTTGGCGTCTTTTTTGTGTGGGTGCTGGGGTAAACAAAGCTCCACCACTGTATAGCTAACAAAAGTGTAGCCCGGTGCAGAGGGGAAAATGATACCTTGAAAGTGACGACACAACAGGAAGTGACATCACAGTTCTATTTTCATTTTTTTGTTTTTTTGACCATAATGTTTGATAGAATTAAGATATTACACTCTGATTTGTTTCATTGCATTCTGCATTAAATTCCACATTGACTGATACATAACATGACCATATTATTCCTAAAAATTGCAATTTTAACAAACTGATTTTCACATGACAGTTGTATTTTTGTTTTCTGCGTTTTGGGCCATAATATTTGACAAAGTAAAGGTATTACACTCCGGCTTGTTTCATTGTATTCTGCATTAGGTTCCACAACATGTTATATGTTGGTATAATTCATACATACCAAGGTTTTTACAATTTTGGCCACTAGTGTCAAGCTTAGTGTGTTGCCCCCCCCCCAAAGCTTGTTGCCCAGTACAATTACAACCCCCTGCACTTATTTAGCTACACCTTTGAGCTCCACTTTTCCATCTGAATTGTGGCTTGTCTCTTTAGCCGTGGGAATGCCAGTAGTTAAATCAGGAAGCAACGCCTGAGCTGTGTGCATGCCTGTCCTTGTTCCTTCATGTGGATTTGGTGATATTATTCTACTACTTTGTAATATTTATTTGATATTTAATTTGCTGAGAGTATATATTTTCCTTTCTTTTCATCAGTAAACCATTTCCACAAAACACAAGTGATTCAGCTTTCTGTGGCCTCTCTCAATAAAAGTTACTGAGCTGTGGAGACTGAATGGCAACAAAGAAAATAACATTTCTTGGAAATATTTACAAATACCACCAATACAAATTTGGACTATTATAAATATTTTAATATTTGGCACAGCCTCCGTAAAAATATATATACTGTATATTGGGTTGTTCCCGGCAGAACATAAAGGGTATTTTTGTACAGCACCAAAGAAGAAATGACCATAGAGATAGGGTTATCCAAGGTGAACTAAGGACATCTCTAATATTGACTGAGATTCTTGCTTCATGTTTTCATTTGCATGAATGTATCATCATACGCCATCATGCGTCTCCTTGGCTTTGTGATAAGAATGTTTTGGAGCAAGTCTCCCGGGTTATCCCTTTAAGTACACATGTGTCTGTAAGTGTCATCATGTGTACCTGCACAAGAAGAGCTCTGTTGAATCAGACCAAGAGCCCATCTAATCTAGTATCTTGTTTCCAACAGTTGCCTGCCACACATTTTCAGAAATTGCTCACAGGAAGGCAACAAGGACAGCAGGAGACATTTTACACTGTAATCATAAGGTGGGAAAAACAGATAAGAACAGCAGGAGAGCTAGAATCAGCAGATCCAAAATCAGCCAGGTGGGGATGGGAGTGGCAAAATCATGGCATCTACAACAAAAGAATTCAGTGACCTGCGCGAATAAGGACTGTGGCAGGAAGATGCGTGGAGAAATCTCATTTTGCAGAATCACTTTGCGGCTTTTACCAGATTTTCAGTTCTGCAGAATGGAAAACCTGGAGTTTGCTGTTCCAGTTTGATGTCTTTTTTTTTTTAAGCTTGCATAGCTTTGTGCTGCACACTCATGTGCCATGATATGAACAACAGCTTGATACTTTTTCATTGCAACAAATGCCCTTATGTTAAGGGAACGAGCGCTGTATTTATGGAAATGTCAGCAGTTTTGCCATTGCTTTTGTACATTTCCTACCAATGGAACCCAAACAGTAGGATGTCCTGGGGGCCAATTCATCTGCACTAATATGCAAAGAAAATGTAAGTATGTTTTCAATAATTTTATTATTGCTGCAATGAAAATATATAGAATTTACACAAAGAAGTATAAAAAGCTTTGAAATCCTTACAGTCTGTAGATCTTCCCTGGATTTTCTCTTCTTCTTATGGCAATGACTACTGCACATTTCAAAAATGAATATGTAGTCTTAGCCCTAGTTTTTTAACACTAGATATTGAGTTTGCCAGCTTTCATCCCCTGAAAACCTTTATCCAAAACATATCTACTAAGTTCCATTAAGTTAATTGGACAGACTCCTAATCCATAAATACAATTGCAGCCTTAAGCTATAGTCCTATAATATTTACCTGGGTATAAGTCTCATTGAACTCAGTAGGTCCCGCTTCTCAGTAGACATGCCTTGGGTTGCGCTGATAATTGCCAATAACAAGAAAATTATGAACTGCTGATACATTTAAGAGGACAAGAACAAATAAAATATGTTTAATGAATAAGTATCATATTACATATATTCAAATGCTGCTTCCTCGATTGTACCATAAGGGTCAATTCCACTCAGATTCTTGCTTGGTTAAAGAATTCAGCTGTCTTACTTCTGGTTCTAATCTAATCTGAATATAGATTTATTCAGAAGTAAGCGTCATGTTGAGGGATGTGGTGGTGCAGTGGGTTAAACTGCTGAGTTGCAAGCTTGCTTATCGGAAGGTTGGCAGTTCGAGACTGCGCAACAGAGTGAGCTCCCGTTGCTTGTCCCAGCTCCTGCCAACCTAGCAGTTCAAAGGCACCTAAAAATGCAACTAGATAAATAGGTACCACTTTGGGGGGAAGGTAACGCCGTTCCATGCACCTTGGCATATGGTCACCTTGGCATATAGACCGAGCACATGACCATGGAAGCTTGTCCTTGGACAAACGCTGGCTCTTCGGCTTAGAAATGGAGATGAGCACCGCCCCTTATCGTCGGTCACCACTAGACCATTCGGTCATGGGGAAACCTTTACCTTTTTAAGCCTCATGTACTTCCATGTAACAGAGAGCCCGATCCTATCCTTGGTGGCACCCTTGGTGCTGGCCCAGCGCCAGCTCTGAGTGCCGTGAATGTGCCATAACCACATTTAGGACACCTGGCGAGGGGGCAGCACCAGCACCGGGACAGTAGGCACTCTATGCACTCATGACAGAGCAACTAGCGCCGCGGCAGCACCATTTGCCAGTAAGTGCTATTGGGGCAGGGTGGAGACGGGGAGTGGGCGGAATGGGGCAGAGAAAAGGAAAGGATAGGATTGGGGCTGTGTGGGGAGAGAGGATGGCAGCAGACTCTGCCGCTGGATCCTAACCCCCACCTGAGCCGTGTGGCCCAGCACAGGTCTCCTCAATTCTGTGCCCACCCAATAGCGGGCGCAGAGCCAAGGAGACCTGTTGGCGCTGCCGTGGCATTACATGGGGTAAGGGAGCAAACATTCCCTTACCCTGGGGGGGCCACAGCGGTGCCCTCGGCAACCTCTGGATGCGGCAGTCGCCATTTTGGTGCTGCTGCTTCTCCAGGCGCCACCAAGGATAGAATCGGGCTTGATTCCCAAGCAAGCGTGTGTAGGATTGTAGCCTGGGAAGCAGTATAACTATCAGCCTTGTAATGCCAATTACAATAAGGTAACCTCACCAGATGCAAATGTACTAGTCAGAGGCATGTGGTGTGGGGGTGGCAGCTGAGCCAGAGCCACCCCACTGGAATGCATTGAAAAGCACCACAGCTGCTGCCAAAGCTTTGCACAAACACAACCCAGACTCCAGCTGCTGTTCAGAGTTGCATAGGTTGTGTTTGCGCACTCACAGTTTTGAGAGTGGCGGCAGCAGCGGTGTTTGTCAATGAACTCCTGTGGGGTAGCTCTGCCTCACCTGCTTCCCCCACACCACATGCCTCTGACAGTAATGCGGTGTGTCATTCAGTAGAAAATTTGAAGAAATCAGATCTAATTTAGCATTGCGGAAGGCTCTTCAGCGCAGAGCGTTGCTAACTGCGGAAGGACAGTGAACAGTTTTCTTCTTTGTTTTGTTAAATTACCACAATTTTGTCATAGTTGTTAGTTGGGCTGTATGGCAAAAGGGGCAATACTAAGACTGATGTTACCAATACGGCATGTAATAACAGAAGGGGGGAAGCATACTGTAGATCTCCTTACATGCATCCCACCCCTGCAGGCTCTCCATGTGGTTGCAAGCGCTCTTATTTGTTTAAAAGATTTCTACCCCACCTTTTCCCACAATGAAGGGGACTCAAGGCAGCTCTTCAGTGCCCTGCAGCTCACACAAGAGGCCTGAGCCCCATATGACTGTTGGGCAGGGCCCAGCCAATCATGCAAGAGATGAGACAGATGAGAGCCTGCCCCTTGTTGGGTGCTTATGGCATGAAGGAAGGATGGAGGGAACCTGGAGAGGAGAGACCTCCTCATCAGAGACACAGTTTTGGCCTTTAAATGATGAGAGCCTTCCTGTTCTGGGTGCCAAAGGCAGGCAGAAGGGAGAGAGCCTGGATGAGGAGGGTGGCAAGGACAGACCCTCCTGTCAGAGACACGCCTTCAGTCCTCAAGAGATGAGAGCCTGCGTTGTGCTGGGTGCCTAGGGTATTAGGGGGGAGCCTGAATGGGGGGAGGGTTGGCAAGGAGAGACCCCCCTGTCAGAGAGACACCTTCAGTTTTTAAGAGATGAGGGCCTGCCCTGTGTGAGTGCGGCCTGGAGGGTGGGGTCGGTGAGGAGATGCCTTGCTAGTGAAGGGACCCTCAGCTGTTATGTGCAGCAACTACAGTGAAAATACCTCCTGTGAGGGAAGCTAGGCTGGGCTACCCAACCAGTGACCCTCCCTACCTCTCCTGTCAGAGAAACACGGGGATAAGCAGAGTTAACTACTTATTGTTGAATAGCAGTGTGTGTGTGTGTGTGTGTGTGTGTGTGTGTGTGTGTGTGTGTGTGTATATATATATATATATATATATATATATATATATATATATATATATTCATCATTATCATCATCATGCCTAGTTACACTTGTTTCAATAATATTGATTTCAATGGCTGTAAATGGCATAGGTAAATATTTATAAGTGCAATAGAGTTCCTGAAGTTGAAATAATCATGCAGAACATTTTTGTTAAGGCACTTACTTAAGACAACCTTGATCACACAATCATATTCATTACATTTACAAAGGCAGATATTTCAGGACATGTTTTCTTTAAAATTATTCACCCAGCAGTCTTGTGATGTCCATGAATAAATGCATTCCACATTGCTCAACAATTCAACATGGCTCTCCATGAAATACCCCAGACAATGAAGGGACATTCAAGGGAGTTTTTTTTTTTTTAAATTGTTTTTAGTTCAGTGCTTTTCCCTAATATTTTGTCCTAATTTTGCTTTCTGTCTAAGATGTTTCATGATTGTGCATTTGCTTCAGCCCAAGAATGCCAGCTTGCATTCTAGGATTGTCATTTGATTATGTCACACTGACAGCACTTTCTGCTTGATGATAGCACTTCCGGCTATGACATCACTGCCAGGTTAATGACACTACTTCTGGTGGGTTCCAAAAATAGTGCCATTCTAAAAAGTGGGTCCCAGTCTAAAAAGTTTGAGAACCACTGGCTTAGAACATACGCTGTTCAGAGCTGACAGAAAAAAGAATGGAGAAATGAACGGTGTACTCAGCTTATTTGAAGAGGCAAGATACAGTAACAAAGGGCACAATCCCAGGGAAGTGTCGTCTGTGTTCTTCACATCTGTACGCCCCTAAGCAACATGAAAAACTGTAATATGAAGTCAGTTCGATAGACTTCTATTACCTCTTATTTCCTGTCAGGACTTCAGGCTGTAATCCTTCTCCGTACCCTTGACAGAATTAGATTGGTCTTTGAAAAATAAAAATAAATAGAATTATAACATGACACATTTGGTAAGCTCTTATCTTGCGCTCATTGGTGTTTCCAAACATTTGACCTTGGTTATCATGTGTGTGATACAGTTACTGAAGCAACACTGGACTGTCATGCTACAGCAGTGTCATCGGAAACATGTCCACATACATCGGAAACATGTATTAAAATAATACAGCAAAAGGAAGCCATCTTAGTCTTTGGACTGTCTGACCTAAATGCCAGAACAGGCTCTAAATAGTGAAAAGATGACATGATTTGCCTGGAACTAGAGTCTAGAAAAGTAAAGAAATGGCCTGCAGTGAGGAGAAAAGATAGGAGTCGTTTTTTGTTGTTAAAAAAATGCAAAAAACCACAAAACTGCCTTTTTGATGTTAAATAAATAAAAAAACACAAAACACCACATTTTTATGTTTAAGATATATTCCAGAAATATATCTTTTCTTTTCCAATTAGAAATAATACTGTGGCTGCATCTACTGACACTACATCACCTCTGTCATCTATCCAGTTCACCTTTAAAGCACTTAAAATTAATAAAAATGGGAACTTGGAATGAGAATAAAAACACAAAACACTGCTTGCTGCCTGTCAAGTCATGAAATCTATGAAAAAGTCACACCATTCTCAAACACCCTCAAGTATAGATGAATCAATCAACAGATTATACACACACACACCACTTTTCAACACAAAGTGGCTTACAGGCAAATAATAAAGTTAAATGGCTCCCTGTCCCAAAAGGGCTCACAATCTAAAAAAATGCAGACCACCACCATCAACAGCCACTAGTAAAGACACTGTGCAGAGGTGAACAGGGACAGTTATTCTCCCCCTGCTAAATATAAGAGGAGCACCACTTGAAAAAGTGCCTCTTTCCCAATTAGCATAGATCAGGCTTGGGAATGTTTTGCTGTACCTATATGGGGTATACACATCTTGTAAGTTCACATGTGATTTGGTGAGCCAATTAAAAGCAGAACAGAACATGCAACAATGGGCCAGACCAGACAATACTTCTGTCACCTGACTAGTCCTGTGCACACTTTAAAGACGTGCACACTTTAAAAGTAGAGTTAGCAACCTGTGTAGATGGGGTTGTTCAGATGAACTGTATACATACACAATTGAGACATACACAATTATGCATGGGAGGGATAGAGTCAATAGAAGGATGTTCTTTTCCTTCTCTCACAATACCAGAACCAGAGGACATCCACTGAAATTGAGTGTTGGGAAAGTTAAAACAGATAAAAGGAAATACTTTTTTACTCAGCGGGTACTTGGGCTATGGAACTCCTTGCCACAGGAGGTGGTGATGGCATCTGGGATTGGACATATTTCTGGAGGAAAAGTCCATCATGGGCTTATAGGCCATGATAGATTGTGCAACCTCCTTTCGGTAATAGTAGGCTACTTCAGAATGCCAGGTGCAGGGAGTGGCAACAGGATGCAAGCATCTTCTGGGCTCCCTGAGGCACCTGGTGGGCCACTGTGAGATACAGGAAGCTGGACTAGATTGGCCCTTGGCCTAATCCAGCAGGGCTCTTCTTATGTTAACCAAGAGCCCAATACTATCCTTTCTTTCCCCCCACCCTTGCCCATGCAGCCAGACCAAAAAGGTGCACTGTATCCAGGCAGAATCAGGAGGCTTGGGAGAGGTAAGTGAAAACATTTCTCTTTCCTCTGGGCAAGCCTGCTGATCGCCAATGGACCTGCATCAGGCCATGAAATGGTGCTGGTCCAAGGAGAGAAAGGGGGTGTTAGGAGGGGAAGAGGATACTGGTGCAGCTTGTGTGTTCCAGTACACACTCCCTCCCTATCTCCGTTATGCCCATCACACTCCCCATTCTCCCCATTCCATCCTCCTCCTCCCATCACTAAGGGCTGTAAGGAAACTAACCCAGACGAGGAAGACCAGGTCGTATGTGTGTTGTGACTGTTCATTTACAGTACATGCCAGGCCAATATACTAAGTACAGGATGATATGAAATGTACTAATCTCTGAAATTACAGCAGTATTTTTTATCGCTGATGGGCTTATAAACATTGCTACTCTATCCATATGCCCCCAATTTACCTCTTATCCACATGTCCTCTTTGAAATAGCTCTACGTTTACTGGTTGTGGATGAAGATTTCAAGTTGTTGATTGATTGCTGTTGACCAAGATTGTTTATAATCTTCAGCTTTCTTTCAAAAATATGTGATTATATCTGCAATATGAGTGATGTGTATTTACATGTCAGTCAATTTTTCAGTTCAGTACAAAATGTATTCCCAGATATTTGGCAAGAAAACGCTGAAATCCACATTAACAATGCATTTGGACATTGTCATAATTCACCATGCTGTATATGGAAGATTTTACCCAAAGTCTCCAAAATCATCCTTATTTTGTTTTGTTTCCAAGATACTCTAGAGTTTACAGGTAAGAATTATTTTGCATTATTTTTTCCTTTGACCCAAAAGTTCCACTTGCATGGATTCACTAGATACAGCAGTCTTTCCCACTACCTGAATTTAATTCAAACCATTCTGCAAAGTTCTAATATTAATCCTTTCATTTTGGTTTTAAGTTACTGCCTATATGGCACAATGGAAATATTTTTTCAAACATAAATTAGAAACATACTTGGAGAAAGTAAACCCACTCCTTTCAATGCAGAATGAAACTTTTAAGTAACTTTCCAGCTAGAATAGAATATTATTTCACTTGAAAAGTTACTTGGAAAAAGAAAAATTACAAATAGTGAAGAAAAGATGAGAATCAATGTATGAAAATCCTGATTTGCAGCTTTTCATGAGTGAAAAGTGTATCACTTTGTACCACTGTGCATCACTGTGGTGATATAACAAATTTTCTGAGGGCACAGTCCTAACCTGGAGTGACCTAGGAGTGTCACAAAAGCTCCATGAAGTGCGTTTGGATCATTCTCAGAGTCAGAGAGGATGGCGCACATGCACAAGGGACTTGTGCCGGCCTAACTCCAGGTTAGGATTGTGCCTAACTGGTAAAATCCACCAGTAGGCCTTCTATACATTTAAATGGGATGTAAGTGGAACATATTACTCTCCCAGTCAACTGGGCCCTTGGACTATGTATGTGGACTTTTATAGCCTTATAATTCAATGACGCCCTTGGACCGAGGCAAGCTGCTTGCATCAGCCATGTGCTGCCTGCTGTGGCAAACCCATTGCGGCTGCAGGGCTTATCCTGGGGCAAGGGGCAAAATGGGGCCAGCCACAAATCTCCTGCAGGATGCATCATAACCTGAACCAGTGCGACTGCATCACTGCACAGGGATTTAGGTAGGTTTGGGCTGCCCAAAAGTGCACCTGTCTTCAGAACTTTTAACAGTCCAGTAACATTCTCCTTATAATAGGGACGTGGTGGCGCAGTGGGTTAAACCACTGCTGCTGGGCTTTCCAACCAGAAGGTTGCTCCCGTTGCTTGTTCCAGCTCCTGCCAACCTAGCAGTTCGAAAGCACCTAAATGCAAGTAGATAAATAGGGACCACTTCGATGGGAAGGTAACGGCGTTCTGTGCGATACGGCGTAGAGTCAAGCTGGCCACATGACCACGGAAGCTTATCCTCGGACAAAACGCCAGCTCTACAGGCTTTGAAACAGAGATGAGCACCACCCCCTACAGTCGGTCATGACTAGACCATTCAATCGTGGGGAAACCTTTACCTTAACATTCTCCTTAGCCTCAGCAATATTTCTCTTGTTAAAAAATGCTAATTATTCACTAACAGCCCAATCCTGAGCTGCCCAGCTCCTGAAGAAGCAATAGTACCAAAATGGCTACCACTGCATTCTGTGGCAGCTGTGGGAGCTGCCCAAGTCTCCTTCAAGGAAAGGGTCATTCGTCCCCCTTCCTCCAGGGAAAGCCCCAGCCTCCGCAATGGGGTTTGCTGGCTATTTTGCCGGCAGCCCCGTGTTGGGCATCCAAGCCTGACACAGGGGTTCAGGATGTGGTGACAAGTATTGCCACCTGTCCCACCCCCCTCCCAGAGCCACCCCTCCCCCACCATGTTCCACCCTCCCCTGCCTTCCCCTCCCTTGCCTCCCAAAGTCACTCTGTTGGCCCGTGGTAGCACTTACAACATTGGAGCCAGCACTTACTACCAACTTCAGGGTCAGGCTGTTAATAAGTTGCAACTGCAAAAAATAAAAATGCCAGCATCCAAGCAGAAAGGCAATATTTCTATTATTAATTTGCATTGAGTTCAGAGATAGTGAAGACACTGACGCCAGCTAAAACC
Organism: Lerista edwardsae; assembly: GCA_029204185.1. Taxonomy (NCBI): domain Eukaryota; kingdom Metazoa; phylum Chordata; class Lepidosauria; order Squamata; family Scincidae; genus Lerista; species Lerista edwardsae. The sequence goes on along the minus strand of JAJKFI010000002.1, from coordinate 35,450,476 downwards.
ATTTGACCGCTCACCTGCATGCACAGGTGCTCTCATGTATTCATCTTGGAAAACTTTTCTGTAGTCTGAGGACCAAGTCATAGGAACACTATACAACTTCACTATTTTCCCTTGATATAAATGCAAGTTAGTGCGGCCTGAGAATGTCTTGCATTTTGAAATATGCATATTATAAAAAAATGCAAACTAATATTTTAGCTCACCGGAGTCGGTAGGCATTTCTGCCCTCCTGAATAACCAATACCGTAGATCAGTGGTTCCCAAACTTTTTAGAGGCCCTAGAAGCGTGATTTATAAATGCCAAAGGGTGTGGCTATAATGGTGATTGGGCAGCAGTATAATGGTGATGGCCCCCTTCAGCAGCAGCTTGATGCACAAAGCCTAATCTGCACTGTCAGTTTCACAGCCCAACAAAAATTGGGTAATAATGACACACTGTTGGGAACAGTTTGGAAACCGCTGCTTTAGGTAAAACAAATGTATTGCGTTCTTTTTCTTCCTTTTTTTTTTTTAACATGGGTCAAACACTTTGAAAGAAACTGAGATCAAACATACCACTTTTGGCTCACAGTATTGAGTGGCAAAGAGGAAGGTGACAACAGATACAAAACCCAGCTGAACGATCCCTCTAGATCAGCATTAGGGCATTAGCCTGCACCTGTTTGTAGGCATTGACTATGATACTGACAGGGTGCAGAAAGGAGAGGTAGCAGGATGTGGGTGGACTCAAGAGAGAAGACCAGGATCTCGCGTTTTATGTATTGCATTTAGATTATGAAAAAAAAAATTACTACTAGCATTTTAGCAAACTTGGGAAAAGGGAAAAGCACTATAGCAGTTTGTTGTGCTTAAAACCAGTGGCATAGTGGTTAGAGCCTTAAGCTGCAATCCTAGCCACAAGCCTACCTGGGAGTAAGCCACATAGACTATAATGAGGCTTGCTTCTGAGTAGACCTGCAGAAGATTGTTCTCTGAGAGTCATACAGATGATTAGGGTCCACATTACCATCAAGCCCAGTGACCTTGGGCCAGTCACTCTCTCAGCCTAATTTCCCTGTTAAGACGATAACATTGGTAGCAAGCTGCAAGAGAAAACCCTATATATTACTTTGAACACCTTGGAAAGGGTAAGTGTAATAAACAAAAACTGGCCATCGTCCAACACAGAGTTATTCATTTCATTCCCAATTTTAAAAGCACCATCATCAGATCCCATAGAAGTTCCTGTGTTCTTAACAGCAGAATCTTTACAGCTCTGGAAAAGACTAATTGCTTTGCTCGTTAGTGAAGTCATGTCCCTGGAGAACATTACCTAATAACCCTGTCTGCACAGCCACTTGCTAATACCATATACTCCCATACTCTTCCACTCCATACAAAGAACTACTAAACTAAAAGAGAATACAGCTCATTATCATTCTAATGAATGTCCACCACAAAACATCAGCAAAACTGCATCTACTACTATGAATTATTACTTAAAACAGAATAATTGTAACTTCTTTGCAATGCAGCTAAGTGCATTTAGGGCGCAATCCTAAACTGAGTTAGGACGGCATAAACTAAGCTAGCAAAGTTTAGCCAGCACAAGGGCCACATTAAGGTATGTTTGGACCACTCTTGGAGTCAGAGAGGCCAGCACATAGACATGAGCCATCCTCCCTGACTCCAAGAGCAGTCTAAACTAAGGTGACCAACTTTTTTACAATGAAAAGGAGGACACAAATAAATTGAAGAAAAAAATATTGTTAATAAAAGAAACATTTTATTCATTGCAACAATAATACACTATAATATGATAAATGCATAATAAAAACATTTGTAACATTTTATATTGTAATTATGCTTACATGCCAACAGGGTTGTATAAACTTGTAAATAAAATTATACATATTTGGAAATTATTAAATAGATAATGAATTACTAAAACGTGAATTGTGCTTACCTGTGTATGATTGAGTATTCACTGAAAGAAAGAAATAATTACCCTGAGTCTACTGCGTGCGTATGTGCCGTGTCGTGTTTTGGTAAGAAGTAAACAAAGCCACTTGCGCGCGGCGCTCTCTCTCAAGGTCTCCCGTGCGGAGCACATGCATCTCATAATGGCGTCTCACCGCACTGTACCGAGTGTAAATACAGGCTCATATGCCCTTTAATCAGTCCGGGCCCCTATGAGTCTGTGATTTTTTCAGCAGCATGTGACCTTAAGCACAACAAGGCTCACAACCACTGCAACTAGTCTGGGCCCAAAGTTAAGAATACTTCCCCTTAACCTTAAAATTCCCCAGGCTAAACAACTCCCAACTACAGGGACTTTTTCCAATGAGTAACTTAAAATTTGGTAAGCGTGCCACATTAGCCACTGAATCTTATCTGGTTCCAAAGACAACCAAAGCTTCTAGTAAATTTAATTGTAATTTATTGATAAACAAGGGTTACACAACTAAGAAAGCATACTAGAACTAACAGAGATACCTTATAAAACAAAGAAACTAGGCTCCTATCACTGACTAGGCCCTAGTTGTTCACCTTGTTCCTCATACAGCAATTCCAGTCTTGCAAAGGGAAGTCTGCAGGTTTGCAAGCTTTATCAGGTCTGATGATCTTCTTGGAGAATGATCTGGAGGAGTCTTGCAGTTTGGAAGGTCTTGATGGTGGTTGTGCGGCCACACCCCTTAGGCTCAATCAATTAGCCTATCAGGGTAAAGGGGCCATCTCCTGTTTTCAGCACAAGCTACATGTAACCTTTCTGAATAGCTTGCATTCCTGACCCCAGCTATAACTTCATACCCTTTGCAAACAACCAATGAAATAAGCTCTCTCAATCCTGCTTGTGTTACAATTCTTTCAAAATAAAGTCAAGCCACGGCCTAGCTTTTTCTTGTTTGCTCTTTACACCGATATGTCAAATACAAATACGTCACATCACACGCAACGGATCGGATCAGCATTGAATACAGAGATTTACAGATTAGTCTTCAAATATCAAAAAGAAGGACATGTAGGAGGACACTTTTCAAGAGAGGATAGAACTTACAAAAGGAGGACTGTCCTCCCTAAAGGAGGACAGTTGGTCACCTTAGTCTAAACCAAGAAGGTTAAATGGCTGGAGGCGGCATAAGATCGTTTTCTTGAAGCCATGGGCAGAACAATATGGCTGACTCAGATCATTGCCGCCAAGGAGGAGGATTGCCGCGAATTCACGAATAAAAATCTCCCTGCACGCGTGTAAAAGTTAATCTCAACGTCTTTAACAGTGCAATCTGAGTTTAAATAGACAGCAAGTAGCATTTTGTCCCATATGTTCGGTAATATAATTACGCGGAATTAAACCTTGGAATTGCATATTAACTCATAATATGGTTACCACTGATGTTTCTACACGATCACACATTGTTATTTTGGTAAGTTTTTATTTCAGGAGTAAACTATTCAGTCCTAGACATCACGCGCAAACCAATCTGAAATGCTTGGAATAAGGATTGTTTTGAGCGTAACAACATGGCTGCTGAGCCCGCCCCTGGCTGCAGTCGGCGGCTATCAATTGTACAGGGATGTCGTCTCCAGTCCTTATTTAACCTCCTTGGTCTAAACACACTTTATGGAGGCCCTTGTGCTGGCCAAACTTTGCTGGCTTAGTTTATGCCGGCCTAACTTCAGTTTAGGATTGTGCTCTTAAAACTAGTATTTCACTGCATTTCAATTGGTCCTAAGTGTCTTTTTACTGCACTTTTTCTTTGGTGGAAGGAGGAAGACCTGATAATAATTTGAGAAAAAAGCATTTTCATGCAAGGGAGGAAACTACAGAAAAGTCTATTCAGGGCGCAATCCTAACCTGGAGTTAGGTTGGTGAAGTTAGGCCAGCAAAGTTTGGCTCTCGGAGTCAGGGAAGATGGTGCACGTCTGTGTGTTGGGCTCTCTGACTCCGAGAGTGGTCCAAACACACTTTACGGTGGCCCTAGTGCCACTCAAACTACGTTGGCCGAATTATGCTGGCCTAACTCCAGGTTAGGTTTGAGCCCTCAGACTGGGCATGAGGACGAATTCTCTTACTGTACGAATTGTCCATCACCGGAATAGTTTTCTTTTGTGCAGTTGTTAAAGGTTTTCAAAGAGAGATTGGACAGCTATCTGTCAGGAATGCTGTAGCAGTTGCTTGCACCAAGAAGCTTGTTGGCCTAGATGACTTCCAAGTTCTCTTCCAGCTCTATGAAAGGTTTTGAGAAAATATCCCTCCACCAACTCACCATTTTTTCCTCTCACTGTTTGCTCTGTTGGACTTTCAGGAGCCATTTTAGTTTTCCCAAGGTGCCTTGCTCTAAGGCCTATAATAAATGGCACTTTCAGAATACCACACAAAGAACACATTTTCATATATATATGAAAATGTATATATAAATGTATATATAAGAATCAAAGTAGTTTCAATGATAGCAATCCGTTGTAGCTCAGCAGGTGTAACTGCTGGTATTTCCAGTTGTATTAAATATTTATCAAAGTTCGGGGATATTGTTCCTAGTGCACCAATGAAGATAGGCAGCATTTTTGTCTGTTTAAGCCACAGTCGAGGCACAATTCACGGTACTTGTCTATTTTTTCGATCTCCTTTTCAATCACGTGGTGGTCTCCTGGGATGGCGACATCAATAAAAGTTACAAATCGGGTGTCCTTGTCTATATAAAAGAAAAGCACAAACGGACATTTTTCAGAGGAGCACAAAAAGGTCGAGGATTTGGGCAGGTTCCAGGTTTAATACAACACTAGTTTAAATTGATCTTGGGACTAGTTCAATACATGTCCAGGTCACAATTCAGTGCACTCTAGGAAGAAAAAAACTCTTTAAGAATCCAGTCATATCCAAATTTCCAGCACTGATGTAGCTATGCTAATGGGGCGTGTGCTGCGTCTTGCAGTGGAGAAGGCAGTCATGCAACCCTACCCAAGGTCAGGGAACTTTTGTTCCCTTACCTTGGGGCTGCAGTGAGGCTGCATTGGCACTGGAAAATTGGACTGAATTGGGTCCTTGAAATATTAAGTCCAGAACAGTGATCAGGCTATGTTTGAGGCCTACAGTAGTATTGTGATGCACATCCCAAATTTATGGGACCCCGTTTCTGGCAGTGCAGCATCCTTTACAGCTGTCTCAAATGGCAACACACCCCATTCCATGCAGCCAGGCTGTCAGGTTGATCAGAGATGCACAAATCAGTTGAAAAAGTCAATAGGTGAGAATGCAAAATAGGTGCAAAATGGCCATAAAATCTACCCTGGGCAGAGAACTGAAATGGCCTCACTGCCTCTAGTCCTATCATCAGTCTACTGGACCAATACGGGGAAAATTGCCAAGGACACTTCTGAGAACTTTGATGCCTAGCATACAAAAAAATAATAGGCGGCCACTGATAATGTCATGTATTATCATGGGAGCAGTGTCACTTTGCCACACAAAAATGCCCCAGTTGATTTCTGATTGGGGTCAACCTGACTATAGTTTCTTACTTGTTTAGACTTAACTTCTAAGACCCACACAAGCAAATCCAAAAGAAGCAGCTCACTGTGTAAGGAGACAGGGCAAACTCTTGTGGGAGGAAAGCACACATGGTACAACTGATAAGTATTTGCAACCTTTTTTATTTCCCAGGGATGTGTACAGCAGATTGTAGTGAGAAAATGAAGAGTGCAGGTCTTTATCAGGTTGTCATCTGCACAGACCCCTGTAAATGATCTGCAGGGACAAAGGATATTTGACTGTATTGTCCAGCTGTTCACATCAACTGCAATTGAGATTTGAGCTGTGGTCTTTATTTATTCCTTTGTCTTGGACATTTTTGTCCTGCCCTTTCATCATAAAATTGATGCCCTTGGTGGCTTACAATGATAAATACACCAAACAATTAAAAGTCAGAGTATAGCAGTGAGCAATAAAATATCAACTAAAAAAAAGAACTAGGCAGGAGAGTTCAACAAAATAGAAACTTCAGAGTGCTATTATTTATATCTTGCTGGAACACAATTGTCACCTCCACCAGGCCAAAAAATGGGCAATGAAAGAACAAGAAATACCTCTTTAGGGAAAAACTTCCAGAGTCAGAGACCAGCTGCAGAGAAGGCTGAGAGCGCAATCCTGATCTGGAGTTAGGCTGGCACAGTTAGGCTAGCAAAGTTTGGCTGGCACAAGGTCCCCCAGAAAGCACATTTGGACCACTCTTGGAGTCAGGGAGGATGACTCACGTCTGTGTGCTGGCCTCTCTGACTCCGAGAGTGGTCCAAACATACTTTACTGTGTCCCTTCTGGCGGCCAAACTTTGCTGGCCTAACTGTGCCAGCTTAACTCCAGGTTAGGATTGCGCTCTGAGTCTGGGTTCCAACACACACACACCTATTAGTAGGACACACAGGAAGACTTGCTCCATTGCTCTGTATACTCTGGTGGGTTCCTACAGGAGTAGGTGATCCTTCAAGTATCCTCATCTCAACTCAGTTCAGACTTTAGAGATCAAAAATAGCACTTAAGTTGCATCAGGAAGCCCACATATTGAATTTAACCCTAAACTGAACAGGATGCAAAAGCCAGACACGTTTTTCATTAGCACAGTGATCGCTCTATGTAGTTCCTACATGCTACTTACCTAGCTAAAATCCTGGGGGAAATTCATATAAAATCTTTTGGCTGGGGAAACCCAAAACATGTAGTTCTAATGGGTAACATGGGAGAACCCCATCGGCACTGTCCTTAGAGGAAGAATGGAATCCAGCCTGGCCCAAGGGGCAGTGACAAGTGGAGCTCCAATTTTCCATTGGCCCTTCTCTGTGCAGATGCAAAGATCTGGGCAAAAGGATGGGGCAGCCGGGGTCACCCCCATCAAGTCACCGTTTCCTCAAGTCTGCCACTGAAAGCAGCCATTTTACCTGGCCTTGTGGGTGGGCTGGCCCTGGGTGGGATACAAATGGGATGATAAGCTGAAATACAATAAATAATGTTGAAATACAATGAATTCTGGTATCAGGTGCAACTCTTATGACCTTGGTTTCACTAAACCCTGAACAGCCAGCATTGATATGAATTTATCCATGATATGATAAGCTGCTGTGTACCGATCAGAGGTATCCGCTGTAAACCGTAGCTTTGCTTCCTAAGTTTTAGTCTGCCACTCAGCCAGCCAGCCAGCCAGTTTTTCTGCCACTCAGCCAGTTTTTCATATTTATCCCCTTCTTTATCAACAGAAAAACTCAAGGCATTTTCTCAAACTAGCATATAATACAGAAATGACATGAGTTAAAGAAGGCAGAACTCAGGGCCTTCACCCTCCCTACTCGCTTTCAGGCCTCTGAGAATGCTCTCTGTGCATGGGGAGAGGCAGTGGCGTCTCTACAGGGAGGGCAAAGCTCTAAGTTTTGCAAGAAGCCTTACCTTGCAGTGGAAATCACTCCTTTCCTGCACCATTTTAGCCAATCCTCACAGGGAAAAGCAACATCTTGGCGTTGCTTACTGGCTACAGCAGCAAGGGAGAAGAGGGATTTACATGACAGGGTAAGGCTCCTTGCAAAACTTAGACCTTGGCCCTCCTTGTAGAGACGCCACTGGGGAGAGGGGGTTGAATTGCAGTTGTTCCAAGCAAGGCAATGAACAGGACTCTATCTCACCATCTCCTGCCTCCTATAGGACGGTCCCAGCAAACCAGTTCAAAGAGTGGTCTCATGCCTTTGCTTCTGCCAACCACGAAGCTCTTGCAGTGTTCTTGTAGAATAATGGCTTCTGCAGGCCCGCCTAGGCCTGGGAAGCGGGTGGGGACAGCAAAGGAGGCCTCGGCCTACACCGTACACAGGGCTTCTTGGTGCGGCACCAAATAGAGCCATAGAAGCTGCTGGACACGACATGGGGTAAGAGAACTAATGTTCCCTTCCATTGAGGAGACTTCCTGCTGCCTCTTTGCCCATGCAGAATCCAGCAGTAGCCATTTTGTTGCCGCTGGTATATCACGGCTTGGGCAGTCCAGTTCAAATTGGGCTGTATTTGAGGGCTTCCTGTATGGCTAAACAGGAAGCTGCATTATCCTGAATCAGCCTATTGGCCCATCTAACTCAGAATTTTGACACTGACTCTCAAAGGTTTCAGATAGGATTTTTTTTCTGCCCACCCTGCAGCTATCAGAAATTGAAACTGGGCCCTGCTGCCGGTAGAGCAGATGCTTTTCCATGGAGCTACAGCCCTTTTTAAAAACAGATTAGAATAATTTAAAAATTATAATATTGAATAAACCCCTGTATTACTGGGTTAGATCCTGCCATGATATACTAATCAATGTGGCTTCTGTCTTGTTGCATCTATATGTCAATTCCTTTGCTCTTCCATTCGTGTTACTTATTTGTTGCTTTTGGGATGCCAAGAAAGTCCACCAGGCAGCTTAGCTTGTGCAAGTGTGGCAGTTGGCCTATGTTTTCCTCAAGTAAAAAAAAAAAATCCCACACAGAAGCTGACATTTAAAGAAAGAGGAAAATAAGATTAAACAGGAGGACAAATGAAGAATGAAAATATTTTGATTGCCGGAGAATTTGCATGTCAACAGCTGATAGGGATGTGGGTCATTCCCACAAAGATTCCAGATTCCCTCCCCACAAATAGAATCCTTCACAGTGTCACAGGATCCAAACTAAATATGTACCTGCTACATGCCTAAGCAATGATTGATAATGTACTGATTCGCCTAACCTGAAATTTTTCAGGAGTATTTTTTTCAGTCTCATTTTCAGGTGCAGAAAAGTCCAACTTTATTGTTTGGGACAATAGTCTTTTGAATGATGTTCTTTGTTCATTAATACATGATAGTTGTCGCTCTGGGAGCACAATACAAAGGGTGCTCTAGGCTGGCACACGTTGCTTGTTTCAGCCTCCGGGTGTTGCGAACGCGCCATAAAGCGCCTTTGCGCCATTTCGGAGGATCCGGAGGCTGGCGCAAGCAGCTTGTGCTGGCCTCCCTGCCCCTGGTCCCAGCCTGCACCAAAAAGGTAAGGCACTGATGCCACTGGTGCCACCCCCTGGTCTCAGCAGACTCCGCGGCATATTTTGGACAAACTGCCATGTCCGAGCAAACTGCAAAGGCCCTACAGAGAATACATTGGTCACCAGAGCCAGTTTGGGGACTGCTTATACAGCATCGAAGTTCTTATGAAGACCTCTGGGCTAGAAAGTGAGACTGGAACAATCAGTCCCTCAGGCCTCCAATCACAAATCTCCCTCTCTATGAATTGGTCTCTCAAGGTTGGAGAACAACCGGCAGAAATTGTTTACAATCCACCAAGTGCTTTATCTTATGCGACTTTACAATATGTTCTTTATACTTATCTTAGGTTTGGGTTCTAGCTGTGAGCTGCAGAATTTATGTTTTTCTCAGAATTGCTATGGTTTTTCTCAGATTCCAGGTCTAGAGTAATCTCCCAGAAGGAGACTTCTTATTTCGCAGCATCAACTCAAGTCAGCTATGAATGGGGTGTGCTTCTGAGAGCACAATCCTAAGCTGCACTGAAGAAGTGAGGCTGGCAGGCCTGCCCTATATCCAGTGCAGCTTTGGTGCACCGGGGAGCCTCCCTGTGGCAAGAACTGGTTTATGTCCTTGCCCCAGAGGAGGCTCCAGCCTCCCCTGTAGTTTCTTCAGATCTGCACCTGCGAAATAGCAGGTGCAGAGCCAAGGAGCCCCATCGCCTGAATCAGGGCCTCATGTCCTACTGGCCTCATCCCATCTCCACCCCCCTCCCTGGGCTGGTACATCAACCGGCCCACCCGCCCCCACCTAGAAACGCCCTCCCGCCCTCCCTCCCAACAATCAGAACCACTCTTGCGCCCGCCAAGTTCAGCTTTGCAGCGCTGCTGCCCGGCACCATTGGGCCAACGTTGCTGCTAGCATCGACCCAACAGCACTAGCGCTATGACATTGGGCCAGCACAAGCATGTTGCGTGGGCCCAGCGTCACTCTTAGAATTGCACCCTGAATCAATGTGGGTTTTTTTGCTCTGCAATACTGGAGAAAACTTTCAGTATCCTATAATTTATGGTGCCTTCCAGAATCTCTAAAAACCAATTTATGTGATTTCTTCTTCAGATGTGGCATTCATCAGTTGGTGATGTCAGTGTTTCCATCATCACAACTGAAGACCAGTACACAAGATTCCCTTATAGGCTGTGGCTCTGTGAGCAAATATGGAAATGTAAGTGTGAATCAAGTTATACATGAAGAAAGTTGGCAGCCACTTTGAAAATCAGGGTGCAATTTTTTCAGTAATAAAGATATATATATATATTTATACACAGCCCAGTACAGTACATACAAACGTTTCCCCTTTCAGCTGCAGAGACTTTCACCAAAGAGGTGAAACCACACCTCTGTCTAGGCCCATGCTCACTAACGTTAACATTTAATGAATAGTAAACTTTTGCACAAATTCCCAAGTTGGTGTCAGCACCCACAATGTTTTAACCAATTTTGTCTACTTTCAGAGGTCTGGCTTACAGACACATGTTCATCACTGAATGATTCACACATACATATGGGCCATCACAAATGTAGCACCACAAATATGGGTGGGGGTGGGCAGGGATGTTAGGATTTTGGGTTGATTCTGGAAATCAGCTCTGGTGTTCCTTTTGCTCTGCAGAACTGCAGGTGACAGCTGAGTAAGGTGATGGAATGCACCTGTGTCTGAGTGATGTACCCTGCAGTTTGGCACAAAGACCTAGCATGACTCAGCACTGCGCTGATTGGCTGGAAGGTAGGATAAAGGGCAGTGAGCAGAAGCCTTCTATGTGGGTTGAGAGAGGAAGGGCGAAGCGCTACTGGACATTAGCCTTCTTTGAGCAATCTGTTGCTGTGTGCATCCTGACTGGCTGTAATTCTTACCTTGGACTGTTATCCGGACTGCTGGAATTGGTGTTTCCTTGCAACTAAAATATATGTCTCTGAAGAAGTAAAACAACGCGTGGATGTGCCTCATTTCCTTGACGGGTTCACTGGCCAGTTGCACGGCTGAGAGGGCTGCTTCACGTGTCTCTGACTTGGCCTTGAAGTCAGTGGCTGCGATGACAAGGGAGTAGGTGAGCCAGCAGGTGGGCTGGCCCAGGATGCAGCTGTTAGGGCGCATCCAAGGCCCTTTGGGAGGCTGCATGGCCCCAATTCAGGCTGGGCGGCTTCCTTGGATCTGCACCGGCTTTATAGCAGGCACAGATATGAGGAACCCCATGGGGCGGCTGGAGCCTCCCCTGGGGCAAGGGGACGAATGTGCCCTTGCCCCAGGGAGGCTCTCCTGCGCACCTTATCCATTGGCCTCACCAATCAAGCCCAATTTAGGATTGCACTGTCCCAAAAATGGGAGGGGCAGTAATATTTGCAGGATTCATCTTTACAGTCATTGGAACTATCCATTTTTTGATTTTTCTCTAATATGTCTTGGATCAGGATATTATATGCAGCCACAGGGAAAAAAATCTGGTGTCCCAGAAAAGGAATGAAACCAGTGATATTAATCCTTGTGAAAAGAGGTCTTCGCAGCTATGTCTGTGTCTGGGGTTTAGACAGATAAAGTAGGATGAGTTAATTAATTACTGTGTCTTTGGTCTTCAAACTGGGCCAGGAACATCTGTAGGATAGTGCATAGAGGAGGAGTGATGGGGAAAAAAATGGTAGGCAGAATCACTGACAAAAACCAATTGATATGACTCGAAGAGCATAGAAGAAGCCAAAGGAGACTGTCAAGTCTCTGGAAATAGGAGAGCAAAAATGTGATGAATAATCTGACATAATTGTTCAGTGCTGTATCCAGCAAGAGGTAGCCTTCACCTCTCGTTGTAATTTTGGCAACGACAAGAGCTTATCTTTCAGCAACATGTGAATGTAAGGTGAATTGCAGGGAAAGAATGTAGACAATGTCACTATCAGTGGATTGTTTTGGTTAGAGCAGCTCTAGACTTTGCAAAGCACATTGGTTTTTTGCTAAAGAGTTTCTCCATCTATCCTTTGCTCCTTCCCCCACTCATATCATCATCGATATACGCTGCAGGAAGAAATTAACGTTTTAAAAAGTTAGAATTGTATTGTTGCCTAATTTATAAGAACCCAGAGTAGTGTTGGAGTTGGCCAGAAGGAGCACCAGCCATGAATCCATGCTGATCAGAGACACCGTCCAACCAGCACACCTCCCAGATCTTCCAGTATCAGGGACAGGAAGGTGTGAGTTGGCTGAGAGATTCACACTACCACTGAATCCAGCAACCAGTCTACAAATGGGAGCCTCATGGAGCCTCTAGAGCAACCATTCTCAACAGGAGCCATTTGGTTCCCTGGGGCACCCTGGCACATGTGAAGGGGGCAACAGACGGAGTTCAAGAATACATGATTTTATGTTTATCCTTGTTTGACAAGGGGCCCTGAAACTTGAGAAGTGCTCATAAAGGGCCGTAGGACACCCCCACCCCACCCCATGTCTAGAAAATGCTTCCTTTGGTAGCTGTGTGCATGAGAAAATAGGCTATATGCTCCAGTGTTTGTACAGGTCCCACTTCCATATCTGCAGATTCCAAACCCATGGTGGAACCTGTACCCTCTGGACAGGGTGTATCTGGGCTCAGATCCCATCTGCACAGTGTTCTGGGGAGGCCACAAGTGTCTTCCCCAGGCCTCAGAATGCCTTCTAAAGGCATAAAATGGTCACTTCCAGATTCTCATTTTTATGCCTTTAGAAGGCATTCTGAAGCCCAGGGAGGGCCTGGGCTCAGCCTTCAGAATGCCTTCTAAAGCCATAAAAACATCACTTCTGGTTTTCCCTGTTGTTGTTGTTGTTTTTTTTTGTGTGTGTGTATGTTTTTTGGTCTTAGGAAGCATTCTGAGGCCCAGGGAAGCCATGTGCGGTCTCCTCGGGTCTCAGAACCCCCTCCGGTCGTGGTGCTCCTTCTGGCATGCCCTGACCCATGGCTTTCATTTTCGGAGGGTTTCAGCATCCGCAGGGCTTCCAGGAATGGTTTTTGAGAAGCAAATTGAGGTGCAGTAGATTTAACTGGTTGTCATGCTCCGTCAGGGCACAGGCAAGTCCATTCCAGCGGAGGCTGCATTATCAGATGAAGAGCCCATTAGCTGAAAACATAACCAGGTGCACTTTCATTATGAGAGATTTATCAGCAGAAGACCCTTAAGCATCAGTAGGGATGTGTAAATGTTGCTTGGCGTTTATATGCTTCTGTCTACCGTTTAAAACACATTCCTTAAAAAAAAAATAGTTATGCCAGGGAAAGAAATAAACTAACCTCTTTTGTATTAATCTTATCTGTAATAGTGTCTTTTGGGTCTTGTTGTGTTAATAAATGAATACATATAATGAGGAAAAAAATTAGCCCAGGGAAAAAAATTAAACTCACATGGCCACAGGTTTTCTCAATCAAGGAATTTGACCATAAATATTGTTATTGTTCAATAAAATCATAATATTATTCAGAAATAACAGTCACCATGCCATTCCCCAATCCAAGCAACATGGATGCACTCCTTTGAGAGGAAGCAGCGCATGGCGGGGGGAGCATTACAGGGTGCCATAACTAAACAGCAGCATCCTTGCTGGGTAGCAATATTGTGGCTGGTGATACAGTTGCTCGTAACTTTGTGGGAGTGGCTATCATTGTTACATTGGCTTCTTCTTCTTCTTCTTCTTCTTCTTCTTCTTCTTCTTCTTCTTCT
>JAJKFI010000002.1:35400414-35436751 GCA_029204185.1 Lerista edwardsae | reverse complement strand
CTTCTTCTTCTTCTTCTTCTTCTTCTTCTTCTTCTTCTTCTTCTTCTTCTTCTTCTTTTGGTACTGCTATCATTGTGCTTCTAATTCTGCTGCAAGGGAGCACCGGCTCTCAGATACTATCCCAGCTAGTACAAGCCTGTCTTAGGGTTCTATGGGGGCCATAGGATCACCTTACCTGTCTAACTAGATAGTTAGATATACAGTACTATGCAACCATCTTCAAATTGAGTTTTTAAAAGACAATTTTAAAATCTTTCTAAAGATTTAATATCATTCTAAAGGGGCAATGCTAACCTGGTGCTGCGCTGGCGCAGTGCTCTTGCGCTGGAATAGCGCTGTCACAAATGTGCCATGAGTCGCGTCTGAGCCGCAGATTTGGTCGCTGGGCTGGCGCAAGCAGCAGTGCCAGCCCAGGGGTGCTGCCACTCCCATCAGTTGCGCCGGTCGAGCACCAGCTCATTTCTGCCGGCACAGGGCTGCGCTGAGGGCGTGTCAGAGGTGGGCAGGAGGCGTAATGGGGCAGGGAAGAAGCGGAGATGGGACACACCCACTGGGCCATATCCAAACTCCCATCCCCGGGCTGGGCGGGCCCAATTTGGGCTGCTCCTGGCCACGTGGACTTGCACCTGCCCTTATGCTGGCCCAAATCCAAGCAGCGCATAAGGCTGGCTGGGGCTTACTCAGGGCAAGGGGAAAATATTCCCTTGCCCCTGTTGAGCTGCTGCTGCCTCCTAATGTTAGGATGCAGGGCAGGTGAGCCGGCCTGCCTATTTCAGTGCAAGTTAGGATTGCGTGTGTGAGAGCACACATGTGCCAAGGGGGGGGGAACATGATTCTAATTTGCAAATCCCAAGAATCAGTGTGTTAATGCACATGCATGAGGCACCCTTTCTGTGCATGTGCCAACATGTACACATAAAGGCAGAACACTCCTTAGAAAAAACTGAGCCCCAAATTCTGCTTTCTCTATGAAACCAGCCAGAAAGAAGAATTAATAACAAAATGAATGAGCAGGAGTTCACCCATCACGAGAGATCACTCTGAAAATATTCAAAAGATAGTATTGCTATAATTTAATTGGACTTGTACAACATTCCTGTAGAAGGTTTTTCCATTCCTCATTTTCTGAATTGCAACATCTGGGTATAAAACAACACTGGCTTACTGATGCTGCAGTTGAGATTGTTCTTTATTAAGCTGAAACAGGAGAAGCAGCAAACTCTCATAGGGAGTTGAGAAGTTTTCCACCTTTTGCTGCTTGCAGATCATACAGGAAATGGACGTTTTTTAAATGTTTCACCAAGTCATTCTGGGTCTCATCGTAATAGAGCTGACACCTTAAAATAAGCTGTCATCCTCTGAACATTTTCTCTAGATTAGCAAAATATTTTGGACAGGTATTAAGTTGCAGAAGATTTCAGGATGTCAACCAGTAAGAGAAGAGAAATTCCCAAACTATGAAATGGTGATCAGTTTTTCTGGCTCTGCATCCTTGGGAAAATAGTGTGTGATTTACGTATGTTCAGCTAACACAAATGCCCCATGTTATGAACAGTGGCGTTCCTAAGGGGGGGCAAGAGGGACAAATGTCCTGGGCACCAAGCTGGGGGTGGTAGAAAAATTGCTGCCGGCCCTCCTGTTTGTCACCCTGAGGTTGCACCGCCAAAAGGGTTGGCACTTTTTCCCACCTCCTCCTCTTCTGTTTTTTTTAAAAAGCAGGAAAACCTCAGACAGTAGCTGCAAACACAGCACCATTAGAGGTTACCACACCTCTCCAGGTGCTTTGTTTAAAGCAAAGGAGAGGTGAGCAGGCGGGGCTGCAAACAGGATGTCAATTGCAACCACCATCAGAGGGTTTTCCCTCCACCTCCTTCTCCACTTTAAACACAGTGGAGAAGGACGGCAGCCCCTGGAGAGGCGCAGGGAAGCTCCAGTGGTGGCTGTGACCAGCCGTCTGAGGTTTTTCCCACCCCTCAACCCCGCTCACTCCTTCTAAAGGGGAAGACATTCAGACTGCATCTGAGAGTGCATCAGAGCACATAAAGGGGCAGCCCACCGGCAGTAATTGCTGTGACATCATTACATCACCAAAATTACTAGGGGTGGTAGTGGTATTGTAGGTCCTGGCTTCCGGGTGAGGAGAGATCCAGAACTGCCCCTGATACATACAGATAGAATTTGTATATTGCAAGCACAATAATACTTCCCACACCAGTGCTTCCTTTAGCACTGATTAATTAAAGTCCTCTTTGTCTTGGTGTATTTGGCCGCTATTGTAGTCAATAGGACTCGTGCATTCTGAGGAGCAGAGGGTCAATCAGCAGCAGCTTCCTGCCTTATCTTTAACAATGTCTCCTATAGCACTGGGTCACACACAGTGCTTAGTTTTCTGGTAATGTATCCCCCACTTTATGGGAGATACGTCTATACAGGTGTGGAGACGGAGTACTGTGTGGGCGCAATCCTAACATGGAGTTAAGCCAGCCCAGTTAGACCAGCAAAATTTGGCTGGCACAAGGGCCACAGTTAAGTGCATTTGGACCACTCTCAGAGTCAGGGAAGATGGTGCACATCTGTGTGCTGGCCTCTCTGATTCCGAGAGTGGTCCAAACATACTCTACTGTGTCCCTTGTGATGGCCAAACTTTGCTGGCTAACTGTGCCAGCTTAAATCCAGGTTAGGATTGCGCTCTGTGTCTGTGCAATCTACACATAAAAGCACATTGGTCCCTTCTAGGGCTTTAACTTTTCTTTTTGGTAGTCAAGGGCTACCATTTATATTCATATTTATATTCATATTTAAACAGGGATCTGCTCTTCTCCTAAAAACAACAACGAAGCAGTATAATTAACATCATTGGCATGAGATTTACAATCTAATACATTGAGTTGAATGGAGCCTACTTCAGCATAGACCTGCATAGGATTGTGCTGCAAATTGGCCTTTGCCCTTTGTGCTGGCCTTTGCCCTTCCTGACTCCCTTGACTCTAACTAACCATTGAAAATTAATATGTTTCATCTACCTAGTTTGCTTCTGGGGGTTCTTTGTTTTTCCAGCATGCCAATGTGTCACTATGATGAAATATTGAGAAACTGGATGAGGTAGCACTGGGATTGTCCAGGTCAGGTACTGGTCAAGGGCCCATGTCCATTAGGGGGCTCATCCAGCCAGCCCTGCCCCTGAACCTTCAATGCCAGTGTGCAGTGATAACACCCAATGTGTTAAGGGGTGAGCTGAAATGCCATGGGGGGCAGGGCAGGGCTTGGACTAGCATCATCACTAACTGGGGCAGAAAGAGAGACAGGTTTGCATCCCAAGACACGCACCTGCATATGAAAGCTCACAGAAATGCTCCTTTACCCCTTGCACTCAAATGGTGCACAAGGAAAATGAAATGAAATCCAAATATGGTCTTCTGCTTTCATAAGTGCATGCATAAAAACTGCTAGAGAACCTACCTGCATGAACACTTGTGCAAAGACCTCTTGCAGAAGCCTTGGCCAAACAGGGGTTCTCCAGCCACTCATGGTTTTTTGGAACCATCTCATTGATTCTTATAATAGTATGCAGTTTCCCAAGAGTGACTCCACCTCAGCAAAGGAAAGGATCTTTTGCTTGCGAGTGCTAAAGATAAAATAGCTGATTGCCATAGCTACATAATACAAATACGCCCATATATATATCCAGTATATATTCCAGATTATTACACTGGTTTAAAAATCATTTGTATCGCTTGCAGCTTTTCTCTGAGTATACTGTCCAATAAAATAAAATGGACAGTACAATTTATTCAAGCATTCCCATGAAACCAAAAATTCAGACCAAGAAAGAATACATGGTGAAGCCTTTATTCGAAAAGTCCAGCTGCACTTGAAGTTGTGTTCTGCCTGTCCATATGAACTGAAAGTCAAGGCAGAAAAGTCCTCCCAAGGAAAATGAAGTACAGGCATGCCCGGTATCCGCTGAATTGAGGTTCCTCTCACCTACCCACTCCCGTGGATAAGAGGGAACCAATGTTATGTATAGTGTTCTCCCCTGCCCCCACTCCTGAGCAAGAAAATTTTTTTAGCAACCCAAAGTAAGAATAAAGGAAGGTATTGGTCTGTGGATAAGTGAAACCACAAATACATAATCTGTAGATACATGGGCCCATCTGTAGTCTTGAAAACAAAGTAAAAAGGCTTCTATTATATTATTTTGATGATGATGATGATGATGATGATGATGATATTTAGATTTATATACCGCCTTTCTTAAGTCACCAGATTTATCTAATGATCATAACTCAAGGTGGTTTACATAGGCAGACTTTATTCAGAAACCGGAAGGTTTTTACAATTTTTACAGAAATGTTCTATCTTTCAAGAACTACACATACAAATGGATCTTTCTGGATTTAGTCCTTCTTTCTGGCACCCATTTGTCTTCTTGCTGGCTGATAAACGGCTTCCCTGCTCCCACCAGAGAAGCGGCTGAACTTCGGCATAACTCCCCCTCACACAAGGCAGCCGAAGCTCAGCTGTTAATCAGTCGCAATTAATGAGGTCTACCGCTCACAGAGACTTCTGGCTGTCCCGAACTGGCGACCTTCATATCTTCAGCTCTTATCTTCAGGCAAACGGAGGCATTAACCCTCTCAACTAAATCTTCTGCCACATATTTTTTCATTAAAGACAATTCCTATACTTTGAGTATGGCATCCCCTTGGATTTGTGAGCAAAATCATACAAAACACAAAATCAAAAGTCTATCAGGTCATGGAAGAAGACGAATTAAAGATCAGAGTTACCCTACTGGCTTGAAAATAAAGTAACTTCATATAAGAACATAAGAAGAGCCCTGCTGGATCAGGCCAAGGGCCCATCTAGTCCAGCTTCCTGTCTCTCACAGTGGCCCACCAGGTGGCTCAGGAAGCCCAGTAGACAACAAGTTGCTCGTATCCTGTTGCCATTCCCTTGCACCTGGCATTCTGAAGTAGCCTACTATTAACACAAGGAAGTTGCACAATCCATCACGGCTTATAGCCCATAATGGAATTTTACTCCAGGAATCTGTCCAATCCCCTTTTAAAGGCACCTAGGCCAGATGCCATCACCACCTCCTGTGGCAAGGAGTCCCATAGCTTAATTACCCGCTGAATAAAAAAGTATTTCCTTTTATCTGTTCTAACTCTCCCAACACTCAGTTTTAACAGATGTCCCCTGGTTCTGGTATTGTGAGAGAGGGAAAAGAACATCCCTCTATCGACTCTATCCCTTCCGTGCATAATTGTGTATGTCTCAGAGCGCAATCCTATCCATTTGTCGCTCTCTTCTGCACCTTTTCCAGCTCCAGAGAACAGAGTAACTTTTTTTTCTTCAAAATTTGGGTTTGAATTAGTTGCAGCAGTTTTGCCAGTACACCATGAATTGATTTTTTTTTTTCAGTGTGTACTGAGTGGACCACTGAACCTATATTTTGAGCACTTCAAACATTTTAATACTGTAAAAGTTTGAGAAAATGCAACCACAAAGTAGGTTGTCCTCTGGAACAGATTATTCCACTCCATGCATTATGGGCTGCTAATATATGACTGACACAGAGAAGTATGTCAGAGATTTGTATTCAAGCCAAGATGGGAAATAACCTTATCTTCACCCCTCCAAAATAGTCCTCAGGGGTTGGTGATGGTCAAATGTGAGTATGCAGTTCTGCTCATTGAGCATTCAGTGGTAGGAACAGGGGATCCCTAGATTAAAATACATGTACAGAAGAGAAGAAAATTAATGGCTGTTCCAAAGGGTCCAGGTGTACTTATTCCTTCCATAGTGTTGCATTCAGACACTGGGATAAATCAACAGGAAATATAATTATCAAGTTTTTTGTTAATTGCATAAAAGGCTGATTTGTTGATTGTGAACTGTTGGGTGAGCAGTGAGTGAGGGCGCAATCCTAACCTGGAATTAGGCCGGCACAGTTAGGCCAGTAAAGTTTGGCTGACACAAGGGCCACAGTAAAGCACATCTGGACCGCTCTTGGGAGTCAGGGAGGATGGCGCCCGTCTGTGTGCTGGCCTCTCTGACTCCGAGAGTGGTTCAAACATACTTTACGGTGTTACCTGTGCTGGCCAAACTTTGCTGGCCTAACTGTGCTGGCCTAACTCCAGGTTAGGATTGCGCCCTGAGTTCATCGAACAGTTCGTGAGTCTGTTGTTATATCCCTGGCATCAGATGAATGGCAGTATTTTGCTTCTCAACAAAGATAGGATATACTATGATGCTCTCTCTATAGGTATCATGTCAACATCTAGCTCTGGATATTTTCAGTTCTAAAACTATGGTGTTACTTTACATTGCTCTATGTCTTTCCAATTACTGTGAGGCTGTGAATAATAGAGATTAATAGCACAGTCCAATGCTCTTCCTGCACCAGCGGAGCTCTGGCACAGGATGTCTCAAAAGCATCATTAAGTGCTTCGTGCAACAGCTTAGGAGTTTGTGGCACTGATGGGAAGGCACACTTCGTGCTGGAACAGATAAAGTCCATGCCAAATGGCAGCAGCAAGTGGGGAGGGCGGGGGGCGGAGAGAGTGTAACAGGGTGGGTGGAGGGTGGCGATGTGGGTGGATCGGGGCAGGGGAGGGGGCGAGAACAGTGGTGCTGGTGCACACATTCAATCCCCCTTCCCAGGTCTGATCTATCAACTATCTATGCACCAGCAAATTAGCAGGCACAGGTCCGAGTAGTCGCTGTGTCTGGGGCTTTCGAACAAGGGGACAAATGTCCCCTTCCCTCGAGGAGACCTCCAGACTGCTCAATTTCCCCACAGGATGCAGCATAAGCTGTGCTGGCCTCACTGCATCGACATGGGAGAATTTCCATGGGACTGAGCTGTAAATGAAATAAACGGTCAAATTAAAATGTGTTGGTTTTTCAAAGCGCTGCCATGACAAGAGCAACACTGTCAGGAGGTGTAGAAGCTTCCCCCCTTTTCTCCTTCAGTAGTTCCATTGTACAAGCATATTAGCCTACAATTCTATAAAACTGACAATAGTTCTATGGATTTGTTCAGCATAATCTAAATTCATGCAGTGGTTTCCCTTTTCCTCCCTCCCTCTCCTGCCTACTCTGGCACCAGGGATTAAAACAGAAACTTGGCTATTATGTAGGGTCAACTCAAAGTAATACAAGCTTGAAGTTTGCCTCAAATGGTACCAAGAGATGCTAATTCTGTACAGTCCTAGCCAATGTTTAACTCGCAAGAAAATATAGTTTTATTTTAAAGTTGTTTAGTTCCTGGCCAAGAGCCTAATATTTGGCCCATGTTTTCGGAGTATGCCTTACCTTCTCAGCTTGATACCTGTAGTTATACCTGGATCTTTTTTAAAAAGCCTTTTACTAATTTGACTTTTTTCCAGTAAGGCATTCCAGTTCATCGTCATTTTTTTTTCCTGGTCTCCTTTTGGGTTTATATTTCAAAAAAGTTTCAGTACAATTAAGTTCTCTCGCTCATTACGTAGAGCCATTTTAGTATTGCTTGGTGAGAATCCAGTAACTTAGTGCTGGTTGAATATCTTTCTACCTAATATCTGAACCTGAAGTTAGGCTCTTAGGCTTATTGAATTACATAAACACAGGATTTTCCTCCTGCTGTCTGTACAATTAGCAAGACATCTGCTAATGAAGTGCCCGTCTTGAATGTCAGTTGATGGAAGTAGCCACATATTTATCGTTTTTGTTCATCTCTAAAATACAGATTAATCCCATTATTCAGTCAAAGTCCTGTAAACTACTCAAGCATATGCTTTCGAAATAGTCCTTTAAAGCAGTTTCTTTTCCCCCAGCTGGCTAAAGTGGTTTCTAACCTGTTGGCCACAGTATCCAACGATGTGTCATGGGAACGATAGAACTAGACTGACAGCTGAATCCTAACAAAATCCCCCTACGGTGGCACGGCGGCACCAGCACAGCCTATGCTGCGTCCTGCAAGGAAATTTCGACTGCTATGGGTCCCCGCAGGGTAAGGGGACATTTTTCCCCTTGCCCCAGGGTAAGCCACAGCAGCTACAACAGGCCATGCTATCTATATCACTGGTGCAAGTCCAAGTTGATTTGTGCACAGAGAAGGGTGATAGACTACAACGCACACTGGCACTGCCAATCATGACCCACCCCCAAGACCGCTCCACTGACCCCGCTCCACCTCTTTCGCGCCCCTGGTCCCGATCTGCCCACCCCTCCACCACCTCCCCGCCCCTACACTGAACTTACCTGGTCCGGTGGGCATCCCTATAACCACCAGCTGGTGCGCCAGCTAGTAGCACCTGCTCCTAACTGAATGCTTAAGAGGCATGCTTAAAAGTTGAAATGCCTTGTCTTTAACTAAAAGCAGCAGGAGGCGGGATCCTAATTGAGACTGGTACCTTGGTGCATGATGCATTTCCCCAAACACCCTTGCGGTCTGGGAGATTGGGCCCAGGAGGGAGTGGGACCAGCCTGGGCAACCTAGGTCGGATCCTAACCCCCATTCCTGGCTCAACCAGTGTTACCCAGGCCCATGAAATAATGTACACAGATTTGATTAGCCCCGTAGGGATGGCTGGCCTGTGACATGGTGTGAGGGGAATAAAATCCCAGGGTTGTGCCCCAGCCTGCTCCTAATCTGCACTGGATATAGTGCAGGCTACTCCGCACGCCTGTTTCAGTGAGGGTAGGACTGAGCCTTAAATATCTTAACCAGTTCCAGCCCCTTTTTTTAACAGACTCTAAGAGTACATGGTGAGAGGAGATTTAGGGCGCAATCCTAACCTGGAGTTAGGCCGGCACAGTTAGGCCAACAAAGTTTGGCTGGCACAAGGGCCACCATAAAGCGCGTTTGGACCACTCTCAGAGTCAGGGAGGATGGCGCATGTCTGTGTGCTGGCCTGTCTGACTCCAAGAGTGATCCAAGCATACTTTACAGTGTCCCTTGTGCCGGCCAGACTTTGCTGGCCTAACTGTGCCGGCCTAACTCCAAGTTACGATTGCGCCCTAAATCTCCTCTCACCATGTACTCTTGTTGCTCTTTCCATCTGCAGTGACCTTCTGCGGTATTATTGCCTCTTGATTGGCCATCTATTTTTCAAACACCCTCTGAAAACTGAAATTTCTACCCGGCCTGAAGAAGTCCAAGGAATACAACGGCCGTCTGTTACACAAAGAAGGTTCAATAACCTGTTTCAGTCACTGCCCCAAAGTATAGAGGTTGCCTATTTAAAACAAATAAAGCAAGGACCCCACGCATATAGGCACACACGCTGGTTATTTTCAATATTATGGGTCACCAGGATGAAAACAAATCTTAGCAAATTGTTCCTGGCCTTTGGCAAATAGTGAGACAGTGTTGCATGTGTATAAACATGCCTGTTTATACTTTCAAATTAACACCAAGACACAAAAGTATATTCTTCCTCTCCAAAAATGTTTTCAGCAGCTTGCCCAAAACATTTCTTGACTGTCATAGCAGAATGAAAGCAATATTATATTAATGCAATGACAATAACATTTTTTACTGCCTCAATCCTGTCCTTGCCAACCTGGTCATATGGAACACTGAGTTCAAAGCGCCTTACTTCCTAGTCGGTCCCACACCAAACATGCAGAACATCCATGGGAAATCACATTCATGAGTCATATCTGTGTCTACCCACATGGGATTTGCAACCACACATTCACTCCAATCCAGGGGTTTTTCTGTGGAAAAAGCCACACTAGTCCCTTATCCTGTGCGGTAAGTAATCCTTTTTCTGTCCTCCTACATCTGTTATGTGTCCCAGCTGCACTTGCCTGCTGAAAGAGGTGGGAATTTGCTCCTGAAGGTTTGCCCTTCTGAGGCAGCAAACTTCCTGGTCCTGCAAGCCCTCTCAGGGAGACAGTCTAGGATGCGGCCTCACCTCCTCTGAAGACTCAAAACTCACAGAGAACCATGTGAGTTTCCAAGCACACATTCAAAATCTACATGGGAGATTCCAATGTCACAGGTTAAGAAGGTAAAAAGGCACTTGGCTTATTCAGTGGGGGGAAAACTCATAGGATAAGAAAACTCATGTGAGTATTGCATCCAAGCATGCTTTACATCCATGGGAACTCCAGTTTCCATATGGGTTTTGTTC
The DNA here is from genome assembly GCA_029204185.1 of Lerista edwardsae. Lineage (NCBI taxonomy): Eukaryota > Metazoa > Chordata > Lepidosauria > Squamata > Scincidae > Lerista > Lerista edwardsae. The sequence continues at coordinate 35,426,621 of JAJKFI010000002.1, read as the reverse complement.
CAGGCATCTGGGTAAGGGTTGAAACCTAACTGTACCACTTTAGGGAAGATGAGACCTAGGATGATTTTGTACCATGCTGAACAACCCTTACCTGCAAAGTAGGGCTGTCCAAACTGGAAAACTGTTGACAGCTGCCTTAAAAGCAGCTCGCCCTCAGAAAATTGTCTTCCATAGTTCCCTTCCTACCTGAGTAGGCTGCCTCCACATGAGATCTATGGACTCTGAGGTAGTCTCAGGAACAAGCAGTGGTACCACCCTCTGCTTAGGTTGCTTGAAATGTCACTTTCTTAACCATGTTTATTCACATTTCAACAGCTTATAGGTAGAGGCATCTAAAATGATTTTATTTTTTGTGTGGATGGCGGTGTTATCCTTAAAAAAAATGGGCTGAAAGTGTTGTTATGTGTTTTTATTCCATATTAACATTTTAATAAGTTTTAAAGCATTTTTATCAAGTGTAATCACTGTCATATACGTGGTATGTATGTGTTTTAGGCCTGTGGCTGTGAGTAGATATAGCCACAGGCATAAAACAGGCTATCTCTTTTTTTACTTTTGATTACGATGGGTGGTGGTGGTGTAATGTTTGTGTGGGTATAATGAAGTGTTGGTTGAGCTCCATGCTCATTGGATTAGGACCATTCCGATGTCTTTGCATTCCCCTTCACCTGACCTCCGATTAGAGCCAAAGAATGCTTGCTCACTCGCAAGTAAACCCAATCATGTAGCTCAGTTTGTCTGTCCATGGGGCTCAATACATTTGTGGGTTTGGAGGCAGGGGTCTTAATTCTCGAGTGTCTTTTGGAGTTCATTAGATCAGGACCATTCTGGTGACCTACCCTTCAAAATGGACTGAGTTATATTCACCTACTTGCAAGTAAATGCATAGTGCAGCTCAATTTCACTTTCCATAGTTCTTCATGCATTTTCCTTGGCAGCTTCTGGGCATGCTCAAAAGACTCTACAGCCAGTTAGGAGAAAGGAGCAGAACTGTGGGTGGAATTAGGGGCTTAGAAACACAGTTAGAAGCATTCAGAATGGTTCACAGATGCTCCGCAGCCAATTCAATAGGTCAATGGTGGTGTTATTTCATTAATTGAGCAGGATTTCACATTTTGTCATTTTATAAGCCCCATGGCGGTGTTATTTCGCAATATGTTGTTTTTACCATTTTAGATTGCCCCTACTTATAGGTGCAAGCAACTATCAATACACCAGGCCCTAGGGATAGATGGGGATTGGCGGTGAGAAGATAGCACTATTGTTAGTCCAGCAGAGAAGACAGTACCGTTGGCCAACCTTATACAACAGGTACTGCAGTATATGAATGTTATGGCATGTCTAAAGGTGCAATCCTAACCTGGAGTTAGGCCGGCACACTTAGGTACAAGTAACACCGTAAACTATGTTTGGACCACTCTGAGAGTCAGAGACCCCAGCACACAGATATACACCATCCTCCCTGACTCCGAGAGTGGTCCAAACACACTTTACAATAGCTCTTGTGCCGGCCAAACTTTGCTGGCCTAACTGTGCCGGCCTAACTCCAGGTTAGGATTGCACCCTAAATTACACGTGTGTACAAGTACTGTATATTACTGCAAATGGTTGTGTGAAGATATACGTGAATTAGGGAGAAACAGAGAAGAGGTGCACACATTTTTAGACGAAAATAGTCCACATATTTACACAGGTCTCCACACATAAATTGTTCCATTTTCCTTTCAAAAATATTAATTGCATGGTCAGTTCATTACATCTGCATAATTTTTATATTGGTTAGGCTGGTTTCCTATCCTTACGAACATTTGACTACATCATGTCTCAGGACAGTTAAGAATGCCAAGGCAGTAAATTGCTTCATTTACAGTACAATTCTATACATGTCTACTCAAAAGTAAGTCCAGTTGTGTTCCATGGAACTCGCGCCGAGAAAAGTGGACATAGGATTGCCACCTTCAATTTGCCTTGATTTTAAGCATGTAATTTTCTTCTGACCTTAACTGTGCACCTGATGAAGTTGTTCTGAGATTTTGAAGTGTTAGATGTAAATAATAAAAGTGGATAAGAATTCCAATGAGTCATCTCTTATTTAAAAAAAAGAACAACCAAAAGGTTATGAACCATTATAAGTGGATCAAAACCTCTGTGGCCCAAAAAAGAAGCAAACCTGCAACCGGTAGCGTAAAAGACAAACAACACAGGGAATATTTCTTCTCAAGCCCAAGCCCAGCCTGCTATTAGCAGAACAGCTAAACTGCATCACTCATCGCCAGCTCAGCATCTAACAAGGAGGAATGGTTCAAAAGTCTCTTGGAAGCTCTTAAATCAGTTGTTTGCATGCTTGAAATTTTAGATTTAACCTTCATTACATTTTCAAGGAAGTGAATATTTTCAGTTTACTTAGTGGGGCTCAAATTGCAGTTCAGGCTGCCACACGGTTCAACTTCAATCCACTGCATGTGTGGAAAATATTTACTGAGTTTGAGCCTAATTATGCCTGTCCGTCTTGCATAAGCATTCTTTCCAGTTGGACAGGTAAAAACCAAATGCTGTGTGCTGGCATTACATGTAACTCTTCAAAGCAACTGAGTAGGCACTTAAAAAAATTGATGATGTTGATGACAATGGTGCATTATTAGAAGCTAGGAGTCAGTCATGTATAGTTGATCTTGTATAAAATGGTATTACAATCTCACAAACAATAAACAATGACAATTGTGTATTTCCCCGCAAAACAGTATTCATTAGATAGCCCAAAGTATTGAAAAATAGTTAGAATCCTTATATGCAACATGCAATCATACTTTAGACTAGGTTTGTAATAAAATGATATAAAAACAAGAATGCAACCCCACTAACAATTTATTCCTAGGTGTCCCTTTTTCAATTTTATTTTATTTTATCCATTCATAGTAAGGTCTCAAGAACAACAAACACTCAGAAAAAAAGCTGACTTTTTAATCTGAACTGAGAGCACAGTCCTAACCTGGAGTTAGGCCGGCACAGTTAGGCCAGGGAAGTTTGGTCAGCACAAGGGACACCGTAAAGTATGTTTGCACCACTCTTGGAGTTAGAGGGGCCAGCACACAGACATGCGCCATCCTCCCTGACTTTGAGAGTGGTTCAAATACACTTTACGGTGTCCCTTGTGCCAGCCAAACTTGGCTGGCCTAATTGTGCCGGCCTAACTCCAGGATTGCTCTGTAAATGTCTTACCGGGGCTCATGAACACACCAATCGTAGGAAGAGGGATTAAAAAACCCAAATTTTCTGAATTTTTTCCTGTGGAATAATTTTTCTGTGGAGATGAAACTGTTTTCTGCACTTTTTTCAAGGTTTGGGGGGAAATACAGGGCGCAACCAGTGGTGGGATTCAGGGGGTTTGCCCAGGTTCTATAGAACCGTTTGTTAAATGGCTGGGCCCTGCCCACTCGCTTACCTCAGCTAGCTTCGGGTTTTTTTTTTGCTCCGGCTATGACGTTGTAGAACCGGTTGTTAATTTATTTGAATCCCACCACTGGGCACAATCCTATACTGCACTGGAATGGCAAGGCCGGCCGGCCAACGCCATATCCTAACACAGTATAGGTGAGGCTGGAGCCTCCCCGTGGCAAGGGAGCGTGCAGTCCCTTACCGTGGGAGGGGGGCTCCAACCGCCTCTATGTGCTCCTCAGATCTGCGCCCACTAAAGAGCGGCCACCTCCCAAGCCTGCCCACGTCCCGCCCAGGTCCCGCCCCTGCCTCCCTCCCTCCCTCCAGTCCCCATGCCGCCTGAGCATGGAGCCTGCCTCGCACCGACCGGGTGAAGATCAGCACCTCCGAGTCAGCGCTAAGTGCGCAGCATTGGCGCAACAGGATCCTATAGACCGCTGTGCGGTCTATAGGATTGCGCTGACAGTATTCTTGTGTGAGGTCAGCTTCTGCATATGATTTAGAGCGCAATCCTAATCTGGAATTAGGCTGGCACAGTTAGGCCAGCAAAGTTTGGCTGGCACAAGGGCCACCATAAAGCATGTTTGGACCACTCTCGGAGTCAGGGAGAATGGTGTACATCTGTGTTCTGGCCTTTCTGACTCTGAGAGTGGTCCAAAGATACTTTACAGTGTCCCTTATGTCGTCCAAACTTTGCTGGCCTAACTGTGCCAGCCTAACTCCAGGCTGTTGTTGTTGTTGTTGTTGTTGTTGTTGTTGTTGTTCGGTCGCTAAGTCGTGTCCGACTCTTCGTGACCCCATGGACCACAGCACGCCAGGCCTCCCTGTCCTCCACTAGCTTCCTGAGTTCACCCAATTTCATGTTCATTACTTCGGTGACACTATCTAACCATCTCATCCTCTGCCGCCCCCTTCTCCTTTTGCCTTCAATCTTCCCAGCATGAGGGTCTTTTCTAAAGAATCCTCTCTTCTCATGAGATGGCCAAAGTAATTGAGCTTCAGCTTCAGGATTTGTCCTTCCAGGGAGCAATCAGGTTTGACTTCCTGGAGGATTGACCGATTGGATCTCCTTGCAGTCCAGGGGACTCTCAAGAGTCTTCTTCTCCAACACCATAATTCAAAAGCATCTATTCTTTGGCGCTCTGCCTTTCTTATGGTCCAGCTCTCACAGCCATACATTGCTGCTGGGAAAACCATCGCTTTGGCTATGCGAACCTTTGTTGGCAGGGTGATTTCTCGGCTTTTTATTAAGTTGTCTAGGTTCGCCATAGCTTTTCTCCCAAGAAGTAAACGTCTTTTAATTTCATGGCTGCAGTCACCATCTGCGGTGATCTTGGAGCCCAGGAAAATAAAGTCTGTCACTGCTTCCATTTCTTCCCCTTCTATTTGCCAGGAAGTGATGGGAGTGGTGGCCATGATCTTAGTTTTTTTAATGTTGAGCTTCAAGCCAATTTTGGCACTTTCCTCTTTCACCCTCATCAGAAGATTCTTTAGGTCTTCCTCACTTTCTGCCATTAGAGTGGTGTCGTCTGCATATCTGAGGTTGTTGATATTTCTCCCAGCAATCTTGATTCCAGCTTGTGAATCATCCAGCCCTGCCTTCCTCATGATGTACTCTGCGTATAAGTTAAATAAGCAGGGTGACAGTATACAGCCTTGTCGTACTCCTTTCCCAATTTGAAACCAGTCGGTTGTTCCATGTCCAGTTCTAACTGTAGCTTCCTGACCCGCATACAGGTTTCTCAGAAGGCAGATCAGGTGGTCTGGTACTGCCATCTCTTCAAGAACTTGCCACAGTTTGTTGTGATCCACACAATCAAAGGCTTTAGCATAGTCAATGAAGCAGAGGTAGATGTTTTTCTGGAACTCTCTTGCTTTCTCCATGATCCAGCGAATGTTGGCAATTTGGTATCTAGTTCCTCTGCCTCTTTGGAAACCAGCTTGTACATCTGGTAGTTCTCGATTCACATACTGCTGAAGCCTAGCTTGTAGGATTCTGAGCATCACCTTGCTAGCATGTGAAATGAGTGCAATGGTGCGGTAGTTCGAGCAATCTTTGGCATTGCCCTTCTTTGGGATTGGAATGTAAACTGATCTTTTCCAGTCTTGTGGCCACTGTTGGGTTTTCCAAATTTGCTGGCATATGGAGTGCAGCACTTTGACAGCATCATCTTTTAAGATTTTGAATAATTCCGCTGGAATGCTGTCAGCTCCACTAGCTTTGTTGTTAGTGAGGCTTTCTAAAACCCACTTGACTTCACACTCCAGGATGTCAGGTTCGAGCTCAGTGACTGCACCATTGTGGTTATCAGGAACATTTAGATTGGCCTTATAGAGTTCCTCTGTGTATTCTTGCCACCTCTTCTTAATCTCATCTGCTTCTGTTAGGTCCTTGCTGTTCTTGTCCTTTATTGTGCCTACCTTTGCACGGAATTGTCCTTTGACATCTCCAATTTTCTTGAAAAGATCTCTAGTCTTTCCCATTCTATTGTTTTCCTCTATTTCTTTGCATTGCTCATTGAGGAAGGCCTTTCTATCTCTCCTTGCTGTTCTCTGGAAATCTGCATTCAGTTGGGTATATCTTTCCTTTTCTCCCTTGCTTTTGGCTTCCCTTCTTTCCTCAGCTATTTGTAAAGCCTCGTCAGACAGCCACTTTGCCTTCTTGCATTTCTTTCTCTTTGGGATGGTTTTAGTTGCTGCCTCCTGTACAATGTTACAGACCTCCGTCCAAAGTTCTTCAGGCACTCTGTCTACCAAATCTAAGCCCCTAAATCTATTTGTCACCTCCACTGTATATTCGTATGGGATCTGGTTTAGGTCATATGTGGAGGGCCTAGTGCTTTTCCCTACTTTTTTCAGTTTAAGCCTGAATTTGGCAATAAGAAGCTCATGATCTGAGCCACAGTCAGATCCAGGTCTTGTTTTAACTGCCTGTATAGAACTTCTCCACCTTTGGCTGCAAAGAATGTAATCAATCTGATTTCGATGTAGACCATCTGGTGAAGTCCATGTGTACAGTCGCCGTTTGTGTTGCTGGAAAAGCGTGTTTGCTATGACTTATGTGTTCTCCTGACAAAACTCTATCAGTCTTTGCCCTGCTTCATTTTGTACTCCAAAACCAAACTTGCCTGTTACTCCTATTACCTCTTGACTGCCTACTTTAGCATTCCAATCCCCTATGATGAGAAGGACATCTTTTTTGGGTGTTAGTTCTAGAAGCTGTTCTAGGTCTTCATAGAAACGGTCAATTTCTTCCTCTTCAGCATCAGTGGTTGGGGCGTAGACTTGGATTACTGTGATGTTGAAAGGTTTGCCTTGGATCCGAATGGAAATCATTCTACCATTTTTGAGGTTATACCCCAGTACTGCTGTTCTCACTCTCTTGTTCATTATGAAGGCTCCTCCATTTCTTCTAAGGGATTCCTGCCCACAGTAGCAAATGTAATGGTCATCTGAATTAAACTCTCCCATTCCTGTCCATTTTAGTTCACTAACTCCCATGATGTTGATGTTCAGCCTTGACATCTCACGTTTGACCACATCTAGCTTACCTTGATTCATAGATCTGACGTTCCAGGTTCCTATGCAGTATTGTTCTTTGCAGCATCGCACTTTCCTTTCACTTCCAGACACATCCACAGCTGAGCTTCCTTTCGGTTTTGGCCCAGCTACTTCATTCTTTCTGGAGCTATTAGTACTTGTGTTCTGCTCTTCCCCAGTAGCATAATGGACACCTTCCTACCTGAGGGTCTCATCTTCCAGTGTCATATCGTTTAGCCTTTTAGTTTTGTAATCCATGGGGTTTTCTTGGCAAGAGTACTGGAGTGGGTTGCCGTTTCCTTCTCCAGCGGATCACGTTTAGTCAGAACTCTCTACTATGACCTGTCCATCTTGGGTAACCCTACATGGCATAGTTCACAGCTTCATTGAGCTACTCAAGCCCCTTCGCCACGACAAGGCAGTGATCCATGAAAGGGAACTCCAGGCTAGGATTGTGCTTTTATTTTAGGATCTATTCATCAGCACATGGGACAGCACTGCAAGAAAAGAAAAGAAAAGAAAAGAAAAGAAAAACTATATCCTAATAGCCGCAGATGCAAGTTTGCACCCATTTTATTTCAGGAATATTTTTTCTGAAAACATTTCTCTCTTTTTGAAGGTTTGTTGAGCCTGGTGCGCATACGCATTTTGGCAACAATGCAGTAACACAACCTTGGTCAAAAATATGTTGAAGTCAGTTGCAAAGTCAAACTAGAGATGATGGCAGAATATTTGTGAAGTTTTTTAAAGAAAAACTGAAGTACCAGTGTATGAGGAACTAGGAACTGTGGCAGGCCGAATGGGGTACTCTGAAGGCCTTGGAAGGCAAGGAATGCAATGGGGGGGGGCAAAGCAAGAAGGTGCTGGCATGGTGCTGGGAGAGCTCAGTTATCACACCAGATGCCATTTCAACAACACTGCTTCAGCCAAAGTGCCACTTGCAAAGGACCTGTCAGTGGCTGAGCTGAGAACTGACATCTTGGCAGAAGCAACACTATTGAAAGGACGGCTAATGTTGTAATTGGGCTCTCCCATACCTTGAAAATATCGTCAAGATTTTGCATATTTTCTTTTCTGTCATTTGCAGTTAATGAGTTCCTAGGTGAGAACGAAGTGCTTATTTCTGGCCATCTTCTGCTTAATGACATCATTTCCTGCTTAATACTGTCATATCCGGCCATGAGTGTTATTCAGCCTGCTGTATGAAATGAGTTTGACACCCCTGGTTTAGGTGGTCCAGAGAGCCAGAATAATTAGAGAGAAGGAGCGACTAGGTGGGAAGGTAGCACAGTGTTATGTCCTGGGAGCCAAAAGCCACAAACATATGATTACTAATGCTCATAAGAACATAAGCTCAGTTATGAACATAAGAAGAGCCCTGCTGGATCAGGTCAAAGGCCCATGTAGTCCAGCTTCCTGTATATCATAGTGGCCCCCCAGGTTCCTCAGGGAGCACACAAGACAACTAGATACCTATGTCTTGTTGCCACTCCCCTGCATCTGGCATTCTCATGCAAGAGATGTAAAAAATAATAATCTGAATGTATGAACATTCGTACATGTTAGGTAAAAGTCCAGGAATTGAGAGGTAGATGAAATTTAGTAAATACAAAAAACTAAGAATAGCCCATGACAGCCATGGTAAGATGCTAGCAATTTCAAATTTGTTTATTGTTTGTTGGTTGAAGATAATGATTCCCAGTAGTTTGGTTCTGCTTCACTCAACCACTTTGTAGTGTACTCTTTTCAAACTGTTTTCCTCTGCAGTGATGGGATTTGGGCACAACAAACTGGCAGTGCAAGTCACCACAAGCGCAGATTGCAGTGGGACACAATGTGACTCACATAAGGGGGATCTGTACACTGATGATTCATACTCAAGACATGTGATCCCCAGAACAAACTTGTCACATGGATATTCTACGTATGCCTGAAAACAAAAAGACTGACAAATCCACCCCTTGTTTCTTAATACAATTCATATTTACCACCATTCTAGGTGTTGCCTTCCAGTCAAAAATTCATGTGACCCATGGAGTCATGAATGTTTGAAAGTGGAATGCATAATCCTTGGCTGCATAACGAACCAATAGCATCTTCCAATACTGGACCACAACACCTAAGGGATTATTGTTAGTTAACTACTTCTGAAACCTGTCCTCCTTTTCCCTCACCTCTTCTTGTATCACGATGTACTTTGGCTTTTCTGCTGGTGAACCATATCACTTTAGGACACAAAGATTGTAGGCAGCTTATTGGACGGAAATGTTAGGATCGTGAAAGAACCTTAGCAATCTCTTGTCAAAATACAAATCCCTTTAGAAAGCAAAGGGATTTGCTAAAGAGATCCCTAGAAGTAACTGCCAGTCCTTTCAGCAGGAGATATCAGATTGCAATTTCAAATGATTAATCATGAGCATAGAAAATCCTATCAAGTCTTATCCATACACCTTTCAAATGTAACAGTAAGAATTTGGAGATTATCAGAGAGCAGAGTGGCAGTCTGATACAAATTAGGGAGCAATCCTACCCAGCGCTGAAATGGCACAGCTGGCCAGCCAGCGCCATATCCAACACTGGGTGGGGGGAGGCTGGAGCCTCCCACGGCAAGTAAAGGGAGTGTGCACTCCCTTACCGTAGGGGAGGCTCCAGCTTCCTCTATGTGCTCCTCCGCTAAATTGCGGGCACAGATCCAAAGAGACCGCGCAGCACGAATCACTTCCCAATTGGCTGCTTCACAAGCCTGCCCACGTCCCGCCTTCCCCCCGCCCACCCTCTCCCTCTCTCACCCAATCCCCGTGCTGCCTCGGCACGGAGCCTCCCCTGTGCCAACTGCCTTCAGCCAATGCAGGAGAGGCTAGCTGTCGGCACTGTCAGGCCGACGCTATTCATAGCGTCGGCTTGAGAGCACTAGCGCCAACATGGGGGTGCCAATTGCCACCCCCCCATCAGCTCTGGTGACGTAGCGTCGATGCAATGACGTTGCGTTGGTGGTACGCTCATGGTAGGATTGCACTGCCCATTAATATGAAGCCAATCAGTCTTACAGGGCAAGATTCACTAGAAACAATATTTGTATAAAGTGAAAAAAAATGAGAGGTAATGAAAATAAGTGCATTTTTTAATTTCTACCCACATATTTTTGGTGTGAAAAATCAGAAATGTGTACACGGGCTGATTTTTACAAAATGAAAATGTGCCTCAATGCCTGATCATTGTAATTGCTGCATTGCTCCTTATCCAGCCGATATAATATATTTAGCACAAATGTCAGAGTTCACAAAACCTCAAGAAGAATTTCCATTGGGAATACGCTGTGATTAGGCCTTGAACAAGAATTTGTAACTCTTGCTCTCTGACCTTTAACTTTGAAACTTTTACCCCATTTTGGTGGCTTTTTACTGTAATGCTATATGGGTCCACTGTAGTCAAACAGCATAGGAAATATGATTACAATAATTGTGTTAGAAACAAGGTGCTGTCATGATCAAATAAAAGGCCTCCAAAATGAAACTGATAAAATTGTATCTTTGACCTTCTTGTCAGCTAAAACTAGACGCAGTTCAAATGCTGTCTATGAATATTAGGCTTATTATTTCTGAATGAGAGGCTCGTTTCTGCATATCATTTGTTTCCTTGGAGGATTTTGAAGGGCTACTGCTGTTTGCAAAAATCTACACGCAGAAAAATATCATAGATTCTGCAATGGAGCCATAGAGCAAAGACCCTTCAGTTGTCCCATGGAATAACTAGGGCTCTTGGAAAGCATTTTCCTCTTTCAACTTAAATATCATATATTTGTACAATTTTTTTGAACCCTGCTTTGGTCCAAGCAAATTAGGGCCCAATCCTAAGCATGCTAGTGCCAGTGGTATGCTTGTACCACCAGCGCCAGGTATTGCAAACGTGCCATAAGGCACTGCAGCCAGTAATGGGATCTGGGAATGAACTACAGGAACGCTGGGCGGTACTTAGGCGGTACTTACGCATCATTGGCCACCCGTCCATTCGGTCCGCCGCCCGTCCTGGCCTCGGAGGGGTGCCGGCTTGCCGGGGGGGATGGGTGGGGGGCGCGCCGGGTGATCAGATGAGCAGCAGTGGGGCGCGCTGCCCAGGAGAAGCCCATGTGGCCGGCGGGCAGCCAACGGAATGGGCGGGCTGCCAATCATGCGTAAGTCCCGCCCAGTGTTCCTGTAGTTCATTCCCAGATCCCATTACTGACTCCAGCGCACTAGTTGGCACTGGGCCTCAGTCCGGGAAGACAATGCCATGGAACCGCCAGCAGTAAGTGTTACGGCCGGCTGGCAGTGAGGCTTCCCGTGGCAGGGGGAAGGTAGGAAAGGTGGGCCGGAGGAAGGACCAGCCCAGGAGTGGGGCAGAGATGGCAGCAAACTCCACCAATAGCCCCTCCCAAATGTAGAGCCCTGCATAGACCTCTTCAGCTCTACACCCACTCAATAGCAGAGACAGATCCAATGGGACCCATTGGGGCTTTACACAGGGTAAGGGAACAAATGTGTCCCTTTCCCCAAGGAGGCTCTAGGGGCTGCCACAGCTCGATTGGATATAGCAGCAACTATTTCGCAGCCAGGTTTAGGATTAGGATTCGGCTGTAAATTCTGTTCATTCCATTGGAAAACTTCACAGTGTGAAACTGGGAGGCCATAAGTATTTATACCGGGTCATCTGCCTAAGTACCAGGATAACAACTTGAAAAGCCAGAGAACTGCCAAGGTTAATAGTGTCATCTTTCTGCTCTCACAATGGATCTTAAGGTCAAACGAAGAATAAGAGACGGTTCAGTGTCATCACTAGTTTATTTATTTCATTTATCCCACTTTTCCCATGCTAAAGCAAATGCCCAGGGCAGCTTAAAGGTAAAGATTTCCCCATGACCAAAATGGTCTAGTCGTGACCGACTGTAGGGGGTGGTGCTCATCTCCGTTTCTAAGCCGAAGAGCCAGCATTTGTCCTGAGGTCATGTGGCCAGCATGCCTGTACGCCGTAGCACACAGAATGCCATTACCTTCCCTCCGAAGTGGTCCCTATTTAACTACTCGCATTTTTACATGCTTTCAAACTGCTGCGTGGGCAGGAGCTGAGACAAGCAATGGGAGCTCACTCCGTTGTGCAGTCTCGAACTGCCAACTTTCCGGTCAGAAACCTTCTGGTCAGCAAGCTCGCAGCTCAGCAGTTTAACCCACTGTGCCACCACGTCCCCCAAGGCAGCTTACAACACTCCAAAATAAAATGTACAATGTATAACAATAAGGAAAACCAAAAAACCAAGTAAAACATCTACATCTGTATGAAACGGCTGAAGGAGATCATCTGAGGATTTGAAGTGGGATGTCACCAGTATGCTGATGACCCCAAACTCTCTCTCTCTCTCTCTCTCTGCCATTGCGGGCCAGGGAGGCTGTTGAAGTCCTGGGGTGCTGCCTGGAAGCAGTTGGGGTCTGGATGAAAGCCAATAGGCTGAGACTGAATCTAGAAAAGACCAAAATCTTCCTGATTAGGAAATATACTGGTTGGCCTTTGGTATATGCAGGGAATCTATTCCAGGACCCCCCTCACATGGATACTGAAACCTGCAGATAGTGGAATTCTTGGGTAGGGCCATCTGAAGACCTCCAGAAAGCACCTTCCAGTCACAACCAGAGATGCCAGACAGGTCAGGTCCAGGAGGTCAGGTGATGCTGTGTTTCCTCCCCACCTACACCATTGCCTCACAGCACAATCTTAAGCAGCATTGGATTCATGCCCTTGCACGAGGGGAGGCACTAGCCTCCCCTATGGGCTCCTCGGATTTGCGCCTGCTAAATAACAGGCGCAGATCCGAGAAGACTGCGAGGCATGGGAATGAGCCCTTCGATTTGGCCGAATGCCGAAGCCTGAGCCCACCCCCGCCCACTCCCACCCCACCACCTGCCTCAGCACACCAGCCGAGCTCAGATTGGTGCGCACATCCCAGACCAGCGCTGCAGGCAGTGCCGGTCTGGGGACATTAACGCTGACTTGGGGGTTTTGCTTGGCGCCCCTGCCTTGGCACTAAGGGTGTAGCGCTGATGCCATCACGTTGTGTCAGCGCTACTCCCGACCTGGGATTGCGCCCTCACATAGTATCACCTAGTCAGCAGCTGATGGATGAGTCCAATTTTTCCCAGGGGCTCAGGAAAGTAACTGCAGGGGACCACTTGTACATTGGACACTTAGCAGCTGTCCAAGAATGCCTTGTGCTGATCCTGACTGATGTGCAAACGTTGATTTACTTTTTTTGGGGGGGGGGCTTAACAAGAAAGTGAAACCCAGTGTGCAGTCATAAACATGTTGACAATAAAAACCAACATAAAAACAAACCAGCACAGCAACATTACAATCAGTGATGACATTCGGGGGAACAGACCAGAACGGGCGTTCCGGATCCTAACGGGCTCTGTGGCTGGTTCCAGGTTCCCGACAAGTGCCAATCAAAAGTGAGTTCCTGTTCCTAAATCATTTGAATGACACCACTGATTACAACCCATAGATAGCATAAATAGCAGAATGCGTATGCAGTGTTTTATTTAACCTGTTACTGAGTTGTACCTGAGAACAAATGGGCCTTTGGGCCATAGCAGACTGAGAAGGGCTAGCCCAATTGTGCATCAATTTTGCCTGTTTTTGTGCATCCAGAAAAAGAGAAGCGCCTAGCTCTTCGTCACCTGGCAGTCAGAGGATCCCACTTAATTACTGAAATGGTGCACGCCATTGTTTGCACCACCGCAGTTAAACCCATTAAGTTAAATGGGTTAACCAAGCTGACAGTTATACATACTGGAGTGTCTCAGTAATATTAGTCTTCATTTTCCACAATCAAGCATTTTCCTAATGACACCCAAGCCTCTTTCCCGTTTGCTGCACAGCTATGGCATAAACCCTGGTTTATTTCCTGTTTAAAAATGTCTATTTAAATTAGATGATCAATCGTCAAATTTGATGTGCGCCTGCACACATCATTCCAGTGTTTATTTTCTTTTCTGGCACACTTGTGGCTATTCAGGTTTGAAGAATGTAACTCAATTGGCATGAGCTCCAGTGCGCAAGTGGTCAACCCATAAGATGTCTCTCCGTTGTTTTGAAATGTACTATTACAAGGCATTTTAATAAACTTTGTTTGTATTTGCCTTGATTAATAACACATTGACTGGTGAATTTTCTGGGATGTTTGGTTCATGGTCTTTCCTTTCCTTCCCTTAGAACTCCTCGGTGGTAGCAGCCTGCAGAAGGCCTGGTGGGACTATCCCATGGCGATCTGACCTGGTTCTGGCTTTGTCCAAGTAATTTTACGCGCACTCACACTTCTGACCTCCAGTGTCACTGATAAGCTCCGAAGCACAAAAGTGCAGGGTCAAGAAAGTTTGAAATGTGGACCAAAAAATACCCCCTTATAATCATGTGATCGGTGTTTGTTTGTTTTAGAAAGCTAGACAGCACACTTGTTGCTGGATTTCCCTAGCTCTTCCATAAATTGGGTTTATGGTTGTTTTTTTTTAAGGAAATGATTCTCCTTTGCCAAGAGAATTACAATGTAGGACAGTGATGGCAAACCTTTTGGGCTCGGTGTGTCAAAACTTAGGAAAATGCTTAACTTGACTTTGCTGGTGTGTCAACCCCCCCTCCCAAATAAAAGAGAAACAATTCTTTATATTCATTTATTTAAACAAAAAATACAGTCTAATCATGTATGGTGTTATGTATTATATAAAGAAGCATCAAATCATTACAAAAATGAAAAATGAGTAAAACAAACTCAGTTTTTGTCAGGCATTGGTGAATGCAGGTGTGTCACCTCAAACGTTGTGGTGTGTTACCTTTGACACACGTGTCATAGGTTCGCCATCACTGATCTAGGATGTAGTGCAAAATATTAAACATGCTTCTCCAAATTTCTCCTTACGGCGTTGGTGCAGTTACATGCTTGCTGTTTCCCATGATGTGTGATCAAGCCTGAAATCTAATTTGAAAGGCATTTTATGCCATGTATAGCTTAAGTGTTTAGATCATACAGCCCTGATGCGAATGTCGTTCCATTCTAAACAGCTGTGCTTTTGAGTGGCATTTTTAATTTCCTAGGACCATTTGACTAATGCAACATTTAATCATTTCATTTTCTCTCTCTGTCTCTTTTTTAACAAGAGGCCAGGCCTGCTTTTATATCAAAAACAGCAGAAACTTGACTGACTTTGAACTCATGGCCTGATGTCATAATAGCTGGAAGCAGTTCTAAATTGCATTGCAAAAATACTGACATTTAAAGCGACACAATATTGGTGTGTCCTGAAATGTAATAATATATGTTTTGCTTTGGAAAGATGTAGAATGCGTTATTAGTGGCGGACTGATCAGCTCGAGTGCCTTCACTATGTGAAATTAGCAATCTGTTTTTCCGCTCTATATATGGCAAATTCTTTTCTCGTTGGGGTCGAAAAATGCAAATAGTGAAGGAAGGTCCAAGTGTTGCTATCTTGTGAGGTTACACAGCTGGTGATTAAAACCATCATGTGGGCTCATTCTTTGCAAGTCGGAGAGTGGACGGGAACCCCGAAGTGGCAGGAAACTGGTGTCAGTCTTTGGCAGCGTGCCTGCCACAAAGCTTATTGCTTGCCGCGATGATCCTTGATGGTTCCATGGGGAAGGACAGTTCAGCTATGCAGTACGAAAACATGCCCTTGTATCCACACTTCACAACATGGACTTGTTTAAGGGAAGGATGCTGTTGGAATCATATAATTAGATGACTGTCCTTTCCAGGAGACCTGCTGTTGTGTTTGGGGAAGAAAAACACAGCCGCCAATGGAATTCGGTCCCAAACCTTAATCCCCTCTCTAGAGGATCTGCAGGCCTCAGGAAGCACTTTCCACAAAGCTTTACTTGGGGCTCCCCAGGAGAGATCCTGCAGAGATGTCTGCTTTTAATGCTGCATTCCTCCGCATAAATAAAGCCCAGCTTTCTGCCTAGAAAGAAAGCATTTCTGTGCCATGCATACAACCTGGTATCTGGGCAGACGGGAGATCAGTGCACCTTTCCCATAGCAGAAAAAGCAAAATCAGAAGGGCACGTTAAGGTGGATGCCTGGGCTTCAACACTAGAGTTGAAATAAAAGTTTGTCCTCAGTTCTGAAATTCAGAGTTACGTTTTAAAGGAGGCCCATTTGAAAAAGTAAGTGGGTTATTATGGCCCATTCCTATCATGGATTGGGCCAGCGTGGGAGGGCTTTATGGCAGTAGAACACAATTCCACTGTCATAAAATGGCTTTTGGTGGTGTGTGTAGCATTTTAGGTGTGCTGACACACACAGTAGCATCCCTACAGGGGGGTCAGAGCACTGAGTTTTGCAAGAAGCCATACCTTGCCAAAATCACTCATCTCCCCCACCACAGGCGCGCACGGAAGCCCGAGTGCGCCCCATGGCTGGCGCTGAAACCGCGCGCCCCCGGACGTCGCCCCACCCCCACGCGTCGCTCAGACATGCCTCCCTTACCCTGGAAATGCTCCATTTCCGAGCGTAAGGGAAGCGTGGGCAGGCGGGAGGGCCGAACACACGGTCTCGCCCGGACCGCACGCAATGGCGCCCCACCACTGCCCAGCGCCCAATGGCTTGCACCATCCTGCGCATTGGGTAAGAGACACGCCTGCCTCACCATTGCAGCCAATCCCCATGGGGAAAGCAATGCTTGGCGTTGCTTAGTGGCTATGATGGCAAGGGAGAGGAGCAACTTACACAGCAAGGTAAGGCTCCTTGCAAAACTCAGTGCTCTGCCCCACCCAGCAGAAGCACAGGAGGCCTGCCACCAGACCTAAGATGCAATGGTTTGGGGTAGGATTGGGCTGTTTCACTGTCTATGGGTGATTCATTTTCACCAAGCTTACCCCAATTTTATATACAGTATACTGGATTTGGCTGAAAGTACGTCCATACTGATTGCCTCTTGTAGCATTTCTTATTGTTTTGGGTTTGCTGGCCCTTGTTCCAAAACTACTCTTCATGCACTTCCCATACACACACACACGAAAACTAGGACCGGAGCTATTTTGTCTTGCAAGTGGCATAAAAGACTGCAACAGTGCAAAGATTGCACCACTGCTGGGTCATTGGAGGCTCCTGACACAAGGCAGCTGCAGTGGCAGACCCCCACCGCTGCTGACTCTGCATGGAGCCAGGGCAGGTAGGTGGGCATGGAGCCAGTTTGTGAGTGTGGAGGGGAAGGGCAGGGGGAGCAACTAGGCGGGGGAGGAAAAGGGGTGTGGGCTGAGGGCAGGAGGGGTTGGATCTGGAGGCAATAATATTCCCCAGATCCTATTCCCCATTTTGAAACCCAACACGTCCCCAACAACCTCTCCTTAGACTTGTGCCAGAAAAATGAGACCCACAGACTATATAAAATATTTTTACATCCCTCCTGCAGTTCAATCCCCCTCCCACCATATCACGTGGCATGTGCTTTATTCGTATAACATGGCAAGGGATCGGATTGGACTGCAAGTGCACCTAATTGTTGACGTTTATAACGTTTCAAATAGTCATAATTGTTACTTAATATTCAATGTGATCACTTGAATAATTTAATGTTTTACATACAGTTCATTACAGGTTAACTAATGTTCACATCAAAAGACAGTAGTTTTGTGAATTATTCGTGTCATTAAGGGCACATTATTAATTGCTCAAAGATGCCTGCCTGACAGCAATTCTTTCTTTTTCCATAAAACTAATTAGGAGATGATAATTGGGTCTCTCTCCAAGAAACACTAGATCTCAAGAAGGCAGCTGGATTTAATGTGCAAGGAAACCCAAAACCAGCTACAGCTTTCTTATTTTGTAAAGAAACAGACATATTCTTTCCTACCTGTCACAGATAAAACATGCTGTTGGTTTATTTTGACAGCTTTTTCTGCTTTTCATGGATTTTTGAAATTATCAGGATTACACACATCTTGGGTATGATCCACATCCCACTGAAATCAGTGGCAAAATACTTGATAGATTTTAATGGTGCTGGGTTGTAATCTTCGCTTATAAACATCTTGGCTACTATCTGGTGAGAAAGTTGATGAGTCTTCTTTTAGAATACACCCAGAGAAGTAAACACTGCAAATTGTGCAGGGATTGTGCAATTTCTTCTTATAATGTTTGTGTTTAGAAACTTTTTTTTGTTTAGAATCTTTTGACGTATCTTCCCTAAAGAAGACTGACATCCTATACAGTATATACTTTCTTGGAACTAAGACCCACTGAAAATGATTGGGACTTACAGATTAGTAAGTATGCATTGAATCAAACTGTACAACTGTCAAAGCATTAAAAAGTAGTTCACCAATCTACCTTTTCACCAAATAATTATGTAAATTTAAATAAATTGGCATACAGTGTTATGAAAAATCACTATACGAGCCACTTTAAATGTAGATAACTTAAAGTGTAATAAAAACTACTACAACACCTTCGAACATACCAATAACAAAACAGCTTAAAAAAAACTCAACAAGCCTGACATTATTCAAATGTGTTGTCACTGATTACTGTAATCACCTGAAGCTTCAGTTGATTAAGCTAACAAGTAAAGCACTGAACTAGCAGCCTGATAATTTGGGACAGTATTTTAAATAATAATTATTATTAGGGAAGTGTTTTAAATGCAATAGTTACACCCCTCGCTTATAAATATGCATAGTGAAGATTTCGCACAATCTTGGTACTGAGAGACCTAGAATATTTTGTGCTTGGCAAGTGAAACAAAACTCAGTTTCTCTGTTGACAGTCAGCTGTAACCTCATTATGCATTTTGGTTGCTTCACATGTAGCAAAATTCCTGTATGGAGGCCATTCTGTGTAGATGACTGCATGAATCCTGTGCATGAATCATCCCGTTTGTGAATCCTGCACATGTGTGAGATTATGAGGGCACACTCCTAACCAACTTTCCAGCACTGACATAGCTGTGCCAATGGGGCATGTTCTGCATTCTGCAGTGGAATAGTAGTTATGGGGGGGGGCGCTCCTCAAGGTATGGGGATGTTTGATCCCTCACCTCAGAGCTGTATTGCCCTTATCCCAGGGCTGGAAAGTTGGTTAGGATTGCGCCCTGAATGTGATTGTTAGTATTTGGGATACATCCAATTTTCTATTTAGAAGTAATTTTGCAATATTTACTTATCTGAAGAATTTGTATCCCTCTTTTCTCCCATGTGATGGCGCTGCGGGTTAAACCACTGCTGCTGGGCTTTCTGACCGGAAGGTTGGGAGTTTGAGACCACGCGACGGAGTGAGCTCCCGTTGCTCGTCCCAGCTCCTGCCAACCTAGCAGTTCGAAAGCACCTAAAAATGCAAGTAGATAAATAGGGACCACTTTGGTGGGAAGGTAACGGCGTTCCGTGCACTATGGTGTATAGTCATGCCGGCCACATGACCACGGAAGCTTGTCCTCGGACAAAACGCTGGCTCTTTGGCTTAGAAACGGAGATGAGCACCGCCCCCTACAGTCGGTCATGACTAGACCATTCAGTCATGGGGAAACCTTTACCTTTCTCCCAAACTTAAGGACATTCAAGGTGCCTTACAACATAACCCCCCTCAGGTCTTGAGGCCCCACCAAAAGGTCTGTATTTTCGGCCTTCCAGATGCATTCTGAGGACTGGGGAGGCCACACACAGCCTCCACGGCCCTCAGAGCGCCCTCTGGGTGTGACTGAAGCACAGCTGTGGTCACATTTGGAGGATGCAGCTCAGGTGGGCCAGGGGCTCACAGGGGACCAGAGGCTTGTCATGGCTCACTGCAGCAGTTGCTGACCCAGCCAACCATGGGCCCAGGGGCAGAGGAGGAAGAGGGCCTCCCCTTTTGCTGTTTCCCTGCCCCCATGTGTCGGTCCGCCATGCCCCCACGCCACGCCATGCCCGGCTCCATGCCCGGCATGATGGCAAGGGCAGGCAGGAGGCCTCTCTTACGTACCTTCTCTCCTGCCAAATTCTCCCTGCTGGGCCGTCCCAAGGGCCCCAATGCCCCCACTAGGCTGACTAGATTCCCCTTTAAGCAGCCTCAGAGATAGGCAAGAGGGAGGGGGTTCTTTCATCACTGGTTCTCCTCCCTTCCAGCAGCCTTGCTGGTATTCACCAGCTGGCCAGCCTCCTCCAGACTGCCCTCATCACCAGCTTAGCTCAAGATACCTTAACTTGGCACCACAACACCCCACCACTAAACAATAGGCAGTCAGCTTACCTAAGCCACGCCTGCCTCTTCCGCTCGGTGGCTCCAGGGGCATGGCAGCCATACAACAATTCTCCAACCAAGGCACCACAGGAACACACTCACAGTTCCAATAACCCAGTATCCAGTCAGTCCATCCAACAGTCCTTCAGTCAGTCAGTCAGTCCATCCAGCGATCCATCAGTCAGTCAATCCACAGCTAGCTAGCTAGCTAGCTAGCTAGCTAGCTTGCTTGCTTGCTTGCTTGCTTGCTTGCTTGCTGCACCTACCTGGTGCTCCCTTACTGCAGCTCCTGCCTCCAACTTTATAGTGAGGCAGGCCAATCAGTGTCTGTTGCTGGGCAGGCTCTACCATCAGCCACACTCATCTGCACCTGTGCTAATCACCCTTCCTAGCCAGGGCCCTCATCAGCCTACCTAGGCTGCAACTGTGCTCCTGAGGCTTGCAGAAGCTCTGGGATTAACCCCGTACTTCCTGGCTAATCTGGGACAAGGGGCCACTGCTGATACCATTCCCTATCTCCTCAGGGTATCTCCTGCCTTTTCCAATATACCCTCCTCTTGCCCCAGAAGCTCCACACCCAGGCTTTTGCCCCTCCTCTCTCAATGGTAAGTCTGTGACTGCAACGCAAGCTGCATCTGGCCCCCAGACCAGGTTTTTGAGACCCTTGCTCTACCCCTTCATCTCATCAAGCCCATTGCTTCTACCCTGAAAGGAATTCTCCACTGGGCAGTTCTCCCAGGCAGTCCTAACCCCCTGATCAGCAGGGGCTCAGTGTAAGAAATGCCCAGCTTGAACCCCAGTGAGGACAATTAAGAGCTGGAAAATGCCTTTAAAAGAGGATTGGACAGATTTCTAGAAGAAATGTCCATCACAGTTTACAAGCCACTATAGGTATGTGCAACCTCCTGGTTTTAGAAGTTGGCTACCTCAGTATGTCAACTGCAAGGGAGTGGCAATAGGATGCAGGTATCTTGTTGTCTTGGGTGGCTCCTGGGGCATCTGGTTGGCCACTATGAGATACAGAAAGCTGGACTAGATGGGTCTTTCCCTGATCCAGTGGGACTCTTCTTATCTTCTTAAACAAGGAGCTTGTTAGATGGGAGATCCCTGCATACCATATACTGTATGTGAATAAATCCCTTTTCTATGATGACTGAAGTTGTAGTATGTTCCTAGTTGTAGTATGTTCCTTGAGTCACGATGGAACCCTTCTGATGTGGAACTTCCTCCTTGGGATTGAGGTAGAAGGGGCAAGAGGCCTGACAGACCTCAGTCCTTGAAGGATTACCTCTTTTTGTCCTGTGAGATCATCTAGGCAGGTGCCGTTGCAGGTGCCATTTCCTTGGGAAATACAGTTGGCAGGGCCTTGCGTCAGGGCCTTTGCAGTGGTGGCGCCTAGCTTGTGGAACTCCCTCCCGTTAGAGACCAATGGCACAATCCTACTCTCTCCTAGTGATGGTGCAGGAACTGCTGCGCCCACCTGGGCTGTTGCGCATGCACCATAAAGTGTTCTGTGACACTGTGAGAATAAGGAGCTCTGGCAGGAAGGCTTCTGCCTTCCTGCTGGTGCCAGTTGCAGTTGGGTTGTCTGATGGAGCAGGTAAGCTCCTGCTGGGCCGTGCAAGGGCTGGGGAAGGGCTGAATGGGGGAGGGAGGGGTATAATGAGTGGGAGGAAGGCGAGGAGGGGTGGATCAGACCCAGAAGGGGTTAGGATCGGCAGTGGCAGCACACACCATATCTTATTCTCCTTCCCGCACTTGAAAGCCTAACATCAGGCTTCTTGGACTTGCACCAATGATTTTGCTGGCACAGATCCAAGTAACCTGATTGTGCAGGCTGGGGCTTTACCTGCAGGAAGGGGAGGAATGTCCAGCTTGCTCCAGCCTGCTCCTTCTCAGTGCTGGATACAGCATGGGCCAAGGAGCCCGGCTGCTGTGGCGCTGGCTAGCACTGGGTTGTTAAATTGCATTCTGAAGAGGAGTTAAGGCTTTTGAGTTCCACACAGCCTTTGATTGATCAGCTGCCTCTTTTTTTGCAGGGTTTTTATTTATTTCTATTCACAGTATTCAGTTTTTACTTTATTTAATTTTTGGGGGGTATTGTGTAATCATGCTTTAATTAGGTAAACCATCTTGAGGACACAATCCTAAACTGGTGTTAGGCCAGCAGAAGCTAAACCAGCAAAGTTTGGCCAGCACAAGGGCCACCGTAAAGTATGTTTGGACCATTCTCAGAGTCAGAGAGTCCAGTACACAGACGTGCGCCATCCTCCCTGACTCCAAGAGTACTCGGTGAAAAAAACACGCTTTACAGTGGCCCTTGTGCTGGCCAAACTTTGCTGGCTTAACTTATGCCGTCCTGACTCCAGTTTAGGATTGCGCTCTGAGTTTCTCATCAGGTTTTAAAATAACTGCAATAAAAATAATGAAGCATAATGATTTAAAACAATGTTTTAAACTAAATAATTCAATTAAACCAAAAAGATCATCCACACTGGATTTTGCTTTCATCTAACCTGTGCTGACTGTGATCTTTTTTATTAATAAGCTGCTTTCACAGCTGTTAAGGATTCTGATAAATATCAGCATTTCTTCATAATCAGTACTATTCAATACTGCTGCCATGTTGTGGATTTTGCTGCTTCCAAATTAATTCCTTGGATGTGCTTAGGATCTACAGTAAGTATACTTGCTCCGGTGAGAAATTAATAGCATCAGTACTTAAAACATGTACACGCAAACTTAAAATAACATCAGATACATTGTGGCAAAATTACAATCAACCTTTTCTCCCCCCCATTTAAGCAACTTGGCCATGTAAGAGGTCTACCTATGTTCTTCCTTTGAAGTCTGAAAAAAATCTGACCTGCATTTCTGTACTTGGGGGGGAAACGAGTTTTGCTTTTTGCAACCATTGTTCCCATAACTCCGTAGACGCTTAAGGGACATTGTGTTGCC
The DNA here is from genome assembly GCA_029204185.1 of Lerista edwardsae. Taxonomy (NCBI): domain Eukaryota; kingdom Metazoa; phylum Chordata; class Lepidosauria; order Squamata; family Scincidae; genus Lerista; species Lerista edwardsae. Next base: position 35,403,442 of record JAJKFI010000002.1, on the reverse strand, counting down.
GTAATCCAAACACTTAGCTCATGTATTGTTTTACACCAAGGCCCACTCAATTGAGACCTGTAACATTTGGAGAGGAAGCCAAAGCCCCGTTTAATAAGGGATCGTCCCTTCCGTAGAACTGCTGCTGCTTTCCCAAAAGCTGTCTGCTTTATGTAATGCATTATAATTATATGACAGGGGACCAGGAGAGAATATGGCATGGAGTTTCCCATAGGTTTCCTTTTCCAGATAAGAAAGATAAACATTCTGCTTCGCTTCATAACAACCATTTTTTTCAAGTCCCTCTGCTGTTTCCTGAGAAGCAGTTGAATGCTAGCTGATCTTTGTAGCTCTTGTCCTTTAAGCATCCAGACAATGATCTCGGTCATAAGGGGCAACTGAGTGCACAAAGTAAGGAAGCCCCCTGCGCGGAGGTGCATGTCCTGGGCTTCCTGAGAAGGCAGAGGTTTATCAGAGAACGCTCCCTGGACTTTCACAGAAACGTATCAGCCCAGATCATCACTGTGTAGCAAGAGCTGAGGTTGCTTTTGTCTACGCTACGATCTCCCTGGTCCTGCAGAAAATCAAGGAGGTCTGGATATCATCTCCACTGAAACCACTTTTCTGAAAGGGAAGGGTCAGAAATCAAGATATCTTGGGAGCAGGGCCGGCCTTATTTTCTACCAATGATGCGTTAGGACAACGTTGGTAGAAATGCAATCTCCAGCGCATCGTTGGTAGAAAATGTCAGACAATGTGACCAATGTCGTCACATTGGACCCTATGCTTTGGGGGGTGGGTGGGCTCGCACTAGCGCAGCGAGCATATCACCAGCTGCTGCAGCCAGGATCCCTATGGCTATGGGCTGTAAGTCAGTGGGGCAAGCAGAGCAGCTTCACCTTGGGCCCTCCCACCTCGCCCACTGCTTTTGAACTGCCCAAAAAGGGCCTTCTGGAAGCAGTTGCGGGTGACGTCATCATGTCGCCACCAACTGGGCCACACTTTGCTCACGGCACCACAAGTGCTATCCTTGGTGAGTGGGGGACATTGGGAGGGGGGCCACAGGAATGTCCTGCCTTGGGCCCTGCTGCTCCTAGAGCTGGCCCTGCTTGGGAGTCCTGGCGTCTTCAGAGAATAGGCGCAGCAGCTAGAGAATTGGAGAATTGGGTCTGAGCCCCTGCTCGGCCGTATTGTTCTGTGGGTGCTGTTGTTTATTTTACTTTGTACATTTTCAGTACAAATAAGAGCTCAAGGTGAGTTACAAGGATTACAGACAATACCAGACAAACCAAAAACTCGATTTTGGACAAGTCATTTTCTCCCAGCCTTCCCTTCTTATTGTAAACTAGGTTGGAATACTACTAACAATAACAATAATAGTCAATGGTGGGATGGGTGGCTCTTAGAGCCCAATCCGATCCCCCACCAGCCCATGCAGCGTGCTCTGAGTGCTATGGGGCACAACTACAGAACCGAGGAGAGGTAAAACATTTTCTCACTTACCTCCCCATAGGTTATCTGGCCTCCAATCGATCTCCACAGACCTATGCCAGCTATTTGCTGGCCAAAGTCCAAGGCCATTTGGGGTCGTTCAGCATGGAGAAAGGGGGACACAATCTCAGTGTGCATTCCCGCCTCTGAGATTGACCCCCAATCTGCCCGCAAAATGCCCTTTCTCAGCCCACTCCCTGCCCAAAACTGCCCACAATTCTCTCCCATGTCACCCCCGCCACGGATCTACTTGGTCCAGTAGCATAGCTGCAGGGGGCAGTGCAGTAAGTATTGCAGGTAAGTATTGCAATGTGCTGCATAACCAACCAACCCCCACTTGCTGTTGGAGCCATTCTGGGCTGCCACAGCAATGCACAGCACGTTACACAGTGCATATTCCAATAGAAGCAGAATCGGGAGACGTAATTCCCATTTAGGAGATACATAACTTGACACTAGGTGACCCAGCTGAGTTTCAAGATGACATCCTGATCTGGGAATTTGCCTAATCATCTTAAACTGGCTCCCTAAATCTAGAGAGAAGATCTCCCATTTCAGCAGGACAAAGGAATAGCCGTGCTACCTACGAAATTGATCCCTTCTGTGAATCACTTTTAATGACTGGCTGAAGTATGGCCAACAAGAAAGACTCCCCCCCCCCAATTCCCTTTCATTAGAGCCCTTTTTCATTGGACTGCCAAAAGAATATTCCAGTCCTGATAAAGTATATTTCAATCTTTTAAAAATTGTCTGTGAAGGAGTGCTGCATTTAAGGGTGCAATCCTAACCTGGAGTTAGGCCAGCACAGTTAGGCTAGCAAGGTTTGGCCGGCACAAGGGCCACTGTAAAGCATGTTTGGACCACTCTCAGGGAAGATGGCACATGTCTGTGTGCTGGCCTCTCTGACTCCGAGAGTGGTCAAAAAACATACTTTACGGTGTCCCTTGTGCCAGCCAAACTTTGCTGGCCTAACTCCAAGTTAGGATTGTGCCCTTAGTTAGGCAGTATTAGGCACAAGGAGTATTTGGAAAAGTAGCTGAGGTGTGAGATTCCGTATATTAAAAGCACATTAAATGAGAAAAGTAAGGTTCTCATTACACCCAGTGTATTGCGATTTCCTGCATTTAACTTGTGCTATTGGTGCTTTTCCACTTATAATCTATATTACAGCCTTCCTAAGATGTGTAATGTACTGACATCTGCTGTGTGTTTGACTAATACAGCACTGAGATTAAAAGGTCTAAGTGGATTTCATTGGCTATATGAAATATGTGTTTTAAATTAGGTTGGTACACTGTACATTGCTAGCGCACATTAGGATTGTTGTTATTGCATCAGGCAGATACAGCTTAAGTATAAATCTTATAATTTCATGCCAACTTTTCAGCTGGCATTAACAGTGACTTTCTATGTGGCTTACCCAAAATATTACAAGGAGTTCTGTTGCACCCTAAAGACTAACAAATTTGTTTCTGCATAAGCTTTGTGATTGTACAAATACCTCAGTAGGGGTGTGTGTGTGTGTGTGTGTGTGTGTGTGTGTGTGTGTGTGTGTGTG
>JAJKFI010000002.1:35362573-35390614 GCA_029204185.1 Lerista edwardsae | reverse complement strand
TTATTATTATTATTATTATTATTATTATTATTATTATTATTATTATTGACTTTGAAATACACCATGAAATCAGAAATGTTATATTTAGATAGGTAATTTATTTGTGCGTCTGTTTATTTATTTAGTTAGTTATTCATTCATTTTGATGGGTTATATTATGGTAACGATGTCCTGCTCTAGGGCACACTCTTCCTTCCCCCCCCCCAAAAAAAATCTCGTTTCTCTGAACAACCTGATTGGACGAGAACACTTTTGCTCATCATCCTGCATCAATCTGTGTGATTGAAAGCCATTAATATTTCCTGATCCAGAATCATTTAAATGAAAGGGATTTTTCCCCATTCTTGACATCCTGAATTGTTCAGGAACTTCTCGTCAATATCCTTTTCCAACCTTCACACCTTCTGTGGTCTCAGTGGCTTAAGTTAATCTACTTAAAACAAAATAATTGTAACTTCCACTTCTCCCTAAGAATTACAACCACATTTAATCAGTGGGAGATTTGCTATCGTTTCAATTGGGATACCATTTGCTGCTTTCAGACTGCAGAACCGAACTGATTTAGCAGGAAATCCTGCTTACTTCCCCGAATGGCAGTCACTGTTTGTATAAAAGGAAGTTATAGGTATCTTCGAAAACCCCATAGCAGCCTATGGGAAGTTAAATCGAGGGATGTGACTTGAAAAGAAATGGCATCCCATTGATTTCAGGTACCTCCAGTATTCTTGGGAATCCCAAATGGACATCAAAGGACATTCCTTCCTATGCTGTTTTTTAAAGCCACTTAATACTGCGCCGTTTAATCCTGAATATATAGATTTAAATCTGCTGGACGATGCCAATAGGGCATCGATTGCTAGTATTTCGGCTGAACATGGATCAAGTCGAGGCCTTGTTGCTATTAGCGCTCAAATCCCCCCTGTGTGTTTCTGTGGACGTGGTTTTAGGATATCAAGAAGTGGGCTTAGGATATCGATTAGACTGGGTTTAGAGGCCTCTTCCACTGGAATCAAGGAAACGGTGTGAGTTTTCCAGCGGGGTGTAATTAGCCGACTGCAGCGTCATTACATTTTGGTGGCAATTAGTCTCGCATGCTTTGAGGCAAGTGCGGTGTCTCTCCGTGTCTCTGTCGATGTCATTATTTTTGTCGCTGTATTTTGAGGAAGGGGGACAGCGTGGGATGGAGCCCGGCGGCATCTCCACGCAACCGATTGCCTCGCCTTTTGTAGCTGTAGGAACTGGGGCGCAGGAGACAAACAAAGGGTGAGATTCTCGCATTTGAGGGGGAGGAGGCTTCATGAATCCCTCCTTCTCGGGATTCAATCCCCCCCCCAAAAAAAAGCCACTTTCAAGCCCACCACGGCAGAAAACCTTCGCTTCTTCCTTTTTTTTCCCCAGCGGAAGGCCCTCTAGATTCCTCAAGTCTTAACACATATTGCTGCATAACCTGCACCAAATGGGCCCCACCGTGTTTTTTTGGCGTTGTGGGGGTGGGGTGGGGTGGAGGAAAGGGGTCAAAAATGCAGGACAGCAGGACAGCGCCCCCCCCCCAGCGACTGCGTGCCCGTCCTACGCCCCGGGGTGCCCCTCACCTCCTTGGCCACTCCGCCCTCCTCCTCCTGTCTTTGATTTCACTTGAAGCCCCCCGTGGGGGCACCTGGAAAAAAGCCCGAGCTGGGTCGAGCGCGCTCGTCGGCGTTGCCCTTCCTGCCGCCTTCCACAGAGAGCGAGCGCCTTCGCGAGTGCTGCCCGCCGCCGCCGCCGCCGCTCGCTTTCCAGGGGAGGACTGTGCAGTTCGGCGGAGGCGATGACACGCACAACAATGCTGCTGCTGCTACACCTGCGGAAGGAAATGCCTGCGAAGGGCGCGGGGGGGGGGGAGCAGCCCTGGTCAGCCTGGGTGGTCAGGGGAAGGAGCTGGCCCCAGCTCGCTCGCGCCGCCGCCCTCCAAAGAGCGGCGGCTCCGAATCCCAGCAGGCGCCCGCGTAGGTTTCCGCTGGTGCCAGAAGCCGGGCACCTTCGCATCCAGGGGCAGGCCGAGACAGCGGCTAGCTGGAGACCCCTTTGGATTCGGGAAGGAATCGCTGACGTCGAGGCCGCCCACGGCTCGCTCCGGAGTCCGGAGTTGACGTCTAGCGGCCCTTTGCTCGGAAGCGCGACCTGCTGCGTGCAGGGGGACTGACTTCCTCGCCAGCCGCAGGCTTGTTCGGAGAGCAGCGGCAGCCACAGGATTCCCAGTCCCCAAACCATTTGGGGTTGTTTGTGTGTGTACGAGTGTGAGCAGTTCCGGGCTCGGCTTTTTAGCTGACTGCCGAATCGGGAAAGAAAGGGTTCCCGGTTCCCTCTCCGAATCGGTTTCAAGAAGGTGCTGATCTCTAAGAGAAAAGTTGGCGTCCAGAGCCGTAAAATCAGTGCTGTATTTTTTTAAAACTTCCGCGGGAGAGTCTGAAGATGGCCCCTAAGTACTCGATTAGAAAGCCGATGTGTATACACATCTTTCTGGGACTCAGCCCCATTGAACACTATGAGACTTACTTCTGAGTAGACATGCCTAGCAGTGAAACTGCAATCCTTAAGCACACGTGCGTGGGAAACCCTATTTAATACAGGGAGAGTTACTTCTAAGAAAACACGCATAGGACTGCTCAGTAACAGAGGGTGCCTTTCCGGATAATCCATGTACTGATTTTGAACTCTTAAAAGAAATGCATACACATCTTGTGTGCACATCCCCTTTTATGCAAATCGCCTTGGGGAGCTTTTAGTTGAAAAGGCGGCTCAGCGATTTTGTAAAGGTGCATATTTACTGGGAAGTTACATTCTGTTCAATAGAACTCCCACCTACATTTGTTGCTGAGTTGCGAATATGCTGTCATTGTGGTATAGGGAAGTGCAGTTCAAGACAGAAGGCATTTTCTTGCCAAAATTGGAAATATGGGGCGGGGGAGGGGAATGCCAATCTTAATGTGTTCATTACAGCAGGAGCCTACACATGTCGACTTTTTTTGTCCCGTTGTGGTGAATGGGCATGCTAAACAAGCTTCCTTGGGAGAAAATCCCAGCAAAATCAATGGGCTAAATTTCACGTTCAGGCTACACAAGCCCTGAAATGGTTTTATATATGGACAGATAACATCTTTAAACATGAGACTTTTAAAGGCTGTGATCCTCCGGGAAATAAGTTTCACTGAAACTCAGAAGTCCATGTGATCGTGTTTATCATTTCTTATACCCTGTGAGGATTTTTCGCCTCAATCCTAAACATGTTTAATTTGGAAACAAGCAAATAAAAGTGGTTTTATTGATCCCGACTAGCCCAATGCAAGTGTTGTCAGTATCTCAATACATATCAGATAGTCGAAAGAGAAAATTATTCATTACGTATGGAAAGTTACATAATTACGTATGTAATTATTTATTGCATTCATATATGAATGAATATGTATTCATTATAAACGAAATCTTCATTTTAAAATTCCGTTGTTCTGTGAATTAATAAAAGGATAGGGCCCGTAAATTACAAACAGGATAAAGACTCCTACAGAGTTCACCAATCGAGATCAACGAGGTTTTGCTGCCCAGCAATGTAGATGGGGGTGGAGTGGTGCCACTATCTTACAGGATTCCTTGTTTATTTTTAAGTCTTAAATGTGCACCATTTCTGATGCAGCTAAAGTAAATGCGGCTAACGGGACAAAATAACCCGCATTCAGTGGCCTACACAGCAAAAACTAAGGCTGCAATCCTATGCACCCTTTCCTGGGAGTTAGTCATAAGAACATAAGAACATAAGAAGAGCCCTGCTGGATCCAACGGCACTCTGTGGAATTTACTGTACTCCTGAGACGTGCATAGGATTGTGCTGCAGACCTACATTTTGGAAAGAGCCGTCGACTAAATGGTTAAAAAAATGCCACTTTTGAGGAGGGATTAGCAATACTCTGCAGCAGCCTTTGCCAATCCAGAAACTGAGCGCATCCATAGTGCGCAAGTACTGCGCAGATACAGCTACCCTCGATTTGCGCCTGGAAGCGAAGACAGGGATGTCAAGCCCGAAATGAATGAAATATGTTCAAGTCCTGGTCCGATGCCGGACGCCCTTTCGGGCAGTAAGCAGTGAGACGCCCGTTCAGGTCGATTTCCTCGGCCAATTGGGGGCCGTGTGGCCTTCCGCAGTAGCGCAAACCCCGTCACCTGTGGCTGCGGGGATCACCATAAGCGGTTGTTTACCGGCCATGCCGACACACAGAAACAACTCTCATCTCGGGGAAACTGCGGGGGGAACTCAGACAGCGGAGGCCCAGCAGCAGGGACTTGGCTGATAGGCTTTCGTCCAATGCCCGAGAAGGGCCGCTGCTCAAGGCCGGCCTTAGCGTGGGATTTCTCCCAAGGCGCTTGAGCACCTGAAGGCTTGTGGGGGATGACACACTGTCCCAGGCTGGCGGGACGTCCCAATTAACCTGGGCAAACGAGGTTCTTGAAGCGTCGGGGTTGTTTTGGTAGCATCCTCATTGAAAAAAATTGGGTTTGTTTTGCTTTGTTGCTGGCTGCCTTTCAATTCTCACCTCTGGGGGCGTCTTTGAAGCCTTGCAATAAACAAGTGGTACCTGGATGACATATTTTCCAAACATCTTGTCTAGAGAAAGCAGCCCGGCAAGATGCCGGAGGCAACCGGGTTTGGTTTTTGGAATTCGAGGCGAACGAATAACGCAAGGATCGAGTCAGGACTTCAGTAGGATCTGTTGGTGGGAAGCCTGTGTGTTGCTTCGCTTCACGGCAGAAGTACGCTGGCTAAGCAGAAAACCCAAATATTATTGATTAGTGTCAATCCTGCCTGCAGGTGTGGACGCAAAGATGGCCTGTCACTCTCCCCACTCCACCTGTTCAAATACGAGGGTGGCTCATAGATGTAATGTACGAGTAGCTGGTGAGTGCATCGCTGTGTTTCTATACAAGGTAGCAATGAAAGCAAACCGCTCCTCTAAAAACAACGCGTTCAGCAGTACACGAGGTGGGGACCTTTCGCTGCCGTTTCCCACTTCCAGAGAGGTGCCTCTTAGTTCCGGCTTCCATCTGCAGTCACCGTCCATCTCTGCAGCTGAGGACCCCACACACCTCCCTAGAGGGGATCGCAGTTGCTAAATGCAACCACAGTTCTCAGGGCGGAAAGAGGAGTTTCTCTCGCCTTCTTGTTTTCTCTCCTAGGTCGCTTCGCGCGTTGCTTGCCTCTGCAAAAGATGCAGCTCGCTTTCTCCAGCCAAGACGTTGGAGCGGGTTGTTTGCTCGCCATCCCACCCCCGCACTCTCTCCCTTGCTCTGAAGCATCCGATTTCCTCGCTGGGGTGTACTTGTGCAATGTGACTTCGCCATGAACTCGCCCGTGCCCAGCTGGCTCCTAGGCATTGCGTGCGGGGCGGGGGGGGGAGCGCGCAGAGCGGGTGGGGGGAGAGAAAGAGGGAGAGAAGGGAGAAAGGGATCCTGACGAAAGCGGAACTCGAGGGAGCCCATACAAATCAGAAAAGAGCTCGTCCAGAAGAGCAGTGAGTGGATATCTGAGCCTGCTGATCAGAGAGGAGGACGACGACGACGCTGGGCTGGCTGCCTTCAGAAAGCGAGCGAGCGAGCGAGCGAGGCAGGAAGGGGGGGACGCGAAGCCCACCAGGCACAGGCAGGGCTTAAAGCAGGCCGGCGCGACAGGCAGTGTCAGCAGATCCTCCTGCGAGATCTTGGGGGAGCCACCGCTGGAATCTGAAGGGCGAGGAGGGGGGCGCTGATCCCCTTCGGCCGCCTGAAGGACTTGCAGCAGCAGCAGCAGCAGCAGCAGCAGGTGGTGCCATGATGGCCACCAGCTACCCAGAGCCCCCGCCCGAGGACCCGGTGGCGCTGCTGCACCAGGCCAAGGAGCCCGGCCTGGGCGGCGAGGCAGGGGCCAAGGGCGAGCTGAGCCCGGCGCCCAGCAAGACGTCCTCGGCGGCGGCGGCGGCGGCGGGGGAGAAGGGCGACCCGTCGCAGAAGCCGCCCTACTCGTACGTGGCGCTGATCGCCATGGCCATCCGCGAGAGCGCCGAGAAGCGGCTGACGCTGTCGGGCATCTACCAGTACATCATCGGCAAGTTCCCCTTCTACGAGAAGAACAAGAAGGGCTGGCAGAACAGCATCCGCCACAACCTGAGCCTCAACGAGTGCTTCATCAAGGTGCCGCGAGAGGGCGGCGGCGAGCGCAAAGGCAACTACTGGACGCTGGACCCGGCCTGCGAGGACATGTTCGAGAAGGGCAACTACCGCCGCCGCCGCCGCATGAAGCGGCCCTTCCGCCCGCCCGCCGGCCACTTCCAGCCGGGCAAGAGCCTCTTCGGGGCCGAGGCGGCGGGCTACGGCTACCTCGCCGCGCCGCCCGCCAAGTACCTGCAGGCGCCCTTCCTCAACGCCGCCGCCGCCGCCGCCGCCGCCTCCTGGTCCCTGGCGCAGCCCGCGCCGCCGCCGCCCCCGCCGCCCCCGCAGGCGCCCCCCGCCGGGTCCTACGCCGCCTGCCAGATGGAGGGGGGCGGCGGGGGCGCGGGCGGCGGCGGCGCAGGGGGCAGCCCCGGGGGCGCGCTCAGCCCGGTCAACGCCGTCAAGGGAGTGGGACTCTCGGCCGGGCCCAGCGTGGCGGCAGCCAGCGCCGCCTCCGCCTACGGGGCGTACTCGCGCCTGCCGGCCATGGTGAACTCGTACAACGGCATGGGCCACCACCACCCGCACCACCACCCGCACGCGCACCACCACCACCCGCACGCCCACCACCACCACCACCACCACCACCACGCCGCCCAGCAGCTGGGCGCCGCCGCCGTGGCCGCCGCCGCCGCCGCCGCAGCAGCAGCCTCGGCCGGCAGCCCCGCGCCCCAAGCGGCGCCCAACGGAGCCGCCGGCCTGCAGTTCGCCTGCGCGCGGCAGCCGCCGGAGCTGGCCATGATGCACTGTTCCTACTGGGACCACGACAGCAAACACAGCGCCTTGCACTCCAGGATAGACATCTGAGCCGCCGGGCCGCGCGCGCTGCCTCCGCCGGCCGCGGGCTCCCGCTTCCCACCCTCCGTCCGAGCGGCCGAAAGACAAACGCCCTGGAGGATTGCCAGCCTCGACGTTTTCTCGGCCTGCCTGTAAGCCCCGCGACATTAAGTAACTTTCAGTGCCAAAACCAAAAACCAAACCCCCACAAAAGATCCGGATCTCTGGCACGATCCGGGTGTGCGTGAAGGCCGCGTAAGTGCAGAGAACTTTCATCCTCAACCTTCTTGTTTCCTCAGCTTCGTCTTTCCTCGTTTTCCTCCCTGTCACTGGCTCGTAGGGTTAGGAAGGTGTCTTTGACAAACGAGAACGTCTCCTCGCAAGCCCGCCGTGAAACGTCTCACTTGATGTTGTTTTGATTCATTCTTTCCTTTTCTCCTCCCCCCCCCCAAAAAAACTAATCACGATCCGAAATGCATTTCCTGGACATTAAGACCTGCTCTTAAAAACGCTGTTAGGGAAAAGTAAATGTTGCCGAAAGCAGCACCATTTCAAAATTCCATTTCGCTAGTATGCTCAAGATCGGGACGTGAGTCTCGTTCGTCAACTCTCAGCTGAGTATGTTTCAGTGTGAATTGACGGACGGAGGTTTGAAAATCACGGCAGATCTGGAGGACTCAATCTGGACGCGAGGCCAATAGTATATAGGCGAACTTGGGAGAAAGTCCTACACTAATCAAGAGAACTTTCTTCCAAGTAAGCGTGCCTACGATCGGGGACTGCCCGTGAAATTAATACACTGAGTGATACAGAAAGTGATTTATATTGAAAGTGATTGATACAGACAAAGACGTGACGAGGCAATACCCTGATCTAGAGCCCATCACTAAAATGTAATATTAATAGCCCAGTTGAGAAAAGCCAGATATGTTTGCTTCAAATGTAGAGCCCATTGACCCGGTACAGTTAATTGTTGGGGCTTGGCCTATATATCCGATTGAACCGAAGAATTTTTAACGATGCGGTTCAGCTCCCTTAACATTCCTTTGATTTCGATGGGATATTCCACACAATTTCGGGTGCAATCCACAACCATTTTTGTGAACGTAAATGGATGCGGATTGCATCTAATGAGTTGTAGGGAACTGGCAGCCGTCAGCCCAGAACACACAAATGTCAGTGTGTAAGGGCCAACCTTACTTGGAAAAATAAAGTGGCCAAACTCCTGATTTGAAAGGGAAATCTGATTCCACCAAAGGGTGCCTTTGGAAGGGCCAAAACCCGATTGACTCTCTTGTCAGTTTCATTCCGATCCCAGTTTTGTTTCAAAATTTCGAAGCCCAGCTGTTTCAATGAGATACGCAGAGCAAGCAATCCCATACATATTTTACTCAGTGAGCCTCCTATATTCACTGGGGCTTACTCTCAGGCGAATGCGCACAGAATCTTAAATTCCAAGTAATTTAGGGTTGAGAGAGGAATCGGTTCAATTCCTAGGAAGTGACTTTAAGGATTGTGGTGGAAACGTATATACTAAAGCGCTTCAGTTTAATATGATTGCTGATATGGCTGTAATCCCTAAACACAAAACTGCTTTTAAAAAAAACAAACCTACCTGTATTCTGGAAAATGGATCGATGCCGAATTAAACAGACAGAAGGCTCTAATTCTTTCCCATCCTGTTTTCCGCATAGGCCTGTCCACTGTGATATCAGATTGTTTTAAATTTCTGTGGGGAAAATTGCACTTCTTTAAAGCTTGATGTTTCTGTCCAAAATAGTACTTATTTGGGAACTCTATTAGTGCAGGAGTTTTCGTTTTAAGGGTATCCAATAGCCATGTTGATCTGATTGTTGAAACGCGAAGGAAATTTGAGAACAATATTGGGAGCCATAGGTATATAAATATATGTATTTTTTTAACTAGAAAATGTCCTCGCGAGATAGAGTTATTTTATACAAGTCTAAAATTATATTTGGACAAAGCAAGTCTGTTTCACGGAAATTATTATTAATAGTAATAATAATGGAGGCTATTTTTTTCCAAGTGCATTATTGTTATATTATTTTTCAATGAATGTTAAGAGTAATTTTGGTATTTTTTTAACCTAGACAATCTTGGCTGTAAATGAATCTTTATTGGGCTCTCATCAGACCCTCTCTCTGTCTCCCTCTCTTTTTAAATTTTTAATACAAGCAAACCACGTTCCGTTCCTCGGACCTTAAAAAAAAGCCCATGTGGAGGGTAAAATAAAAATGTGTTTATAAATTTGGAGGGAACGCCAGGTCACGGCGATTTCTTCAGCGCTTGTGTAGCTATTTTGGTATTATACCATTCTGGGACCAACTTTTCTAGAATAACCTAGCACTTTTATTGTATATCTTAGCTTTGTATAGTCGCCAATAAAGTGTTTTCTTTCCTCTTTTAATAGCGTTTGATTTTTTTTCCCCTTCTATCCTGCTTTACTCAAAAACTGAATGAGGGGAGGTTTGTTTGTAATTGACTGGTCCTCTCGCTGAAATGTCTCAGACTGTTGCGGCAATGCATCAGCATCAGCAACGCGTGAGCCATGGTTAACAAGATGTAGATTTTTTTTTTTAATAGGCTCGTGTAGAATCCTGGCATCTCAACCCTCTGCGTGCCTACGCAGAAGTAAGACCCATTGAGTTCAGTGGAACTTACTCCTAAGTAAGTGTGTATGGGATTGTAGCTTTGGGCTCTGTGCTGGCGATGAGACTATTTGGGGGGTGCTTTTTATCTTTCTGTCATTTGGCTGACATTTAAAAGCATCTCTTGCGGGGATGGAAAGACTTTAAAATCCTGGAAAGACCGTTTAAGGATCCCTCCTTTTTTTTTGTTTTATGGAAATAGCTATTCTTTCCTCCTCCAGTGGATGCTGGTTTTTTGTGGTTGACAGTATTAAGGTTTCCTTAAAACTGCATGAGTTTTAATGACTTTCTTTGGCATGTCAATGGCAAATTGGCAGGAAAGTTGCGATCAGATCCATGGGATTTATTTCCAAGTGTAGGTTTGGGTTCGAGGCATTTAGGTTAGGCATTTGGGTCCCATTGATTTCAGTGGGGCCTCCTTCTCAGCGGGTCTGTGGAGGGCTGGAGACCTAACTCGGGACACACACCATGTCCCGTGGAAACCCATAGGGCCCAGTCAATGTGACTAGTCTGCAATCCTATACACACCTTCCCGGGACTAAGCCCCGCGGAGCACAATGCGGCTTCCTTCTGGGTAGATATGTAAAGAGTTGGGCTCTGGAAGGCCGTGTGGCTTGCGAGACTCTCCCCGCCGGGCTTCACCAAATCCTTGGTCTGATTTCTCCAAAGCAGTGATCGAGTCAGTAGATTTGGCGTGCCTTGGTTGGTGTTGGTCAAACGCCATTTTTTGGCTTGCGCTGCATTAATCTCCTATGCAAAAGTGGGACGCGGGGGGGGGGGGCGCGGAGTGGAGACTTCCCACGGCCTCTTCGAGTTTAACAGGCTGCAATCCTATACACTGTTTCCTGGGAGTAAGCCCCATTGGTCACAAAGGGACTTACTTCTGAGTATACATGCAGAGGACTGTGCTCTCGATTAGGTTGTCGTGGGCTTTCCTTTTCGCGCAAAAAAGCCACGGTGCATTAAAGAGTTGCAGATTCCTCTGCGCGGCTGTGGCTGAAAGCATGGAAGAGCTCGGTCAGAGGTGTATGGAACTGTTGGCGTGAGTGTGGGGCAAAATCGAGTGCGATTCTTTTTCTTCTTCTTCTTCTTTGTATTGCGGCGAACGCAGCCATTTGGGGAAATACCTTCTTTACGCGAGAACTGTTTTGTGTTGGTTTTGAGTCCCCCACCGTTCTCGAACACACTTTGCGCAGCCCGATTTGAATACTTACTCGTAAGTAAGTTCCAATAAATTCCTCTGGACTTTCTTCCTGGAAAGTATGGTTAAAAGTTGCGAGCCTTATTTGGAGGTAAATTCGAGGGGGTGAGGAGCGGGGCCTCCCCTCCAAGCAAAGACGGAGATGTGCGCAACCTCTCCTATTTCGGGGTGGTTCTTCATTTCCGCTTTGTTTTTGATTTTTTTTTTAAACGCTGCTTTTGGTGGGCCCCACCATAACGCGGGACCGCACCAGAACCATTTTCTCTCTCTGCTTGCGATGAAGTCAGTCCTTCCTTGCATCTGAGTATGAAGGGGGCATATCCCTCCCTGGGACAAAGTCCCACTGATCTCAACCAGCAGTGAGTTCCCCAGAAGGACTCTTTTGGTTGGCTCCTATGATAGTGCGACACCACCACCAACCCAGTATAACTGCTGGCTTTTCTTTTTCTTCCTGGCTCTGTGGAAGCCCCACTTTAAGTCTTCTTTAAAATCCCACTGCACAAGCCTATGCACCTCTGCTCAGAAGTAGGCTCCATTACATTCAATGGGGCCCACTTCCAGGGAAGGCATGCATAGGACTGCGGCTTCAGTTGAATTGACTGTACTTGTTTCACGTAGTTCAGTTTAAGATTGGAATTAGCAGTTTACAGGGTTCTTGAGGACTAAAATGGGAAGGGGAATATGGATTCTAAGGCACCAAAGGCTGTTTTCTGGGTGTTCTGTGTCCCATTTGTCCAACCTGTCTGAGGCAAAAGGAAACACACAACGCGCACATGCACACACACACACTCACAAAGAGAGAGAGAGAGAGAGAGAGAGAGAGACTCAATTCTCAATCTAATCAAACCAGAGTCCGTAGGTAGAAGAAAGCTCTTCATTCATTCAAGGCCTCTGGAGCAAAGGAATTATAGATAGGCCCAAAGAGGAGGTAAATGCTAAAACATCAGTGCTGCTATCCTCAGATCACTTCGCTCTGGAGCATCCTGTGGGCCTACTCAAGAGAAAGGAAAGTGAAGCTTCCACGGCTGCCAGAGAACGTTCACTGCAGTCATGAAATGCTCTTGGTAATATTCATTTCAATACCAGTATTTTCCTAGGCACCAAAGGAATGTTGTCATAACTGTCCTATGGAAGGAGAAAGGAAAAGAGGAATCCAAAAGTATTCTTTGGATAAAAGAATACTTTTATCCAAACCAATTGAGGCTGAGGTCCTCCCTAAATGCTCCAAGTAGGAAAAGGAGGTGTCAGTGAAACCCAGGAGGGGCTTTCTGCTTAGAGATCTAGGGTGCCAATAGGCTTAAATTCAAGTACAATACTTTCATTTCATTGAAAAAGAAATAGTTTTAGAGAGATGTTGCAAAACAAAATGTATAACAGGTCCCTCACACCATCTGTTCTTCCCGCAGGTATACAAACCACAGTAGAATATTTTTGGAATCTGTTCAAAGAAGGCAGGGGTTGCTCTGAAATGGGCACAATCTACCCTCCACAGGCACATTCATTGTCATGAGGCTTGCACAGGAGCACTTTCCCGTAGATTATACTGGAATAGCATGAGTTATTTGCATGTTGTATCTTTGGGGTAGGGGGTTGTTAGAGGGTCCACTGACCACCCTTAGCATTGAGTGGGAAACTTTAGCTCTTGCAGTGTGAAGGCCCAATCCTATTCAACTTTCCAGTGCTGGTGTAGCTGCAGTACATCTCCATGGTATGGGAACAAATGTCCCCTTACCTTGAAGAGGCCTCCATGACTGCCCCCTCTACTGCAGGATGCAGTGTCCCATTGGTATGGCAGCATCACTGCTGGGAAATTGGATGGGATTGGGCCCTCAGACTGGTCTGCAAAGTTTTGAAATCAATTCTCTGTTTGTTTTCCTGCAGACCAAAACACGAAGCCTGATCTTGTGCCTGCTTTCTGAATGTGACTTATTCCTAAGTGTGCCCTGAACAGCCTGTGCCTTTCATACTTACCTACAGTATGTTCAGTGGGACTGACTCAAAGAAATAGTCCTAGGATTGGGCTAACATGGGAGTAGGACCCACTAAAACATTTTTGACTACTTCTTATAGAATCCAACTGGAAATACAACACAGGAATATGTTGGTGTGTGTCCCCCGCCACACACACACACATTTTAAATCTCTGTGTCACAGAAAAACTATATATTGGTTAGGAGCACCTTAAATGGATGGATAGCAGGGAAGGGTCTAGCTCTCCTCATGCCTCTCTGAAAGCCTGGCATTTTGCAGTGGACAGTTGACACCTTAAAAACTTAAGGAATTTATGGTAACGTGAGGTTTCATGGAGTACAGTCCACTCCATTGGATGCTTGCAGTGTTCCCCTAGGGTGGCGCACTAGCACGCGGGCTCGCACACACACACACAGAGAGAGGGGGGCATGCAGGCAGGCATGCAGGCAGGCATGCAGGCAGGGAACAGAGAAAGGTAAAAAAAGGTTCTACAAAAAACTTCTGTAAATTGGGTTCCTCTCAGGGCACAATCCTAACCAACTTTCCAGCCCTGGGGTAAGGGCAATGCAGCTCCATGGTAAGGGAACAAACATTCCAAATAGCCTCCAAGACTACTATTCCACTGCAGGATAAAGCACATGCATCATTGGCACAGCTAGGTCAGTGCTGGAAAGTTGGTTAGGATTGCACCCTCAGTGAAAGTTGCCTAATCCAGCAGTGCTGGCTCTGAATTGATGGGACTGCTACTTGAGTCCTTGAAGTTCAGCATTATTTCCTCCCCACCACCACCACTGTGTGCAAAGCCAAAGCATCTGACAAAATGTATTCTAGTCCTCCTCAGCTTGTGCCACCACAATCAATCAGTTGGTGTTTTAAAGGTGCCACAATACTGGGTGCGAACTGAGCAAGATTTGCCTGCCATACAGAAGGTGGACGGGGATGCCCTGACCTCCGACACTTTTTTTATTAGACTCTGAAATTTGGCCACCCAGTGAGCCTGTGGCTTTGACCCTGAGTTGTCTTCTTGACAGAACCCAGGAATGAAGGCCCAATTCAACTGCTTTTTCTCTCTGATAATATGACCAAGAGCCCAACTTCCCAGCATGGATGCAGCCCCAGTACAGCCCTGAGGTAAGGGAGTAAATATGCCCTTATCCTGAGGAGGCCTCCTGTCATAGTTGCATCAGTGCCAGAAAGTTGGATAGGATTGGGCCCTAAGGTTGCAATCCCATGAACACGCTCCTGAGAGTAAGCCCCTCTGAACACACTGGCACTTGCACTGTAAGATCCTAAGATCCTTTTTAGTGAGTTAGGATCAAGGAAGACACTAAGGCCACAATCCTATCCAAACTTACCTGGGAGTAAGCCCCATTGACTATAATAGGTCTTACTTTTGAGTAGACATGCATAGGGATTGGGCTTTAAACACGTTCAGAAGATTGGGTAGAAAACCTTACATATGCAAGTTATCCAGTTTTAATAAACGCCGGAGGTCCCTTGTGTGGCTTTCCTGGCCTTCCTAAAGGTTCTGACTGCAAATACTGGAACTCTCGGTGGAGGATGAGGTGGGGCAGGGGCTAAAATGAGCATGCAGCTCTTAAGATCAAGCAAAGGTTCAGTGGGCACTACTATGCGGGAAAGCCTGTATTTTCTTAGGCAGCTGTATGGATTCAGCAGGGATTGTGTCCCAACTTTTTTTGATTCCCCCCCCCCCACAAAAAAAAATGTGAGAATGAAAATGGGGAGCCGCTGACAAATTATGATTTACTGCAGAGGAAGGGCTCGTCACAGCCCTAAATGTCTCGGGAAGACCATTCATTTCTCCTTAATGTGCGTGGGAGTGGAAGGTAGCAAAAGGGGAGAAAAAGTTTCCTGGCGTTGGTGAGGAAAAGAAAACCCTCGCGGTTTCCAGGTCGGACTTTTCATCCTCTTTGGTTTGCAAATCCTTCTTCTCCCAAGTGGAGAATCACAGTCTTCCCTGTTCCGGGGTGTGCAGGGAGGGGGCTGAGACCCTCACGCTATTTTAGCGGAGTTCGTTTTAAAAACGCAGGACCAAGAGAACGTTGCGCACGATCCAGCGAAAAGCCAAACCAAGACTGACGCAATGAAAGAGTTAAATAAGTGCCTAACTAATTCTCACCTAGCTCAATGAAGGACTTACTTGTGGCTAGAATGTGGCTTATTTTTTCTGAAAGGTCTTTAGTTTGTCATTGTTCCCCGTCCTCAATTGTTGAGATTATTCAGTGAAAAACGGGACATGCAGGTCTTTAGAAAATGTAAACAAAAATCCGAGGGAACCGCATCGGTCCCTTAGAACAAAATAGAGAAGCCACACAGTCACTCACTGTTAGGACAACGCGAATGACTTAGAGGTGTTTGTTTCGGTTGAGTAAAAGGATTACAACCTAAGGTTGCAATCCTATGCACACTTTCCTAGGAGTAAGTCCCATTGATCACAAACATAACTTACTTCTGAGTAGACATGGATGGGATTGTGCCTTACGTCATCGAACACAATGGACTTATTTTTTGTGTAAAATAAATAACACGATTTGCAAATGACTGAAATGTTGAGTGAGCAACAAGCTTTCCCTTGATTCTGAAAAGTGATTATTTTCTTGAAACCCTTCTGGATATTTTCCTCCTGAAAGCTTTATGTCTTTTCGGTTGTTCCTAATAAAGGCATCATCCCGGCTGGGCTTTTAGAGCATGTGAAGAATCCCAAGAAGCAAAATGCCGTCTTCTCTGCGGGGAATTTTTTAGACTGACACCAGATCCTTTAAAAATGCATAAATTCATAAACGTAAATACAGTTTCCAAGTTAACTGGCTTCTTGTTGACTATACTGTATTACTAGAAGCCAGCCATTTTCTGAGACATTGGAACGAACAAACCAAAGCAAACTTCAGCAGGGATTTTAAACATTTTAAACAGCCCGACCCTATGAGTTCCCAGGCAGGCTTACTTGGAATTAAACCCCGTTATATTCAATCGCCCTTAGTAAAGGTATCCGAGATGTGTAAATGAGTTCTATGGAATTTAGTGGGATTTACTTTCGAGTAAACACGCACACTTCGGGCTTGCACCTTCAAGTGATTTCAACGGGGCACGTAAGCACGGTTGGAAGGATTCCAGAATAAGTCCCATTGAAATTGGAGTTTACTTCCGAATACACGTGCACATGGGAATGCTCAGTGAAGGAAGAGCTTTGGTATTTAAAAATCCTTGCCAATGGCTGGACAGAACCCTAAATTAGTCAACAGGCACAATTGAGGAGGGAAGCCCCCCCCCCATTTCCTCCTCATCATGTGGGATTGGGACCCGGAATTCTAAATGGGAGTGATTGATATTCTATTGCGCATATTTCTGGAGGGGGGGGGTGCACTGCCGAACAGCCTCTAGTAAGAGCACTTCGTGTAGGCAGATCTTATATATGTTTACTTGGAAGTAAACCACTCCCAGTTTTGTGTGCCGTGCATCCCGATCCTATGCATAGCTACTCTGAAATACACTCTATTGATTGAATGGGGACTTACTGCTTGCCTTGTAAGTTTCATGGAGGATTTCAGTGGGACTCGTTCCCACATCGTGGACGTATTCTGCAGCCTAGGGCAGAGCAGCTAATAAAGCGTGTTTTAACTCCGTCCTGTGCGGAGTGCGGTTCTCAGTGTGTGTAACTTTTAGCATGTGTGAGCCCGGCGCAGAGTGAGGGAGTTGGTGTCAATTCGACCTGTGAAAGGGGCAACCAAGAGCCCAATCCCGTGCATCTCCACCCAGAAGTAAATCTCATCACAGTCAATGGGACGTACTCCCAGGTAAGTGTGGATAGGATTGTAGCCTAAGAAGTGTTTCCAAATAAATAGTTTAAAATGTGAGGTGAGAGTCTGTGTATCCCCTTCGTAGTAATAAGCTACGTAGTAAGAAGCCCTCTTTTTCAAGCAAGAAAGCCAAAAAGAAAGCTAGGACGAAAGGGGCAGACCAGGTTTACTGTTCAGTTTTAGAGATCAGAAATCCACAGGAACAGCTGCTCTGAGGGTCACAATGGAAATCAATGGAAATATAATAAACAGTATTTATATACCGCTTTTCAACAAGAAGTTCACAAAGCGGTTTAGAGGTAAAAAGAAATCAAGTTGAATAGTAGCCTTTTCATTTACACGTGACACGTATACGATTTGTCTGTCTCTCATTAGGTTGTAGAGATAAGAGAGGTTTGGTATGGTTTGGTTTGGGCAGCCTCATTTACTCGACCAGTTCATTCGACTTAAATTCAAGTGAACTCAACCGGGAATAATTCCTGCCACGAGGTACTATTTACTAACACGAATTAGAATCGCCTTTGTACAGAGAAGTATGTATTGTGAAGGGGAGACCGGTATCTTGCAGATATTGGGATGAAACGTGTTCTCGAAGGAACAACCCATCCCGAGGCAATAATTTTGCGCATGCGCCACTCGCAGACGCTCCTAGTTGTTTTTTGTGGCGTATCGCTGCGGTTCTCCTGCTCTGGGATATTTTGTTACTTCTCAGAGTTCGAATCTAAGATTTATTTAAAGGTCGGGGCACTAGTTCTTCGTGTTGTCCGGAAGGGCCTGATGACAGTGAATTGCGCTCTATGGACGCTGACTGGCATTAATTAACCCGAAATCACGCACCCGCCCCAACGCGGAGATAATACCCTCTCCAGAATTGGAGATCTGTTTTCTGAGTTTAGGTAGCTGTAAGCTCACAATTCTATATGCCTACGTTCTATGGTAAAAATTAGTTTCTCAGAAAAAAATGCATAAATGGAACTACACCCCACTTCTCTATTACTTCTAGGTCTCTAAAGACCACTATGATCCTTCAAACCAGAAATAACTAGATTTGCATCCTGAGACAAAACGCATTAAAGTGGATATTTTGTGCTCGTATCAGTAGCACTTCAATCCCCGCCAATGTCCTTTAGGAGCCCAGGTTAAGGAAAATGTAACCTTCTTGCTGCAATCCTATGCCCACTTCCGTGAGAGTAAGCCCTATGGAGCAAAATGAACAAAACTTCTGAGCAGACAAGCTTAGGGTCTCCGTGAAACAGAGGCTGCAAATGCGTGCACGCTTGCTTGCTCCATTGATCTTAGTGGGACTTACTTCAAAGTAAAAGCGGATCGGTTCTGGCTGCAGCTCAGCGTAAAGGGAAAGCATTCGTTTCACTGGGTTGTGGATTCCTGCCAGCTCCACAAAGGGGCCTTTGTGTCACCCTACCGGCAATATATTTACTCCTTGGTAAATTCCATTGACATGGATGTGTTCCTTCAAGGCATGTTTCGTAGATCTTTTGATCTGAGTGGAGCTCGGTTCCACAGAAGTGTATTTTTAGGATCGGTTAGCTAAAATCCAGATATATTTCAGGCTAATTGTGTGAGTAGGTTTTGGAAAGAACACAGGAAAAATTAACTACACTTTTAAAATAGATTAAAGGTGGACAAAAGATGCAAATGGTAGACCAATTATTTCCTCCAACTCTTAACGTGTGAAGCGTATTAGGGCTCTAAATCTACAATCCTCATGGTTGTTTATTATTGCATCGGGAGTTTTCCGGTGGCTTCCTCTTCCCACCCCCACCCCCCACGTCTCAGGTCACATCGTGACTTCAGTGTGTACACAAATACTCCCCACTGAACCGGGTTTGGATTTTGGAGCTGTGTATTGGTCACCACAATGGCCTTGATTGAAGAACTGCGCAGCGCTATTAGGTCTTTCCTGTTGGGGGACATTGAACATACAATGGTTTCTTTAATAGTTTTATTCAGAGAACGTTGCATATACGCAACAATGAGCAGGAATGGGTAACCAGAAGGAAAGATCGATAGCTAAAAACAAGATCCCTGGCCAGAATATGAGCACAGTTCTAAACACAATTTCTGGACAGGGATCGTTGGATTGCGCAAGAATGTTTGTGTATTTCAGAGTTCTGACCCATCAGTTCAGCCACAAAGTGCTCTCAGGGAAGCTTCGACTTCCCAATCGATGGGTTAGAGGTCGCCAGACTTTCTTGTTTGAGACTAAACCCCACAGCTATTGGATGGGCAGTCAGTTGAAGCGTGCCTTGCTTTGCCCAGGGCTTCAAGCCCTGGTAGCATCTCCAAGTAAGATGGGAAAGCCCGGAGAGCTGCTGCCCGCCAGTATTGACAGGGGACTGAGCTAGACCGACCAATGGTCTGACTCGGGGAGAGGCAGCAATGTGATCTTAGGAACAGATGGGTATTGCCTTTACTAGTGGTGCCTGTTCACCTCACCTCGGCCCTTGCGCAACAGACCCATTCCTCTGCTTAGGTTGTTAGGCTCATTGAAAGAAGGAAACTGGCAAACAGTGGCGTTCCTAGAGCGGGGCAAAATGGGAAGCGGCCCCACACTTTCACTGCCATTCGTGGTCTCAGCCGCGAATGGCCGTGAAGGCGAAGGGGAAGGGCCGCTTTACCCAGGAGCTCAGGCTCCTGCAAAGCTTAGCATTTTGCCCCCCTCTAGGTACCCCACTACTGGCAAGCTCCGTGGATACGAAGGCGCCAGAGCAGTTATGCCTCCTGCCTTGGAAGCCCCCTACCCTGGATTTTGTTGGGCTGAGCTTCCAGACCCATCTTTCCGTGTGCCAGCAGCAGGCAGAGCAGCCAACTTCTGCTTTGCTTTAAAAGGGGGCGAGGGAGGGAGAAAGAAATCGCCTGCCCAGCTTCTCTCTCTCTCTCTCTCTCTCTCTCTCTCTCTCTCTCTCTCTCTCTGTTGTCTGGCATCCTTGCGTGATAACTGCGGGACAGATTACTCTGGGGCAGAATCAAACGGCGGATCTGTTCCCGAGCATTGCCCCGCTGCTGTGAACCGGAGTGTCCCCTTTATAGTTAAATTCCCTCCATCTGCTCCATTGATTTCCCCTTTTCTGTCGCGGAGCCGGAATGAGAGCCACGCAAGGAAGGCCCTCCGTGTTGTTGTGCCTTCTGGGGCGCTTGTTTTGCAAACAGGGCGGGCGCATCAGGAGGAGAAGGGCTGGAGATCGCTCTCGGAGAGGTTCCGGCGGGGCTTCTTCAGCTGCTCCCAATCAAACCCTCGCCATCTTGCGGGGGTCGCTCCTTTTGAAATATGCCAATGCGGTCGCCTACGCGAACACGGCCTCGGAAGGCATATTTCAAGGCGAGCGCGGAGCGAGCAGTTCTGGGGCTGGCGATCTATGCGCCTTTGCGAGGAGGTAAATCCCGCTGGCTGAGCGCAGTCGGGCTTACTTCCAAGGAAACGCGCATAGACGACGACAGGGCTGCGCGGCGGGTAAGAGGCTGGCATGTTGGGGGGCTCGAATTTCCCAGGTCTTTGTGAGCTTGATCACAACAAAGGCTTCGGTCCTTCCCAGCGTCACGTTTTTGTTTTAAACTGGCCAGAAAAACCGGCCAACTTAGTCCCTAACTGTAAACGGAGGGATCGACCCGACCCCGTTTCTACTCCCTTCCCACCGTTCAGGTCTACGTGAATATGATGCGCGGGGCGGAGGGGAGGATTGTAACACGAAAGGCAGACAAACGGATAGGACTTGCGCGCGCCTTTGGTAAAAGTTCCTGCGCGGTAGTGCCTGGGTGTCCTGTAAAATTCGATTCCATCCTCATCCCACGCCTGCTTGCTTGAACGTCAGGTCAGCCCACCCCCACGGCTTGGGGCAGTGGGCTTCAGTGGGGAGGGGAGTGTGCATTGGCTCGCAGCCAAAGGAGGGCACGAACCACTGTCGAATCGAAGACAGTCGCAGGCGTTCAACGATGCCTTCCCCATAAGTGCTTCGCAGTACAATCCTTACTCAGTAAGGATACAGTAAGAAATACCAGTAAGTTCCACCGTGCTCGATGCGGCATTCTCCCCGGGAAATGTGTGCGTGACTGCAGCCTTTAGGACTGTAGCCGGCTGAAAGTGTTCGATCTCGGAAGCTCTTTCGTCATCATCATCATCATCATCATCACGATCCAAAACATGGGGATTGCGGACCTGGGGATTCTGACAGGCAAGAGGGTATCTCTGGTGAACCGCTTCAGCCCGAGCAGCCAGCGACGTGCGGTGAGGGTGTGTCAGGTGAGGCAGAACTGCCCTACCGCAGTCCTTTGAAAAGCGCCAGCAGTGCTGTGATCGTGCAACCGCTTACAACCCACCGGATTTGAGCAGCTGGAGCCCATGGGCTGTAAGTGTTTGCAGAATCACAGCCACTGCAGCAGCAGTGGGAGCACTTTTCAAAGTACCACGGTAGGGCAATTCTGCCTCACCTGACACACGCCCGCACCGCAGGGCGCTGCCGAACACTCACCTGAGCCACATGCAGTGTTGATCATGGCTGTGTGTGTGAAAACGTCCCTTTAGAAGTGCTTGAAAACCGTGTTATTTACTTTACTCAGAAGTAAGCCTATTGTGTTCAGTAAGGCTGTGATCTTTACCCGCCGGCAACAAACACCTCTCTACCCCAACGCAATTAATGGGGTTCCGAATCAGTGAGAGTCACGCTCTCCTCTTTAAAACCTAGCGCGATCCCCTTTGCGGGCAGATGGGCTCCTGAAGCCTACCGAAAGTAGGCTGAAATGACTATCCGTTCAGATTCTCGGTATCAGATGCTGAGACATGGTCTCTGACCATGCGCAAAGTGCATTCCCCTCATCACTGGGTAACCACGGTGACAGTTTGGAGATAGGACGCTTCTGGAGATACTACTGAGGCAAGGGGTTAAGGAAATATAGCACAAATCGTGGCAGCAACTCCAGGCTCCAGTAACTCCACTTCCGTTGCTGGGGTGGTGGGGAGAACAAGACTAGCTGCCTTGACAGCCTCGCTGCTGCCCAGCTAATGACACTCGGATCCTACCCAGAGCCTCAAGTGTGGGGTGTCCCATTTAATTCGGTTGCCTGCTGCTGAAGGAGTTTGGGATGGAGACCGCTTGCAGCAGCCGCCATCCCTCCAGCCAAACCCCCCCATCCCGCCGCCGCCGCCGCCGCTCTGCCGGACTCCGCGGCACGCGCAATACAAACCGCAGCCTTTGAAAGCGGATCTCTTTCCCTGGGTGCCTTGGTGAGAACCCTAAAGCCGCGACGCTGGGACTTAGCCGAAGCTTGCGCGCACTTCGGGGAATCCGGGTTCAACTGCTGTGGTCGGTGGTAAACCGGAGGTCAGCCCGAGCCGGGTGTAATCCTGGCCGCGCCGGGCTTTCTCTCCCCAGGTCCTCATTTAGGTCAACCCGTTTTCTCCTGGTGCAGGTTGGGTCGTGATCATTGACACGACGCCTCTTTCTCTTTGGGAGGGGAAAAAGAGGACTGGTTTCGAATTGTGCCCGCAAAGTTGGCACAGTCGCACAGTTTAGAACAGTCGTGTTCTTAGAGGGGGGCAAAATGCTACGTTTTGCAGGGGCCTGAGCTCCTGGGTAAAGCGGCCCTTCCACTTCTACGAGGTGGCTGTGCAGGAGGTTAGTTTTGCAGGAGCCTGAGGTCCTGGGTAAAGCGGCCCCTCGCCTTCACAGCCATTCGCGACCGCGAATGGCTGTGAAGGCGAGGAGCCGCTTTACTCAGGACCTCAGGCTCCTGCAAAACGTAGCATTTTGCCCCCCTTTTAGGAACGCCACTGTATAAGAATGGTCTTAAAGGAAACAGAGGACCAAACAACAGGGGATGCTACTAGCTCCGCCCTTCGAAGGTGATCCCGGCGCTCCATTCCAAGTTTGGGCTACTCCGGCACGATCAGGAGCGTCCGCTTCGGCCTCCGCTTTCCGGGGTCTCCTGTCAGCTTTGTAAGCAAAACTTGCTCTGTGCCATTCAGGTCTTCCAACCCTTTGGCGTTTTCTCACCCTGGAGGTGCCTGCCCCATCTGCGTCGGATTAAGAGAAACCGCGGCTGGGTCGTGGCTCTGAAAGGGACTATACGTGTAGCTTCCATAGTAAAATAATAATCCCTCCCCGACTAATTGTTCCCACACCTTTGAGAGCGAGTTCTGTCTGTTTTCATACTTAAACCACACATTTTTACTCCTCTTCCTCCAATGGGGAAAATTTATATTCGGGTCCAAGTTATTTCAGTCCAGTTCTAACGATATGCTTCCAGCGACTCAAATCTTATTGATTTCAGTGTTTCAGTACGATAAACCTCCCAGCGGGTTGCGATTGGATTGCCGCCAGCAAGAGCCACTCGATTCGAAGTCAAACCGGTTTCATTCGTGAGCGGCCGAGGTGTGTGGCAGTGACGCTTGGGATCGACGTTTCCCGCCGTTCCCGCTCCCACTTAGCAGCTCATGCTTGTCTATTCGGAGGGAAGTCTTACTGAGGCCAATGGGACTTGTTTCCAGGTAAACGTGCATAGGATTGTGGCTTTAAAACCTAAGGCTCCAGTTCCATGGCCTTTCTTGGGACTGAGTTTCACTGAATTCAATTGATCTGCTTCGGAGTAAACACGCCCAGTGGAACAGTACAGGCGATAGTCACAATGACAGTGGCGTTCCTGTGGGGGGGTCACGCTGTTGCAAGACCCTGAGCTCCTGTGTAATGCGGCCTCTCCTCCTCGCCCCCCAGGGCGATGCGTTTTGCCCCCTTTTAGGAACGCCACTGCACAACGCCGCTCGCATGAGAACTATCTGTAGTGAGCTGACAACCTGTGTGTGTGTCGAGGGAGCGATCAAGAAATCTTCACCTGTTGAATTTCTGCACGGCTGTTCATGGCCCCAAGAAGGGTTCCGGGGGTGGGGATTATATAATAAACCATTCACCCTGCTTTCGGAGGCTTCTGCTCCGGTTACACTCCAGTAGGATGTTTTCACTATCGTTTTCGCTGTTTTATAAACAGCGGCCACAACCGAATGTAAACGTTTTCTTCCAGCGTGTAACAGACTCGCGATGCTGCTGTTTATTTGGACAGCACCCTTACTTGCTCAGAGCAGCTCTTTCACTTGTAAATAATAGCATCTCTCCCCCCCCCCCCGCAAGTCCCTCGGCTCCTGCAGCAACATAAAACAGCGTGTGCGAGGCGATGTGTATACAGCTGACCCCAACAGCCAGCTCCGCATCCCATTTAAACGGATACTTTTGGACTGAAGCTCCTTTAGCCCGGTGTCCTCCAACGCGCTTGCTTGGCTCACACTGGTCTGCAGTGGAACTTCCAAGTAGGTATCCTTTGAGTTTATGGTCTTCCAAAATGCGAGAGTCTATGTGTGGGTTTTTTCCCCCTTATGCACATGGGAATGTTGCTGATGGGGGCGGGCGGGACCCAGAGGCATCAAGATGCACTTCGATAGTATAATGCAAATGTAAAATGTGCACTGCATGTATTACAGATACCGGAAAAACCATTTAACGCCAGTGTTTGTAAAGGTTGTGGAGATGGAATCAGCATTTTGGAAATGTGATTATTCCAGAAGAACCAAGAAATCTGGTCCTTATGCCTGTAACAACTCATGTTATTTCTATGTAATTTTTTTTGCGAATGTATGCATGATCACTGGCATCTGACCATTACCAATTGGAGTAAACCATCTATTCAAGTTCTTTGCAGATCATCAAAGAGAACATAAAGAAGAACCCTACAGGATCAGGCCATAGGCCCATCTAGTCCAGCTCCCACCAGATGCCTCAGAGAGCACACAACAAGACACTTCTAGAACCAGGAGGTATCCCCATCATGGCTTGTGACCTGATGGAATTTTCCTCCATAAAATTGTCCAATCCCCTTTTTTAGGCATCAGGGTCAGGTGCCACTGCCATAACCTGTGGCAAGGAGAGAAGGACCAGATTATTAACACAGCAGCCTTATAATGACTCGAATAAATGCTTCCAGGCAGTCATCTTATGTACACAAGTCTGAAATTACTTTTACACTAATAACTGTAAAATTGTTTATGATCAGGTTTCTAATGACTGAAAAAAATCTTTCAGTGACTAGGAACACAATCCTATACATGTTTACTCAGAAGTAACTTGAGTGGAATGGTGTATATAGGAGTGCAGCCTTCCTCCAGAATCTTTCGAGTCAACCCAATAATGGAGACTGCTTCTTAAAAATGGAATGTGGACAGACTGTGGTCAGTGGGGTTTACTTCTATGTGGAAAGGCATAGTATTGTGTTGTCCAGTGGGTTTAAATTCCAGAGCTCTGTTTTAACCAGATCAACCGATTTCAGCTTATTATACTGTACTATCTGAATTGCTATCGCTATTTAATCATGGTAGTTGATTTTAAATGGATCCTGCAGATAGGATTCTTAATAGAATCTGCAATTGTATCTGCAACACAATCATACTGTTTATTCCTGTACACTGACTCTGGGTCCCTCTGACCTTCCTAATCAATGTGCCTAGGCAAGCCTCTTCCCTAAAGCTCAAGATGCCTTGTCATTGCATTGAGCTGAGCTGGGAATTCCTTTCCAGTGCAAAGCTTTCCACAACCACATTCATAGAGAACTGACAGGAGCTTGTTTTGTAAGGGGGGAAGAGCCATGAGTGGCAGAAACCCATTTGAGTCAATGTGGTGTAACCAGCCGAGCTCCTAGGGCGGCTCCTCTTGCTGTCATATTCACTGTGTCAGGCTCTTAACTACTATCTATAGCCTCAAGGTCCAACTAATTTCACTAAAGGGGGAAAAAAGAGTGTGTGTGTGTGTGTGTTTCTTCTGATCTACACAATTTCAGGCGGATCTTGCTATGTAAATTGTATTTTATTTTTTACTAAACAGCCATAGAGATAGCCAAAATCTGATCTGCCTTTGACTAAAGAAAGCCAAAGGACATGTTTGTTTTAGAACTATGAAATAATCAAAATATAGTTTTAAAATAACCCAACCCTTAAAAACACTTCAGTAGTAATTTTTGGCCTCCAGTTTGCAAATCCAGACTGCTTGTTAAATATATGTTGTTTTTTCATTGCTTCTTCACAACAATTCATCTTTAATTGGAAAAAAGGACTCAAACTGTGAGGGTAAGGCCTTGGCTCCTGAAAGCACTTATTCCAGTCAGCCCATTGAAGCCAAAGGAGCTTCTGTGGGGAAACTTGTTGAAGATTCCTATAGTCATCTTCACCATAAATTCCTATAGTATTCATTTACCATCAGCTACTTCATCAATGCCCCACAACCCATAAATGCATCAATTTAAGACTGTTGGATGCAGATAAGAGGGCTATAGAACATCATACCCTTTAATTTTATTTGGAATAGGAACTTTGTTCTGTAGTCAGAATAAATGTCTACTGTCTGCAGGTTAAAAATCATTCTCAAAAAGAATGAAAAATCTATGTGTCTGCCACTATTTAAAACATTGTGAACACTGGGGCTGCAATCCTATCCACACTTACCTGGGAGTAAGCTCCATTGACTAAAATGGGACTTACTCTTGAGTAGATATGCATAGGCTTGGGCTGTGAGTTTCTGTGTTTAGCAATTTTAAACACTTTACAAAAATCTGTCTAGTTCAAGTTTGGACTTTAGTTTAGGCTGCAACCTTATGTGCACTCACCTAGGAGTAAGTCCAATTGAAAGTGATGGTACTTGGCTGTGATGGCACTTGCTCTGCTGGACGCAATGACTTTTCAGAACAAGTCCAATCCTATCTTCCCCCTCCCCTGCTGGTGCAGCTGCACCAAAAATGGGTGTACTGTTTCAAGTGGAGGTGAGTGAGTGAGTGATCAGAGAAGGGGATTTAAATCCCTTTACACCTCCATAAGCCTCCCACTCCAAAATGAGTCTCCTTGAACTTGTGACAGCGATTTCGTTGGCTCAAATACTCATGGCAGGAAAAAAAACAACATGCTCTGTAGTGCCGGCTCTGTACCTCAAAAGCAGGACATATGCTCTACAAGCATCAAATTTCTGTTTCAATCTAGCACATCACCAGAAAGAATCTCGTATTACAGGACCAGAGAAGACTCTGCCTCAGTTTGGAAAGCCTCAGACAATATGGACCTAGCTGGACCACTGGACTGTCTTAATACAG
This sequence comes from Lerista edwardsae, assembly GCA_029204185.1. NCBI lineage: Eukaryota > Metazoa > Chordata > Lepidosauria > Squamata > Scincidae > Lerista > Lerista edwardsae. The sequence goes on along the minus strand of JAJKFI010000002.1, from coordinate 35,363,834 downwards.
GTGGGATCTCTTTAATGTGTAGGTTCAGCATGCAGCACAGGTGCTGGAACCACACTGGAGCTTACAGTCCAGTACATCTGCAAGGTGTGCAAAGGCCTGCTGCAGCCTGCCTAGGCCTCAGAACACCTCTGGATGTAACCAGAAGACACTTCCAATCACATCCAGAGGTGGTCTGATGGAATTGATCTGCCATGGTTTTCAAGAGCCAGGGGCATAGCTAATGAAAGTGTAGCCCAGTGCAGAGGGCAAAATATTGCCCTGGAAGTGGCATCACAACAGGAAGTGACATCACAGTTGTATTTTTGTCTTCTTTTTTATTTTTAGCCATACCTTTTGATAGAGTAAAGATATTACACTCTGGTTTGTTTCATTGCATTATGCATTAAAATACCTTTCCAATGATATATAACATGATGGCATTATTCATAGGTACCAAGATTTTCACAATTCTGGCCACTTGTTGCCCTCCTAAAGCTTGATGCCCAGTGTAATTGCACCCCGCTGCACTTCTTTAGCTATGTCCCTTCGAAGGCCAACCTGTATAGGATAATCTTTTATGTCAGGTTTGAGCAATATAGAATACACCCTTCTTATTGTTTTGGTTAACGCAGAAATTACGTGTAGAAGAATTAGAACATGACAAAAGGTCCTTGCTATCACTGTGTAGTGCAAGAACATTCTCAGGGCTGAAGTCACGTCCTTGCCTATTTATCCCAGGCCCAGTGAACAAAGGAACTCCAAGCATCATTCAAGGTGCAGTACACCTTTTTCTTAGCTGATGTTGATCGTTTGACCCAGCATGAATCCTGGCATTCTTGTTTGTGTTTTAAGTGTCAAAGAAATAATTCTCAGTCCCATGCTCTGGGCTTCACCCTGACCTCACAGAAAAGAGAGTGTGGGGTCATTTCTGTTTATAATACGACCCATTAAAACAGGAAAATATGCAAAGCCTTCATTCACTGAGATCCGGCTATTGTGAGACCGAAATGATATTTTTGTTTCCAAAATTAAAAAAAGACATTTGTTGCTTTGCAGAGTTTTTCTGCTTGTGTGCAACTGCAGGCATGTGTTTGTGCCTCTTGGACATACAGTACGCTGTGCGTTTGGGTGGACACCCATAAGGTCACGGATTCAGGATTTCTGAAACAGTATAACATGGGCTGTGAACAAAACCTCATAGATCCAGCGTGCATTGTTGTTAATCTTATCATCATTGTTGGGATATATTTTAGAGCACTATATTTAATTTGCAAGTTGAAAT
>JAJKFI010000002.1:35297363-35362563 GCA_029204185.1 Lerista edwardsae | reverse complement strand
CTAAAGGTCACTCATCGTGTCCACCCTAAGGCCGCCACTTTCCTTCAATCATAATCTGGAGAATACTGGATTTAAATCCCTTTACACCTCCATAATACTGGAGAATGCCAAAATACTGGCAAACGCAAAAAAAAAAAAAAAAAAAAGACACACACACACCAAACATGTGCATATAGCTTGCTGTCATTTTGGTTTTGGCCCTATTAAAAATGTTACCAGACTGTGGCCTGAGATTTTTCCTATTGAACCAACCTAGCTTTTTATGATTTTTGTCTTGTAAATATGAGAACTCACTTGACCTTGAGTCAAGTGATACCCTTGTGGACGTCAAACATTGTTCCAATGACTCCTGGCATTCCTGAAAAGCTTTCCAGAGCTTCTACAAAGAGAAGGTGTAATTAATCTGTGGAACTATGGAACTCCTTCCCACAGGAGGTGGTGATGGCATCTAGCCTAGGTTCTTTTAAAAAGGGTTAGGCAGATTTCTGGAGGAAAAATCAATCGTGGACCATGATGGTTGGGCAACCTCCTTATGTTAGTGGTAGGCCAGGTGCAAGGGAGTGGCAACAGGATACAGGCATCTTGTTGTCTCGTGTGCTCGCTGGGGCATCTGGTGGGCCACTGTGAGATGCAGGAAGCTGGACTAGATGGGCCTTTGGCCTGACCCAGTGGGGCTCTTCTTATGTTCTTAGAAGGCCAGTAATGGCTGAAAAAATGTCCATGAAACTTTCCTTCCTATGTTGATCTGAAGAACACCCACAGAGTTGGGTGTGAGGTATGTTTGAGGTTATATCCTTATTTGAAATGAGATGATGGGGTGGTCCAATTTTCCTTGCTGGTATCCTATGTGAACTGAGGGCATATGTCATAGGATTCTCTGCAGTGCAACATTGACAAAGGAAGGTGGACCAGGCTCAGGAAAGGGGTCAGAATTTGGTGTGCAATTACTGCTGCCAATCCTACCCTCCTCCCTGGCCTGCCCTCCTCCCCATCTCATTACCAACCTGTAGGGCAGCCCATTAGGATTGGGCTATTAAACAATAGCGGAGTCATTCAATGAAATCATTGAGTGTAAACTCAGGGCCCAATCCTATCCAATATTCCAATGCTAATGCAGCCACAGTGTAGCCCCAAGGTAAGGGAACAGGCATTCCCTTACCTTTAGGAGGCCTCCATGACCTTCAGGAGGCCCCACCACCACCACAAGACGCAGCACACACCCAGTTGACACAGCTGCATCAGTGCTGGAAAGTTGGACCCTCTGAGATCTGTTTATGTTCCTAATGATCAATGAAGCAAGTGTGTGACATAATTAGTCTTAAGTGCAGAATGTAATGAAACCATGCACATACATTAGATGATTTCTCATTGTTCAAGGGCTTCAGCTGAACATGGAGACAAACGTAATTCTCAAGTACTGAGAATTTATCAATACAACTTATTCCAACTTGAGAAATTCTCAAGAACTCATGCAGCAGGTATGTCTGTGGTGTTTGATCGGCAGTGGCTCACTCACACATGTAAGTCACGCCTTGATGCTTTAGTGATAAGATGGGGGCTGGGAAATAACTTGCTTTGGCATCATATTCTGCCCCACAGAGTTGAAGGGCTCAGGCAAGACGGTTACACCCAACTCCAACACAAGCCTTCAAATATGGCTCCCTTCCTAATCAATAACGGAGTCTATAGTCAAGTCCTTGAACTGTTCTGAAAATACGACAGAGTTATTTGGTTACATCAGTGCATGTTTTAACATAACTCTTATGGGAAATGTTAATGTAACCCTAACCCCAGATGCTCTCCCCACCAAAGCAAAGCAAAGCAAAACCTGAGAGAGGGAAGATCTGAAATGCAAACTGAGAAGTGATGTCATGCAGGAGCTTCTTGAGGGTAAGTCCAGATTTTAGATTGTGCTAGCAGACATGGTCAAACTATCATGGTCAAAGAGTGCAAATTCATGAATGAATGACCTATCTAAGGAGGAACAATGGTGATATTGTCAGTCCTGACCAATCACACAAAAGCTTTTCTCTCATAAGATGTTGTGCAGGAAAACCACAAAGTAGATTATGATCAGTGTCAGATTCTGGTTTACAATGCATAGGATTATGTCACATACCCATCACAGTAACATGACAAGGAGATTTTGCAGAAAAACTTTGGCCCAGCTACACCCACAGAATCAAAGCAGGCCTGACTCTTGTCATCTGCACTTGCATTTTTTTCTGAATCAAGAGAAACGGTCTCGGAGGAGGGTTCCAGTCAGGCTGGGGATACTGGTGCGTATGGAAGAAAACTTTTAACACCTTCCCCTCATGCTGTGATCCCAATAGAAATGCTCCTCCCTTGGGGTCCTAGCCTGTGTGTGTCTACTCAGATGTCAGTCCCATTATAGGCAATGGGGCTTCCTCACATGTAAGTGAGGATTGCAGCCAAAGTTCCAATAAGGCCTAAGAGGGAAGCTTTCATTGATGTAAAAGACAGCAAGACCTCAAACCACAAAGTTAAAATAAAACCTTTTGTCATCACATTTAGTTTGACTCTGAATGAATCAACAAACTATCTGGAAAACAAAATCCCTGCATGTTATTTGGACATCCTTAAGTTGAAATCCTCTCAAAGCTCCTGACAGCAATCAAGAATGGTCTGTATGTGTTCATTGCTTTTAAGAGATGGAATTGGTGCTCTTCACTTCTAAAAAAAAAAAAGAAGCACTGGAATTCAAATGGCATTGGGACTTCACAGGCCATTGTACTTTAAAGCAGTGTTTCTCAAACTGTGGGTCAAGACACACTTGGTGGGTCATGACCTGATGTCAGGTGGGCTGCAGAAAGCTGGGAGAAGTCATTTTGGAAATTGCAGATTTTACTCTTGCTATATTCCTTTTGTGAGTGTTAATTGGAATTTTCAAATGAGGGTTTTTTTTAAATATAAAAAAGTGGTTTTACATCCTATTTTGTCCTAGTCTTGCTTTCTGTCAGGGATATTTCATGGTTGTGCAATTGCTGCAGTCCAAGAATGCCAGTTTGCATTCCAGGAGTGTCATTTTATTATGCTACAATTACAGCACTTTCTGCTTGATGCGACTTCCAGCTATGACATCACTTCCAGGTTAATGACATCACTTCCAGTGTGTCCTGGCACGAGTGCCATTCTAAAAAGTGGATCCTAGTCTAAAAAGTTTGAGAACCACTACCTTAAAGTATATGGAAATGTCGTTCTCTAATTTTGGGCAGCTAAGAGAGGATGTGTTGGGTCAACAACACCCTACATGTATTCAGAGTCCTTCGTTATTTTCTGTTGACCTTCAAATTCAGAACAAGTCCTCACATTCAGTCACTCATAAAGATCATTTTTATTTGTCTTACCTTTATGTCTTTATGTTTTACAGCTTACTATGACTGGTGGGAAAGGGTTAAGATAAAACTAACCCCAGCACACTGTGAAGAAATCACTGACACATTTTGCTTGAGGCTATCCAGCTCAGCGTGTACATTAGATCTCTTCTAGGAAATCTCATTATTGGGGATTTTACACTTAAGTTAATTTTTTCTGCTGCCTACAGACAACTCCCAGCCCCTTGTATATGCCTTCTTTCTAGTCCCATAGGAAAGAGGAAAAAGTCGCTCCAAATAGCCAACGAAGTCAGCCAAAGTTTGTTACAAGAACCTAACAAATAAGCATTTACAAAAAAGACTTGCAAGCAACACAATAGTCAATTCTTTGAGGCAGAGACTCTAAAAATCAGTGGACAGAAAAAGCTTATTCAATAACCTTGGGACAGTATTCAATGGGAGGTGTTTCTCCTCCAGTGCCACTGAAATGAATGGGAGCTCTCTTAGCTCTGCAAGAGCACATTAGTTCTGAAAAGGGTTTGTGGAATTACATTTTCCAGTCTATTGTTACTGCGACTTCTTTTCTGTGTGTTCTAGACTGTTCTCATTATCCAAGTGCATATGCCTGGGTTAAATACAAACACAATACAATCGTCTAGAATCTAGATCCTTAATAAAAATTACATGCTTATTCAGAGAAATTATAAAGAAACCAGATGCCTTGTTTTTTCTCTTAAGCTCAATATTTGTGGAACGTAAGTTGACCTTAATTAAATTATATGAGGACAGTGTTAGGACTTTACCAGAAGTTAAAAGGCAGACTTCATAGAAGGGCCTTTTGTGGTCTCAAGGGCTTTAATGTCAAAGAATGTTTACTCTGTCTGCCCAAAGAGGGCAAGGAAAAAAGTCAACCATACTGAAATTCAGGTGCCTATAAGGGTCACAATGGCAAAAATGGAGCCTTGGGCTTCTATGAGCAACATTCACACCACATACATTGTTTCACTGAGGGCGCAATCCTAACCTGGAGTTAGGCTGGCACAGTTAGGCCAGCGCAAGGACCACCATAAAGCGCATTCGGACCACACTCGGAGTCAGGGAGTACGGTGCACATCTATGCGCTGGCGTCTCTGACTCTGAGAGTGCTCCAAACATACTTTACAGTGCCCCTTGGGCCGGCCAAACTTTGCTGGCCTAACTGTGCCAGCCTAACTCCAGGTTAGGATTGTGCTCCAAGTTGTAAACTGCCCGGGGAAGGAGAAATAAAAAGATCAGGTCCAAACAAAAGGTGGCTCTTTTGTAAGTGCTGAAATGTATATATTTGTGAATGCTGATATCTGTGCCCTGTAAATGTCTCAAGGGGACCAAGTCATAGGGACAAACCAAAGGAGGCAATTTGTGCTTATATCTTGAGAGGCTGCACATTGGTAGTGAAGCATGTTTTGCATGGAGAAGGTCCCAGATCAAATCTTCTGGCATGGCTATGTGGAAATGAGAAAGAGTCCAGGCTGAAACCCTGGAGAATGACTGCCCCATTTGTGTAGGCACCACTGAACAAGAAGGAGTGATGGTTTGACTCAGGAGAGGAGGGCACCCTCTGCTCCCCTCTCAGACACTGACTACTGTTGTAACCAGAAAGCTAAACTAGATAGAGCTTGTTCTAATTTTAAAAGACTGTGTTTTCAATGCACATCAGATTGAGAGCACAATCCTAAATTGCTTTGGAATGGCAAGGCCAGCAGGACTGCACAAATCGTGCAAGGCCTGTTTACACCCTTGCCCCAGGGGAGGTTCCAGCCTCTCCGTAGGGTTCTTGGATCTGAGCTGGTAGCAGGTGCCAAATTGGGGCTGTGCGGCCTGGGGATGCTCCTTTGCATATAATGCACTGTCGGCAGCAATAAACACTGTTGTGCGCAGGCATCCAGGAAGTTCTGCTGACATTCCACTGAAATTAATGAGAGCAACAAAATGCTTATGAAGCTCTCATTTATTTTCAGTGGGACTTGCTTCCTGATGGATGGTGCCATAGTAGGAGTTCTATCAGTTAATTAAAGCCTAAACCTCGGATGTCAAACTTGTTTCATACAATGGGCCGAATAGCATTCATGGCACTGAGGCCAGAAGTGACATCATTAAGCAGGTGATGACCAGAAATGAGCACTTTTTTCCTCACTTTGGACCTCATTAGCTGCAAACAACAGAAAAGAAAATATCCTTATGTTTGACACCTTATATCCTTATGTCTAGACTTTGCCTGGTATTGGGGGGGAGGTAGACACCACAATCTATGTTGACTCCCACGCACAAGCATCCAGTCACTGAATTTTTGCACGCATGCACCATTGCGAACATTGTTTATGATTCAAGATGTTGAACACCGAAGCCTGCATGCTAACACATGCAGATTTTTCCAATTGCTAATAAAAGAAGACAAGCACAATTAAAGCATTTCTTTCTTATGTAGCTTGGCCTTGGGAAGGAAGGATGGAGAGTTCCTTAGTGATTATGATATCAGTTGCCCAATGGACTCAGTAGTGAATTTCAGGGATGCTGAAGAGCTTCCCTGCTCCAGCCACCGCTGAAACTGGGAGAATTATCAAAAGCAGCCCCAATGCGGTTCACTGGACCAGCAAGAAATACAGAGGAAATCCCATGGTACCCATCCAATCTCTTGCATATGTCTAAAGAAGCTCCTTCAATCATAGCCATTGAACATTACTAATTGTAAATGGCTTGTCAGTTTCGACTCTTTCAGATATGCTATGTTTTGTTCTTTTTACCTTTCTTTTGATCTGTCCCTCAGCCTTATTTGCAGGTTGACATCTTTTATACGCAAAGGGTACCTGAGCTTGCCAGATGTTACTCTGAAATGTGAATGATTTGTGTAAATCTTCTGGACTCCCCAATCTTTTCTTCATTTTGGATTTTGGGGACACAATGAGAATAAATGACACCATCAATGCAATACCTTTGCTTAGCACCGTAAAGAAATCCATATAATTTTTTTCCATCAGTGTTGCCATTTTTTGAGGAAGGAGTTTTGCATATCTAAGTCAGTGCCTTTTCCCAGCTTTTTTTTTTTAATGCTTTATTTTAGCTTTTCTCATGTTTTCATTTTCAAAATTGACAGATTTGGGAGAAGCCTCAACTGTTTCCCATTAGAGGGAGAGAGTTCACCAATGTGTCTTTCTGATGTTCCGTTACACATTTTGGAGCTTAAAACAGAAATACATGCTAACTAGTTGCAGTTGGTCCAAAGTGCAAAACCCTTATTTCCTTATTTTTCTGAGTTCAGTGTGGGAAGAAGATGCTTTGTACTTCAGCGTTATTTTTATTGTACCTCCTTACACTTTCTAATCACTGGGACAAATTTTGTTCTATCCTTAATTCTAAACCTCCAATTTACAATCTAATTAATCTTACTGAGGACGCAATCTTAACCTAGATTTAGGCTGACACAAGTTAGGCCATCCAAGTTTGGCTGGCACAAGGGACACCGTAAAGCATATTTGGACCACTCTTGGAGTCAGGGAGGATGGTGCATGTCTGTGAATTGGCCTCTCTGACTCCGAGAGAGATCCAAACATACTTTTTGGTGGCCCTTGTGCCAGTCAAACTTTGCTGGCCCAATTGTGCCAGCCTAACTCCAGATTAGGATTTCGCCCTGAATGTTTTTTTTTTAAATAGCTCTCTTAAATTGCAACACTAACCCCTGCTAACTGGGCAAGAGGCACTTTTTCAAGTGGTATTCCTCTTATATTTAGCAGGGGGAGAGCAATTGTCCCTCTTCACCCCAGCACAGTGTCTTTCTTGTGGCTGTTGCTGGTGGTGTTCTCCATTCTTTTAGATTGTGAGCCCTTTTGGGACAGGGAGCCATTTAGCTTTAATGTTATTATTTGCCTGTAAACCGCTTTGTGAACTTTGTGTTGAAAAGCGGTATATAAATACTAGTGATTGACTAATATAACTCCATCTTTATCAGGAAATCACAAGCAAAAAACTGAAATACAGGTGTGCAATCCTAAATTACAGTCCTACACATATCTACTCAGAAGTAAGGTCCAGTGAGTTCAGTAGGACTATCTACCATGTAATAGTAGGGTATGCAGCTTTTTCTTTTCTTTTTTTGCAAGCAATTTTTTTTCTTTTTTAAGGGAATCAATATCATGGGCCAATTCACATTCAGAAAGAAAATACTGTAGCAACTGACTGCCAAAACCCCAACCACACAGAATCCAGCAGTGGCACTGGCTTTCCAACACAACTAAATGCTTACCACAAGCTGAAAGGGTCATGTGGACAGGCTGTAATTTCAAGGAATAGCCTGATCCAATTAAGAATTGGGCATAGATAAGTTCATTGCCAACAATAGGCTTCAACAGGCCTATCTAACACTGTATAGAATTGGACAGCTATTATACCAAGGTTGTCAACAACCTTATGAAAAATTGAACCTTGAAAATATAAAAGACCAGTTCAGGACAAATACTGCCATTCAAACAAGACCTTCCATCATTATAATATAGACAGTGTGGTTTTGCAGTGTATGCAGCTCCCTGGGATTTAACTGTAAATTGTGATATATGTTTGTCATTCACTGTTAGAAAATATCACTAATATGTTACTTAAATTTTGGAGATGTTTAGAGCCAATGGCTAAATACCAGCTTCAGAAATTTGGAGGAGTCCAATTCCATAAGCATGCATGAGCATGAATTTGCACTCATTTACACACTGTTTAAGGCTGCAATACTATTCACATTTACTTGGGTGTAAATTGAACTGGACATTGTGGGTGTTTACTCACTTCTGAGTAAACACAGAGGCATACCTAGAGGGGGATCACAGCACTAAGTTTTGCAAGCAGCCATTTTGTTGTAGTTGCTGGGAATGGCCCTGAAGAGGAAGGGGAGCAGCTGCTTGCAAAACTTAGTGCCGTGATTCCCCTCTAGGTACATTTCTGAGACTGCAATCCTAACCTGGAGTTAGGCTGGCACAGTTAAGCCAGCGAAGTTTGGCCAGCACAAGGGACACCATAAAGTATGCTTGGACCACTCTCAGAGTCAGAGAAGCCAGCACACACGCTCTCCCTGACTCTCCCTGACTCTGAGAGAGGTCCAAACGTGCTTTACAGTAGCCCTGGTGTTGGCTAAACTTTGCTGACCTAACTGTGCCAGCCTAACTTACACCGGAATGGCAGGGCCGGCAGGCCTGTGCTATATCCAGGGCAAGTTAGGTGGCCTACCTGGGGCAAGGGTACGTTCATGCCCTTGCCCCAGGGTAGGTGTCACCAGCTGTGAAGGAGGCATAGCTCCTAGCAAGCTGCACAGCCCAAATCTGGCTGAGTGGCCTAGGCATGGAGGCTTGGATGCGGCCTACTGGCCACATCCCAGCCCCACCCCCTCCCCAGGCCAGCATGCCTACCAATCCACCCAACCCCACCCAGTTCCTCCTGCCTGCCCACCTGCCCTTCCCATGCCAAGAACCTCTCTTTCACCAGTGGAGTTTGGCTGGACTTGGCACATGCACAGGAATGGCACTGCGGTGCTTTGGGCTGGCGCCCTTGGGCCGCCGCTGCTGATGTGCCAACATCAGCTGATGTGGGGGTGCTAGTGACATTGTGCCGACGCAGGCACATTGCTTCTGCCAACGGGCATCTGAGGAAATATGTATAGGATTGTGCTATTAGTTTACAATTTTATACACACTTGAGAGTAAGTCCCACTTACTCAGTGAGATTTAATTATCACATCCACCTTAAGTATTTGTGTTGCAACATCCAAGTGACATTTTCTACAAATCCACAGTAATGTCATAGTCCTGTGTACACTTACTTGAGAGTAAGTTTCACTTGACTCAGTGGGATTTACTTCTAAATAAATATGCCTAGGCTGCATGGCTCCAAGTCAGTGAGCTGAAGCCAGTTACTTGGCATTTGAAATAAGCAGGACTTGCTCCAAATATTTTAATTTATTTAAAAATTTTTTTGCTTGTTTTGCTTCAAAGGAACCCAAAGTAACTTATAATAAAATGGTGAACAGTCGTCGTCGTCATCATCATCATCTTGTGAAATAGTAAATCTTTTGCAGTACATTGCAATGCAGTACATTAGATAGTAGAATAGAACAGTGGTTCTCAAACGTTGTAGCACCAAGTCCCACTTTTTACTTCTGGGACCCACCAGAAGTAATGTCATGGTTGGAAGTGCCATAATTGTGATGCCAGAACCTGCTGCTTTCCTGATAATGTAATGCAGCAATAAGTTGGGTTATTTTTCATCCATTTTCCAATAGCAAAGTGAATAAGAAAGGGAAAAAAGCCTTTTTACAACCTTGATACAAGCAAAACAACCACACAGCCATCCCACTTTCCAGTATCCCATCTTCCCATAACTTCGATATTGCTGCTCTGTGTGCTCTGTGACCCACCTGAAATTGGCTTGTGACCCACTGTGGGTCCCAATCCAAAGTTTGGGGACCACTAGAATAGAAGATAAAGAACTGGAGAAAAATAACTAAGTATAAAGATCTGCAAATAGAAATTGAAAGACTGTGGCTCAAGAAAGCAAGAATAATACCTACTGTCATAGGAACCTTGAGTGCTATCCCCAAACACCTGGAAAAGTATTTGAATACCATCAGGACGAGCATGAGTAACATCAGTCAATTACAGAAGGCTGCTTTATTAGGAACATATATATTACAACAATATTTGTAACACAACATAAAATCAAAAAATAGCTGCCTATTCTAGGTCCTTGGGTAGGACTCGATAGGTGGATAATACATAAATAATCCAGTCAACAACATAACTGCATGAAAATGGTGGTGGTGGTGATGATGAACATTTCAAGAATCATTATCAAGAACAGTAATGTGCATTGGATTGCAGATGTCACCATTTATGATGCTGTAGTCACATAGCATTTGCCAATTAATATTCCAAAGGAAGGAATGACTTGTTCCTTGTTTGAGAACTGCAGTGTCAAACAGTGACTTGAATGTATGCAGGAGTCTTTGAAGGTCAAGCATCACAGACCATATCACCATATCCAGTGGTGGGATTCAAATCAATTAACAACTGGTTCTATGTCCTTCAGGGCGGCCTTCAGGGCCATCCGCTGCCTTTCTTCCCTCCCCCAACCTAAAATTAGCAACCGGTTCTGCAGAACTGGTGAGAACTGGCTGAATTTCACCACTGACCATATCATATCACCGTGAATCCCCTCCAACAAATATGCTACCCAACAGAATCAGTTTTACACATTCAGACGTGGCACATCAGCAGTCAACGTTGCATCATCCAAGATGAGGGATCAAGCAGTGCCCACAGTGTGGGCTTGCAGGCCCCTTCTCTTGGAATGGCAGGTGGGCGTCAGCACCCCTAGAGACGGAGCACGTCATCTGTCTGCAATGAAAAAAGCCTGCCTGGGCACCAATGGACCTGACACAATGTGAGAACTATTTTTTCTATATCACTTACATTAGAGCAGAAATGAGAAATGAACTCCATGTGGCAGCAGCCAAGATGAGAAAAAAATTAAGACGTGCTCTCCAAAAAAAGTTTCAGTTATCCCTCGGAGCTATATGACAACATATACTGGCCTAATTGAAACAATGTGAGTGCTCCCCCACCCTGCTCCCCATTTAAAACAGTGCAAGTCCCTGTCCGTTCCCCCCCTGGAGAGAGATGCAGTTGAAACAAAGGGACATTGGCTGCCATTCTTGGTATACAATATCTTTGTCCAAAAATAAAGCCTTTCCTTTCCCACCCCCTCTTTCCAGTCTTCCGCAGTGTAAACAGCGTCCTTCCAGTCCCTTTTAAAGAGACAGATACTTGATACAAAGGGGCAATGCATGGGATTCTGGGTACTTTTGCTCAGTATTTATAACAGCTAAAGATGCACCATGTCCCTCTTCCATCCTTCCACAGAATTTGCTTCAGGAGCAAATCTTTAAAGTCACCCAAAATGAACCTCAAGAATGAAATCATGCTTCATCACAGATCTGGGCCTAAACTGAACTGTAATGATCATTATGACCAGCTTCCCTTCAATACACTCTTAGTGAGAGAGAGTTCTGCCTGCTTACCACTGCGTAGCCATAATTCAAAATGCAATCCTAACCTGGAGTTAGGCTGGCACAGTTAGGCCAGCAAAGTTTGACCAGCACAGGGGCCACTATAAGGCATATTTGGACGCCTCTGGGTCAGGAAGGATGGTGCACATCTCTGTGCTGGCCTCTCTGACTCCAAGAGTGGTCCAGACATACTTTACGGTATCCCTTGTGCCAGCCAAACTTTGCTGGTTTAACTGTGCCAGCCTAACTCCAGGTTAGGATTGCGCCCTCAGTCTTACAGATGGTGCTGCAACATTGCAATTTGGTGCATACTCACATGGAAATGGCCAAGTAAACAGACACAGCCTTGGATTGTAAATTTTTAAAAAACTTTTTCTTCACTCTGGAAAGTACTGAAAGACCATTAAATAATCTTTCAAAGGTCAATGAAGGTTGCTATTCAATCAAAATTATTTTACTCATTCAAAAAATCATGTGTAGAGCTTGGGACAACATAAGGAGTTGAGTCCCCCACCCCACCCCCATTATGGCCACACACATGCATGTAAAATAAAAGTAATAAAGAAGTACAGAAAAGTTTCAATTTGATGTTTTGGATATACTTCTGCCAGGGAAATAATTGTTAATTGTTACTTTTTAAAATATACTAGCTTTTTTTACCCGGCGTTGCCCAGGCAACAAATTATCCTAAGTCCAAACATGGACTCAAAGAGCGTCGGGAGCATCGCCATTCATCTCGGTGACTCCGGACTCTACGGATATGACACTAATTTCGGCCATTTTTGACCATTTTCACATGGGGCCCCCGTGCACCCCCACCCCTGGGGGCACTAGGGGGTCTGACCCCTGCAGTGTTTGTCCCCAGACCGTAAAGCATACTGCTGTCAATCACTCCAGGCGGTCCAGTGGGGCATGGCAGACGTTTTGTTTTGCACCCATTCTCCCCCCCCATGTCAAGGGGGAGCCGAACCTGGACTACAACGGCATCGGGAGCATCACTGCTCTTCTCAGCGGCCCCAGAAACTATTGATCTGACACCGATTTTGGCTGTTTTCGACCATTTTCATGTGGGGCTCCCTGCATAGCCCAACCCCCAGGGGCAGTAGAGGTCCCTGACCCACGCAGTGTTTGTCCCCAGGCCGCCAGGCATCCAAATGCCGAGTTTGGTGGCAATTGGTCCAGGTGTTCCAGCGGGGCATGGCGGACGTTTTGTTTCGGACGCCTTCTCATCCCCCACGCTGAGGGGGGGTTAAACCTGGACTCCATCAGCATCGAGAGCGTCACCGCCCATCTCGGCGGCCCCAGAAACCATGGATCCGAAACCGATTTTGGCCATTTTTCACCATTTGCATGTGGGGGCCCCTGCGTACCCCACCCCGGGGGCGGTAGGGGGTCCTGACCTCTGTAGTGTTTGTCACCAGGCATCCGCATATTGAGTTTGGTGCCACTCGGTCCAGGCGTTCCAGCAGGGCATGTCAGACATTTTGTTTCGCACCCCTTCTGGCCCCCCACGCTAACAGGGAGTAACCCCCAGCCCATTAGGAGTAATTAAAATATCAGTATCATTTATACAAAATTTAAGGATTAATCATAAGAATCACATTAATTAATCACAGCAAATTATTTCCCAAATTTTATTTTCCTAAGTTTCACTACAGCAAACTCTCTTATTAAATCCACATACTCCAGAGTTTCTGCTACTTGCTTTTCAATAGATATGGTAACCAACTCATTCAGTCTATCTTGAGACATAGTTGTACAAGTAAATTAATAAATTGCAAATCCCGAAGTTGATGAACTGTGGCCCCTTCTCAATATTTGACTATTTTAGCCACCGTACTCAGGGGTGTAGCTGGTCGATGTGCCACCCCAGGATACACCAGCTGCTCCACTGTTCCCTCTAACCCCTCCTTCTCCTTCCAACCTGGAAGTAATTGGGGTGATGTGATAACATCACCCCAATTGCTTCAGAACTTCTGCAGGGGTGCCTCCTGCCTGCCACCTCTGCAGCAGTGAGGCCAGTTGCAAAGAGTGCTGAGAATCAGTGCTGGGGTGGTGGGCAGGAGGATTTACGTCCCCGCAGGGTAGACCCAAAGAACCACCCAGCACCACCTGGTACTGTACAACTCTGTGGCGCAACACCACTGAACATATTAGAAATACAATTCCCTGGTGCCACAACTGAAAACAAGGTTATTCCATCATTCAGAGTCCAAGTCTATACATATGTAATCCGAAGTAAGCCCCATTATAGTCAATGGGGCTTACTCCTATGTAAGAGTGCAGAGGATTGTAGCCTTACTACACCAATACTACTGTATAATGTTGGTTACATAGGCATGTTAAATTCCCCCAGTCAGCTGCTTGGGGGGGGGGATGTTCCACCAAATCCCATCCTGCAACAGAGAACTTTAAGTTAGGGAAGACAAGTGTTCCTTTAAATCTCCCTTCCAGGCCTCCCCAAGGACCTCAATGCCCACACTAGGCTAGCTAGTTTCCCCACAGAGCAGCCTCAGAGATCGTCAAGAAGGAGGGGGTTCAGTCACCCACTGGGCCTCCTCTCTTCCAGCAGCTTTTGTTTGGGATCACTGGCAGGTCAGCCTCCTCCAGACTACCCTCATCACTGGCTTTGCTCAAAATACCCCACCACCACATAATAGGCAGTCAGCTTGTCCTAGCTATAACTGCCTCCTCCATGGGTAGCTCCAGGGGCATGGCAGCCAAACAACTGTTTCCCACAGTCATTCTCCACAATGAGCTTACCTTATCCAGTCCTTCAGCCAGTTCCTCAGCCAGTCAGTCAGGCCCTTCCTAGGACCTTCCCAGGTCCCATCCCAGATCTCTTTCTCCCTCTGCTGCCTCCAGCTTTATACTATGGGTCCTATATCCCAACCAATCAGTGGGCAGGCTTGAATTCATCAGCCACACCCATCTGCACCTGTGCTAGGCTTGCAAATACGTTCTGGGATTAACCCTATAATCCCTGGTTTATCTGGGACAAGGGGCCTTTGCTGATACCACTCCCTATCCTCAGGGTGGCTCCTGCCTTTTCCAATACAGGGGAATGACTTTAGCAAAGTTCCCTCTTCTCCTTCTGCACCTAAGAATACTGTAGGTATGCAGCAGGGAGGGGGCTCACTGTTGATGCCTCTGTTGGCCTCCTCTCTGGCCTGAGCAGCTAATGGATTTTGGGGTGGTGGTGCTGAAGCCCCAATCAAAATAGTCACTGCATCTTGCGTGTGTGTGTGTGTGTGTGTGTGTGTGTGTGTGTGTGTGTGTGTGTGTCAGTCACATGTGGTCATTGTGTGAATATCACCCTGAAAATAGAGATTCCCTAGTGCCCCTGTCTCTTTAAGAAAAGAGACAGAAACCTGCCGAATTGAGAGAGGTTTTGTTTCCCTGGTGTGTGTTTTTCTCCTGTGAAAGTTAAAGCCAAATCTTCCCAAAGCCAAACCTTCCCAAAGCAAATCGTCCCAAAAGTTAGAAGCTAACGAAAAGAATGCCAGCTGGACTTCAATGTTTCCAAAGAAAAATAATTTTATTACAATAAAAGGACACAGGATGCAAGCAGCATACCATGCAGAAAAAATGGCATGGACCTGTGTAATGATACACATTTGCAACAGACATGTGTGCAGTTTAGCATGTAAATGGGGGTACTAACAAGCAACCAATAACATACACTTGGTTATTGCAGGCTGGATTATAGGTGGACCTGGGATTTTGGAGACCCTGGTTGGTTGGTTGGTTGGTTGGTTGGGACATTGTGGCTTTTGATTGGCTGCTTGCTGATCTCCACCCCCCAGGTTGAGCAAGGGGAGATTTATGATAATTGATGGAACTGGGTATGGCGCCAAGATGATAAAGGGGTTAATCATTGCAATAAGACAGCTTAAGGCTAAGACATTAGGTGAGAGGTAGACAAAGGGTTTGGAAACACCCTACAGTCAGAAGAGGGCTCAATGGGTGATCCTGGGGAAGGATGCATTACATGAGTGTTAAGGGGGATATGTGGGGACATCTTGATTAAGATAACTGTACAGACACAGAAGCACTATATACAGTTCATGTGCATTGCTGATGGAGTTTTCTGGCACAGGCGTCAATATTCATGGCTTAGTGGCACATTTAGATGGAGGTTGGGACGTCCTTCTTCTGCCTTAGGTTCTCTTCCCTTTGCCCAATCTTTTGACGTCCATTTTGTCAAGTTCTTGAAATGGTTGTGAGGGACAGGGTGATGGGTCATGGCGGGAGATCCCCCAGGCACGGAACTCTTAGGGGTCCCCAAGATGGAGGGAGGGCTGGGGAGGATAGAGAGAGAGAGACCTGGACCTGGTTACCCCTTACATTATGGAGGTTCATTGTTCTGTGTGATTTGAAGACAGTAGCATCCCTAGAGGGGGGTGGAGCATTAGGTTTTGCATGGCGCCTTACCTTGCCATGTAAACTGCTCCTCTCCTAGTTCATAAGCAATGCAGATGCATTGCTTTTGCAGCAGGTACTGGTGACAAGGGCAATAGAGAAGAGCTGTCAGCACAGCAAAGTAAGGCACCTTGCAAAACTTAGCACCCCACCCTTCCCTAGGGATGCTACTGCTTGAAGGTGCAGTTGCCCTGTCCTGTTGCTGGCTTCTCTTGCCATCTCCACTCAGTGGAGGGGAGTAGGAGATGGATTCAGCAGCCCGCTGCCTAAAGGCCATCCTGCACATGAGAAGGAGCAAAATGAATTCCTGCACCTCCTGGCACACTCTCCAGCTCTCCAGTGAGCTCTTAAAGGGGAAAATTTTAAAAGGAAAATGGCTTGCCATGGGGCCCAGGACAGCTGCTCTAGTTGTATTACTCAAGGGACAGGCCTGCCAGTAAAAAATTTGCAGCAAAAATAATGAGTTTGGGAACACCTTAAGGACTCTAAAACAGTGTTATTCCAACTGTGGGTCAGGACCCACTTGGTGGGTCGCAACCTGATGTTAGGTGTATCGCGGAAAGCTGGGAGCAGCCATCTTGGAAACTGCAGGCCTTGCTCTTGCTATATTCCTTTTGTGAATATTAACAGTTTGAATTTTCAAGTGAGGGTTTTAAAAAAATTGTTTTTAGTTCAGTGCTTTTATAGAATATTATGACCTAATCTCGCTTTCTGTTAGGGATGTTTCATGTTTGTACAATTGCTGCAATCCAAGAATGCCAATTTGCATTTCAGGAGTGTCAGTTTATTGTATTACAATGATAGTACTTCCTGCTTGATGATGTCACTTCCGGCTGCAACATCACTTCCAGGTTCCTGTGGTCCCAACATGAATGCCATTCTAAAGAGTAGGTCCTGGTATAAAAAGTTTGAATACCACTGCTCTAAAACATTTATTGTTGCATAAGGTTTTGCCCACATACCATAGGATCCAATCAGCTTCTTGGGGTAAATAAGTTGCATCATGTTTAGTGTGACATCAGCAGTAGCTGGTCCCATCTTTCTCTTCCAACTCAGAGTTTTCATATTAATTCTCTGGAACTCATAACAGCAATACCTTCTTAGATGACAATACCTTTTTCAAGGGCATATGTTCTATTACCTGTAAACCCCGCCCCCATTCATTTGAAAAGGTCAAGTGCAAGGGATTATCCTATGACTTCTTTTACTCCCATTGCATATCCAGAATAACTAAAGCCTCTAGCAATTCTTGCTTGTTACTAATTTGAAGTTAAACCAGTTTAGCTTTACTGAGTTCAATGAGGGTAAAGTGGCTTAAATCAAGATATCTAGCTTGGTTGGTTTATGGATAGACCATCAAGCATCAGAACATTATATATCCGTGTTTTTTTATTAAGGAACACAGAATTAAATTACTGAAAATACACAGACATACTCTGGTATGTAACAGCAAGGAACAGCAACACCCTATTCCTCTTCCTAAGAGGTAAGAAAAGATATAGCTGTTATATTAAATGAATGGAATCAAGCTGGATTAGGAAGACTTTGAAAAAGAGAGCCCTTGGTTTAAACACATGCCATTTTCTGAAGGGTTTGGGGATTTTTAGAAGAACAATTGAAATCCAGGTTGTCAAGGAACAGCCTTAGCCCTAACACGTTTCAAATGAAGGAAGCATTAAAAGTTACAAAAGGAGGGGTGGGTGTGGATCAGAATGAAAATTAGGCATTTCTAAGCCCAGGGCAAATTCCCAGTCCTCCCACCAGCACTCTTTCCTGGGTCCTAGCACTAGACACGTTCAGAGGACTATCCTGAAGTGTGGAAGGTTTTAGATACAATTAGAGAACCGATGAGGAATCACAGGAACAAGGCACATTGTATGGCAATGCTCCTTCATTGTGCAGTCGTGCTAATGCCGCACCTCACCCAGCCATGAGCCTGGGCAGAATTCCACGATTGTGTTATGACACAGCAGAGGCGGATCTACAGGGAGGGCAAAGCTCTAAGTGTTGCAAGAAGCCTTACCCTGTCATGTAAGTCCCTCCTCTCCCTTGCTGCTGTAGCCAGTAAGCAACGCCAAGATGTTGCTTTTCCCTGTGAGGATTGGCTAAAATGGTGCAGGAGAGGAGTGATTTCCACTGCAAGGTGAGGCTTCTTGCAAAACTTAGAGCTTTGCCCTCCCTTAGATCTGCCTCTGTGACACAGTTTCAGATTGGAGTGAGGGCATTTGCACATTGCTCTCTCCAAAACTGAGCAAAATACTGCGATGGCACTTGAGTTCACAGCTGGGAGAGGGACTTCCTCCTCCTGCCATGCTAACCCAAGCTGTCCTGTGCTGCAGGACAATGGCTTTTCCTCTGATTCTCCAGACTGTATGGGAGAGTTCAGGTGAAATTGGGGAGCAGGGTGTGTGTGCCTGTCTGATGGACACATCGCTTCACTTTTCTAAAGTATCTTAGGATACTTTATTAAGATTTTGTCCTCTTCAGACCAAACAACACCCTCTGTTCAGCCAGGACTCGATTAAGCTTGAGCAGGGCCTGTAGCATATGTTATAAAGGGGTCTTACATTTCAAGAAACACACATACTTTAAATATTAAACACCAATTATTTACTTGCACAGTAAACTAATTCAATCTTTTCATTTGCTACACAGCCAGGTAATACAACCAAATTCTTCAGAAATGGCATGTAGGTATATGTATATGTAGGTATCAATTTCAAATTGTGCCTGCTGTAAAGTTAAATTTGAATGAAATTATTTATGCTCATCATGTTATTCATGACATCTGAAATGATTACATACCGTGCAGTATGCAGCTCCCCCAACATGGAAATAACATTAACTGCCAGATCGTGAGATGCCAATTTCACCAGAGACATTTAGAGACAGCGTTTAGTGTGGGGCCCTTGAAAATGTGGGGCCTGTAGCCTATGCCAGAGGTTCCCAAACTGTAAGTCGAAACCCACCAGTGGGTTGTGAAGCACCCAGTGCAACCATAATGAAAATTTGGGAAGATGGGATGCTGGAAAGGGGAGGGCTGTGTGTAGTTGTTTTGCTTGTGTCAAAGTTGTAAATAGGCCTTTTCTTTCTGATTCATTTTGCTATTGGAAAATGGCTGAGAAATAACCCAACTTATTGCTGCATTCTCAGGGAAGCAGCAGGCTCTATTGTCATAATTGACGTCCGGGACAGATTGTCATTCTAAAAAGTGGGTTTGGGTGTTGAAAGGTTTGAGAACCACTGGCGTATGCTATTTTTGCTATCAGGTTACACTTGTACTCTGTTCAGCATCTCACTAATACATGAGCTTAACACAAAAAGTTGAATGAAAATAGTCCTTTTTAACCATCCAAAACAACCAACTAAACAAAAACCAGCTGGCTGAGATGGGCAGCCCAGTCCTAAGTAAGGCCGACATAGTAAGGCTAACATAGCAGGGCTGTATCCTAAAGCTCATTAGGAGGCAGCAGCAGCAAAGTGCAGGACAAGGGGAGGTTTTCCCCTTGCACCCATGTAAGCCCCGGTCATCCCTATGGGCCTGCTTGGATCTACACCTGCTGTTTTGCAAGCGCAGGTCAACATGCACAGGAGTGGCCCGAATCGGGGCCGCCCTGGCTGGGGATGGGCTTCAGGATTTGGCACTATGGCCGTCCTGCATCGCCACCCCTGTTGCCACCCAGTTATGCCCCTGGAACGCCTCTGGCACACACTCGTGGGGGTCCTGCGCCGACTGAGCGCTGCTGATGCTCGACTGGTGCAAGGCCAGCGCTGCTGATGGTTGCAGCAGCACCCAAGCGTTGGCATTGCAGCTTGCACCGGTCCAGCGCCATACCGCCAATGCTGATGCGCTTGACGGCACATTTGCGACAGCACTGGACTGGTGCAAGAGCGTAGCACTGGCGCAATGCAGGTATAGGATTGCACTCCCAATCAGTTCAATCCTGATTCATGCAGGGAAGAGAATTAACACTTTCTCCATTTTTCCACCAGAAATTTCCCCCCACCCTGAAGCAAGTGTTCGTTCCTGAAGCAACTGTTTGTTCCTGTTTCTAGGTATTTGTGGGACATAACAACTTCAGGGGCAATTGTTTGGAAGGAAACAAATCGCCAAAGTCACAGTCCAGATATTCAGAGCAGGCCACCATGCTAGTAGAGTGCAATGTAATGAACAGTATAGAACAGGAATTATTCCTGCATCGACCCCCCTAAGCCGGGATCAGCAACCTTTTCAGAAAAAGGGACCAGACATTTTAATGATGATGTCATTACGTCACAAGATGCTGCAAGAGTACCGGGGTACCACAGCCGAGCCATCCATGATATGAAAATGACATTATTTGTTTAAAGAGCCTGCTGGAGGAAGGAGGTGGGTGAGAAGGCAGGAGGCCAGATCATTGTTCTTTGAGGGTTAGTATGCAGAGAACGTGGCTCCTTCCTCTATGCTGCCTTTTTAAACAAAGCGAAGGCATGGGGAACCTGCTGGAAGTTATTCCAGCAGGTTCCCTTTTCCTGCTTAAATACGCCTTGGAGGAGGGAGCCATGTGAGAGATGTTGGAGCAGTGGCGGTCCTGCCATTGTCTCGGGGGGAGGGCAAATACTCCGGGTACCGCTGCCGCCGGGCCGTTTAAAGGTGGTGGCACCAAGTCCGTCATTCTGCCCTCCGGGGCAGAAGAAGCAAGTAAATGCTGTCCGAAGGAGTCACAATGCTTTTGGACAGTAGCAAAGTATCGCGCTAGGCTCTTTAACACTCTGTTAGGTGGGGGGAAGCTGTCAGGGGGCAGCTGTCCAAGGACCTGGCCCTGGGGCAGCTATGAGGCCAGGGACATGGCTGGTGTGCAGTTTTTTTTGGGGGGGGGGATGGGTGGTGACAGTGGCCAGGCAGAGAGCAGCACTATTGGGCTATCTCAAGCAGTCCAATAGCTTCAGTCAGCCCAGCACTCTGCCTCTCTTGAAACAATGTCTAATTATTGGAAAGAGAAAGCACAATATTATGGTGAAAGGGGTGAACAGCTGGGAAATTTAAAAGCCACCTTCTCTTGTTTCTCTGATCACGTTTGTGATCATGAATTTCCCAAACATTGGTGGAATTCCAGTAAGTCGCCACTAGATTGGAAATTTTTATAGTAAGAGGACCAAAGGGAGGTCCTAGCAAGGCCATGGTGCTCTTGTCCATCCTGACCTGGGACTGGACGTATTGGAAAAGGCAGGAGATACCCCAGGAGTTCGGGAATGGTATCAGCAATGGCCCCTTGTCTAGGTAAACCAGGGATTATGGGGTTAATCCCAGAACTCCCGCAGCAGGAACACAGCTGCAGGCTGATGAGGCCCCTGGCTCTGAAGGGAAGTTAGCACTAAGTGCAAGTGGGTATGGCTGATGAATTAAAGCCTGCCCACTGATTGGCTGGCCTAAGTATAAAGTTGGAGGCAGGAGCTGTAGGAGAAGTCACCTGGGTAGGTGCTGGAGGATGGCACCAGGTAGGTGATGGCAAAAATGGATTATTAAAGGAAGGGTGATTAGCACCAGGTAAGTGCTGGAGGAGAAGCACCAGGCAGGTGCTGGACGGATGGATTGCTGGATGGATGGATTGCTGGCTGGACTGCCTGCCTGAAGGACTGTCGGACGGACTGATGAACTGGCTGAAAGACTGGCTAAGGTAAGCTCATTGTGGGAAATAACTGTGGGGAACAGTTGTATGTCTGCCACGCCCTGGAGCCACCAAGTGGAGGAAGCAGTTATGGCTTGGGTAAGCTGACTGCCTATTGTTTGTTGGTGGGGTTTGTTGGTGTTGGTCTTAGGGTATCGTGAGCTAAGCCAGCGATGAGGGCAGTCTGGAGGAGGCTGGCCAGCCGGTGATCCCAAGCAAAGCTGCTGGAAGAGAGGAGGCCCAGCGGGTGACTGAACCCCCTCCCTCTTGCCTATCTATGAGGCCGCTCGGGAGGGGAAACTAGTTAGCCTACTGTGGGCATTGGGGCCCTTGGGGAGGCCCAGTAGGGAATTTGGCAGAACACTGGAGATACCAATATCTACCCACGTGGTTGTGTTTCTGCTGCCACAGTCCGTAGGTTACCAGGGGTTTGCTCTTGGTGAGGCCTTGATGGATTAGGGGTGCTTCACTTCCAGATTCTAAACCCTTAGCTCACACTCTGGTAACCTGACAGTCTCCCAGAACTTAAGGCAGGAATGCAAGCAGAATCCACTTCCAACCAAACTGGGTTTATTTACAACTTTGGTCTTCTCATTTAGTTCAATCCATTGGCATGGCTGCACTGGCATTGGAAAGTTTGTTATGATTGGATCCCTATATAACTAGTGGAGAATATATTTTTCCTCTAGGACCTTCAGGGCCTTCTAGTTTGCTTCTGGGCCAAACTGAATGATGCAGGGCCAGGATATGTGCAGGATCTTCTGCTCCACTGTGAATTGCCATGTCCATTAAGATCTTCTTTTGATGATCTTCCTTTTATCTTGCCGCAGTCACTTGTGCTATGGTAACATACAGTTTGGATTACTCCAATGGGTGGCAATCCACCTGCTCTATTCTGGACCAACTGAAGTTCCCCAACATTTTTCAAAGGCTGCCCCACATTTATCGCTTTGGAGTAATCCAGATGGTATGTTGCCATAGCACAAGTGACTGCAGCAAGATAATCTCTTTCCCTATAAGATGCAGATTCATTCTTGTGTTTCCTGGCAAAGGCAACACTTCTGGAGGGACAATGCAGACTGGCAGGAGAGCAGCAGAGCCTCAAAGCTACAGGACGCTGAATACACACATTGCACATGCGCAGGTTCTATGCAGTGATGTCCATATCACTGAATGAGGGCCCAATCCAATGGCCCATAATGCTGGCGGTAAGTATGTACCAATGGCTAAAAGTTTCATGATCATGCCGTAAAGCATTTTGCAGCACCCAGAGAGGAGGGAGCACTGGTGCTGGTCTGGTACTAGTGGGCGAACAACAACGACAACAGTAGTAGCAGCAGTAGTCATCTTCTGATGATTATTATGACTTCCTGACCAGCATCCACCACTGGTCTCAAGATGGCATCAGGTTGCATTAGGGCCTGGGACACCATCCAGAAACGTTTCTCCCTGTGCATACTAAGTGAACATACACCTGACATCCCTCCTTTCCCTACCCCCTCCCCTCCCAAAAAAAACCTTGCCAATTTAATGATCCAGATTGGCAGGTAGACAAAAATGTCCCTGAGAGCCATAAACGAAAATAGGAAAGAGGAAGTACTAACTTGGATTTCATGCTTTTGTGCTCCTTCCATCCTCTACTGACCAATAGGATGAGGACAGTGATGTCCGGTTTCTAGGATTACAGCTGGCCCCGCCCATTCGCCCGCCCACTCAT
Source organism: Lerista edwardsae (assembly GCA_029204185.1). NCBI lineage: Eukaryota > Metazoa > Chordata > Lepidosauria > Squamata > Scincidae > Lerista > Lerista edwardsae. The sequence continues at coordinate 35,339,364 of JAJKFI010000002.1, read as the reverse complement.
CGACTCCGCCCTCTGCAACGTTTGAATTTCCTGCATGTTTGAGTTGCCTGCATGTTCTCAGAGCCAGGCAGGCAGCGAGCGGAGCCTTTCCTTTCCTTGCCACTGAAAAATGAGTTGCTCTGGGGTTTTAACATGATGCCAGGCCTCCTTAACATGTTCTGGGGGTGCTGTGGAATACTGTTGCAACTGTTGGGTCAGTTTAAAATCATCTGAGGCCTCAAAAAGGGCTTTTTTCATGTCACTTCCTGCCACGACATCACTTCTGGCTTATGATGTCACTTCCGGTGGGCGGGTCCCGACACATGCCAATCAAAAGTGAGTACCTGTTATTAAATCATTTAGATGACACCACTGGATGAGGAGCGTTCTCCAAGTAGCAGCAGGACTGCACTTCACACACACACACACAATTGGCTAGTGAGGGATAGAAGTGATTGCACCTGCTCTTCCCCTTTTTCTGGTGCTCCAAGGGGGTGATGGACATTTCTTCCAGTCACCATTGGCTGGTGAGGAGGAGTGGAGGAGTATGACCACTTCCCTCTCTTCCCCATCAGCTAATGTGATGGAAGCATCCAGCAGGGGCTCTTTCGTGATCATGAGCCCCTTATCCATGCATCAGTACAAGCCTCAGGTGTTACTCCTGTGCATACTGTCCACAGAAGGCTTCAGGATGACACAGGTCATGTGAGAGAACTAGAGGAAATGGTTTTGCCTTTGCAGCCAAGATCTGTGTGGCATGTGACTGGCTGAGGTTTTATGATCTCCTAAGGGGTCTGAACAATTCTAGATCCATATGGATCACAGAGATAGAAATCAGTAACCACCCAGTTGTCATTTTAGCTAACTTTTTCTATCCTGGGTGTTTCCACTGGTTTGTAACCAATAAGCAGCTGAGTTAGTAGAAGGAATCTAGTGGATGTTGCATCTGCTCTCACCTATTCCAGTAACCCAGTGTTTCTCAAACTGTGGGTTGGGACCCGCTTGGTGGGTTGCAACCTGATGTCAGGTGGGTCACAGAAAGCTGGGAGCAGCCAACTTGGAAGCTGCAGACCTTACTCTCACTATATTCATTTTGTGAATGTTAACAGTCTGAATTTTCAAGTTTTGGTGTTCTTTAAATTTGCTTTGTTTTTTGTTTAAAAAAATGTCACTTCTGGCTATGACATCACTTCTAGTGGGTCCCAACACAAGTACCCTTCTAAATAGTGAGTCCCGGTCTAAAAACTTTGAGAATCACTGCAATGATCCCTTCCACCTCCACTGAATTTCTCAACATTTCCTACTGATCTAGAATGTGAGCATTGGCTCTGTGAGGAAATCTGGGAGTTAAGAAGTCAACAATGTCTTATTGTCACATTGCTCTTGGGAAAGAGGGTAGAAAAGGGAAACGTCTTGTAAACATAGCAGAAGTTCAGCTAAAAACGCAGTATTTAAGGTAGAGCTCGGCAGTGGAAAACAGGAAGGAAAAGCAAAGCTTTGCTAAAAAACCTGGGTTTTTCTGCAGATAGGCTTTCTTCCAAGGAGCTCAAGGCTGCCTTGCTGCTTAGTTCCCCACTTGTTTCATCCTCACTGGAACCCTGTGAGGTTTGCTAGAATTGAAGAAAATGGCTGCCCTGAGGTCCTTCACAGTGTAATCCTATGCACGTCTCCACTGAAGGAAGGTTCACTGAGTCCAATAGGATTTACTTCCAGGTACAAGTGTCCAGGATTGCAGCCCCAGTGAGCTTGCTGGCCAACTGAAGATTTGAACTTGTATCTTTTCAGTGTTAGTTCAACACTAATTTTTCTGCCATTGCAGTAGTGCAAATGAAGCGTAAGGGGCTCATGAAAGTGAAGTCAGTTTTTGCTCTACTTTTCGTGTTTGCCTCTGAGTAACAGATCCACCAAAGTTGTAGGCAGTGTCATTCTGATATCCAAACTCTCCTACTTTGCACCATTTGAATTAATCCAGTGGCATAGTGGGTTAAACCACTACTGCTGGGCTTTCTGACTGGAAGGTTGGGAGTTCAAGACTGCGTGACGGAGTGAGCTCCCGTTGCTTGTCCCAGCTCCTGCCAACCTAACAGTTCGAAAGCACCTAAAAATGCAGGTATATAAATAGGGACCACTTCGGTGGGAAGGTAACGGCATTCCGTGCACTATGGCATATAGTCATGCTGGCCACATGACCACGGAAGCTTGTCCTTGGACAAAACACCGGCTCTACAGGCTTTGAAATGGAGATGAGCACCGCCCCCTACAGTCGGTCACAACTAGACCATTCGGTTGTGGGGAAACCTTTACCTTTTTATCTCTCTCCTAAGGTGAACGAGGGGCAGGGAGAGCAGTGATACATACTAATTTTGCTCCTCCTACCTCTAGATAGAGGGGACGTGGTGCTGCTGCTGCGGGTTAAACCACTGCTGCTGAGCTTGCTGATCGAAAGGTTGGCAGTTCAAGACCGCACAACAAGTGAGCTCCCATCGCTCGTCCCAGCTCCTGCCAACCTAGCAGTTCAAAAGTATGTAAAAATGCAAGTAGGTACATAGGTACCACTTCGGTAGGAAGGTAATGGCGTTTCGTGCACTACAGCGTATAGTCAGGCTGGCCACATGACCATGGAAACTTATCGTTTGACAAACCCAGGCTCTTCAGGTTAGAAACAGAGATGAGCACCACTCCCTACAGTCGGTCACAACTAGACCAATCAGTCAAGGGGAAACCTTTACCTCTAGATAGAGGGAGAAAACAGTGACAATAAAATAAAAACACATAACACTGCTTTCTGCGTTCTCATTTTTGTTTTTAAAAAAACCACTCTGAAATCTGCCAAGAACACCCTGTTTTATTTGGTTTTTTAAACATTATTTAATGGAGTGCAAGGCTAATGACTGTGGCTTAATCTGCTGACACCATACCACCTATATCAACTACCTAGTACACTTTTAAAGCAATTGTATAATTTTTAACTATAATGTAAATTGGGAATAAAGTACGTAACACTGCTTTCTGCACTTCTACCTTTAAAAAAGACCACAATCCACAAAAAAATAAAACTGTTTTCTCCCACCTCTACTCATAAAGCGTCTTGGGGACAACAGAACATCCCTAGGAAAAACAGCAGCTTCAAAAGTGCATTTGAGGCTGCAGCCCCTCCCACGGCCACATACCACACAATTACATTCCACTGTTTAATTGTAAAATGTGCAAAAAAAGTATCTCCACATCTCGTTGGAATCACATGTACGGCGATGATAATTGCAGCCATTAATCACCAGATGACAAAACACTTTATCATTTGCATGCTATGCCAGGTATGTGCCTCTATCTAGATAGCTACTAATCTCTGACAAGAAAACATGTTCTTGCCTAAAGAGGTTTATGTGTAAATGAAATTCTAATTACAGCCAGTTTCATAAACAATCTTCAAATCTTGTAACGGAAAGTTGCTTCCAGCATAGAAGCAAGTCATCAAGTCAGTGCGTTTCTGTTGACATACTTTTCAGTCGTTTAGAAGGCTGCACTCATAATAAATAAAGTATTTTCTTCCTACTGCAACCATTTTGTATTACATCAACATGTGGCTTTTTCTGGAAGTATGCCGCTATACCAGAAAAATATGGGAAAACTGGTTTGAGTATGGGTTAAGCTTGTTCCTTTGGGGCGTCAACCTCTTGAAACCATAGAGGTTCTGCCCAGAAGAGCCAAAATTGTGTGTGCAAATTTTATTTAGGGGAAGTTGGCAATTAAAGCCCTTCTACCCTAGCAAGGAACAGGAACTGATTACTTAAGGGCAATTCATCAGTAATGAATTATAGGGGCCCACAAAGTACTAATTAAAGTTTCAGGGAAACCTCCTTGAACAAGACTTTTCTGAGCTTATCTAGAAGGATCTTGGTCATGGATATCTCTATGACAATGATAACAGAGCGCTATATCAAGCCGGGGACCAGATGCAATCACCATTGAAAAGTTGTTTCTGATTGCCAGCAATGCTTCAGCAGCACTTGGATTGAAGCATACTGCATTGGCCACCAACAAGACAGTCAGGGCTAGGGTTACCAACTCTCCAAGACTGGAATCTCCAGGAATCAGATTGAGAGCACAATCCTAAACTGGGGTTAAGGTAAAGGTTTCCCCACGACCGAACGGTCTAGTTGTGACCGACTGTAGGGGGCGGTGCTCATCTCCATTTCAAAGCCTGTAGAGATGGTGTTTTGTCCGAGGACAAGCTTCTGTGGTCATGTGGCCGGCGTGACCATACGCCACAGCGCACGGAACGCCGTTACCTTCCCACTGAAGTGGTCCCTATTTATCTACTTGCATTTAGGTTCTTTCGAATTGCTAGGTTGGCAGGAGCTGGGACAAGCAACGGGAGCTCACTCCGTCACACTTGCTTGAACTCCCAACCTTCCGGTTGGAAAGCCCAGCAGCAGCGGTTTAACCCGCTGTGCCACCATGTCCCAAACTAAACTGGAGTTAGGCCAGCATAAACTAAACCAGCAAAGTTTGGCCAGCACAAGGGCCACCATGAAACGTGTTTGGACTACTCTCGGAGTCAGGGAGGATGGCTCACATCCGTCCCTTGTGCAGTGTCCCTTGTGCTGGCCAAATCTTGCTGGCTTAGTTTATGCCCGCCTAACTCAGTTTAGGATTGCGCCCTCAATCTCCAGGTGACTAGGGAAAGCAATACTGGAGAGTTTAACAGGACTTTCAGGAATTTCCAACATTGTAGCATGTTGTGGAAAAATATCTTCAGGAATAGCTTTAGTTAGTGGCAGGGAAGTAGCCCACATTGCTCACTAGGTGGACTGCCATGTTTCTGGGAGAGCTAGTGCTTCAAATAAATAAATGAAAGAGGAATCAGTAATGTCTTGATATCCAACAGAGATGGCTACTATTTGCTCACCAAACCTTGAGGTCTAAGTATATTTTAGTATCAGTGAATTGTTGATATCAGAAACAAATTTATTGACTAAGAACAATCATTTTTAAATTCAGAAATTTTGATCTACTTACAATGAACACTTTCCTTAACAAAACATTCATTTTCTGAAGTTTCTTTAAGCTGCTGGCCATAGCTTTTATGCTGACTGCTCACAGCTGAAGTAGCTAAAAGATTATTTTTTCCTGCTCCTGATCACACAAACACATACAATCTGCTCAGCATTTCATAGGTGTTTTCTTGATGTGTCCTTACAACAACCATATAAGTTAAGTTGTATTTTGCTGCTGGGGGGCTTGCCTAAAATCAGCAAGTGAGTTCATTGCAGAGGCAAGAGTTAAATTGGGGAATTCTTGAGTCACAGTTCAGTCTCTGTAGTTGAGCAACAACTCATCCTTCCAAGCACTTAAGCCTTGTTGTTGTTGTTGTTCAGTCACTAAGTCGTGTCCGACTCTTCGCAACTCCATGGACCACAGCATGCCAGGCCTCCCTGTCCTCAACTAGTTTCCGGAGTTCGCCCAACTTCATGTTCACTGCTTCGGTGACACTATCTGACCATCTCATCCTCTGCGCCCCCTTCTCCTTTTGCCTTCGATCTTTCCCAGCATAAGGGTCTTTTCTGAAGAGTCCTCTCTTCTCATGAGGTGGCCAAAGTACTTGAGCTTCAGCTTCAGGATTTGTCCTTCCAGTGAGCAATCAGGCTTGACTTCCTGGAGGATTGACTGATTGGATCTCCTTGCAGTCCAGGGGACTCTCAAGAGTCCAACACCATAATTCGAAAGCATCTATTCTTCAGCGCTCTGCCTTTCTTATGGTCCAGCTCTCACAGCCATACATTGCTACTGGGAATACTATAGCTTTGACTTAAGCCTAATGAGAATGAATTGACCAGGTAAATCTTGATGAGGGAGAGTTGGGCCAGCTAGATGTGTGGAATTTGGAGCATCCTGGCTTGTGCCATTGACTTTTTTAACCAGAAATTTTCCTCCTTCAATAATTAGCCCTTGTTCTTCAAATGGAAGCTGCAATATCATGAATAAAGAAAATGATGTTTTGAAAAATCCTTAGGTGGAGCAACGTACCCACTGGCCCCAGTCTGGCTCCAAGCCTGTACACAAGCAACATCGTCCCCCACGTAAGACTGCCAAAATTGTTCAAAATTGCTCTGCCCCTTGTGAAGATTTAAATGGATCCATTTATTAGCGAAAATGCACACAGTGAATGGACTAATATTTCCTTCACAGAGTTACAGTTATTTATATAACTATGGGTGCAATCCTAACCTGGAGTTAGGCCAGCACAGTTAGGCCAGCACAAGGGCCACCATAAAGCATGTTTGGACCACTCTCGGAGTCAGACAGCCCATCCTCCCTGACTCTGAGAGTGGTCCAAACATGCTTTACATTGGCCCTTGTGCCAGCCAAACATTGCTGGCCCAACTGTGCCGGCCTAACTCCAGGTTAGGATTGTGCTCTGTATTTGTTAGCCTTGTGGTATATGTGAACATTTTACTTTGTTTTGAGGAGCGTTTGCCCTGAACCCATGTCAGACATAAAGAGCTCTATTCCCAAATAATGTTTTTTCCAGTCCTTTGGCACTACTGTACACTTTTTTTTTATTTAGGTTCACACTTCCAGCAACTGCCCTCTGTTCTAGCCAGTATAATTATTATTCCCTCTGTGCATCTTCTGCATTCCACATACATGTCTTGGTATGTAGGCTCTGGATCCTCTTTGATTTATCATTTGCCTGCAGAGCTGTCAGTACCATAGATTAGAGTTTTTGTTTTTCATTTTTACCACCTTTTACTAGTGATAGAAAAAAAGCAATAAAAAAAAACCAGAGGGGGAAAAAATGAGAAAAAATTATGTACACATAACAGTAATGCCACATAAACATTAACAAAGTTTCTATAATTCTCTCTCTCTCTCTCTCTCTCTCTCTCTCTCTCTAATTTATACAAATTAATAGTAATCTACTATAAACATAAACCCATAGACAGTAAATACTCTCTCTCTCAGATTATATTTGTATAAATTAATAGCAATCTACTATAAACATAAATCCATAGACAGTAAATACATTGTGCATATATATCTAAAATGGTTTCCAAATGTTCACCAATATGTAAATGTGTAGTTATAATCTATAAACCATTTATTTATAGACAAAACCAATCTATAAACTATTTGTTCAGATGCTGAAAAAATTAAAAGGTCCTCAATCTGCTGTGTTATGTCAGGAGGGCATTTATCCTTCCAATGCGTTCACATAAGACTTTTAGCTACACTGAGGACATTGAGAGTTCATTTTTTGTTAATTTCCATGCTACAGGCAAATAATTCAGAAAGTCATATCTACAAATATCAGTGATTGTTGCAATATAACATTAGCATGCTTAATTACTTCTTCCCAGAAAAATCTTGTTTCTAAAAATATGTGTGTAACTGCTGCGTTCTCAACATTGTGTGTAACATTGTGTGTAACTGTAATTGTGTGTAACTAATCATATGTGTAACAGCTGCGTTCTCAACATTACAGTGTACCTCTGCTTCGTTCAAATCCTTGGTGTGCAATCAGATACATCCCAAGACCTCCTCCATCATGCCAGATGCTGCCCCCGCCCTTATCCAATGATTTACAAGTCTCTGGTCCAGTGATGTCATGCACCCAGTACACACCACCACGTGAGTACCGGTTCCTAGAAGTTGAGCTGGCCCCACCCACTCGAAGCTGGCCCCTGCTATTTAACCAGGGAACAGTTGAAGCAAAATATGTATATACACATCTCTAGAAAGCAAAGCAATGGAAGTTAAATCAACACTAACCACAAGCTGAAGTTATTACAAACATGATCATATCCATGGCAACAATCATGACATCACTTCCGGTGGGCGGACCCCGACAAGTGCCAATCAAAAGTGAGTACCTGTTCCTAAATCATTTGGATGACACCACTGCTCTGGTCCTCCCATTCTCCAATGTCCTAGCTTAGCACTTTCTGCCCCTCCTCTTTCCTCCTCCATCCTGTCCCCCCTCTTCATTTTCCAATCTTCTAGGGAGAAGGAGGAAGAGTGTAGGCAAATAGGCAGGCAGAGATGGGCACCCCTCCACCACTCTGCTGCCTGAGGCTACCGCCTCAGTTGGCGTTGTAGATGGGCCAGCCTTGGCTGTAATTCAAAGCATGGCTATTTGCAAGCAGGTTGCCTTGATAACCAGGTTTCTTCTCAAAGAAGGCGTTTTGAATGTGGTCTTCGCTTGTAGCTGTCAATCCCTCAAGGCTTCTGTGCATGACATCAGTATGAAATGAGCATGACACACGAACTCTTCACAAACTCTGTATCTTCAGTTTTGCCAAAGCACCAAGGATCATGTCTTAATCACATCCCCCCTTCCTGCTTCAGAGTATTCGACACTTGCTGATGCCGAGCTTTGAAATTTCACACTAGCTTGCTTGACTAATTACATGGACCTGTCTTTTTTTTTTTTTTAACTCCGCCTGCCTCCCTGTATTCTCTGGGGCTGCCAAGCATCATGGCCAAGGATGGGGTCAGTTTCTCTTTGAAGCTCTGCCGCTACTCCCCTTCAGGCAGAGCTTCAAAGACACATTCACTGCAGTGCTCAATAGCAGCAGGAAGCAAGTCGGATTGCCTGAAAATGAAACTATTACAGAGAACTAGGAACTTTGCAACAGAAAATGCAGGACTGAAATGGGAGGCCAAAGCCAGTGGAGACCCGAATACAGGCATGCCCCAGTATCTTCTGATTCAGTATTCACAGTTTCAGTTATCCACAGATGCTGGGACACCTATTCAAAAGGTACAGGAACATTAAATAAAATTTTTTTTTACCTTGTTGCAGCAAAATGACTGATGTTGGTTAAAACCACTTTAAAAAGGAATCCCCAGAATCTACAGTTTCAGATATCAATGAGTTGTACGCTTCTGGAAGAGAACCCCAGCAGGATACTGGGGCATGCGTGTATATAACTGAGAACATAACTGACAGCGCAATCCTAGCACACCCCTTGCGTCTATGCGACATCATCACTGTAATTTACAGGCTCATATGCCCTATAACCAACCCAGGGCCCATATGAGGTGTGAAAATTCAGTAGAGTGTGTCCTTAAGCACTTACAATCCAAGGCAACAAGGCACTCAACCTCTGCTACCAGCCTGGGACCACAGCTAAAAATAACAGCCTCTAAGAGCACTGAACAGTCTCTTAACTTTTAAAATCCTCAGGCTAAAGTAGCCCCAACTACAGGAATCTATCCCAAAGCTATAAGGCTTAACTTAAACAAGTAGGCTGCCCAAGCAGCAAGACTGAATTTAGTATGGTTCCCAGTAATCACAAAGTTTTATATATTAACTATGATTTATTTATAAACAAGCAGTTACCAAAACTAGGAAAGGCTTAAAAGAACTAACAGAGACTTAAGTAAGATACACATTAAAACGACAAAACTATATGCCCAACTCTAGACTAAGCCCTAGTACATGCAAGGTTGCTAGCCTTGCTGGTTCACCTCCTTCTCAGTCCAATGCAGGCAGCAGGTCCATGCTGGGCATCTTGGACAGGCTTGGAGAAGGTGATCTCAAGATCTGGAGATCTGAAGGGTTCTGATGGTCTGGTGATCTTCTTTGAAGGTGGTTTGTTGGTGTCTTCAAGCTCTGATGGTCTTGATGGTGTGTATTGATATGTACCCCCAAAACTGGTATCTTTATACCTCTCTGGCACAATCAATTATCTGATCAGGATAAAGGTCGGCCATCTCCTGATGGAGTGATGGAACATTCAGAGGTCCAGAATGGTCAGAAAAGGTTAGGTACACAACCTAAGTCTCAGCTGTATGGAATCTTCTTGACTGTAGCACTAGCTGAATGGAACCTTCTCGATTAGGTTTGTGCTTCCTGATCCTATCTATGACCTCACACCTTTCTGCAGAAACATTGCAGATAGGAATTCACACTCCTGATTACATCAGGGGTGAGCTAATTACCACCAGCTGGTATTTTAGTAGCTTCAGCTCTTTCCCATGAAATGGAGTCATGTTGACAAAATGGAGTCAAACCATGGCCCAGCCTTCTTTTGCTCTTTACAATCGCGTTGATGCATGGGGCGGAGCACCAGCACATGGGCGCCAAGCAGCACCCCCGCATTGGTGCTGCATCTCTGAAGCCGACACTGCTTGCAGCATCGGCTTCAGAGTGCCGACAAAGCGCCTCCCTTGCACCAAACAAAGATGGTCAGCGCAAGGGATTCTCCATCCTGGGGATGGGGATTGGTGGGAGGGGAAAGCTGGGAGGCGGGACATGGGCGGGCTTGGGAGGTGGCCCTACGGCCATATCTTAAGCCCGTCAGCAAGGCCGCATGGCCCTGATTCAAGCCGCGCGGTCTCCTCAGATCTGTGCCCACTCTTTAGCACATGCTCCCTTGCCACGGGGAGGCTCCAGCCCGTCCTGAACAGCGTTGGATTTGGCACTGGCCGGCCAGCCTTGCTAATCCAGCGCTGTTCAGGATTGTGCCTTGAATATCATAGGACAGTGGTTCTCAAACTTTTTAGACCAAGACCCACTTTTTAGAATGGCACTTGTGTTGAGACACACTGGAAGTGATGTCATTAACCCAGAAGTGATGATATGGCAGGAAGTGCCATCAGTGTGACATAATAAAATGACATTCCTAGAATGCCAACTGGCATTCGTAGACTGAAGCAAATGCACAATTATGAATATCCCTGAATAAAAGCAAGATTAGGACAAAATATAATGTAAAAGCACTGAACTAAAAACAAAATCTAAAAAAAATCTTCACTTGAAAATTCAACTGTTAACACAAAAGGAAAATAGTAAGAATAAGGTCTGCAGTTTCCAAGATGGCTGCTCCCAGCTTTCGGCGATCCACCTGACATCAGGTCATAACCCACCAAGTAGGTCCCAATCCACAGTTTGAATAACACTATCATAAGAGATCTAAAGGGAAATTCTTTCTCAGTAAAGCCTTCTAAAGGACTCCTGAAGGCATGAAGGTAAGAATGAGCATCTGGGTGTTGTAGATTCGGATTTTTAAATGTCTTTTAACAAGTCACTCACCAAGGAACTTAAAGACACCAAGGTTGCAGGGGCAGACCTAGTCAAAATGGCGCCCAGGGCACCCAATAGAAGTGCGCCCCCATGGGAGCCCAGGTCTACCCACCAGAAGCAGCCCCGGGTGGACCTGGGCTCCCCTCAAGGGAGCCCGGGTCTACCCATTAGAAACAGCCGCAGGTATTGCTGGGCTCCCTTCGAGGGAGCCCAGGTCTACTCGCAGCTGGTCCCAATGGGTAGACCTGGGCTCCGGAGCCCAGCTCTACCCGCACAATGTTGCGGGGGCCACTGGCGCCCCCCTAGACGGCCCCAAGATGGTGCCCAGGGCTCTTGCCCCCCTGCCACCCCCTAGATCCGCCACTGCTAGGTTGTAACCCTATCCATACTTTCCTGGGAACAAACCCCTTGGATTAGTCCACACAATAGAACTTCTGAGTAGACGTGCCTAGGATTGGGCTTTTAGTAATGATGGCACAAATGGAAAGACAAATGGCTGATGGTAGTAATGGGAGGGGAGGGAAAGGACATACTTTTTAGAATTGGGAGCAAAACAGTGTCTCTCTCATGCAGAGGCATAGCTAAAGAAGTGCAGTGGGTTGCTATTGCACCAGGCAACAAGCTTTAGGGGGACAACAAGCTGGGCTTGACACTAGTGGCCAAAATTGTGAAAACCTTGGTATTTATGAATAACACCATCATGTTATATATCATTGGAAAGGTAATTTAATGCAGAATGCAATGAAACAAACCAGAGTATAATATCCTTACTCTATCAAATGATATGGCCAAAAACAAAAAACAAAAATGTAACTGTCATGTAAAAATTGCAGCTTGTTAAAATCATGATTTTTAGGAAAAAATACTGTAATCTTATATACCATCTGGTGTGGAATTTCATGCAGAATGCAATAAAGCAAATCAGAGTGTAATATTTTCATTCTATCAAAAGTTATGGCCAAAAAACTGAAAATAAAAATACAACTGTCATGTAAAAATTGCTGGCTTAGATAACTTTTAAAGTGGACAAAAGAGGAATTGTGCATACCACGCTGAGCTCCTTGGAAGAAGAGTAGTATAAAAATGTGAAAAATGTGAATGAATGATTTTGTTATGTGGGGGGGATATTAAGAATCCATGGGCCCCAAGTGTCAAATGACCAAGCTACGCCACTGTTGGGAGTATGTGACTGTGGATTTGGGGCAGCAGGAGGGGGCACACTGCTGGGGGGAGGATGTGGGTTCTCCCCATTTTTCACTTTCTTTAAAAGCCCAGGCATGCTTTTCTGTAAGCATTCTTCTTTAAAAACCCCAGTCACTTCCTGTTGTTGTATCACTTCCTGTTGTGGGGCATCATTTTACCCTTGGCATTGGGCTGCAGTTTGATTAGCTACGCATTTCCAGAGTAACACATAAGGAGGAACTAGTGTAACCCCCACATCTGAAGATGTATGCATGCTCACCACATGCGCATACAGCTTTAACTTTTTTGAAAAACAAAGCTTATTATAGATACTGAAATATCCAAAAACTCAAAATGTATTTATCTGTGCCATATACCTCTGCAGTATGGCAGAATAAATAAAACACAGTGTTCAGAGAATTTCTCTTGTAGAAGTTCCACTGACATTAATAAGGGCAGTTCCACTGACATTAATAAGGACATTAATAAGGGCAGTACACAGTACAAAAGCAATGCATTAATGAAGGTCTATTGCTTGTAGATAATTTTCTTCTTTTCCTTAGCCCAGGAGATATTCAGCATTTGCCACTAGGTGGAGCTAGTCACTTTTCTTAACAATCAGGCTCTTTAAGTAATGATTTCCTATACAGCAGTCGTTCCCAAACTTTTTAGCACCAGGACTCAATTTTTAGAATGACAGAATCTGTCTGGGACTCACCAAAAGTGATATCATGACAACAAGTGCCGTAATTGTGACACCAAAGCAACCATACAGCCCTCCCCCTTTCCAGCACCCCATCTTCCCATAGTTTCAATATGGCTGCCCTAGGTGCTTTGCGACCCACCTGAAATTGGCTCGTGACCATTGGTGGGTCCCGACTCACAGTTTAGGAACCACTGTTACACAGGATATATTTTCTGAGGAGTGTGCAAAGAAAGAATATTTGAAACCAGAAACTGGATTTCTTTACAAATCTCAAAGTTAAAGTATTTAACTGTATGGATATTGTTGCTGTAAAACTGAAAATCTAATTTATTTAAATCCATGCATAGTGAGCCACAGCATATAATACTCAAAAATTAAACTGTGCAATGAAGCCTCCATTTCTCAACTTACAATGGAGCAATTTTCTGGCTTTTTGAAATGTATCTCCATTTCAAAGCCGTAAGGTCCTACCCCTGGGGCAGTGAGTCACACTCTGCCTGTTTGTGCACCCCCCATGTAATGGCTCTCTGTAGGAGGGGGCGCTGCCCGTTGCAAGCGCCCTCCTCCAGGGAGACGATGGAGGAAACTGCCTTTGCCCCATGAGTGCAACCGGCAGCACCCCCTCCTCCAGGGAGAGCCTGGAGATGACTCTCTTCGCGCTGCTTGCGGTGCAAAGACAGTCACCTCCGTAACTGGGGCAGAGGTGGGGGCAATCCTGTGTCCGCTATATTTCAACGCCTGGAGTAGGTGCTTCTCAGGCTCTGCTCTAGTTACGGTTCTGCTCTATTTTTTTGTTCTTACTTTTGTCCAGGTCTATGTAACTCCCTGAGCAGCTATTTAGGTGCCAACTCAAACTCTGCTGCATCCCGCAGAGGAGTTTCACCATCCAGAGGCCTCTTTGCGAGAAGGGATCATTTGTTCCTTTGCCCTGGCGTAGTCCCTGCTGCTGCCATTGGTAAGCATGGACCAGTGCCTGTGCTATCACTGGTGCAAGTCTTCTTTGACACATGAGGATGGATTAGACCCGGGAAAGAGGATAGGATTTGGCGGATGCTGATGCTGCCTACACCTGTGCCCAATCCCCTTCCTTATAAATCCTTCTAAATAAATAAATAAATGAATGAATAAATAAATAATATCCCAGGTTCTTGGGAAAGACCCAATGCTCAGAGTACACCAGTCACCTGTAGTCACCTGTAGTGACTGTGTGAAAATATATAGTAATAATTATGCCACATGCTTGCTTGCCAGAGGGAGTTAGTGAGCAAAAAGGTAGGGTTCTCTGAGAAACGGTGATGCCACCAGCTTGCTCACTAGCTCACCTGTCGGTGATCACCCTGGCAAGTGAGCAGGCAGTTGTGATGAGGAGCAACAGCTGTCAAAGAGGAGGGATTCCCACTGAAGGAGGAGTTCCCACAGAGGATGTCTTGTGCAAGAACCCCAAGATGCCCAGCATCAGCACCGCTCGCATGTAATGACTCACCAGTAGGAACAGTCAGTAATTTTAAAAACTAGGCACTGTTCATTAGCCATGGGTCTAATCATGATCATTTTTCCACTGAGGTCATTTCTTCTATCATAATTCATGCCAATAAGCAGCCCAGCTCCACAAAAAGTACAGTAATCTGATTTGCCACCCTGCAAGGGTGGAACCACATGAGATAAGTGACAGCGATGTGGGGGAAAACAAAACAGCCCAACTTTATCAGATTCAAAATTTGCCAGCATTCAAGTGCATTATCAAGTATAAAAGAAGGCAAACAGGAGCATCTGGTTTGGCCTTGTTCGACCATTTTTTTGTTTTACAGTATACAGTAGCATCCCAAGAGTTAGTCCTTATTAACCTCCTTTTGAACATGAGCTCAGCCCTGTTTGATCAATTACTCTTTTGCAGGGGCATCCATTCCCCCCTAGCTGTGCCTGATGCCGCTCTCACTTAGGGCATAATCCAAAGGGCGCCCTTGGGCCGACGCCATCCCCACGCCCCCACACCAGCGCTGCAGCCGCACGGCCAATGCTGGCAGCAACATTGGCCCAGCAACGCTGGCTGAAGCCTGTGCCGTGCTGCTCCTGCACCAGTTCGACTGGCACAAGAGCGGTTCTGAGAGGGGGGAGGGGGGCATTTCTGGGTGGGCAGGGAGGCAGGCCAGCTCAGGGAAGGGGTGGAGCCGGCTATGCAGCATCCTTGGCTCTGCACCTACTAAACAGCAGGCGCAGATCTGAGGAACTCACAGCATTGGCACAGTGCTGGCACAAGGGCCCAGGATGGTACTCTTGCACAGGGCCAGCACAAGCGGTTAGCATTGGCCCTGGGACACACTCTGGATTGCGCCCTTATTTGTTTTAAAGATTTGTATCCCGCCTTTCCTTGGCAGGAATAAATGCTCAAGGTGCATAACAACGTAGAGTCAAAAATGAACCATATATAAAACAATTTTACCCAAGTACAAGAAATAAAGAAAAACGTATTAGTTCCATTCAGCTCTTGCCACTCAGATTGGAGTTGTTTCCTTCAGCTCTCTGCTCACCCTGTCCAAGGTCCAGGCAAGATTTTTGTGAGCTCCTACCAAGGCAGGCTGATGTGATTCACATTCCAGATAGCCCTGGACAAAGAAAAGTCCATCAGAGTACACTATAGTCATTCATTCAAAAGGTTGGTGGTGGTTGTTTTTAAATGCCACTTTTCCTTAGCTCAGAGTGGCTAAAAACATAATTTAAAGTAACTTTGAATATCTAATTCTCCAGCACTGATGCAGCCATGCCAACAGGATATGCGCTGCATCCTGCAATGGAGGGGAAGTCACAGAATGCACAGAACCTTGGAGTTGCATTGCGGCTGAATTGGCACTGGAAAGTTGGATAGGATGGGCTCTTAAACAACTACATAAAATACAATAAGAGCTACATAACAGGTACTATAAAACTCAAGTATATTAGTGAAGGTACCATTTGTGTAACAGGACACAATTGTTGCAATATTTTTAACCCATCAGCAAAATACATTCTCCATTCCTTTTAAATGACCCTTTGGATTAGCTGAAGCTCATTCAAATATTTCCATGCACCAGTATACTGGGGTATACTACAGTTCTAACCTTAACTATCATAATCGATTCCATCATTCCTGCTCCATTAGGTATCTGAATTTCTCAAACTCAAGATGAGCAATAATTTCTGATGCCCTACCGAACTGAACCAGAAATGCAGGTAGCTGGAATGCAGACATGATGTCAGCCACCTTTAAGTAGTTACCCGGGGGCAAATGATGCAAAACAATAATGTGTGCAGCATGAAAGCAGTGAGCAACACAATGTGTTCCTGAACCGGGACTTTTCAACCTTTCTTTTCTTTTTGCGAGAACCGCTTTTCCGAATACAGGTGGGGCATCCCTTATCCAGAAATCCGAAATCCAAAGTATTCTGGAAATCATAATTTTTTTGAGCTCTGACAAGTTGAAAATCCCACACCTGATCTCATGTGATGGGTTGCACAAAATTATTAAATCGATTGTATAAAATTGCCTTCAGGCTATGTGCATAAGGTGTATATGAATATATACATGAATTTCATGTTTAGACTTGGGCCCCATCCCCAAGCTATCTCATTAGGTACATGCAAGTATTCCAAAATATGGGAAAATCCAATATCCAAAATTCTTCTGCTCCCAAGCAATTTGGATAAGGGATGCCCAGCCTGTACCATTGTTTGTGGAAATGCATGGCATAGGTGAAATCCTACATCTAGTTAATGAGAGGGGGAAGCCCCACCTGAACACAGTAGGACCTGTTTCCAATGATCCATGCAGAGAACTGAATTTGTATGTCTGCAAGCATCCTTACTTCCAATCACATGCACACAAGATTATGGTCATATGTAGTCTGATCTCATGCATGTTTACTTGGAAATATGATCATTGAACAAAGCAGGGCTTACTTCTGAATAAGCATGCACAGAATCATGCTTCATGCAGTTTTCTGCTTGGCCCAAGAATGTGCACCCTCAAAACAGTCTAACTGTTAACTCTTCTCAACCGTTATAGCATGAAATAAGCCCTTAACCTAAGAGCTTCTTTGTGAATATAGGAACACCACAGCCAGGCTGAGTCACTGAAAAAAGCCTACGGGTGAGTCAGTGTGGCATTCAGTTTGAGGATGACTATAACCTTCTGCTCTTCTACTCTAAACAAACTTTGTTTTTCATGAATGGCAGTTGCCTATGAGTAAGCATACCATAGTCAGTTGTTTATTTCCAGAGGTTCTGAGCTGCTGGTGTTATTTTTAGAAAGCATGTTTTTAGCTGAGAGAAATGCTCCTGTGCCCTTGGGGTAATCTTTCAGTGGGTGACTGCACAGATGAGATATCTGCAATCATTCAGGCAAAAAACTATTCATTCAGCATTTTCACCTTGCTGCTCATCCAAGCAGGAGTCCCCTAAACTACTGTCTCTGTCTCCCACCTCCTACTTGGAGTTTTCCAGTTTTTAATAGTTTTAAGCAGTCTGTGGCTTTTAATACATGTTTCTGCATGTTGTCAGTGTTTTGATGAAGGGGGTCAGATCTCTTATCAGCTCTCATGTGTCCAGTTAAAAGAAATCTAGGATTTAAAGGCATTCCCCTATTCTCAAGGAAGGTATCCAGAGAAAGAGCTGAAGGCCCAGGAGGAAGAATGAAGTATTTCTTGGTGGTTTACTTGTTTTAGTGTAAGCCTGAGTAGAAAACACCGAGGAAGTACCCTAAACTTGGACTGGATCCAGAACACAGAAACGGTAGGAGTTTAAATTTATTGTTTACTGCATTGAAACAAGGAGGTGCCTTCATAATGATTGCCCCCACCCTTTTCAAAGTATTGCACGATCTGTTAGATTTTCTTGTTTCTTGTAACTTTTCTTCTAGAATATACAGTCAAGGTGGATACAATTTAGGGGAAGATTATATACTTGGAGAATAATGGGGTCAAGAATAGGCACTGATTTTAATACAATAATTGAGTTTGGAAGTGCGACCATAAGAAAAACAGAAAAGAAACGGAACCACTTCAACTTTATATAAAGAATAATATTGCTAATATAATATTACTATAATTACTATATTTAATTATAAATTACTATAATTTAATAGTAGTTATTTAATTATAATTTAATTACTATAATATTATTGTTATTACTATATAATATCTCATACATACACTTTACAGTGGTAAGCTGACAGGTCAAATATTGTTGGTTGGCTCCCACTTTGACCATAGTGAAATGTCCCATGAAGTCAAGAATGCTACTGTGTGTATGGCAGCTCATCCTCCTTGTTTCATTAAGGTGTCCTTTGCTTAGCAAGGGCAAAAGTGAGAGTTATTAAGACCACAGTAGTCAAGGGCAAAACAAGCAGCGTTGCAATGATTCTCCAGTAATTGCAAGGCACCTGCCAATAGAAACACAGTGGTTCATGTCAATGGTCACTCTGCAGACTGCCCATGACTCCATCTCTGGATTGCTGCATGAACCAGGGAGGAGTACCCCCTCCATATGATCTGGCTGCTTTGATGTGATGGACTGGATTTGGCTCTAGGAAAACAGCCGCCGATGAAAGAGCTGAAAGTAGGGATTGACGTGAAACACGTGAGATACTGCTGTGAGACATTTAGTTATGGAGAACTAGGGAAAGTCCAAAGCTTGGTTTTGGTTCCAATAAAGTCAGTGCTTTAAAAATCCTCAGCTGTTATCTGAAGAACATGCAGAGAGAGAGAGAGAGAGAGAGAGAGAGAGAGAGAGAGAGAGTCTTGTAAATGGTGAAGTAAAACATAGTGCATGCCAGAAGGGGCTGGGAAGTTCCTGGCTGGGCAGGCCAGGAACATAGGCAATTGTCCAACTGAGCAGAGCACAGCTGCCTATGCTGCAAGTATCTGCAGGAGCCTTCCCATCCCATGATAAGTTCCTGTAGGAACCTTCCTGTCCATTGGAATAGCACTTAGCAGCTACGTGCAGTGAAGGTGTGGCAGAATTGTCTTACCATGGTTCTTTGAAACGTGTCTTCACTGCTGCTGCAAAGGCTGTGATCCTGCAAACACTTACAGCCCATGGACTTCAGCTGCTCAAAGCCTATGGATTGTAAGTGTTTGCAGGATCACAGCAGTGGCAGCACTTTTCAAAGCACTCTGGTAAGGCAGTTCTGCCCAGTGGCGTTTCTACAGGGATGGCAAAGCTTTAAGTTTTGCAAGAAGCCTTACCTTGCAGTGGAAGTCACTCCTCTCCTGCACCGTTTTAGCCAATCTTGGCGTTGCTTACTGGCTACAGCAGCAAGGGAGAGGAGGGATTTACATGACAGGGTGAGGCTTCTTGCAAAACTTAGAGCTTTGCCATCCCTGTAGAAACGCCTCTGGTTCTGCCTCATCTGCCACACCCTCACTGCACGGTGCTGGGATCTGGCAAAGCCAAGAGACTATTAAGAGTGGGCCAGGGATAGGAAGGGGCTGGTTGATGGCTAATTGAAGGAGAGCCTCCAGGGCAACCCTGGGGGGGGGGCGTTGGAGAAGGGGGGATGCTGTTGCCTGCCTTTGCTCTGAGGGGAGGGTGGGGAAGAAGGAGAGAGGCTAGGTGGATGTGGCCAGAGGTGTCACCTACTCCCCAGTAGACGGTTCGCTGGGCGGGAGTAGGGAGTGATTGACAGTCCGTCGATTCACTTCTGGTTTCTTCGCGCACCCCGCGCGGCTTTCCCTCGCCTCGGAGGGGGTGCCTGCTCGTCTTGGGGGATGGGTGGGGGGCACGCCGGGTGCCTGGGCGAGCAGGCGCACCCTCCGAGGCGAGGGAAAGCCGCGCGGGGCGCACGAAGAAACCGGAAGTGAATCGATGGACTGTCAATCACTCCCTACTCCCGCCCAGCGAACCGTCTACTGGGGAGTAGGTGACACCTCTGGATGTGGCCCAGGAAGCTGTATGCAGCTAGCTGAGTCTAGAGTAGTAGGGACCCAGTGGCAGGCAGGAGCCCAAGACTCTCCTGCTTGGGGCCTCGGACATAAGGCAAAATTACAATACACTGATAGCAGAATCCTAGGAATGTTTACTCAGAAGTAAGTCCCAATTGAGTTCAGTGCACACTTACCTGGGAGTATTGGATTGCAACAGAGATAATATTGTGTTCTGTTCTTTAATGGCACTGCCAAATCTGCTGCCTGAGACTATAATGGCTATTCACCCCTGTATAGGGGTAGAAGAAATCGGTCAGTCTTAGGGGAGCCATTGACGTCTGTTTGGAAAGTATGTCAGAGGCTATCTTGGAAGACAGATAGGGAATGTTAGTAGTCCTGTGACCACAGCCGGAAATTGACTCCACTGAGGCAACTCTAAACAGAAGCATTCCCATTCTATCAGAATCCATCCTGCCTATTCCTAGTCTCTTCCTTTTAGACCTTTAATGGCATTTCCAGGCAAAGCATATCAAGCAATGTCTGCATCCCCTCCTGATTGAAAGTGCACATAATAGTCTTGCTGGAAGGGATTGGCATTTTTAAATTGTAGGAAGTGTCAGTTTGATGGTTGGGAGGTTGAGTGCACGGGGTCCTGGAGGGAATGGGAATATAAGAAGAAAGCAGTTTAAAACAAAAGAGACAGATACTTGTGCCAAGCCTTGCCAAGATAGCCAATAGCTGCTCACAACCCTAGCAGAATTACATGCTATAGAGAGAACCTTAACTTACCAGCAACTTGAATTAGTACTGGAAAATGATTGCCCAACAATGGAAATGCTTGCAGGGTGCAATATCGGGGTGGTATATGGAACTACCTGCATGTAAACTGTATGATGATGATGACTATTTATATAAATATTTCACTTTTCAATAATAGTACACCACGAAGCCGTTTACACACTGCAGTTAAAAATAATAATATATGGTTCCCTGTCCCCAAAGGGCTCACTTTCAACAAAATACTGTCGCATCTGGGAAAGGACCAGGGGTCCACCTTAGCTCTAGCTGTTGCATAAAAAGGTAAAGTTAAAGGTTTCCCCACAACTGAATGGTCTAGTTGTGACCAACTGTAGGGGGCGGGGCTCATCTCTGTGTCTAAGCCAAAGAGCCAGCGTTTGTCCGAGGACAAGTTTCTGTGGTCATGTGGCCAGCATGACTATGCCAAGACGCATGAAACGCCATTACCTTCCCACCGAAGTGGTCCCTATTTATCTACTTGCATTTTTAGGTGCTTTCGAACTGCTAGGTTGGCAGGAGCTGGGACAAGCAACGGGAGCTCACTCTGTCGTGTGGTCTTGAACTGCCAACCTTCTGGTCAGCGAGCTCAGCAGCAGCGGTTTAACATGCAGCATCACCACGTCCCAGTGTCATCACATTAAAATGTTGCATATTAATGTTCAAAAGAGTACTCACTGAATGTACACCATAAAAGGTCATCCATATGATGATGGAGTCTATGCAAGTCAAAATTCAACACAGTCTTAGGCATCTTTCATGGTACAGCCGTGGTGCAGGAATGGCTTACTTGTGATTTCATCTCACAAGCTGCTGCCAAGGTGTTTAAGTTTTGAAACGTTATGAGCGGAACCTGCTGCTTCGGTCCTCCGTATCAAAGATCAAATGCAACAGGTGCATGGGAAAAGCCTACATGATTTACCCCACCCATCAGACTCAGAGCTTTTAAATCTTACAGGAGAATTGTATGATGAAGCCACCACTACAATATATGAAGAATATCTAATAAAACAGCCAAAGTGGTCTGTGTACTGTGGCCACAAGGGCAATTTCAGATTCCAGGAGGGAAGAGTCACAGTGAGGTTCAGACAACTGCTCTGGAGCCTGCTCCTGCGTTGGTCCAATCTCACCTGGAGAACTGTGTCCCAGTGGTTCCCAAACTATGGGTCTGTGACCCACCAGGGGGTCACAGACTACTTTTTAATGGTTCACAAAACTGATAGTGTAGTTTAGGCTATGTGCATCAAGGGATAAGCAATCTGCTACTTGCGGGGGAGGGGAGCACTGCTGCCCTATCACCGTCATAACCATTTGGGTTGTGACACACTGGTGGGTCACAGACCCACAGTTTGAGAACCACTGGACGAGATGACTTCGTGGGTCTCTTCCAACTGGATGATTCTATGAACTATTCAAATTCAAACTGGAAAACATTTTTTCAACAAACAGAAAAGGAAAGAAGTGTATGCTAAGACCATTTGGTTATTAACTTTATGTCTCGTAATAATGAAAGAGATATGCTGCGAAGGAGTAACTGCATGCGGTCACACCATCCAAAGTGTGAGGCTCTCCGTGTAAAAGACTTTTGAAATCTAAACTCAAGTGATAATAGAAGTAAGAATTTAAGGGACAAAAAAAATCATCTTGGCTCTGTGCGCATGTGCTTTTTGCAAGGAAGAGAGAGAAATAAGCCCAAATTCTATTACAGTAAAATTCTATGCTAGTGGTTCCCAAACTCTGGGTCGGACTCGGGACCCAATTTCAGGTGGGTCATGAAGCACCTAGAACAGCCATATTGAAAATAAGGGAAGAGGGGATGCTGGAAAGGGGAGGGGTATGTGGTTGTTTTGTTTGTGTCAAGGTTTTAAACCTTGTGTCAAGATTGTGTCAAGGTTGCTATTGGAAAATGGCTGAGAAATAACCCAACTTTTTGCTGCATTCTCAGGAAAGCAGCAGGCTCTGGCGTCACAATGACGGCACTTCCAACCATGACATCATTTCTGGTGAGTCCCGGACAGATTCTGTCAT
Organism: Lerista edwardsae; assembly: GCA_029204185.1. NCBI lineage: Eukaryota > Metazoa > Chordata > Lepidosauria > Squamata > Scincidae > Lerista > Lerista edwardsae. The sequence continues at coordinate 35,316,746 of JAJKFI010000002.1, read as the reverse complement.
TCTAAAAAGTGGGTCCCGGCACTAAAAGGTTTGAGAACCACTGTTCTATGCATATCTACTCAGAAGTAAGTCTCATTAAGTTCAATGGAACATTACTTGCAAATCTGTGTAGGATTTCAGCCTTAGCCTTACTGGGGAAAGAAATAGCGAGACTGTAGTTGAATTCAACTTCTGTGGGGTGATTTACAATTACCTGCTTCCATTTTTCAGCCGCCCCTGAATTTTTTTTAAAGCAAAATATGCTCCACAGGTGGTAGAAATCAAGATTAGGAGGACAGCGGTATGAGAAACTCTGGAACAAACATGGAAGTAAAATAAATGTATATAAATACACGGAGACTTCCTTTCCAGTTATCTTGTTTTGAAATCTTTGCAATTCTTAGCAATCAAGCTTTCCCTAGCCACATTCACACCAAAACATCGCATTAAAATCTATGTTTATATATGTCAAGTGACTCGTTCTAATGCTGTGAATGCTGGGATGGTGCTTGTCTTCACCATATAAAACAGAAGGAAACAAGTAGTCAGAGGCAACACACTTCTGTAAAATTCTCCCTCTTCCTTGTTATGTCTGCAGATCCATATTATCTCTTCTGGGTCATTTGCTGCGCAGGAGAGAGTGACACACATCCTCGTGTTTCCTGGAAAGATCTTTCTGAAACTGTTCACACCTTCAGAGAACTGGAAAAGCTGCACATTATCTAACATTTCAACACAGTTATTTCTGTCAACCTACTTATACCCATTTCTTACAATATGGATACAGCATGCCCCTCCCCCCATGAAACCTAGCCAGAAGAATATCTGGTTCATAGAATAACCTAAGATACTTGTTGTTCAGTCGCTAAGTCGTGTCCGACTCTTCGCGATCCCATGGACCATAGTGCGCCAGGCCTCCCTGTAGTCCACTAGCTTCCGGAGTTCGCCCAATTTCATGTTCATCGCTTCGGTGACACTATCTGACCATCTCATCCTCTGCCGCCCCCTTCTCCTTTTGCCTTCCATCTTTCCCAGTGTGAGGGTCTTTTCTAAAGAGTCCTCTCATCTCATGAGGTGGCCAAAGTATTGAAGCTTCAGCTTCAGGATTTGTCCTTCCAGGGAGCAATCAGGCTTGACTTCCTGTAGGATTGACAGATTGGATCTCCTTGCAGTCCAGGGGACTCTCAAGAGTCTTCTCCAACACCATAATTTGAAAGCATCTATTCTTCGGCGCTCTGCCTTTCTTATGGTCTAGCTCTCACAGCCATACATTGCTACTGGGAAAACCATAGCTTTGACTATGGGATACAATAGAGCAGTGGTTCCCAAACTGTGGTTCGGGACCTACCAGTAGGTTGTGACCCAATTTTAGGTGGGTTGTGAAGCACCTAGAACAGTCATATTGAAAATATGGGAAGATAGGAAGGTTGTAATAGGCTTTTTTCTTTCTAATTCACTTTGCAATTGGAAAATGACTGAAAAATAACCCAATTTATTGCTGCATTCTCAGGCCAGCAGCAGGCTCTGGTGACACAACAATGGTACTTCTGGCCATGACATCACTCCTGGTGGGTCATTCTAAAAAGTGGGTCCCAATGCTAAAAAGTTTGAGAACCACTGCAATTTAGTATTCAATATACTGCAATTTATATGCAATATAAATGGGAATATTTGGGTTGATGAATTTATTCCATGCTATCATGAACATATTACTCAGAACAGGTACTCTGGACATTAATATTTCAAAAATCATATTGACTATCATTAAATAACCTGGACTACCTCTTCACTCAGAATAGTTTCAATCTTATGTACAAAAAGAAGCTGGTTCTTCTCATAAGACATTTTGTTATTGGGTATAGAGAGATAAAATACATTATCAAATATGAATTCCATAATTTGCATTATAATAATTTCCTTACCCTTCTATGTCAGGAAGGCCCGTATTACCTTCACACATTACTATTTGACAAAAAATGAGGAAATTCTGCCAAAGTACATCCAGCTATATTTGAAGCTGGAAACCTAGAAATGTGGCCCTGTTCAAAATTTTGTTCTACCTCCATGCATCAGATGTATATCCTGAAAAGCGTTGCCAATTGTTGATGCTAACCCCCCCCCCCAGTTTCCAGTGCTTTTATCCCAGAACAGCATCACTAAATTCATTGGAATAACTGTAGAATATAGCGAGGTGCTAAGGATCAGGCTGAACTAAATGTGCCTTCCATTCAAATATTCTTGCAATTGTTCAATTCTTCAAATATTCTTCATGCATTGTCTAGAGCAATACTTTCCAAACTCCTACAAGGGAGTTGGGGGCACAGTAAGTGTGATCCCCGGGATCGCACTGTTGCAGGGCTGGAAGGATTTTTTTTCTACTTACCTCTGCCAGTGCCAGCCTCTGGGATGTGGGGAGCCCCACAGATGCCTCTGCAGGGCTCCCCAGGCCTCCAAAATAGTTTTTAACAAGCAATTGAAAACAACTTCTGGTTTTCAATTGAAACAGGAAGTGATTTTCTGTTGTGTTTTTTACTGACTGGGAGACTTGGGGTACCCTGCAAAGCATCTATGGGGCCACACACACACACACACACACACACACACACACACACACACACACATTGTGGAGGCTAGCACTGGCAGAGGTAAGTTGAGAAAAAAAAAACGCTCTGCTCCTGCAGCAACATGATCCTGGAGATTGTGTTGTCGCCTTCTCCCTCCCCCAGCCCCTTAAAGGGACAGGATTGAGTTCTTCCCTGGCTGCTGGGTCATGACTCACCAGTTTGGGAACCACTGGTCTAGAGATTAATTGTACTGGTTGAGATTCCATCCAACTCTTTCCAACCTGCTTCCTGTATTTCAATGACTAGCATGATCAACTCCATGTGCAAGATGCACTGTTTAGAATAGCTGATGGTAAACCTTACGACTACCAGCAGAGACCAGGACTTCTTATAAAACTCATTTTTCTTGCGTGGGTACTCATTAATTTTCCAAATAAGATCTTTTTGGCTAGATTTCCCTCCCCCAACTTTGATAGTATTCTGTGTCCTCCTTGTGGATATTCTGTGGTTTTAGCAAACATGCTTATTACACTGAATGCCAAAATTAGAGCCCAGCTTGATGACATCAACTTATTGCTGGGTTTCCTCTTTGAGCAGAAGTAATGATAAATAGCATAGACTACAATTCTAAGCACATTGGTTCCCTCCTATATGTTTTAAAGAACAACAAATACCTGCAGATGCAATAGTTCATGTGGGGAGCACAGCTGTTTACAAAAGATCAAAGATCATACATTTGATGTCATTATCAAATCACGAACAACATATGTTTGATGTTATAATATTGAGAGATAAAGCTCCTTTCCTTCCCAACAATATACGAGGTCCTCACTTCTCTACTTTCCACCACTTCTGGGCCTCCGGGCAATACTGGAGAACAACTCCAGAGTCCAGACCCATCTGGAGAGCCTGGGGCAGGTGAGGCACAGGCAGGTGAGGCACTGCCTCCCCTGCCTCACATCCCTAAGCAGCAGCAGCTTCTAGGTTGGATCCAGAGAAGCATCCTCCATGGATGAAGCTCATGTAGATCCAACAGTGTGCTTATGCTGAAAACACATAATAGGCATCATGTTGCATCCAGAGGAACGTTTTCCCATAGAGGAAGCTTCTCTGGATCCAACCCTTGCTATTTTTCTGTGGGTTCTTTACGGAAGTGTCTCTTAAATTGTGGAGTAGCTTCATATGTCCCTGCCCTGTTGCTTTTCCATTGCTCTGCCTTTGTCTTTGCACTTGACAAAGACTTGACAAAACAAAGTCATGTGGGTAGCAAGATGACAACTGGACGACAAATGGACAACTGGAAAGTTCATTCTGAGAGTATTTTGACAACAGTGGCAAAATTCAGGCAAAAAAATGGTATTTTCACTAACTAAAAATCAGTCAGGTGTCTCTGCATTAGTTACAGGTCACTGGATTACACTCTTAATATTTGCCAATAATCATTTAATGAGTTTGCAACTCAACACAGCAAAATAGAGATGCGCCACTAACCAACCGTAGCATGCTGGTCTAGTTCAAAGGAACACAAGCCACCCTTTGATTCATTACAGGGATGCATGTTGATGGGACAAGGTTTGGAAGCACATTTCTAGGAACATTTTAAGGAGTTGTTTTAAAGTATGAACAGCATCCTTCTGCATTACAACATTAAAACGACAATCTGTTTTCTTAAAAATTAGGGGTGATAAAGCAGCACATGTTTGATTATAAATATGGCATTTTCTCTCTCCAAATCCCAGCTGGAGTTGAATACATTTGCTGGTATTTCTGAAAATTAACATTGTATTTGATTAAAGAAAAGTACAGGCGTGACCTGGTATCCTCTGATTTGGTATCCACGGTTTCAGTTATACATGGATATCATGGATACTGGGACACCTATTAAAAAGATGGGGGAGCATTAAACAAATCTCTTCTTTAACCTTGTTGCAGCAAAACCTCTAACGTTCCCCTATCTTTAAAAAGGTGTCCTCAGCATCCTCAGGTATCTACATGTGGGTGGCTGACTGGATGTGTCTGAAATGGAACTCCAGTGGATGCTTGGGCATGCCTGCAGGGCCGGCCTTAAGCCAATGTGACCAATGTCATCAGATTGGGCCCTGTGCTTCAGGGGCCCCCGCACTAGCAGGGTGAGCATATCGCCTGCTGCCCTAGCTGGGATCTCTATGGGCTGTTGATCAGTGGGGCAAGCAGAGCAGCTTTACCTTGGGACCTCCCACCCGCCCCTGCCCCCAAACAGCCTGGAAGCAGTTGGTCGTGACATCATCATATCACCACCAACTCTTTCCATGTGCTGTGCTTTGCCCGGGCACCAGCAGTGCTCTTCTTGGCGAGTGGAGGGGGGCGCGGGAATGCCCTGCATTGGGCCCCACCACTGCTAGAGCCGGCCCTGCATGCCTGTATTACATGCCTCTAAGGTTATAAATGAGAAAAGTGAAAAGTCCAAGTTTGAAAAGCAACATTTCTATGTGAGGTTCAACAATAACCTGCCTGTTACAGGACACGTTGCATGAGTGAGAAAAGTTTGATCCGCGCGGAATAGTTTTGAGCAGTTTCTGTTCTGCTTAAGTGGAGTTACGTCAATGTTTTGGTCTAGCAGCTCCTGAGTGGTTAGAGTGGAATGCAGTTGCTTTGAGCAGGCTTCTCAGCTGACAGGGTGGCATTTGACGGAGAAATCCCAAAAGACAACCCAGAGAAAATGCTAGAGAACTGAGAGGACAGCCAGGCAACAACACATCCTAAAATGTTCACAGAGATCTGTTATTACGCTTATAATATTTTTATTTGGGGTGCAATCCTACCTAGCACCGGAATGGCGAGGCCAGCTGGCCAGTGCCATATCCAATACTATGCCGGGGAGACAGAAGCCTCCCCGTGGCAAGGGCACATTTGTGCCCTTACCAGAGGGGAGGCTCCAGTCTCCCAGGTGCGCTCCTTGGATCTGCGCCTGCAGGCATAGATCCGAGGAGACCGCATGGCCCAAATCAGGGCCGCGTGGCCTCCCAGACGGGCTTAGGACGGGCCAAAGCCTTATGGCCGAATCCCAAGTCCGCTCATGGCCCGCTCCCAACCCCCTTCCCCCTGCCAATCCCATGTCCGAGCGGATACAGAGCCTTCCTCGCACCAGCCGACTTCAACCAACGCGAGGGAGGCTTCCCATTGGCACTGGCAGGCTGACGCTACTTGTACCTTCGGCCTGAAAGCACTAGTGCTGACGCAGGGGTGCCGCTTGGCACCCCCGCATCGACACTAGTGACATAGTGTCAACGTAATGAAGTTGTGTCGACACTACATCAATTCTAGGATTGCGCTGTTATGATATTAATGAACTACTTTTCATCAATCACAACAAAGTTATCAGAGAAAGGGAATATGGAAGTGGTTTCCTGTCCCAAAAGGGTTCACAACACACACACACACACACACACACACACACACACTCTTAATCTGGAGTCAGGCCGGCCTAGTTTGGCTGGCACAAGGGACACCAAAAAGTATGTTTGGACGACTCTCGAAGTCTGAGAGACCAGCACAGTAGAAACTTGTGAAGCTTTCTTGTTCAAAGTTTGGTTGTATTGCTTTTCCTCATAAAGGGTTTGGGTTGTGTGAAGGAGGAGGCTGATTCACAATTGATGTTGTTTTGTCTACTAAAGTGAACATGGAAAATATGGAAAAGTGTCTTAGAGCGCAATCCTAACCTGGAGTTAAGCCGGCACAGTTAAGCCAGAAAGTTTGGACAGCACAAGGGACACCATTTGGACCACTCTCGGAGTCAGAGAAGCCAGCACACAGACTTGCACCATCCTCCCTAACTCCGAGATTGGTCCAAACGTGCTTTACAGTGGACCTTGTGCTGGGCAAACTTTGCTGACCTAACTGTGCCTGCCTAACTCCAGGTTAGGATTGCACAGAGAGAGAGAGAGAGAGAGAGAGAGAGAGAGAGAGAGAGAGAGAGAGAGAGACGATACCCCACTTAGAGGGACCTTGGGGCTTTGTGGTTTCACCAACACATAACTTTGTGTTATGGCTCATCCAGAGGTCAATCTGGATTTGGTACAAAGTCCTTAATGATGTGGGTTTACCCAATCATGTGAGGAGTTGCAAGTCAAGTTTAGTTTATTGTTTAACCGAAAGGTCGTAAAATAAAGTGTATACGAAGGGGTAAACAAAGAAAAAGGCCTCATTCAAATGGACAAGGTTACAGTCTCTACCGCATGCATATTGAAAAACGTTTGCCTCCTTTTGGGAGCAGCCGCAATCAAACGTGCCACACTGTATGGGAAACGCCTTTTGACTTGTCAAAAACGAAAACAGTCTTCACAGATTCGTCAAAATCAATTGTCTGCAATCTGATGCTTACCTCATTGAACTCAATGGGATTTACTTGTGAGTAGACTGCATAGGCTTGCTCTGAAAGGCTGCAATCCAATATGCACTTTCCCCACTGGCCTCAATGGGACTTGTGCATAGGACTGTGCTACAGGCAAGGTTTTTATGTATTTGATCCTGTTCAGTCTAAATAGTATTATATAGCAAAGTACAGAATTATTAACTGTTAACAGCCCAATCCTAGGGCCTTTACCATTGGAGCTGCTGCCTCAACACTGCTGGCTCAACACCGCTGGCTCAACTCATTTGCGCCACCCTGGAAGTGAATAGGGCTGGCAGAGAGGCCTTCACCATTGCGTTGGTGCCACAGATCACTCCCTGGCTGCTTGCAGAGTGACGGTAAGCCCTGAGGGGTGCAGGGGCACAGGGAGGGTGGTGGGAGGGCAGTTGGAGGCTTTTTTGAGTAGGGGAGAGGGACGGGCCTGGGGGGCGTGTAGAACTGGCAGAGGCCTTTTCTGTCAAATCCTATCCCTTCTCCCAGGCTTGGAAGCCCAAAACGGGGCTGTGCCAGCAAAATATCTGGCTCTGACTCGAGGAGCCCCATTGAGCAGGCTTGGACATTACTCAGGGTAAGAGGACTAATGTCCCCTTTCCCCAAGGAGACCTCCAGCTTGCTTGTATCCAGCACAGGATACACTGGTAGCCCCGATTCGTGCCATGCGGTCTCCTCAGATCTGTGCCCGCTCTTTAGTGGGAGCAGATCCGAGGACCACATAGGCGGAGGGTGGAGCCTCCTCTACGCTAAGGGAGCAAACGCTCCCTTGCCGTGGGGTGGGGGGAGGCTCCAGCCTCTCCTATGCAGCGTCAGATATGGTGCTGCCAAGTCGGCCTCGCCATTCCGGGGCTGCACGGGATTGCGCCCTACGTGGTGTTCAAGTGGAGTTTTCCCATCAAGACCCTTTAGGCGGGGTGGCCTGGGGAGAGGGGGTGGAGCTTGGGTGCAGCTGTTAGGCTGCATCCAAACCTTTGTCTGTGGCCCACACAGCCCCAATTAGTGCCACATGGTATGCTGGGATTTGTGCCTGCTATACAGGAGGTACAGATTTGAGCAGCCCCATAGGGTGGCTGGCACTTACCCTGGGGTACTGCTGCATTCTTTGGAAAGCAGCAGGCTCTGGCATCACAATGATGACACGTCTGGCCATGACGTCACTTCTGGTGGAATGATGATGATCAAGGTTCTAGTACATTAAATTATGGGTTTTAATGTGGGCATCTACATTTTTTTTACCCTGGATTTTCCTGTTTCTGCTGCTAGTATGACTGCTTGGTTCCAGGAAACACTTTCTTTTATAGAATGTCCTCACCCTTCTTGAGAAGTACTCAGTAACTCACAAAGGTGCTCCTACATAAACAACATTTTGCTGGCATAAATAAATCATACCTGCTCTCAAGCTCACGCTGTGGGTGCTCCAGGCAGAACAGCTGGTGGAACTCTTAACAATGTATTTTGATGGATTTTATAGCACAATCCTATGCATGTTTACTCAGAAGATGTTCCTATTCTTTTCAGCAGGTCTTATTCTCATGTAAATGCTAAAAAGAACCTTCCCTTATATTTACATTTTAATGGACAGGAACTGCAAATGAGAAGGAATATGTACAGGAGGATTTGTGGCTGCATGGAGAAAATCCTAAATCCACATGCAAACAAATAAAATGAGTACACGTTGCAATGTGGTGACAGCAATGACAAGGAGATATTGAAAGATGATTCTACATGGTTATATTGCTTTATATGCATGTCAGCTGGCCTTTCCCACACACGTTCTGGCCATGCCACACATGTACCCTCACATTCAGCACTTATCGGTATCTGCAGAGGAAAGTGGAGCCTATGACATCTAATAATTCTTCCTCAACTGTTGTTCAAGTCCCCTTCTGAGTGCAAACAAACCTTCTTGCCCCCCCCATAGAAAGGGATAGTACACCTGAAACAAGAATATGTTATAGACACTTAACTACTGCACATCGGGGAGGTTTTCCCCATTCATCATGGCAGAGGGGTAACAGGAGAGGGGGTAAGGAGGCGGTTGCCCTGGGTGCAAACTTGTTAGGGGCATAAAATTTTGTGCCCCTAAGAATTCAGTTGAAGCTACCAGTGCCTTGTTCCCATGGAGAATGCTGGTGTTCTCCTGGGAGGTGGGGTCTGCCAGCTTTGGTGCACCTCCCACAGCTCCAGGGAGAGAAATGCCAAAGCCCGCCTTCCAGGAGAACATGGCCAGCATTCTCCTCAGAGGTGTGATGCTGCCGGCTTTTGAGGGGGCGCAATACATGCCTTGTTCCCACACTGAGAAAGCACACAACAGCCCTGAGTCATGGACTTCCCCAAACAAATTTTGCATAAGGGTCCCCAGTGGGGAGAAAGGCAGGGTAAAAATGCTGAAAATAAATACGAATAAATATGTACAGGAAAGAAAACCATATTATCTGCTTGGCAAACCACTGTAGACAAAAGTTTTGAAGTTTAAGGAGAATTTTCTTCCGGCTGTTGTTTGTGATTCTTTCAGTCTGACAATAAAGAATCTGCTTCTCTAAGTGTATCCCTCCTGCTACTTCACTCCAGTCACACAGGAATAAAATATCACCTAAGTTACCACATCCCAGTTTTTGGAGGTGCTTCCCTAATTCAGTCTGAGATTTAGCAAACTAGCCAGTCATTACACAGGAAATTTAGCTCACCCCTTAATCATGCCATCTCTTGGATGGCTACCACAAATAAACAGCCGTAAACACACACAAAAGGTTGTTCCTCCTACATAGACAGATACTATGACTCTGAACAGATGTGATGAGTGGGAAGGTGGTGTCATTACATAATGCTCTGCAAGTCAGAACAGCAAAATGGTCTATTTAAAAATGCAACAGGAACTTGGCACCTAATTGATCACTCCCACAGAAAATGCTCATAATGGGAGGCAACAAATTCCACTAGAAATCTGTGAGTATCTTGCAGTCTTAATTAGTTCAATTTTTCAACACCTTTAAAGAAAACTGCAAATGCAACATTATGAGGTCATGATAATGTTTGTTACGCAGTTGTTTGGTGAGCAAAGGGAAGGGGCCTGAGTCTAATGTTCTGCTTCCACACACCCCAACTTACCCTTGTTTGGGGGCAAAATTTCCAAGGCTATGGCAAGACAGGCTTGTAAGGTAGGTGCTCCAGATTTCCAGATAGGGTCCATGAAAATGGATACCATAGAATAGGATGAGTGCTCAAAGAAACGAGACAAGACAGTCTCTACTGGGTCAACCCAGTCAGACAAGTTAAAGGCAAAAAAGAGAAAGAAATTTAGTAAACCAGATAAGAATATAAGAAGAGCCTCGCTGGATCAGGCCAAAGGCCCATCTAATCCAGCTTCCTGTATCTCACAGTAGACATCCAGATGCCTCGGGGAGCACAAAAGACAACAAGATGCCTGCATCCTGTTGCTACTCCCTTGCACCTGGAGAGAGGTAGCAGCCAAAGGGCAGTATTATCCATTAGGCTAGGAGGCTGATGCCTAGGGACCCTGCAGGACTAGGGCCAGTGGTGAGATTCAGGGGGTTCGCCCAGGTTCTACAGAACCGGTTGTTAAATAGCCGGGCCCCACTCACTTGCTTACCTCGGCTGGCTTCGGGGTTTTTTTTGGCTCCGGCTATGACGTCATAGAACCGGTTGTTAATTTATTTGAATCCCACCACTGACTAGGGCCCATCAAGTTTGCATGTCTGGGCGTCTGACTAATGCATGGTTAGCCTAATCTCCAGATCTGGTCCCCGGGGACTCACCATCCAGCCGGCCAACTCTCTAGCCAGCAAGAGATTACAGCAAGACCGACCTTATAAAGGTGCAGCTTGCAGAGCTCACCATGTGGGGAAGTCCTCGCCTCCAGGGAATAAGCTGGGCTGCACAAGGAGGCTACATCGCTGGGGAACTTTCATGCAAGACTGGGGGCGCAATCCTAAGCAGCGCCGGACTGGCGAGGCCAATGGGCCAGCGCCATATTCAACACTGTTTAAGAGAGGCTGGTGCCTCCCCTATGTGCTCCTCGGATCTGCACCCACTAAAGAGCGGGCACAGATCCGAGGAGACCACATGGCCCCAATCAGGGCCTCACTGCCTCGCTCATGGGCTTAGGATATGGCCATACGGCCACTTCCCAAGCCTGCCCATGTCCAGCCCAAGTCCTGCCACCCGTCTCCCCTCCTCCCACCAATCCCCGTCCCGATATGGGACAGAAAATCCCTTGCGCTGACTGTCTTTGGTCGGCGCAAGGAAGGCTCTCTGTTAGCACTCTGAAGCCGATGCTGCGAGTAGCATCGCCTTCAGAGATGTAGCGCCGACACGGCAGTGCTGCTCAGTGCTCCCGCGTTGGCGCTCCGCCCCTTGCGTTGACACTATGACGTAGCGTCAACACAAGGGGCACACTAGGATTGCACTAAGGGTCTCTTTGTTAATTTTCCCTCTTTTGGGAACTACTTAGAAGTGCCTGGCTTCTCCATTTCTTGCCACTCAGATTTCTACCTGTGTCCCTGCTGTTGTAGGAGTGGGGGGGGGGTGGCGAGCTATCATGCAAGCCTGGGTCCACTTGCAAGGAGAAGTCCACCTGTGGCATAAAAGCCTAGGGGCCTGGCCAAGCATTAATACAGTCCTGGGTGTACAGTAAAACTACAAGCAGGCAAACGCAAAAGATATAGCTTCTGGCAGGGCTTAGGCATGATTCTTACAAAATAAAGGTAGTTGAGTAAAGGAGAAGCACTGAAATTAATATAAATCTGTTGCAACTTTCTATATTGGGTCCCTGATCTCACTGATTCTGGACAGTGGTTCACATCCACCAGAACATCTTTTTCCCAGAAAAATAGGCTGGTCACTTGGCCAGTGTCAAAATCAAGACACCAAGAACATCCTTTTGTTTAACCTTACATGACCTCTGCCTAATAGTGTTCGCTTTCTGCCTTGTTGGCCAAGTCACGGTCATCTGAAAATTCTTACCTGTCTTCTGACCTCTGTCAGGCATGCAAGGATACCCCTCTCTACTAATGCTAGTTTCAGTAGGAATGGTGAATTAAGTGGCAATCCTAAAGTGTTCTTCTAGTTGTGCTTCGGTATGAACAAATGGGAAATGCTCTGTTGTGATAACGTTGGAGGAAAAGCCAGGGATTTTCACCACAACTCATCACAATGTTGTGATTAAGGACCGCATGTATTAAGGACTTCCGCTTTAGCACTATGCCCCTCGGCTAGAGAATATGCCAGCTCTGTCTGGTATAGATGTAATCACGCAAAACAGGTGGATGTGGCACTAAATGAAACAGCAAGACCGGTCATAGGATGCCTAAAACCAGCTCCAATACAAAAGGTGCATTACCTGGCTGGCCTTCCCCCTCCCACATTTTGTCAGAAAAGCGCAGTGCAGAAGGAGTGGGTTAAAGTGACATCCCTAGAAACACACCTACTGTATGGCCATCAACTTCCACCATCAAGATTGAGATCGAGGAATAGCTTCCTTAGGACTGTTCCCCCCCCCCAATAACCAGTCGCCACAGACTGCATTGGAACTATGGACAGTGAGCAAGGAGCTGCCGAGTGAATGGGCACAAACATATGTATGCTCGCCATCAGGTCAAGAACAACCATGGCCTGTATGGAAATCCTTAAATCGACTGCGTGCTGGGGTAGGAAGATCTAAGGACAATCTGAGGAAATGGGGTTTCCTCATAAAAGACATGCTGTGTGAATGTGGAGAAGAACAAACCGTCTCACATATGCTGCAGTGCACACGGTGCCCCTCTATATGCACAATGGAAGATCTTACGTTGGCAAGGGAGAACGCTGTTGAAGTGGCCCAGTATTGGGCGAATGATATATAGTTCTAATCTTGTATTTTATTCTAAAAATATATTTTGATGTATGCATAACATTATATTAATGTAGGTGCTTCTGATACGAATAAAGAAAGAAAGAAATCACAGTGTTTAAGGATGTGGTTTATGCCCATTAATAACCAAAAAATGGTGAATGTTGTTGTTCAGTCGCTAAGTCGTGTCCGACTCTTCGCGACCCCATGGACCACAGCACGCCAGGCCTCCCTGTCCTCCACTAGCTTCCTGAGTTCGCCCAATTTCATATTCATTGCTTCGGTGACACTATCTAACCATCTCATCCTCTGTCGCCCCCTTCTCCTTTTGCCTTCAATCTTTCCCAGCATGAGGGTCTTTTCTAAAGAGTCCTCTCTTCTCATCAGGTGGCCAAAGTATTGGAGCTTCAGCTTCAGCATTTGTCCTTCCAGGGAGCAATCAGGCTTGACTTCCTGGAGAATTGACCGATTGGATCTCTTTGCAGTCCAGGGGACTCTCAAGAGTCTTCTCCAACACCATAATTCAAAAGCATCGATTCTTCGATGCTCTGCCTTTCTTATGGTCCAGCTCTCACAGCCATACATGGCTACTGGGAAAACCATCACTTTGACTATGCGAACCTTTGTTGGCAGGGTGATGTCTTGGCTTTTGATTAAGCTATCTAGGTTCACCATAGCTTTCTTCCCAAGAAGTAAACGTCTTTTAATTTCATGGCTGCAGTCACCATCTGCGGTGATCTTGGAGCCAAGGAAAATAAAGTCTGTCACTGCTTCCATTTCTTCCCCTCCTATTTGCCAGGAAGTGATGGGAGTGGTTGCCATGATCTTAGTCTTTTTAATGTTGAGCTTCAAACCAATTTTGGCACTTTCCTCTTTCACCCTCATCAAAAGGTTCTTTAGGTCTTCCTCACTTTCTGCCAGTAGAGTGGTATCGTCTGCATATCTGAGGTTGTTGATGTTTCTCCCAGCAATCTTGATTCCAGCTTGTGAGTCATCCAGCCCTGCCTTCCTCATGATGTACTCTGCGTATAAGTTAAATAAGCAGGGTGACAATATACAGCCTTGTCGTACTCCTTTCCCAATTTGAAACCAGTCGGTTGTTCCATGTCCAGTTCTAACTGTTGCTTCCTGACCCGCATAAAGGTTTCTCAGAAGGCAGATCAGGTGGTCTGGAACTCCCATCTCTTCAAGAACTTGCCACAGTTTGTTGTGATCCACACAATCAAAGGCTTTAGCATAATCAATGAAGCAGAGGTAGATGTTTTTCTGGAACTCTCTTGCTTTCTCCATGATCCAGCGAAGGTTGGCAATTTGATCTCTAGTTCCTCTGCCTCTTCGGAAACCAGCTTGTACATCTGGTAGTTCTCGATTCACATACTGCTGAAGCCTAGCTTGTAGGATTTTGAGCATCACCTTGCTAGCATGTGAAATGAGTGCAATGGTGCGGTAGTTCGAGCAATCTTTGGCATTGCCCTTCTTTGGGATTGGAATGTAAACTGATCTTTTCCAGTCTTGTGGCCACTGTTGGGTTTTCCAAATTTGCTGGCATATGGAGAGCAGCACTTGGACAGCATCATCTTTTAAGATTTGGAGTAATTCCGCTGGAATGCTGTCACCTCCACTAGCTTTGTTGTTAGTGAGGCTTTCTAAAGCCCACTTGACTTCACTCTCCAGGATGTCAGGTTCGAGCTCAGTGACAGTACCACTGTGGTTATCAGGAACATTGAGATCGGCCTTATAGAGTTCCTCTGTGTATTCTTGCCACCTCTTCTGAATCTCATCTGCTTCTGTTAGGTCCTTGCCATTTTTGTCCTTTATTGTGCCTACCTTAGCATGAAATTGTCCTTTGACATCTCCAATTTTCTTGAAAAGATCTCTAGTCCTCCCCATTCTGTTGTTTTCCTCTATTTCTTTGCATTGCTCATTTAGAAAGGCTCTCTCTCCTTGCTGTTCTCTGGAAATCTGCATTCAGTTGGGTATATCTTTTCCTTTCTCCCTTGCTTTTGGCTTCTCTCCTTTCCTCAGCTATTTGTAAAGCCTCGTCAGACAGCCACTTTGCCTTCTTGCATTTCTTCCTCTTTGGGATGGTTTTAGTTGCTGCCTCCTGTACAATGTTACAGACCTCCGTCCAAAGTTCTTCAGGCACTCTGTCTACCAAATCTAAGCCCCTAAATCTATTTGTCACCTCCACTGTATATTCGTAGGGGATCTGATTTAGGTCATACGTGGAGGGCCTAGCGGTTTTCCCTACTTTTTTCAGTTTAAGCCTGAATTTGGCAAGAAGAAGCTGATGATCTGAGCCACAGTCAGCTCCAGGTCTTGTTTTGACTGCCTGTATGGAACTTTTCCATCTTTGGCTGCAAAGAATGTAATCAATCTGATTTCGATGTAGACCATCTGGTGAAGTCCATGTGTACAGTCACCGTTTGTGTTGCTGGAAAAGGGTGTTTGCTATGACTAATGTGTTCTCCTGACAGAACTCTATCAGTCTTTGCCCTGCTTCATTTTGTACTCCAAGACCAAACTTGCCTGTTATTCCTCTTACCTCTTGACTGCCTACTTTAGCATTCCAATCCCCTATGATGAGAAGGACATCTTTTTTGGGTGTTAATTCTAGAAGCTGTTCTAGGTCTTCATAGAAGCGGTCAACTTCTTCCTCATCAGCACCAGTGGTTGGGGCGTAGACTTGGATTACTGTGATGTTGAAAGGTTTGCCTTGGATCCTAATGGAAATCATTCTATCATTTTTGAGGTTATACCCCAGTACTGCTGTTCTCACTCTCTTGTTCACGATGAAGGCTACTCCATTTCTTCTAAGGGATTCCTGCCCACAGTAGCAAATATAATGGTCATCTGAATTAAATTCTCCCATTCCTGTCCACTTTAGTTCACTAACTCCCAGGATGTCGATGTTCAGCCTTGACATCTCACGTTTGACCACATCTAGCTTGCCTTGATTCATAGATCTGACGTTCCAGGTTCCTATGTAGTATTGTTCTTTGCAGCATCGCACTTTCCTTTCACTTCCAGACACATCCACAGCTGAGCTTCCTTTCAGTTTTGGCCCAGCTACTTCACTCTTTCTGGAGCTACTAGTACTCGTGTTCTGCTCTTCCCCAGTAGCATAATGGACACCTTCCGACCTGAGGGTCTCATCTTCCAGTGTCATATCGTTTAGCCTTTTTGTTCTGTAATCCATAGGGTTTTCTTGGCAAGAGTACTGGAGTGGGTTGCCACTTCCTTCTCCAGCGGACCACGTTTAGTCAGAACTCTCTGCTGTGACCTGTCCATCTTGGGTAGCCCTACATGGCATAGCTCACAGCTTCATTGAGCTACTCAAGCCCCTTCGCCACGACAAGGCAGTGATCCATGAAAGGGAAAATGGTGAATAGAGTCGAGTAAATTAAACACAAACTGTTTGTGGATTGTGTGTGGATTGCTCTTGTGGATTTCCCGGATGATCCCATGGGAAATGTGAAAGTAATGAGTTACAAAGGTGAGACTGGCTCAGCTTCCCGAGTTCTGCATTTCCAGCATCTGAATGCACTTTGGTTAGGTGATTTACCTGTTAGGCAGTTTGTTTACTGTTAAAGGAGAAGCAGAGAGAAATAAATACATTGAGGCATCCAAATTGTCTCTCTCAGATGAGCAAAGACAGTGGGTTTATTCCATTACACCCAGCACATCTTAAGCAATTGCTGATGGTTCCTTGACTTTCATTAACAATATTTTTTTTGGGGGGGGGGAGGGAACTAAGGGGACTGTGGAATGGAAGAAGGGCATGGAAAATAGCTTGTGCTTGCAGAATTGTGGGCATTACCCATGAAAACTGGAACAGCAGGAGATCTATTTGAAAGGGTAATATTTGTATTTTCTGCAGCAGCAAAAATTAATAAGGTAGCTATTGTTGTTGTTGTTGTTGTTGTTCAGTTGCTAAGTCATGTCTGACTCTTCGCAACCCCATGGACCACAGCACGCCAGGCCTCCCTGTCCTCCACTAGCTTCCGGAGTTCGCCCAATTTCATGTTCATCGCTTCGGTGACACTATCTAACCATCTCATCCTCTGCCGCCCCCTCCTCCTTTTGCCTTCAAGCTTTCCCAGCATGAGGGTCTTTTCTAAAGAGTCCTCTCTTCTCATGAGGTGGCCAAAGTACTTGAGCTTCAGCTTCAGGATTTGTCCTTCCAGGGAGCAATCAGGCTTGACTTCCTGGAGGATTGACCGATTAGATCTCCTTGCAGTCCAGGGGACTCTCAACGAGTTTTCTCCATCACCATAATTCAAAAAGCTATTGTTACAGTAGCTATAAATTAACCTGTACATTCTCTCAGGCATTGCTGGAGAGGTACAGGGTGTGTGGGCTGCACCAGGTGACACACTTGAGGTTTGTGACATCACTACTGGCCCAAACTGTGAAAATCTTGGAATTTTTTTTATTAATACCCTCACGTTATATATCACTATGTAATCTACAGCAGAATTAAATGAAACAAACCACATTGAAATATCCATATTCTATCAAATGTTATGGCAAAAAACCCAAGAAAAATAAAACACGACCGATCTTCTGTAACAAAAAGTTATTTCCTTAATTCAACACTGACCAATGAAACTGATTGTTCTGAGAGACAATGAAGTGCTGTTATGACACAGCACGTAACCAATAAAGTATTAGTATAGTATATTAATCTATTACACTGCCTGGATTGATTTGGTATCCAATTCTTCCCCTACTATAATTTGGGGGAAGAGAAAAAAGTATGAAAAGAGTATTGGGAATATATGACATTTCACAATTGTGAAATGGATTCTAGTTTTCACTTTTGACCTTCTATTTAATTTTTTACCATTCATGGAGAATAGCAGTTGGCCACTAATTGACCATTAGCAATATAAGCATTTGCTCTGTCTCAGTGGAATTGTACTCTGGGAATACTGTAGATAATTTGTGGCTTAGCTATGGCAGTTTTCTTGCCTCCTTTTCTTGCAGGTAGTTTAAGGAGCAGATGTATTTGATAGATTTACAGCTCAAGCCTATGCTTGTCTATGCAGAAATAAGCCCATTGAGGTCAATGGGACTTTTTACATGAGTGTCCATAAGATTGCAGCATTAATGAATAAATAGAATTTTTCATTAGGAGGCATTACTGACAAGTAATTGTGGAGAAATATATGTTCCACATCCGAATGCAAAATGCATTTGGATGAAAAATATGGAGTCCAGTTTCCTATTACAACAGATTCAGCCCTGAAACTAGATCAGAGGATGAGTAGGAATACTGTGACTTGACAACAGGTGATTCATTGTTCATACAGTATTACAATATTTTTATATGCAAGCAAGGAATTTAATAATCCAAGTTGGGATCCAGCCAAGCATCTCAGAACAACATTTGCTTTGTTAGGAAACTACTGAAAGGAGCTAATCACTCCCTAGGCATGTTAAATGATTCTTGAATCAATACAATACAATTGTTATTGATTCTGCATTTACCTAACCTTAGTTTACTGAGAGCTCAAAGAAGATCCACATTAAAGGCCGTGGCTGCAGAAGAAAAATGAGTGATGGCTTTTACCGGTCAATTACGGGGAAATCCTTAGGATGTACACAATATAAATTTATAATGGGTTATTTTTAATAAAATGGCAAAGGTTGCCATCTCTGCTTGGCATGTGCAATAGGCTCTTATTTTTCTTTGCTAATTTGAAAACCACTTGTCCTTATGTTTGAACTATAATTTTGTACTCTGATTTTGGACCCACAGAATTATTTGAGTCAGTAAATAATTGCTTACTTTACCCTGATTCCCTCTGATCTCCCTAATCAAATTCTGCAACCCATTTGTCTGACACCCCCACTTACAGTCTGGTACCAATGTCTGTTGGACTGTTCTTTGTCACCGTCCCTCTCCCTCAGTCGTGCCAATCACAAGAAACAAAGGGAAGTTTATCACAAAGAAGCAAAAGCAGGAAAAGACAGGAACAAAAGAACAGCTGCATTAAACACCTTCTCAATAGGCAATTCCTCTCTCTGCTCCAGTAACAACAAAGCATTCAGTGTTCTACTGTAGGATATTTTTAGCTCTCCGTCTTGGGAAAGAATGGCTGTGATTTAGCTCCGATATCAGGAGACAGTCACTCATAGGATCAGATGCCAAGTTCCCAAATCACAGGACAAGGTGTTAAGACACTGGTGCAATAGGCATTCTATAGGACTGTTCAGCCTGTTTTGACAGCATGGTATCATAATCAGGAAAGCTTCAAATCAGCTAAAAAACACACCCATCAGAACTCCAGTGGGGCATTGCACCAACAGGGCATGCTGGAAGAAGCATGGGGCTTAGGGCGCAATCCTAACCAACTTTCCAGCACTGACATAGCTGTGCCAATGGGGCACGTTCTGTATTCTGCTGTGTAGTCATGAAGGCCTCCTTAAGGTAAGGGAATGTATGTTTTCTTGCCTTAAAGCTGCATTGCCCTTACCCTGGTGCTGAAAAGTTGGTTAGGATTGCGTCTTTAGTTGGAATCCTATGTTTGGTCAGGGTCCACACTTGCCCTCATTATCAATCAATCAATCAATCAATCAATCAATCAATCAATCAATCAATC
>JAJKFI010000002.1:35217115-35297353 GCA_029204185.1 Lerista edwardsae | reverse complement strand
ATCAATCAATCAATCAATCAATCAATCAATCAATCAATCAATCAATCAATCAATCAAACAGTATTTATATACCGCTTTTCAATACAAAGTTCACAAAGCGGTTTACAGGCAAATAATAATAATAAAGGCAAATGGCTCCCTGCCCCAAAAGGGCTCACAATCTAAAAAAAAATGCAGAACCCCACCAGCAACAGCCACTAGAAAAGACACTACACAGGGCTGAAGGGGGACAATTGCTCTCCCCCTTCTAAATACAAGAGGAGCACCACTTGAAAAAGTGCCTCTTGCCCAGTTAGCATTACTTCTGCAAAAGTAACTTCTCATTGGACTTATTGGAGACATCCAGGTGCACAGCACTGGAGAGGAATGGGGGTATGTTTAGGAATGGTTAGGTCCTTGGGAGACCAGATGTTCTCATCGTAAGACTCTTTTGTCTGTTCCTTGGCAATGAGAGGCCTGAGTTCTAGTCCCGCTTCTATTTTCCATTGCATTGACATTATCCACTGAGCTTTAAGCCTGGGTTGTATTGCATTAAATGAGCTTATGTTGAAGTGAGTAATTTTTTTAATAGAAAGATTTGTTTCCTCACACAGATACCAATACAAACATGTGGTACACAGCGTCATTAACTGTGTCCAAATCCTCAATACCATAGATGTATCCAAACCCTTTTCTGGAGAGGCCTCTGAGAGGTCTTCTACAATGTTCCATGTAATTTTTACAGGGAGTGCGCAGTGTCTGGACAGAGCTGAGCGGGGTGATGACACCATCACTGCTGAACTCCAAAATGCTGTGACAGAAGCTGTGTAGTGTACATATTCAAGCCACGTGGCTACTCAGTTTAGAGGGAACGCTGATCTTCTCCCTATTGGGGTATGGAGTTGAGTGAGAGTGCTATTCTAACCTGGAATTAGGCTGGCACAGTTAGGTCAGCAAAGTTTGGCTGGCACATGGGACACTGTAAAGTATGTTTGGACCACTCTCAGAATCAGAGAGGCCAGCATACAGATGTGCGCCATCCTCCCTGACTCCAAGGATGGAATGATGCAGTGAGATGGGCTCCATGATGTTGCCATGGCATCCTGACCATCACTGTGCCTTGGTTGATGCCTCCTCTCCATGGATACTCTGGGGATACAGTTGGTCTTCATTACAACAGTGCAAATAGTGGCTGTTAATGCAGGTGCCGAAGATGCTGTGTAAGTAGCTGTTTCTTGTGATTTTGTTTTGCTTTCTCTGCTGCTGGGAGAACACAGGACTATGACTACTTTGCCAGCTTTAGCCATGGCCTAGTGGCTAGCAGTAGTGCAAATGGCCTGCTCATCTTACAGCTTTGTCCTTAGCCAATGATACAGAGACAATTCAACTGCTTCATGCCAGTTTTCTGTTTGCTGTTTTTAATGTAACATACAAACTTAGGAAAAATGGCCAGGATCAATGAGGCTAAAATTAGAATAAAGAAGGAGTTGGTCAAGTAATGTCTGACTATCTTAAATTCAAGCCAAAAGGCCCTACAGACTATAGTAAATAAAAATAAAAAGTGCACTTGGCACAAAGCTGGAGGAAACAGCAACGTTAACCAACAATACCCTTGGGCACTGATGGCATCAGCTGTGGAAATCTCAAAGTTGCTAACAGTCCTCTTTGGAAATCTTGGAAGACAGCTGAGATTTTTGCAGACTGACAATACGCTGGCTTAATTTTAGAAATATGCATATAACAACAAAGGGGATAGCACCAAGCATTTGTTTGGTCTGACGCAGGCAGCTCCCAATCCAGTGCAGGACACTGAGCGTGGAGTCCCAGCTTCTAGAAGCAGAGCTTCATGCCCTGTAGTAGCACTCATTAGCACATGCACTTCCCAGCCTAGAAGCTGTGTGTTTCTATATCTATGCACACAATGGCTGCTTTTGCATGGATGGCTCAGGGTGACTGATGTCTCCAACAAGCCCAAGAAGGATCAGAGAAGTGATTGGCCAGCTACTTCAGGTCTTGCTCTGGAACTCTACAGGGACCTGTTATAAATCAACTAATTTGTAGACTGACAGATTTGATCTGCTTAATCATCAATAGATTAATAATGCTGTTCAAACTGTGGGTCGGGACCCACTTGGTGGGTCACGACATGTAGTCGGGTGGGTCGTGGAGAGCTGGGAGCAGCTGTTTTGGAAGCTGCAGACCGTACTCTTGCTATATTCCTTTTGTGAGTGTTAACAGTTTGAATTTTCAAGTGAGGATTTTTCAAAATTGTTTTAGTTCAGGGCTTTTACATAATATTTTGCCTTGCTTTCTGTAAAAGATATTTCATGGTTGTACAATTGCTGCAGTCCAAGAATGTCAATTTGCATTTCATGAGTGTAATTTTAGTATGTTACAATGATAGCACTTCCTGCTTGATGATGTCACTTCCTTCTATGACATCACTTGCAGGTTAATGACATCATTTCCAGGGGGACCCAACATGAGTGCCAGTCTAAAAAGTGGGTCCCGGTCTGAAAAGTTTGAAAACCACTGATCTAAGCAATTTATATGTAATGTAGGCAAATACTGACCATTTCAGGGCAATCCCACTGTGACATTTCTTCTGATAATAGGAGGCACAGGCAAATGAACTGACAGATCTCTCTTGAAATTAATATCAATGCTTCTTAAATCTGGATCTTTTGTCATTATAATGGGTTTGTGACTTGTTCATTTTTAAGCCAACTTTGGCTTTGGCGTGTTATTGCAGTGGTATTTTAAGATATATTCTGCATTCTCATATTTCATTAAAAGAAGATATAATAATACTGGTATTTATATGCCATATTTATAAATATAAATTTATATTTATATATAAAAACTTAACTGCCCGTGGAATACTATAAACTAGATGGAAAATTGTACCAATGAATGAATCAGGATGCAATCCTAACCAACTTTCCAGCACTGGGATAAGGGTGATGGAGCTTCAAGGTAAGGGAACAAACATACCTTTAGGAGGCCTCCATGACTACTACTGCTTTGCAGAATACAGTACATGCCCCATTGGCACAGAAGTGTCAGTCCGGGAAAGTTGGTTAGGATTGTGCCCTCAATTTATTGGGTCTACCTTGTGTCTGGATGCTAACCATTAACTATTGAGAAGAAGTGGGTGTGATGTCTGGATGATTAAAAAAAACCCTAAGAGAAATAGCAAATGGAAAACACAACATATGTGAATGCAATGCACATTATAAGCAAGGGAGGGTGTGAAACTCACTCCAGTGCTAGTCATTCAGTTAACAGGATTGTGGATTAGCAGCAAGTATTATTTTTAGAAGGATTACCTCTGTTGATAGATAGTCCATGCATGTAGGGTGTGAGTGCTAATGTGTTTCTCCCGGAGGCATCCAAGAAACCTTCCAGCCAAACTGTCATTCTTGAAATTCTTAAGATAAAGAGCAAAACACCACCTACAAAAACAAATGAGAGGAATTGCTTGTGACTGGAGTGTGAGCAGAACTGTGTGTGCATCCTTTCGGGAGAGAGTTTCTTGTGTTTTGATGTATCTAAGAAGGGAGGTTTGAAGCCCAAGATCCCTTTTTAAAAAGAGATTGCGATGATTATGGCTAATAGGTAAAGAGCACAATCCTAACCAACTTTCCAGCACTGACATAGCTGTGCCAATGGGGCTTGTGCTGCATCCTGCAGTTAGCAGGCAGTCACAGAGGTCTCCTATCAAGATAAGGGAATGTTTGTTCCTTTACCTTAGAGCTGCAGTGCCCATACTCTGGTGCTGGAAAGTTGATTAGGGTTGCATCCAAAATCAAACAGACATGCCTCTTCAGGATGCTCCAGCAAACCCACCCCGCAAGCGATGGTTTTCTCCACATCTTTCATGCTTCTACTACTACAGTGTCACTTCCTACCCTATTCCTGTACCATGTTCATGCCATTTCTAAATTCAAGATGTGTCCCCCAAGGGAGTCTTGTCTGTGTAGCTGACAAGCCCTCTGGGCAAAGATTATGTCACCTCTGTTTATTCTGCCGAGGCACTGTTGATACTGAAGGAATGTTCTCAGTACTGTTTCCAAAGGGTTGGAGCCAATTCATATGAAGTCCGGTGTGGTTAGAGGTGTATGGTGAATACAGAACGCTGCTAAGGTTTCTGACTTGAAGTTGCATGAATACAGGACAATAACCACTGAAAGTGTATGATTGGCTCACATCATCTCATCAGAAGGTGATATAGGCTCCAATCCTATCCTTTGCCACCAGCACTGATGCAGCCATGTGTTGCATCCTATGATGGGATGGGAGAGGAGGTCTCATGTGCAGCATCATTGCTGTGCACAAAAAGGGATTCACAGGCAAGGATATTGCTGCTACTAAGATTGTACCTACATCAACCATTTATCGGATCATCAGGAACTTCAAGGAGAGAGGTTCAATTGTTGTGAAGAAGGCCGCAGGGTGCCCAAGAAAGTCCAGCAAGTGCCAGGACCGTCTCCTAAAGGTGATTCAGCTGCGGGATCGGGGCATCACCAGTGCAGAGCTTGCTCAGGCAGCTGTGAGTGCATTTGCACACACAGTGAGGTGAAGGCTTGTGGAGGATGGCCTGTTGCCAAGAAGGGCAGCAAAGAAGCCACTTCTCTCCAGGAAAAACATCAGCGACAGACTGGCGTTCTGCAAAAGATACAGGAATTGGACAGCTGAAGACTGGGGTAGAGTAATTTTCTCTGATGAATCCCCTTTCCGATTGTTTGGGGCATCTGCAACAAACCTTGTCCGTGGAAGAAAAGGTGAGCACTACCATCAGTCCTGTGTCATGCCAACAGTAAAGCATCCTGAGACCATTCATGTGTGGGGTTGCTTCTCAGCCAAGGGATTTGGCACACAATTTGGCCTAGGAACACAGCCATGAATAAAGAATGTACAACAACATCCTCTAAGAGCACCTTCTCTCAACCATCCAGGAACAGTTTGGTGATGAATAATGCCTTTTCCAGCATGATGGAGCACCTTGCCATAAGGCAAAAGTGATAACTAAGTGGCTTGGGGACCAAAACATCGAGATTTTGGATCCATGGCTGGGAAATTCTCCAGACCTTAATCCTATTGAGAACTTGTGGCCAATCATCAAGAGGCGGGAGAACAAACAAAAGCCCATGAATTCTGACTACCTCCAAGCATGGATTATGCAAGAATGGGCTGCCATCAGTCAGGATGTGGCCCAGAAGTTGATTGACAGCATGCCAGGGTGAATTGCAGAGGTCTTGAAAAAGAAGGGTCAACACTGCAAATATTGACTCTTTGCATAATGTAATTGTCAATAAATGTAATTTAACTTAATGTAATTGTCAATAAAAGCATTTGACACTTATACAAATGCTTGTACTTATACTTCAGTATACCATCGTAACATCTGCACGAAGATTTTCCAACACTGGAGCAGCAGACTTTGTGAGAATTAATCTTTGTGTCATTCTCAAAACTTCTGGCCAGGACTATATGTAATTGGCAAGCCATACAGCCAATACTGATTGAGGTGGAGCAATGATCTGACTTATGGCAGGTTCATCTGAAATTTTTTGTACATTGGGCCTTGGGTTTCAAAGATGTAGCTTGTTGTTCCAGATTAATAACTGTTCTTCAGGTGTTTCCTTACATGGGTTTTTGTCCTTTTCATCAATTCAGAATATCACAATAGAAGGAGTTTTTCAGTATTGTTATACATTGGACAGGTTCAAATACTGAGATGTTTACAGGACAGAAACAAAATGAGGAATGCATAGTGATGACTCATGCCTGAACTGAAAAGTAGAACTCCCAGTAGCATGTTTTATAAAGTTCTAGTTTCTGGGTCTTTGCTGATGTTTATTTTCAGCATGCAGCACTGTCTTTTGTATACTGAAACTGATTCTCCCATGTCTTTTTCATAGACCAAAACCAACAGGTGAGGCTATCCTAGCATTGTATCTCTGTGCACTTTTGGATCCACCTATGTTTACCTTTGCATTTCACCTTTGGATTTCTGCCTGTGATGCTAAACACATCCATAAAAGAGGATTCAATTTTAAATAGAGCTGGAATGATAAAAGAAACATATTTTTTTCCTTTAAAAGCATTCAGTGCAAGGGCACGTGCTAACTTCTGAGTACCTGGAATATACTAAACCCCAGTGTGCTATGGAGGCCAACAAAGAGGTACACACATGCATGCAGAACAATAATTTTAGATCTGACAACGAGAGATGAAGCAGAGATACAATCCAATATACTCTGCTGATGAAAGGGAGAAAGCAAGTCTTCCTTTTGATGGAGCATCTTGTGCTTAGTCTGACAGCCCAAATCCTGAGCTGCACTGGCACAGCCAGGCTGCGCAGGTTAGGAGGCGGCTGGAGCTCTCCTCGGGGTAAGGGGATATTTTTTTCCCTGTATGGGGCTTCAGTGCCAGCTATATAGTGTAACCACCGGGCAGGCCAGAATTGGAACACAGCAGAGAATTGCTCCACCAATGCCAGATGACCCCCATGCCCTAAAATGCCCCCTCCCCACCTCCAAAATACCCTCCAGCCTCTCTCCATGCCCCTGCACCACCTGAGGCAACCTTACCTGTGCCGGCTGGCACTACTCTTGGATGCAATGCCAGTAGGTTGGCACAGGCCATTGGGCTGGTGTGGATGGCTCACAAGTACAGTAGTTGCAAACATGCGTTGCGGCCCATTTGTGACACTGAGCTGGCACAGAGATGGCTGTGCCAGCTCAGCCAGCAGTTAGTATTGTGGGGTTAGTTTTTCTTTTTCTAGCAGGAAAAAAGCCAGCAAAAGGAGATTGTTCCTTCTCAATGGTGCATTTAAGTCTCAGCCTGCCCTGCCCTCCTCCCAGACAGAGACTAAAGCAGAAGAGAGCAGAAGAGAGTTTCTCCAAAGCAAGCCTAGCTTCCTGCTTTCCTTTCAAAGGAAGGAAGTAAAGTGAGACAGATCCAAACACATGAATGAAAGGAGGAGCCTTGCTCCTGTTCAGATTCAGGCTCTCTCTGGTTTTCCACCCACCTGCAGGAAGATCTTGGGAAACCAGACAGAATAGAATATTCAATAGATCACATGTGCTTGCTTGCACACCTGGTCTAGTTTCTTGTAGAGAAGTTTCTGACAGGTCATGTTAGTAAATGGAAGGGTGGGGTGGGGGTTAGGGTTAACTGCCTAGGGTTAGGATGGGGGGGGGGGACTCAACTCGGCCCCCACCCCAGTTAAAGGAGGCCATGGCAAAAATTTGTTGTCAGCTAGGGCAACAAATTGCCCTAGGGCAATTCTGCCCTAGGGATAATTCTGGTCCAAAAACCGATACAAAGCAGAAAATGTATGGCTCTCAAATGCGATTTCAAAATTATTTCCTATATCCTGAGCTTAATTATGCACTTGGATTTACTTTTTATATACTATTCTAAGAAGCTGCAGTCAGATTTCAAGCATAACTCTATCCACTGAAGTATTAGTGGTTAAAAAAAACTACTACATTTAAAATGCCCTATAATTGTAAAAAAAAAAAAAAAGGAAAATAAAAGATTGTATTACTCCCTATTTTCAGGAAGTATTTTAAAATTCTCAACATATAGCCAACGCTCACAGAGCTTATGGAACAAAGCAATCATTTGCTTCCACTGAGGTCAATGAGTTTCTTAAATTAAAAAAAATACTTCACTGGAAGCAGGAAATTGGCAGCCTTCCTTTATTTGGCTGCTTGTAGTTTAAAAATAGACATTGATTTTTAAAGCCTTTGTGCCAAAATTGACAAACACTTCAACAGAGTATGTTTTTTTTGTTTGTTAACAATTCATGAAGACTCAAGGATTTACTGAAAAACTAATGGGTTCTTCCAGGGAAAGAACTGCCAGAACAGACCTTTTTTGATCTCCTGTAGTAGTCAATTCACCCAGGTTGTTATTTAGAGCATGATGTCAAGCAGAACAATATTCTTTTAAGGTTTCCAGCTTAGAAATCTTTACTGCAAATATGTTACAATTGGAAAGCATTAAGGACGCAATCCTAAACTGAGTTAGGCTGGCATGAACTAAGCAAGCAAAGTTTGAGCAGCACAAGGGACACTGTAAACTATGTTTGGACCACTCTTGGAGTCAGAGAGGCCAGCACAAGATGTGTGCCATCCTCCCTGACTCTGAGAGCAGTCCAAACACACTTTATTGTGGCCCTTGAGCTGGCCAAACTTTGCTGGCTTAGCTTATGCCGGCCTAACTCCAGTTTAGGATTGCGCTCTAAAGCACATTATAAACTAGACAGATCATAAATTACAACAGTGAAAAAGCCACTAGGAATGTACTGTATATCCTTAGCAGGAAAGCAGAACCCATATAAGTGGATTTTGTAATTGTCAGTTGTATCTAATAGTGCTTAATAATAAGGTGACCAACTTTTTTACAATGAAAAGGAGGACACGTGCTCTCTCAAGGTCTCCCGTGCGGAGCGCATGCATCTCATAATGGTGTCTCTCCGCACTGTACCGGGTGTACAGGCTCATATGCCCTCTAATCCGTTCTGGGCCCCTATGAGTCTGTGATTTTTTCAGCAGCGTGTGACCTTAAGCACAACAAGGCTCACAACAACCGCTACTAGTCTGGGCCCAAAGTTAAGAACACTTCCTCTTAACCTTAAAATTCCCCAGGCTAAACAAGTCCCAACTACAGGGACTTTTTCCAATGAGTAACTTAAAATTTGGTAAGCATGCGACTTTAGCCACTGAATCTTAGCTAGTTCCAAAGACAACCAAAGCTTCTAGTAAATTTAATTGTAATTTATTGATAAACAAGGGTTACACAACTAAGAAAGCATACTAGAACTAACAGAGATACCTTATAAAACAAAGAAAACTTGGCTCCTATCACTGACTAGGCCCAAGTTGTTCATCTTATTTCTCAGACAGCAATTCCAGTCTTGCAAAGGGAAGTCTGCAGGTTTGCAAGCTTTATCAGGCCTGATGATCTTCTTGCAGGATGATCTGGAGGAGTCTTGCAGTTTGGAAGGTCTTGATGAAGGTTGTGCGGCCACACCCCTCAGGCTCAATCAATTAGGGGCCATCTCCTGTTTTCAGCACAAGCTACATGTAACCTTTCTGAATAGCTTGCATTCCTGACCCCAGCTATAACTTCACACCTTTTGCAAACAACCAATGAAATAAGCTCTCTCAATCCTGCTTGTGTTACAATTCTTTCAAAATAAAGTCAAGCCAGGGCCTAGCTTCTTCTTGTTTGCTCTTTACACCGAGCCTTGACAAATCATCATGTCAAATACAAATACGTCACATCACACGCAACGGATCGGATCGGTATCGATCAAATACGGGGATTTACAGATTAGTCTTCAAATATCGAAAAGGAGGACATGTAGGAGGACACTTTTCGAGGGAGGACAGAACTTACAAAAGGAGGACTGTCCTCCCTAAAGGAGGACGGTTGGTCACCTTATTGATAACCAATAATAATGCCTTGGTTTCCAAAAAAGGGGAGGCTTTTATAGAGCCACTAAGGCTGTAGTTCCCAAACTGTGAACTGAGGCTCCCCAGGGAGTTGCAGAAATAAGACACAGGAGCCATGAAACCATCGCAAAAAAATCTGCTGCTGTATACAATATATAGGAGTATAATCCTAATGGGGAGCCATGGCCAATGGCTCAATAAGTCAAGGCAGGGACCCGCCAGTCCAGAAAGTTTGGGAACCACTGTGCTAAGGGTGCAATCCTATTCAATTGTAGTACTCTGTGTTCAGAATGCTCTCCCTAGGGAGGTTTCTAAGGGCACACTCTTTCCAGCATTGGTGTAAGGGCAATGCAGCTCAAAAGCAAGGGAACAAACACTCCCTTATCTTGAGGACTCCGACTCCTCTGCAGCATGCAGAACATGCCCCATTGGCATAGCTATGTCAGTGCTGAAAAGTTGGTTAAGACTGCACCCTAAGTTAGGCAAAGAACTTATTTTCTTAGGGCTTTTAAAATCTGGTTTAATATTGTTGCTGCAAGGCTGTGCTTTTACTCCTTTGCCACTTTTGTTTGTTGATATTGAGGTTGGGGAGGTTAGGTTACATTAATGCTTTATTAGCTGACATGGGAGTAGCACTGCTGAAGGATAGGAAATAAATATTCCTCCCCAAAATAAATAAAGGCTGTTTCTTGAAGCAACAGTGGCAGCTGCTGTTTGTAGCCTCCACTAGGGAGTCTTGGTATCTGGTCAATTATGCAATTAATATTTCATATGGTTGAAGTTGCCTGTCTGGCCATCCGCTACCTCTACAGCCATTGGATGAGCTGCTCCAATATCATAGAATGTTAATAAACACAGAGAATGAAACTTTGAACAGAGAAATGCCAAGTCTCTTTGGCTTGGAAATCCTCAGAGACAATTCTGAGAACTGAAGATGTTACGGTAGGCAGTAGAGAAGCTGAGAATTAGAAAACCACGAGGGAAGGCTTGTGAGGACTTGTTGTTGTTGTTCAGTCGCTAAGTCGTGTCCGACTCTTCGCGACCCCATGGACCACAGCACGCCAGGCCTCCCTGTCCTCCACTAGCTTCCTGAGTTCGCCCAATTTCATATTCATTGCTTCGGTGACACTATCTAACCATCTCATCCTCTGTCGCCCCCTTCTCCTTTTGCCTTCAATCTTTCCCAGCATGAGGGTCTTTTCTAAAGAGTCCTCTCTTCTCATCAGGTGGCCAAAGTATTGGAGCTTCAGCTTCAGCATTTGTCTTTCCAGGGAGCAATCAGGCTTGACTTCCTGGAGAATTGACCGATTGGATCTCTTTGCAGTCCAGGGGACTCTCAAGAGTCTTCTCCAACACCATAATTCAAAAGCATCGATTCTTCGATGCTCTGCCTTTCTTATGGTCCAGCTCTCACAGCCATACATGGCTACTGGGAAAACCATCGCTTTGACTATGCGAACCTTTGTTGGCAGGGTGATGTCTCGGCTTTTGATTAAGCTATCTAGGTTCACCATAGCTTTCTTCCCAAGAAGTAAACGTCTTTTAATTTCATGGCTGCAGTCACCATCTGCGGTGATCTTGGAGCCCAGGAAAATAAAGTCTGTCACTGCTTCCATTTCTTCCCCTCCTATTTGCCAGGAAGTGATGGGAGTGGTTGCCATGATCTTAGTCTTTTTAATGTTGAGCTTCAAACCAATTTTGGCACTTTCCTCTTTCACCCTCATCAAAAGGTTCTTTAGGTCTTCCTCACTTTCTGCCAGTAGAGTGGTATCGTCTGCATATCTGAGGTTGTTGATGTTTCTCCCAGCAATCTTGATTCCAGCTTGTGAGCTTGTGAGGACTTACTGACACAGAATGGGTGGGAGGCTGACAAACAAAAAATGGAGCCAGAGTCCTGTAAAAGGAGGCAGAAGAGACAGAGTGGTGAGACACTGAGACCGGGTGGTGAGAAAGTAGCCTGTAGGTGTCTTACAAGCCTACGGGCAGGATGGATAAATGCCATTGGGATGGAGAGGAAAGTCAGACAGGTGAGCACACTTGAATAAAGCAGAACAAAATAAGTAGTACAGGCATGCCCCGGTATCCACTGGGATTCTGTTCTTGACCCCACCATGGATAACTGAAACCATGGATACTAGGGACGACTTTTTAAAGATAGGGGAACATCAGTGGTTTTGCTACAACAAGGTACAAAAGTTGCTTAATGTTCCTCTATCTTTTTAATAGCCACCCCAGTATAGAAGATAACTGAAATCAAAGATACTGAATCAGTGGATACTAGGGCATGCCTGTAGGTGGAAAAACAAGAGCCCAGTGACAGGGGGCACTGTGTTGAAGCAAGGTCTTAGGAAAAAATGAAACTAAAGGAAAAACCTTGCACAGTTGTGTAATGAATTTTCCCTCCTTTGATTTAATTCTGATGAGGCACAGAATCCCTGTAATTCCCCGCCCACTAAGGAGATAGCAAGAGAAGAAGGTAATGGGAGGGATGCAAAGATCAAACTTGCTCAGATATGAACCCTCCGTAATCTGATCTCCCAACACTTTTTAACTTTATAGCAGCTGTGGACCAGTGGGGAGCATTTTTATCTGCTTGGAGGTGATTAACTCCACCCTGCCGCTGGTTTCCTGATCTAAATCACACATCCACAGTTGTCATTAGCACTGCGGTGGAAAAAAAATGCAGGCACCTTTTCTTAAAACAACAACTGTACAGCTAAGAGCGCCTTTGAGGGGAGGTTGATTGAAACAAGCAAAATGGCATGGGCAAACAGTGGAGTTCCTATGGGTGGTGGTGGTGGGGGGGGGGAGGAATGGTAGGTTTTGCAAGAAACTGAGCTCCTGTGTAAAACAGCCCCTCCCCCTTGCCTCCAGAGCCATTTGTAGCTCCATGAGTTGGCTCTGAGGCTTTGCTCTCCAAGCAGCACATGCCTCTGAAGGTGAGGGACCGCATTACACAGGCTCCTGTAACACATTACACAGGCACATTACTCAGGCTCCTGTAACACTTAGCATTCCCCCCCATAGGAACACCACTGTGGACAAAAGCATTAAGATAAGATTATTTCCCCCAATTGTTTTAAAGTTCTGCTTTAAAAATGTATTTTCTAAGAATGGATCACATATATCATTACATGTCGCTTGGCCTTAAATGTCACATATCAATCAAGCTGATACAATTTCCCAATTCCATTTATATTTCCTCATCACCACGGAGGGTTGAAAACAGATCCTGTATTATTATCCTTTGTCATAATGATAAAAATGCAGCTTTTGTAAATGGAAGTAGCCTATTTGTTGCCCTCGTTTCCCATTCCGAGGCTGTGCATATGAACTCCCACTTAGGAAACTGCCTGAGAATGGATTTAGCTTCTGCCTCAAAGTTGAGCTTGGCATTGAGCCCAACCCTTCCAGGAAAACAGTGTGAAAAAGTATACCAAGCTTGCTTCAAGTTTTCCATTGCACCATAATGGGACTGGGGGTTGGGGAACAAAACATAGTTTTAGGCCGGTTACTTATTAATAAGATTAAGCGTAGCATGGTTTGAAATTGCTTGGAAACCTGAAACAATTTTTACAAAACATCTTATCAATAATTAACTGACCTTAAAAATGGGTTGCAGCATTCGGTTGGCAAGAACAAATGATTATAAACTGGTTATCTAAAAAGATGTCCTAATTACTCAGGCAACAGGGGTATTTGTATTTTATTTTTGATACTACTTTTTATAAAAACTACAGACGGCAAACGTAAGTCTGAAGAGGCCCTTCTCCCTTTTAAGACAACGTGGGCTACTACACGCTTGCACTACTAAACCAGGGATGAGCAGGTGTGCAGACTCTTATTTGCATTTTCTCAAAACTTAAGGGCTACCAAACCAAGCCAGGTGCAAATCTTCACTTGCTTCGAATTTACGGGCTGGGTCCTGGGAGCATCTTCTTAGCCCAACATGTCTTCTGCCTTTGGCAGAAAAATCTACTCTTGCTTTTTCCATTGGTCTCAGCAGACTAAGGGCCAAATCCTATCCAAATTGTCAAGCCCTGATGTAGCCATCCTAATGGGGTGTGTGTTGCATTCTGTGGTGGTGGGCAAGTCATGGAGCCCTCTTCAAGATAAGGGAACATTTCTTCCCTTACCTTGTTGCTGCAGTACTGCTACATCAGTGCTGGAAGGTTGGATAGGATTGGGCCCTAATTTGGCAAAGGAAAAGGGAGGAAGCTTCTCAACCTGTTGTTGAACCGGGAAATCAAGAAACTTTTGTCCATTTACTGCAACAGATCTACTACCTTCTTGTCCACCACTGATCTAACCATCTCTCTCATGCTCTCTCTAGATAATGATTGACTAATATATTTTTCAGATTGAATGATAACCATAATGTAAACCCCAAAGACTTGGTTTGTTGCTTCTCTCTGCCCTGTAACTTGGAAAAGCAGCCAGGTAAGAGACTGGAATTTTGAGGCCAGCCTAAGGCTGGAATCCTGACCACATTTACCTGGGAGTAAGCCCCAATGAATACAATGGGACTTACTTCTAAGAAGACACAGAACTGGGCTGGAAGCAACTATTTATTATGCAGTCAATTAGTTTTGACAAGGTTTTTGCCACTGCTTGTTATTAATCTGGGGAGCATTATTACCCCCCCCCAACTCCTGTGCTATTCTTACAGTCTGTTCTCAATCATACATGCATTAAAAGTAGGAGTGGGGAGAGCAAATTCCTTTATTTGTTGTTTAGAAAATGTACAACCCACATTTCCTTCGAAAAATGCTCAAGATGAAGAATAAATTCTGACAATGCAGTCCACAGCCATCAAACCTTTACAAGAAAAAGTGCCCAGAGACTAAACAGCAGTTCAAAGCACCACATCATGTATCCTATTTGGCACATTAAAATCTGTCTGCACACAGATCTTTAAAGCCTATTTAAAAGGGGCCAAGATCTCAAAGAGTGGGATGGGGGGGGGGCGAGCACCAAGGCTTTTCTAGACCACTACCAGGTGCGATGACAAAACCATCAAAAGGTTCCCTGAACTAGATCTTTACCATGCAGTTTAAGCAAAACAGCGGTTTAAGGCTTACTGCGCACACTATAAATTACTGCACATAGAACGGTGCTACAAGGATGTTCAACTACCTTAAGAGAGCCAGCGCCCCTTCACGACTGTTTGC
This sequence comes from Lerista edwardsae, assembly GCA_029204185.1. Classification (NCBI taxonomy): domain Eukaryota; kingdom Metazoa; phylum Chordata; class Lepidosauria; order Squamata; family Scincidae; genus Lerista; species Lerista edwardsae. The sequence continues at coordinate 35,282,730 of JAJKFI010000002.1, read as the reverse complement.
TCTCTAACGCCCTCGGTTGCGTCTATCCACGAAAACCCGCCTCACCTGAACCACTTCCTACCCTTTCTCTACTACTCCATGGTATCTCCCTAAACTTGTATGGCCGCTGCCCGAAGCCTGCACCCCTCTCTCGTCGTAACAAAGCAGAGACCCCTTCACTGCTTACAAAACCTGGGTACGCATTGCAACGGAGACAGCACTTCTGCTTTGCGGATCGTTGCAATCAAGCGAAACTCCTCGTTTCCTTCTACCCAAATCTGGAGACGGTAAGAAAGAAAACGCAACGATTGTAGCAAGGACCTTTTTTTTTAATTGGCTCGCCTGTCAGACGGTCCCCTGAGATTGGCTGAACGAATTAGAGGGCGGGGAGAAGTATCGGAAAGGAGGGAGGGAAGCTGTCGCCTAGGCAATGCTCGCTCTCAACCCCCCCCCCGCACGCCAGGGAGGGAAAGCGCACGCCCTCCGGCAGGCAGCACATTCCCACTCAGCGGGGTGGCGCGTACGCGGCTTGGTAGGGCCCAGTAGCTGATACATGAGATACCGGTAACAGTGTGGCAGGGCAGCGGAGGGACAGAGGCAAGCGGAGAAACTGGCGGCTTTGGAATACTGGGTGCCGCCGCTGCCGCTGCCGCCGCCGCCTGGGCAGGTGAGTCTCTGAAACCCGGATGCGTTTTCACTGGGAAGGCGAGCGAGTGGCGTTCTCGGAGGCTGGTTGGCGAACAAACTTCCCTGTTGTGCCCTTGGCTCGCCGTTCCCCTGGGGCTGAGAGGCTGTGTGTGGCGAGGCGAGACTGCGAGTTGCCAGATTGGAAGCTCCTGGTGGGAATTTCGGTGTGTAAACCGGCGCAATTGGCTTTCGTTGCGGCGCCTGCGCGCGTGCGTCCTGCCTCAAAATCCTTCCCTTGCGGAGGTTTTTTTTTTTTTTTTTTTTGGTTCAGCCAGACGTGTTTACGTGGAAGCAAGTCCCACTCAGCTGGGCGGGTTTCCTCACCTCCTTACTACTTTACTACTCTCAATGTGTGCTCCGAAGGGTGTCCTTCCAGTGATTCCGGCGCGATCTCGAATTCAGCTTCGCTTTTCAGATTTGTTTTTTCTCCTCAGCCTCGTGTGAGCGATGGCATGTTCTCTCTGCTAATTGGTTTCTGTGTTTGTGTGTCTAGTCGTAAAAAGACAAAAGCATTTATCTAAGTGTTTAAAAAAAAACACGCATTGCAACACTGGCTTGCTCAACAGGCACCAGAGTCAGACGGCCGCTGCCTTCCTTTAAACTTGTCATGTGAAGTTTAGTCACATCTTTTCGCCTTTTATCAGCCGGGGTGGGTGAGAAGACTGCAGAGGGAGGGCTGTGGGATGCTAATCATTCATCTTAGTTTGAGCTGTGAATGCGGACACGGAGGCTTGTCAGCTTGTAACATGCTATTTTTTTTTCTTTTTTTCACGTTGGAGATTGTCTACGTTGTTTGGGCTGGCAACAGTCCTACAGAGGAGGTCCTTGGCGTTTTACAAATTGAGAATTGAAAGTTAGAATTGATCAAAGGTTGAAGCTAATATTGGGTTCCTTATCTTTTTAAAGAAAGCTTATATTTGGTCACCTATAAGTGGCTAGAATCCTATGGGGCTGATCCAAAAATCTTTACCTCTTCAGCTGTTTCCAGTTCTTTGGTCAGTTTTGTAGTGGGTATCCTGCGTCTGTCTTCTAACATTAAATATCTTTTTGTACATTGCATAAGAATTGGCATACCTTACTAACTAGAACATGTCTGTCATTTTCAGAAATCTGGGGTGATTTCAAAGTGTTGTACAATAAAACTTTTGATAATCATTGCAATGCCTGACTTTTATCACCCGACTTTTGCTGTTTACAGAGTCTTTGGATTTTTCTTCACATTGGATTCCCATTTCTAAGTAAAGAGAGACAGTTTCAACTCTTAAATGAGGAAGGGGAAGTTGTTTAGACCAATTCTGTTTTCCCAGTCATCATTGTGACACTTCTCATAATAAGATCATAGCTTCAAATAAGCTTGTCCTATTTTCAAAAGCCTGTCATTCCTGTGCTGTCATTGATCTTGGTAATTTGCGCCAGCCTGGAGTTCACCACACTGTGTGTAGTTCATGCTGCATTAATAAACAGTATGCATCATTGTTGAGTACTTGGCTCCCCTTGTGTATAGGCCCATATAGGGTGCAATCCTAACCTGGAGTTAGACCGACACCATTAGGCCAGCAAAGTTTGGCTGGTACAAGGGACACTGTAAGATATGTTTGGCCCACTCTCTGATTCAGAGAGGCCAGCACACAGATGTGCACCATTCCATCCTGGCTCCGAGAGTGGTCCAAACACACTTTATGATGTCCCTTGTTCCGGCCAAACTTTGCTGGCCTAACTCCAGATTAGGATTGCACTCAAAGTTGCCCATAAAGATGAAGTGGTGACTGTTACTGCTATAGCTAGTTTTATTAATGTGCTCTGAATGTCAGGGATGTTAAACACTTTTGCGAAACAAACAGGATGTTAAACACAGGAATGTAGCTGTTGTGGCGAAACCCAAAGAAGAGTTTTGTGGTGACTTTAAGGCTAACACGTTTATTGTAGCATAAACTTTTGTTGGTCCGATCCCACTGTCAGATGCATGAAGGGTTAATTTTTATTGGTACATGCGCACATGCAAGGAGGAAGGGAGATAGGTGTGTCCCATTTTGAGATGGAATGCATGATAGAAGCAGATGAATGCAGAACCATTTTGAGATGGAATTCATGATTGGAACAGATAAGGATTGTGCTTTGAGAATTACAGTTTACTACTCTGTCTTGATTGTTTTTTCTTTGATGTAGGAGGACTAGAGAGATGGATTGAAAGTTTTTTTTTAAATTATTGAGGCCATAATTAAAGTACAGTCTGATGTATGGCACTGGTATGCACATTGCTAGAACTTGGCACCAGTTGACTAAAACTGCAGCTGCCACAAAATCGAAAGGGATATGTGAAGTGAATTTGTACGGATGAGTATATTGGCCTGTCTGCCAAATATTTAATTCATGAAACTCAAAGGCATTGATCAATAGTAAAGCATAATAATGTAATCCTCCATAAACCCAAAAGGGACTCCTGAAATCACCTGCGAGTCTGTAAGGGTCAACGCTTGCTGATAAAAGTGTTCTGTAATTGTGAAGTGATTGATTACCACTAAACATGCTCAAATCTTGTTATAGGCTTACCTTGTATCAAAGCAACCATAATTGAAAGAAGCTCTGCTTAAATAAATGGAATGTATTGATTCTATAAATGTTTCTATTTGTTACTCGCCAATGTTACAGTGGTGAGTCTTACAAAAAGGATTTCAGTTTAAAATAAAAACCACACAAAAAGCAAGGGTTGAACTTCATATTCATCTGACAGCACAATCTTAACCTTGCGCAGGTCCAGCCAGGTTACATGGCCTGTTCTGTATCCAACACAAGTTTGGAGCGGACCGGAGGGAATATTTAAGGGAATATTCTCCCCTTGCCCTGAGTCGAGCCCCAGCCTGCCCTATGGGACTACTTGGATCCAAGAAGGCTGTGTAGTGATGCCCAGCCTGGAAGTGGGGGTTAGGATGTGCTATGCGCTGCTGGCACTGATCCTGGGTCCAATTCTCCCTCCCTGCCTCCTCCAGTTCTACCCTCCCCCCCCCCGAAATACGTGCCCCAGCCTCCGCACTGCCCTTTTGCCCCCCTCCCCCCTCACCATGGTCAATCAATCAATCAATCACTAGTATTTATATACCGCTTTTCAACACAAAGTTCACAAAGCGGTTTACAAGTAAATAATAACATTAAATTTAAATGGTTCCCTGTCCCTAAAGGGCTCACAATCTAAAAAGAATGGAGAACACCACCAGCAACAGCCATGAGAAAGACACTGCTGGGGTGAAGAGGGACAATTGCTCTCCCCCTGCTAAATATAAGAGGACACCACTTGAAAAAGTGCCTCGTTAGCAGGGGTTACATGGTGCACACTTTCCTGAGCTTGCTAGCACAAGGACTGGATCTGGGGCTAGCAGGCTGGCACATATCCTTGTGCTGTTGGCTCTCCAGTTGGCGCATGCAGGCTGGCACATATCCTTGTGCTGTTGGCTCTCCAGTTGGTGCGTGTGTGTGTACGCACGCATAAAGAGCTCACTCCAGTTTATAGAGTGAGTGCAGAGGAGAGTAGCAAAGATGCTAAGCGGTACGGAAACCAAATCTTATGAGAATGGTTGGCTAGCCCAGAGAATATGAAGGGGCAATATGATAGTTGTCTGCCAAGTATATGTGGGGATGTCACATAGAAGAGGACTTACTCACTTCAGAGTAAGCTTCAGAGGCAGGACTAAAAACAATGGGTTGAAACTGCAGGGATGTAATTTAGGCTTGTAATAATTTCCCAACTGAAAGAGTGGCCTGGCATCAGAAAGCTTGCCTTATACTGTAGCAGGCTCCCCCTCATTGAAGGTTTTTGGCGTGAAAGCCACCTGCCACCTGCTGTAACCATTGCTTTCACTGAGCAGAAGGTTGAAATAGATGACCTCCCGAACCCCTATCAATGCTAACATTCTATATGAGATCCCCAGTTGCATATAATGTGTTCTAATGTAGTTTAGGATTTTGATGCTAAATCCATTTTCCATTTTTCTGGATGAAATGCTCTGTCTGGTATTCCTATATCAACACAAGCCTGTCCAAAGTGTTGGGTGTTCAGTAGGTTTCACGATTTAAAAACTGGTCATTTGTGCTTAATAAAACCGCAGCCTCAACCTGGTGTCTTCCTTGAGGGTGGTGCAAGAGTAATAGGCTACCTTAGAATGCCAGATGCAGGGGAATGTCAGTGAGATACAAGGATCTGGTTGTCTTGTGGGCTCCCTGCGGCCTCTGGTGGGCCACTGTGAGATACAGGAAGCTGGACTAGATGGGCCTTTGGCCTGATCCAGCAGGGGTCTTCTTATGTTCAAAGGGCTTTTGTTTGCTTTTTGTATGGAAAGTGAGGATATTGTTTCTATTACAGTCATTCCCAAACTGTGGATTGGGACCCACTCAGTGGGCCATGAGCCCATTTTAGGTGGGTTGCAAAGCATCTAGGGCAGCCATATTGAAAGTATGGGGTGCTGGAAAGGGAGAAGGCTATGTGGTTGTTTTGTTAAATACAAATAGGGATGTGGTGGCGCAGCGGGTTAATCCGCTGCTGCTGGCCTTTCCGACCGGAAGGTTGGGAGTTCAAGACTGCGCAACAGAGTGAGCTCCCGTTGCTTGTCCCAGCTCCTGCCAACCTAGCAGTTCAAAAGCACCTAAATGCAAGTACATAAATAGGGACGACTTCGGTGGGAAGGTTCTGTGCATTACGGCGTATAGTCATACTGGCCACATGACCACGGAAGCTTGTCCTCGGACAAAACGCCAGCTTTACAGGCTTTGAAATGGAGACGAGCACCGCCCCCTACAGTCGGTCGTGACTAGACCATTCAGTCTTGGGGAAACCTTTACCTTTACCTTTAGGTTGTAAATAGGCTTTTTTTCCCTTTCTGATTCACTTTGCTAGTGGAAAATAGCTGAGAAATAACCCAATTTATTGCTGCATTATCAGGAAAGCAGCAAACTCTGTCGTAACAATGATGGCACTTCCAGCCATGACTATTACTCCTGGTGGGTCCTATACAGATTGTCATTCTAAATAGTGGGACCTGGTGCTAAAAGTTTTGAGAGCCTCTGTTCTATTATGTTTGCATTGTATTTTCTGTGATATGTGACAGTTACTAATATTGTCATTTTAAAAAATACCCACCATTTCAACTGGCCAGACAACATGTGTGGGAGTGGAGGAGGATTCCTATATTCTAGGAATAGAAGTTATTATATAGCTCTTACCAGCATTTGTAGTACTCAGAATTCATGCTCTGAATTAAGTGTCCTAAATTGGTCTACAGTTGGAAAAACCAAACAAACCCCATCTTATTTTAGAGTTCTCTCTGCTCCATTGTGTTAAATGCAACTTGCAATTTTGGAGTAAACGACAGGACCTTTAAGTGGCATGTACAGTAGTTTGTTTTTCAGAGCAATTCCTAGGTCATTCTTGCCCTCGGGGCCAGAGCAGTCTCATTTCTGTGGTCTGTACTGCACTGGTGTTAAATCAACATTTAGTAGCAGTAATTACTTCAGTGAAGGGTGTGATAAAACTCCATTGGTTTAAAGTGGTTAAATGTTGCTTTTAAAATCTTCAGGATTTTAAAACAACGAAAAGAATACTATAGACCTATTAGAGGAGAGTGACTTCGAATTTTGTGGATGTGTGTAACCTTTTCCCTGTTTGTGTGAACTTGAGTTGGTGCAGGTGTGCATATAATTCTGTATTATATGAATTTTACCAAACAATGTGAACTTGTGCACAACAGGATGCCTTTGCACCAGATAGCTCTGGCTATCCTCATGGCGTTTTTATCCCTGTGTTGCAATGATAGGTGATAGAAATGAAATCAGTAAACCCCACTACTATAAATCCTTTCAGCTCATAATGTCTGAGGATGCAGACAGGATCCTCAGGATCTCGAGACCATCTTCATGACCCCTGTCCAGCTTGGCTAGAACAAACTGCTCCGGCTGGTCTAGTTGACTAGATGGAACCCATTGCAAATTCATCTTTGCAGGAGGGATTGATGCCTAACATCCTGAAGGCTGCCATTGTGTGCCCTCTCCTGGAAAAAAATTCTCTGGATTCCACTAACTTAATTATCGGCCAGTTTCTAACCTTCCTTTAAGAAGGCGATTGAGCAGGTGGTGGCATCCCAGTTCCAAGGGTTTCTAAAGGAGATGGTTTATCTTGACCTCTTTCAGGCCGGGTTTTGGGACAGAAATGGCCTTGGTCGCCCTCGTCAAAGACCCACCCTGTGGATTAGATAAGGGAAGTGCATCCCTGTTGGTCCTGCTAGATCTCTCAGCAGCCTTCAATACTATTAACCATTATATTCTTCTATATAGGCTGGCTGAGTTGAGGCTAAAAGGCGTTGCTCTGCAATAGTTCCACTCCTTCCTGGCTGACAAATCTTAAATAGGGATGCTGGGGGACCACTGCTCGGCATTCTGGCCTTTACAGTGTGGGATTCATCAGGGTTCTGTTCTATAACCTATGCTCTTCAATAAATACATGAAACCACTGAGGGAGATCATACAGAGTTTTGGTGTAGGATGTCACCAATATGCTGATGATACCCAATTCTTATCTCTCTTTGCCATCTTGAGCCAAAGAGGCTGTGGAAGTCTTGGAATGCTGCCTGGAGGTGGTAAGGATATGGATGAAAGCCAATAGGCTGAGGCTGAATCCAGAAAAGACAGAAATCCTCCTGGTCAGGAAATCCTTGATGCAGGTACTGAGTTACCTACCCACTCTGCTTCAAATGGTGCACCAACTACAACCATACCTGAGCCATTCGGACCTGGCCACAGTAGTAGTCCATGCACTTGTGACCATGCAAAATGCAGAGGCCCAGATGGTTACTGGGGCTAGATGGTATGACTCAGTTGGGCCACTGCTTCAGCAGCTACACTGGCTGCCTATTGCTTTCCAGTCTCAATTCAAGTTGATGGTATTGACCTTTAAAGTCCTTCACAACATGGGTCCAAGCTGTTTTAAAGACCACCTTCTCCCATAACATTTCAGACTGCCCTCTTAGATCATCTGAAGGGGTTCTCCTTCAAGTGCCCCCTCTATCCCAAGTTAAAGGGATGGTGATTCAGGGTCGAGACTTGGTGCCTACTTGTGATAGTGGTGCCACAAATATGGAATTCCCTCCCAGTGGAATTAAGAACTTCCCCCTCCCTTATAGCTTTCGGAGAAGGCTCAAAACATATCTATTTCATCTGGCATTTGGATGATGGGTGGATGTTTGCCCTCTGCACCTCTGGAATAGCACTGTAGCTTAACTGATCCCTGAGACACTTCTGTTCTCCCCCCTCCATGGCATAATAAGATGTGTTGGGTCTTGCCCCATTTTTAAATGTTTTATGTGTGTGTTTGTATCTTAAAAATTTTAATGGTTTAATGCTTTTGTACTTGATGTTTTGAGTTATTGTGGTTTCATTTTGTAATTTTATTACATAACTCTGTAAGCCGCCTGGGGCATTTGCTTCGGCATGGAAAAGGTGCCTTATCAAGCTGCCTTATATAGTGTAGCTTACCATAGAAGATTTAAGACGTTGAAGTCTCCTCCTTGACGGCATTGCTACCGTCAATATGAACAGGTGCTCAGTGATGGTATCTTTTTTAATTGTACTTTTATTATGTATAAATGTTTCTTGCGACTTACTTTGAATCTTGCCTTGAGATAAGGTAGGATACAAACACTTAAAAATACACTATGGGGAAAAGGGATAGTATAGTGCAATGGTATTCAGACCTTTTAGACCAGGACCCACTTTTTTAGAGTGGCACTCGTGTTGGGACCCATCGGAAGTGATGTTGTTAACCTGGAAGTGACATCATCAAGCAGGAAGTGCTATCATTGTGACATAATAAACTGATAGTCCTGAAATGCAAATTGGGATTCTTGGACTGTAGCAATTGTACAACCATGAAACAACCCTGACAGAAAACAAGATTAGATCAAAATATTATGTAAAAGCAGTGAACTAAAAACAAAATTAAAAAATCCCTCACTTGAAAATTCAAACTGTTAACATTCACAAAAGGAATATAACAAGACTAAGGTCTGCACTTTCCAAGATGGCTGCTCCCAGCTTTCCGTGACCCACCTGACATCAGGATGCGATCCACCAAGTGGGTCCCGACCCACAGTTTGAATAACACTGGTATAGTGAACACTTGATTTAATGTACTAATGGGGAGGAGTGTCCATTAATGCTGAAAGTCTGTTTAATTCAACTGCATTTAAGTCAATGGAGATGAGCATATGAATCAGACTATTTCCATTATTTCTAGTCTGTTAAATTGAGGCTTCACTGTAATATGATTTTTAATAGCTTAGCCAAAATTTTATGAAGAAAATATTATTAGTAGAAGATGTTACTTGCCAAGAGGCAAGTTTAATTTAATGTTTCTAAAAAGGGGGGGGGGGAGAGTGAGAAGTCCCAGATCAACCAATAAAAAATGTACAAGCCCAGATCAGTTGGAGTGTTTGGATTCATGAAATTTTAGTGTTAATGGTTGTCACTTCTAGTAAATCTGTAAATCCAGACAGCGCAGGCCTTTTTTTCTTTTTCTTTTCCTGAACAGGTACCTAATCCATATCACTGCAGGACATATCAGAAGCTGCTGTAATACAGGACAGTTCAAGCTGTGCTGTGCACTTTAGCATGTGTTTAGTGGACTTACTCCGTGGTGGGGTTTGGAACCAAATGTACTGAAATCCCTAGTACTTTATTTTTGGATTGGTTTTGGATTGGTCTTTAAACACTGCAATAAATTGATCTGAAACTACAAAAGTGGGATGTGTTGCACATATGTATTGTATTGTGCATCATTTTTGGGTTGTGCAGAGGGCTTCACACGTGATTATGGTATAATCTGCACTCACCTTACTGGGTGGCTGTGATATTTACTCCTGTACTGCAGATGGGAAAGACTGAGAGGGAGTGAGGTGCCTAAGGCTACTTAGTGAGTTCATGGCAAAGGTGAGATTTAAACTGGGGAAGTCCTTGTACTCTGTTAGGTTATCCTATACACATTTTCCTAGGAGCAAGTTTCATTGAGTGCAATCACACTTCTGAGTAGACATGCATAGGCTTGTGCTGTTAGCTACTGTGCTACACCGGGTCTTATTGCAGTAATCCTTACAACAGCCTTTAAAATAGGCATTTCAGATGGAGGATGTTGAGGCCAGTGCTTCCAAATCTTTGGCACCCACATGCTGCAAACACAGCAAGCAGCTCCCAAAAGTGACTGGTGGTGATGATGTCATCACCGGTCACTTCTGGGTTTGGAGACTATGTGGGACCCTGGAAATGGCTAGCAAGAGACTCAGAGCAGATGGGCTTTTCCAAGCACATAAAAACTAGGCGCAAGAGCTCTAGCCACCAAGTAGAACCTCTTACTGGCCACTTCCAACATCCCACACAGTGTCACTGTCAGCTGGCCAGTGGCCATGAGTGCAGTTTGGAAACCCTGGTTGAGACTAAGATAGTGTTAAGACCGCTTTCAGAGCCCTGTTCTGTGCACACTGACTTCTAAACAAGTTTCTGACTTCTAAACAAGTTTCATAGGATACATTGAGTTTATTCTATATGTGGTTTTTTGTGACGTGAGAAAGTTTCTCTTCCCTTGGTATTTGGTAGCATGTTGAATATTTGCTATGCTGTCAAAAACCATACTTGCGTTTTTGGGGGGCCAATTACAACTATGTCCCACATCTGCAAAGTAAAAATAGTTCTCTTGGCCACAGGACCTATTGTTGTGGTATACAAAGAATAAACTATGAAATAAGTTGTGCCTGGTATTGGCAACCCCATGTATTTTTTTAAAAATCAGTAGATATCTAAATCAGGCCACTGCTGCTTTTCTGATTGATTTCTAAGCAGGTGTTGTCTTTCTTTGTGTAGTCTGTGAGTGTGTGATAAAAGGTTCCAAAATTGCTCAGTCAATTTGCATGAAGATGTCCAATGTCTTTGGGCAATCCTTTGATGTTTTAGAGCATTTAGCATATTAAAAGTGGTTCTCAAACATTTTAGCCCCAAGACCTACTTTTTAGAATGACAACCTGTCTGGGGCCCACCAGAAGTGATGTCATGGTCTGAACTGCTGTCATCGTGAAATAGAGCCTGCTATTTTCCCATCCTCCCATATTTTCAATATGGCTGCCCTAGGTGCTTCACAACCCACCTGAGATTGGCTTATGACCACCGTAGGGTCCCAACCCACAGTTTGGGAACCACTGTATTAAGACATTGGCTGTTGACTATGGAATTCAAGTTCTAAGGCCTCTCTAGTTTCTTCAAGCTTCTCAGTTCTAGGCTACACAGGCTGCAATCCTAAACATACTTTCCTGCAAGTAATACCCGTTGCTCACAGTGGGCCATACTTTTGCCTAGGATTGTGCTCACAGTCACTCTGATGTTTTAGAGCTATTACCTTTGGCAGTTCTTGGGTTATTTTGACACAGTTTTGAGGACTCCACAAATAGTTTTCTCTCTGTGTGCTTAACTCCTCCTGTTTCTGCCTCCTCCTGATCCTGTACTGAAAACTATTTGTGGAGTCCTCAAAACTGTGTAAGGTGGAGTCATTTAGTGTTTTGTCTTAAACTTCATTGTATATAGTGTTTTGAGTAGAAATTCTCATTATTTAGCATTCTGTTTTGGTCACCAAAATAACCACCACTACCTATAGGATTTTGAATGCCACCACCTTGACACAAATATTGGAGTGTCACAAATAATTTACAACCTTGTAATGAACAAGGGGTTGTGCAATGAACAGTCTTTGGCTCAGATATTTGTTACTTATGCATGTGAACAGTATGAGTCTCTTGCGTGCTAATTAAGAAGTCTCAAACTTGCAAAGGGCTATCATTGTGCATTGCCTTTGCATTAATTGTTTAGAACAGACACTCTTTTGATTTCTGTTTTTCCATCTTCAATATGACTCCTCAGCAAATAATCTTGTTTATGGCCTGGGCCCTCCCACATAAGTAGCAACAGTGTTTTGGATGTCTGTAATTACTTCAGAGCAAGTACCTTGTTTACTGGCTGATTGTTTCATAATGGCGCCAAAACAAAAAATGCAAAGCTGCTTCATGATGTAAGTGTTGATGTGTAGTAGGGAGTTTGTGTTCTTTATACAGACTGTGATCCTTTAAAGAAAAAAATCCAAAAAGTCTAGCATAGTTGGCATTAGGACCTTACTGTTTCAGATCTCATTTTGCACTCTGAATTAAACCATGTTGAATCACTTCTATTCAAATATTACTTTGGATATTATGAATTATCAGGATTCCTATGCAAACTTAGGTTAAAAACTGAAATCTTATATCTATAAGCTATCGGTGCATTTGTCCTATGCTATAGTGCAGTGTTATTCAAACTGTGGGTCGAGACCCACTTGGTGGATCGCATCCTGATGTCAGGTGGGTCACGGAAAGCTGGGAGCAGCCATCTTGGAAAGTGCAGACCTTAGTCTTGTTAGACCTTTTGTGAATGTTAACAGTTTGAATTTTCAAGTGAGGGATTTTTTAATTTTGTTTTTAGTTCACTGCTTTTACATAATATTTTGATCTAATCTTGTTTTCTGTCAGGGTTGTTTCATGGTTGTACAATTGCTACAGTCCAAGAATCCCAATTTGCATTTCAGGACTATCAGTTTATTATGTCACAATGATAGCACTTCCTGCTTAATGATGTCATTTCTGGCCATGACATCACTTCCGGTGGGTCCTGGTCTAAAACGTTTGAGGACCATTGGTGTACTGTATAATAGAGAAGCACAAGTAAAAAGAGCATAGTACCTCCCCTTAGGAACTTGCATTTTAAAAATCAGTAACAGGTGAAACAACAGAGGGAGGGGGTTGTGTAAAGTGGGATGAATATATTCAAATACAATTTGGAAGTGCAGCAACATGGAGATCCAGCAGAAAAGGTAGTTTTTAGGAGTGGTTTGGAAAAAGTTGGTATGTATTCTGGGAAGGGGTTCCAGGTATAAGAGGCAAATAGGAAGATGGTGGAAAGTCATTTCAGGGCACAGGAGACATTTAGAGAGTAAAATGGAAGAGCAAAGGTCATGGTTAGGGTAAACGAGTAGCATATGAATGTTGTGAATTTCAGCTGTCCTGATGACTGTAAATGGACATTCGCCATGCAATTTATGAATATTATGGATTTGACAGAAGAATGCTGATGTTCCTTAATGGCTTGAACTTGTGTTTCAGAATACAATAGTCTATCTTTGGAAGAGAATGCTCTTCAGCTAATGGGAACAGAGGAATGGTTCAGAACAAATTTGTATCTGGAGATGGTCAGAGTTTCAACATCATTGGGAAACTGGATTCAGGATTGTACTTCATCTGTTGCAGTTTGCTACTCATGTGTAGTTCTCTGAAGCTCACTTGCAAGGGAGTAGCAAAGGTATACAAGTACAGGCATTCCCTGCTATCCACTGTTTGTTATCCATGGTATTAAAGGGATAGGGGAACCTTAAATCTCTTTTTTTACCTTGTTGCAGCAAAACCACTGATGTTCCCCTATCTTTAAAAAGGTATCCACGATGGGGTATGGAACAGAACCCCAGCAGATATCGGGGCATGCCTTTATCTTGTTTTCTGTGTGCTCCCAGAGGCATCTGGTGGGGAATTGTGATATACAGGAAGCTGGACTAAATGGGCCTGTGGCTTGATATAGAAAGGCTATTCTTACATTCGTTTTTCATCAGTTATGTTGCTCTTTAAAAACTGTTTACAGTGTTCCAAATGTAGCCACACTATAGATTATATAAAGGCATTATGCCATTTGCTGCCTTATTTTCTGAATCCTTTTCCTTATCTCTTGTGTGGAATTTGTTTCTTGCATAGCCATTGTGTGCTGAGTTGCTGCTTTTCATTGTCACTGTGACCCGCAAGATCTTTCTCAGTCCCTGCTTGTTTAGTACAAATTGGCATCAAAATCTGTTTTCTACTTTGGCTCTGAAGTATGTTTGGAAATTTTCAGGTAGTTGAAAAATGATTTCAATAGGGTTTTGTTTTGTTTTTTAAACTCTCACTATGGGGGTAGTTCTCAACTACCCTGGTAGGGAATTCCATAATTGTGGAGCCACTCCAAACAAGACTTGCCCTTGTTTCGCTCTCTTTCTAACTTGGGGAAGAGCAGCACTTGCAGGAGAGCCCCTTCAGATGGCCTAAGAGCGCAGACCAGAATATATGGGATAAGTTGGTCCCGCAGGTCACAGTTTGGGACCAGGTGAAGTAAAAAGCAATCAAGTGTAGTTGCTTTGCTGAAGGATTGTGAACAGTTGCCAGAATAGATGCTTGAGCTACAGATAATCTCAAGTGATTGCAACTTGTGAATGCAGCTGAAAAAGGCAGCATACTTCATTTTGTCTCCTTATGAAACAAGCATTTTTCTGTTTTTCATAGATGTGTTGCATTATAGGGATGCCTCATACATATGGTTAACTCCTTTTCTTTTACTTTCCTGGTCCTAGAGATGAGAAATCTGTGTAGTCTGACTTTGGCATCTGCGAGGGTTCTGTTCCTCCTCCTCTGTTCCCAGAACCCCACTGGATGCCGAAATCTGTGAATAATAAGATCAGTGGGTGGGTCTTTAAAGGACGGCCAAGGATGTCCTCTGTTCATGTGCAGAGTTCTGATGTGCGAGGAGGCTGCACATAGCCTCCCTGCATCTCAGAAACTCTGCCTGAGGGCTCTAAGAGGCACTTTATTTTTTGTAAAACCAGAAGACCCACTTCTGGATTTATGAAAAACGGGAAATGTCTTTTAGAGCCCTCAGGCAGGGTTTTTGCGTGCAGCCTCCCTGTGCCTCAGAACACCCTCAGACATGAACAGAGGACATGTATGGTCACATTCAGGGGGTACAGGTCCGCCTTCCAGATGTGGGTCTGAGACTTGCATTGATGGAATCTGTAGATCCTGAATCCTGAGATGCAGAGAATGGGCCTGTAGTCATAATAGAATGTACTTACAAGCACTGGACAATATTATAACATTTTGGTAGAACCAACTGGTAGTGAAAATCTTTACAAGTAAAACTAAATAAATTAGTATAGTCCACTGTACCAGCTGCTGCTGCATGGTTCCCCTCCTCTTCCTCCTCCACCATCTGACTCATGTAATTTTAGTGTTTCAGTGAGCACACCCAAATCCACTTCATCCACATTCCCTTTAAGTGCTGTGATTAGCATTCTCAATTCAGAGGGAAGGAGGATAATGAGGGTGGGACTTCCCTGTTCAAGTCAGGAGGCTTGCCAAGGGTGAGAAGAGATTTATCATGTGTAAATAGCCTTCCAGGTTCACCTGCCCATACTCTTTGCAGTCTTCACTACTTTTCTAATTGCTGGATCCATCCAATGACAACTGGTGCCCAAAAGTCTGGCCCCTGTCCACCACCTTAGCTTTAGGCAACAGCTACGGATGTTGTTTCCTTTTGCTGCTTTATAGTTGAAGGTGGCGGGAAAAAGAATAAAACTGGTCAGATGTGAAAACCATCATCAAACAGGTCCACTTGGATCTCTTGCCTCTGATTTACAGGTGTGCCCCAGTATCTGCTTGGGTTCCGTTCTGGACCCCACCATGGATACCTGAAACCGTGGATACTGGAGACGCCTTTTTTAAAGATAGGAGAACATCAGCAGTTTTGCCGCAACAAGGTAAAAAATAGAGAGATTTGTTTAATGGTTCCCTATCTTTGTAATAAGAAATCATGGTATCCGTGGATAACTGAAACCATGGATACTGGAGCATACCTGTATCTTCACTCCATCTTTTCTTGCTATGGCTCCTAAAACCATAAAGAACACTAGAATCTGCCACCTTCCTTTCAGCAGTCTTGACCATGGCAGGAGGTGTGGATTGATGGTTGAGCTGCCGGTACTACTTGCAGCTAAGCAGGAGAATCTGTGGTTTGCTTTTGGATGGGAGACGGATGCCAGGCTGTGACAAGCTGCAGTACCTGTGGTGGCAGAACAGAGTTGCTGTAGGGCTGATTACTCACCGGTGGAATGTGTGAGAAGGCTGGCAGGCAAAAGAACGGAATACAACCTCGAGGACCTATCCAGGCTTGACTTGCGATTGCCTGCTGAAGCTTGATGGCATGCAGCCAAAGGAGAGGACCATACTGTAAAGGCTACATCTAGGCCTGAGGATTTGGCAAATCACAAGAATACTGTATATTTGTAAAAGCCCCATTGAAAATATGGTGGTTTAGACTAGTCTGCCCATGTAAGCTGCCTTGGACATTTGCTTTGGCATGGGAAAGGTGGGGTATAAATTCTTCAAATAAATAAATGGTGTGTGTGTGTGTGTGTGTGTGTGTGTGTGTGTCCCCGCCCTTTCCTGACTTCCCATGATGGGTTAAGGATTGTAGTATTTGAAAGACTGGAACTTGCAAGTTGAAAGACAGATGTGTTGCACAGGACATGTTGCAGTTTACTACTTCAGTATCGCTATATTTACTCTTAGTTCATTTCACAATCGCATGTAAAGCTATAGAATTTTGTCTGCATAAATGTTCGTTGAAAGCCTTGCAGCACATATGTTTTTGTGCACAGTGTGGCATTTGTGGCACTTGATGCTGTGCATATGTTTTTGTACACAGTATGGGGTTTGACACCATACTGTGTAAATGTGTAAATTTAGAATCCTTGTCTCATTCCATGGGATTTGTATAATTTATGGTTGGATTTGCAATTGTTTACACAATCCAGATGTTAAAAAACAGGTATTGAAATTGAATGAGATTCCAGTTAATTAGTGTGAGAGGCTTCAAGCTTCTCAAAAGTACGTTGTTGCAATCCCTGTAGATTATTACCATAGTATGAAAATACTGAACACATCCTGGATGAATGCGGTAAAAACATTGCAGAATTTGTAAATCAGCCATTGGAAATGACAGAATGCTGCTGTTGAATTTTGGCAGAAGCACCACAGTACTATTTATTTGGTTGCTATGGGTGATAAGGCATCAGGAATACTGAAGGCTTCTCTTATCTGACAGGTCAAGGATTGAAAGTCAGGAATTCCTTCAGGTTAGTTTCACAATTCATTTTGTTATTTGTATAATAGCTGCTTGTGTAGCTAGAATAATTATCTGTCTAACCTTCATGGTTGCCTATGTTTTGTGCACCCTTGTTCAAATAAAAGATTTCCACAAATCCCATAAATTAGCAGTTCTATGAGATTGTTTAACATTCCTTGGTAAAAGTGTTGTAAAGTCAGAAACTCAACTCTTCTTCTCCCCCAACCCTTTCCAATCTGTAGGTTTTTATTTCTCGCATGATCCATGTGAATACTCTAGTTCAGTGGTTCTCAAACTTTTTAGCACCAGGACCCACTTTTTAGAATGACAATCTGCCTAGGACTTATCAGAAGTGATGTCATGGCCAGAAGTGCTGTAATTGTGACACAAGAGCCTGCTGCTTTCCTGAGAATGCAGCAATGAGTTGGGTTATTTTTTCAGCCATTTTCCAACAGCAAAATGAATCAGAAAGGATAAAAGCCCTTTTACAACCTTGACACAACCATTTACAACCATACAGCCTTCCCCCTTTTCAGCATCCCATCTTCCCATATTTTTCATATGGTTGCTCTAGGTGCTTCATGACTCACCTGAAATTGGCTCACGACCAACTGCTGGGGCCTGACCCAAGTTCAGGAACCACTGCTTTAGTTAGTTTAGCATTGTGAACAACAAGGTTTACTCTTGTGTATTCAGAAGTAAGTCCTGTGATAGCTAATGGAGCTTACTCCCAGGTAAGTGTATATAGGATTGCAGCCTTTAATGTCCATTCACCTGTGAGTTCCCAAAAGTGTATTTTTGCAGTCTAGGCTATTGCTATTCATTACATAAGCTGTACTAGCTTTTTGTTACCCGGCGTTGCCCGGGTAACAAATTTTCCCAACAGGTCATTGTGGACATTTCATTTTGCACCCCATCTCGCACCCCACGCCAGCAGGGACCAGGCTCGGAATAAAACGGCGTCGGGAGTGTCACCGCTCATCTCGGCGATGGTGAAAACTACAGATCCAACACTGATATCGGCCGTTTTCGATCATTTTTACATGGCGCCCCCTGTGCACTCCACCCCTGGGGGCGCTAGCGGGGCCATACCCCTGCAGTGTTTGTCGCCAGGCTGCAAGGCATATGTGTACCAAGCCTGGTGTAAATTGCTCCAGGCATTCCAGAGTTATGCTGGAACATACATACACACATATTCATGCATTTAATTTTTCACCCCTTCTCACCCCGTCATCTCCATGCCGGGTCCAGGGGTGCAGGGGGCTAGGGGGGACCAAGAGCGAGGGGCATGGCGAGAATTACCTGTGAGGCGGGTAGAGGTTCGACATGACCGGTTTATGCAGGTCAACGATTTGACATTCATGGGGGCCCGTGACTTCACGGGGACCCCCAATAGTCCATACAAATGGTGGCGCCCGCTGGAGCACGGGGTTCAGTCCAAGGGGTGCTTTCCTTCCCAAAGAGCCCTTCTCAGCAGGATTGGTGGCGATGGCGGCAGGTTGAGCTGGTTCTGAGTCCATGGCTTGTGGGGTCCCCAAGTCCCTCGGGGGGGCTGGAGTGGGGCTGGCCTAGCTGCCCGCAGGGTAAGAGGGTTGGCACTCTCCACAGCCTGCCTCTCGGGGGACGCCAGATTCGCTAAAGCAAGGCTGGCTGCCTGCCTGGAACTCCGGGACCTCCAGGGCCGGGGGAACCCCCAAGAAGCAGGGCTTGAGCTGCCCCATCAAGGCTGGGGTAAGGTGAGGACCAGAGTGGGGCAACCTCCCACTCAGACATGGTCTGCCCCTCTATGTCCCTTCTCCAGCCCTTGGAGGTGTGACCTCTCCCTCTGCTGTCTGAGCTCCTTATGAGCTCCAGACCAGCTTCCCTGAGCTCCTCCCCTTCCTGTCTCATTGCCAGGCCCAGTTCTCATGAGACTGGGCTAGTCCTTTGCAGGATCTCGCCTCTACTCAGAGAGTCACCCCAGCCTGCTTGCAAGTTCCCTGAGCTCGGCCAGGCTTCCTCGTGCCAGGTGTGCTGCCTTTGACTCCTCTGGGGCTCAACACCAGGCTTCTTAACCACCCACCCGTGGCCCCCTGCAGCCAAGTAAGCCCCCCATCCCTGGTCCGAGGCAGCGGGGTGGCTGCGGGGGTGACACCCCCATGCCGACGGGACCGAACCCAAACTCCAACGGCTTCGGGAGAGTCGCCGCTCGTCTCGGCGACCCCAGAAACTATGGGCTTGACATCGATATTGGCTGTTTTCGGTTATTTTTATGCAGCGCCCCCTTTGCACCCCCACCCCCGCGTGTGCTGGAGGGGTCAGATCCCCCTAGTGTTTGTCGCCAGGCCGTGAAGCGTACGCGTGCTGGGTTTGGGGTCAATCGCTCCAGGCGTTCAAGCAGGGCATGGCGGATGTTTTGTTTCACGCCTCTTCTCGCCCCCCACATGGGGGGGGGCAACCCGGACTCCAACGGCATTGGGAGCATGGCCGCTTGCCTCAGTGACCCCAGAAACTACGGGCTCGATGCCGATTTCAGCCGTTTTCAACCATTTTCACGCAGGGACCCCCTGTAGTGTTTGTGGCCAGGCCACAAGGCGTGAGCATGCCGGGTTTGGTGGTCATCGGTCCATCGGTCCAGGAGGGTATGGCAGACATTTTGATTCACACCCCTTCTCGCCCCCCACGCCGAGGGGGGCCGAACCTGGACCCAACCACATTGGGAGTGTCACCACTCGCCTCGGTGACTCCGGAAACTATGGATTTGATGCCGATTTTGGCTGTTTTCAACCGTTTTCACGTGGGGCCCCCTGCGCACCCCCACCCCGGAGGCACTGGGGGGGGCTGACCCCTGCAGTGTTTGTGGCCAGGCCGCAAGGCACGTGCGTGCCGGGTTTGGTGCACGTCGCTCCAGGCATTCCAGCAGGGCATGGTGGATGCTTTGTTTCACACCCCTTCTGGCCCCTCATGTCGAGGGGGGCCCGAACCTGGACTCCAGCGGCATCGGGTATGTCGCCGCTTGTCCCGACGACCCCAGAAACTACGGACTCGAAGCCGAATTTGGCCGTTTTCGATCATTTTCATATGGGGGCCCAAGTGTACCCCCACCCTGGGGGCGCTAGGGGGGTCCAACCCCCGCAGTGTTTGTGGCCAGGCTGCAAGGCTTCCGCATGCCGAGGTAGGTGACAATCGGTCCAGGCATTACAGCAGGGCATGGCGGATGTTTTGTCTCACACCCCTTCTGGTCCCTCACGCCGAGGGGGGCCCGAACCCGGACTCCAGCGGCATCAGGAGTGTCGCCGCTTGTCCCGGCGACCCCAGAAACTACGGACTCGACGGCGAATTCGGCTGTTTTTGGCCATCTTCACGTGGGGACCCCCGCATACCCCCACTCCTGGGGGCGCTAGGGGCCCCCGACCTGCGCAGTGTTTGTGGCCAGGCCGCAAGGCTTCTGCATGCCGAGTTTGGCGCCCGTCGGTCCAGGCGTTCCAGCAGGGCATGCGGACATTGTGTTTCGCACCCCTTCTGGCCCCCCACATCGAGGGGGGGCCGAACCCAGACTCCAATGGCATCGGGAGCGTCGCCGGTCGTCTCGGTGACCCCGGAAACTATGGACTCAATGCAGATTTCGGCTGTTTTCAGCCGTCTTCATGCGGGGACCCCTGCGTACCCCCACCCCTGGGGGCGCTAGGGGGCCCCGGCCCAACGCAGTGTTTGTGGCCAGGCCGCTAGGCTTCCGCATGCCGAGTTTGGTGCCAATTGGTCCAGGCGTTCCAGCGGGGCATGCGGACATTTTGTTTCACACCCCTTCTTGCACCCCCCCATGTCGAGGGGGGGCTGAACCCGGACTCCAATGGCATCGGGAGCATCACCGCTCATCTCGGTGCCACTGGAAACTGTGAATCTGATGCCGATTTTGGCCTTTTTTGACCGTTTTCACGTGTGGACCCCCGTGTACCCCCACCCCCAGGGGTGCTAGGGGCCCCCGACCCCCGCAGTGTTTGTCGCCAGGCCGCAAGGTGTATGCGTGCCAAGTTTCGTGCCGATCGCTCCAGGCGTTGAGGAGCCTATGCGAGACACACACACACACACACACACACACACACACACACACACACACACACCCAGGCTCTTCTTTATATATATAGATTCTAAGAAATAGCCATAACTGTTTTCTATACCGCTGTTCCTCCATTCACCGCTAGGGTTTAGGATCGGACTGCTTGAATACAACTTGCTGAATGCCTGTTCAGATGGTGAAACTATCAAATTCATCAAATACTTATTTCGTAAATTAGTTTAAATGTTGAGGAAAGTCTGAAGAGCAGTTTGTGATAGGATATGTGGATCTGTCACCCCCAAAATAAGACATTTTACTGGGCATGCCCAAATCTTTGGGCAAATTCAAGTATCTCTTTGGAGACAAACTTCTGTCTTGAGTGATAAGTTTTATTTTAAAACCCATTGTGTTTGTCAACATGGGAACACCTACCTGAAATATGAAATTTATCAAGGTCAGTATGTTAGTAAATTATGCTAGTTTACATGATGTTTTAATAAAGGGTTAGACAGATTCATATAAGACAAGTCTATCAATAGCAAGCAACCAAAGAGAGGCCATAATTCAATGGCAGATCGCATACTTTGAATGCTGAAGGTCCTAGGTTCAGTGTCTGATACCATGCTGGACGGACCAATGATCTGACTTGATATAAAGCAGCATCCTTACTCACAATAGCTATAATGTGACCTCTGATTAATGCATAATGCATCTCTGAATATCAGAAGAGTGATGGTGGGACAAGGACATGCCTTCATCTCCTGCTTGTGAGCTTCCCATCTGGTTGACTGCTGAAAGAAACAGGATACGGGACTCATTGAGCTTTTTGCCTGATCCTACAGGACTCTTCTTGTGTTTATACATTGGGATTAGTATTAAGAAAATCAGAGAATATTTTTGATACCACCTGCCCAATCCCATGCACATCAAAAGTAAACCCTAGAGTGCAATTTACTTCCAGATAAAAATGCATGGTATTTACTTCCAGATAAAATGCATAGAATTTGCAAACTTAAATTCAGGCATCACAAACCATAGTTAATGAAATTTAAAATGGTTTGATGTGACCATGGTTTGCATTCATCAACAAACCTGAATTGAAAACTTCACTTTTCTGTTCTGTCTGTCCTCCAAGGAGTTCAGGGTGGCATATTATATATGATTCTCTCTCAACTACAATTTTATCCTCACTTCCTTTGTAAAAAAATATTTTCCTTGGCTTAGCTTCAGGATAAATAGATAAACTCCTTCTGAAGTTGAAGGCAATTATCACAGTACAGTTGGTTGAATCTGAAGTGCTATTCAGGCATTTTAAAAAACATGTTTGTTTCACATGGTAAGAATGTTTATGGGAAAGGGTGGTATAAAGTTGTTCAGATTGGGCCCACCTGGCCTTTCTAACATTAAAAGTGATGTTTTTATGCCCTTATAAGGCATTCTAAGGTCCAGTTCAGAACCAAGGGATTCTGAAATCCAGGTTTCTGGGTTTGAATTCTCTATATTCTGTTTGGGTTTGCAGGGTGGGGTGGCTCAAATCCATGGGTTTGAATACCCATGGATTTCAGTATTCGTAGGGATTCTGGGAATGGAACCTCTGTGGATAATGAAGGCCTACTGAATTTTTTTCCATAGTTCAATCACTTCCTCTCTTTTTGTTCAGTGCAAGATATTAGCAGCTTAAGTTTCCCAGCAATATAAACATTTGGTCTTGCAGTCATTTGGAAGAGGTAGGACCCCAACCTTCCAAAAGCCTCCCCTCTTACACTGCTCACATGTGTAAATCGGCAGCAATAATTTTGTCTAAGTTCTTAGATTGCAAGTCATTAACAGGGCTCTATCTTTTAATGTCTTTTGCTAGTAAAAACAAGCAAACATGTATTTGCCTCCAGGGCTTGACAAATGTGCAACAGCCCCAAAATCTAGGCGCTACAAATCACAACAAATCTATAGGAAAGGCCTATCTTTTACTGTCTGTTAAGAAGGAGCATGCTCATTACACAATTTACTGCACTCATGGGTACTATAAAAAAGTCATTGTAAATTATAGATTGTGGTGATTGTTAAAAGGGACAGTCAACTGGTCCTTGTAATGTACTAAATACAGGAGTTTAACTTGTGCTGGTGTGATTGAGCCTAATGTACAGCTTAAAACTGCCACAATGAAAACACTTTTTATAAAAGGCAGCTTAGATCTGAGCCCCAATTACTTCGGGAATGTCCTTCTCTCTGTCCTTTTGCACTACATGGCTGTTTCTTCAGCACCTCATGCAACACTCACTATGGATAGAAACAACTCAAATTTTTGCCCTTCAAAAGGAGCCGAGTAAACAAGTTGAAATTCATGAGGGCATAGGAGGTGCCTCCTTGACAAAAGAGATGATTCTGGATTAGAGCCACTAAAACACCTGATGTCCGCAGAGCTTGAGATAAACCTGGAATTTGATCCACACACTTGCATGTGCGATGACATGCACCAGCCCACCTCAGTCTCGGGTTCACAAGCCTTTCCTAAATTGCAGTAGGGCACTGGGGCAAATTTTAGCCTGTTCCATCTGTTGAGGAGAGACCAACAATTGCTGGTGGAAAAGAGCAGTTGATCTCCCTCATTCTAGATGGCGCCACGACAAGATGGGGAAAGAGACTGCACACAGATGGCTCTAAAAACCGCCTATGTAGGGAGGCGGGGCCCAAGCTTCAAATGAAGTGCCATGATTCTCTCACAAGAGAGATCTGACACAAAGCCTTCTTTTGGGGATCTACTCTTGAGTAGTACTCCACTCTAGAGTCTAGGAGTCGATCTAGAGCTTAGGCAGCAAACCTGAAAAGCAGCAAATTGCTGTTCTGGAAGGCTCAAGGTTGCTGTTTTGAGAAGGAGTGCTTTATCCGGACGCATGGCGAATTCTGGACTAGTTCGTCTCTCCTGCTTCCCCACACTGAGACCAGCTATAGAAGTTTTGGAATGAAATTGCAACCTAAATTCAAGAACTGCAACCTAAGAACTCCAAAACAACATATAATAACTAAACTGAGGTAAGACGTATGTGATTCTGCTATCCAAAATTCAAGAAGAATAAAGTTTGAAAGTGACGAGACGGGAGGGAGAAGAGAGGAGGATCCCTCCCACTACGCTCAGAGTAACAACAGAGATCTTCGAAGGATTTGAAAACACACTAGGACTATATCTTAAACATCAATTAACTCTCTGTAAAACATTCCGGGACTTCAGTATTTGAAATAGTTGAAGATTAAAGAACAAAGAATTAAGACTGGAGCCGCGATGGAGAAATAAAAGACAAATTGGGAGTAAATACAGCCGATTTCCGAGAATTTGCATAATTCTCTTGTTGGGTATTCATTTGTGGGATAGAGAAGCAATCCTTTTGGACATATTTGGGTGAGTTGGTTTGTTTGCCTGCTTCGATTTATGGATTACGACGGCGATGGAAGATAGCTGTGGCACATTTATCACTCAGCCAGTTTCAGAAATGCCTTGCTTTAATGAAGGAATGTGAGAGGGAGAGATTGCTGATAGTAACCGAATGTATAATGAGATTCTAATTTGGTGGTTGTATCTAAATTGTAATTAAGTAAAATTGAATCATTTGAAGGAGAATATGGCGCACTAAACATCTGGGCGGACGGAAGAACAAAGACAGAATTACTTTCACTTTTGCTGATTGAACTGGTTATAGATAAAAACCCGTGTTGTGTCTGGACATTTGAATAGATATACGTCTGAAGCAGAATATATTGGCATGGATGTTTGGCTGAAGTGATTGTGGTTTATAACTATTGATGGTCATTGCATAATTCTCTTGTTGGGTATTCATTTGTGGGATAGAGAAGCAATACTTTTATTCATAGACATAAGTTTGTGTAGCTTCATACACCGTGAGGCTAAAAGATGTCAAGACAAGAGAGATAACAGGGAAGGCGGGAACTTTTAAGACAGGATAATACCAGTCAGTCTGTACAGATTTTATTAACTAAATTACTTTCAGAAGTCCAACAGGTGCAGCAGGAAGTGGTAATTATTAAGAATATTGGAGAGAAAGCCTGCAGGACTTGGACACCCTATCAGAAGAAGTTAGCTATCTTGATAAATCTATGAATGGAACTGGAAAGGCAGACAAGACAATGCAATCAGGCTCTGTGACTAGAATACAGACCCCTTTAGAGATAAAAACAGAGTACACTCGCAGCCAAACTCCAGCCCGCCTAGCTCCAGGAAGGGAAGTAGTCCTAATGGAGCAACAAATAAAAATTATATGTGAGACATATAGAGGCTTGAAGTTAAACTTGGACCAATCAGGGTTTATAACTTGAATGCAGGGCCTTTGGGGGATGAAGACAGAGGCTATTGAAGAATTTTGCAGAGTTGGAGATAAATGCCAGGAAACAACAACTGGATCTATTGATGCATAGGATGGGGATGCAGAGTCTTTTTTGGGAATGTTCAGGAAGGAAGACATACAGTAATATTGTGAAGGATGCAGATAGCCGAAATTGGTTCAATAAATTGAGAATGAAGACGAAGAGGAAGAAGAAGAAAAAGGAAAGAATCTTTGAGTGAAAGATACTCAGAATCTGATCACTGAATTAGGGAAGATATAATTAATGAGATAAAGATAATACTTAAATAAGGGAGATTATGATGAAACTATGAATTAAGATACTTCTATTAAACCTGGTCTTCCCCTTAAAACTAAAAACAATTCAAAAGAACTTATTTTTCTTTTTCTCTTTGCTATCCTTGTGTAATAATTAGAGAAATTGAAGTAGTAATTGTATGCATGTTTCAGAGATACTTAAGAAGATGATTGAACAATGTTCATGTTAAATGTTTACTGCTTTTAACTACTCTTTTTAATTTCTTTTACTTATTGGCGTTACATTGTGGTAAATTTATGGAGGGATAGTAGAATAAATATAATGTTAATCTATTAGGATATAGAAATGTTGGGTTAGAGTTAATCAGAATTATAAATGGAAAATAAGAGATAGTAAGTTTTGTATACAGGACAATTAAGCAATTTTAAAGTTATGATATAGATGGTATACAAACATTAATATAGGTAAGATAACTAAGCTGTAATCGGTGTGGACCCTTTGTGTGAACCTTTGTATCCCCTTCCTATGTATCATCTTTTCCATTCCCCATCTTTTTCTAAAAAAAATCTTTTCCAAAAAAACGCCACCACCTATGGAGCCCCTGGAAGCATGAAGTTGGCACCTCTGGGACCTTGCCAGGAGGCTGGGGATATGCCGTGACACCACCTTGTTCTTTCTTTTGCATCCATCTCGAAGCAAGGAAGGAAGGAGATGAGGCCAAGCAGGGTCGCACCCTGTTCTCTCAGAGTTTAGGTGGAGAAGGAAGGCTGGACCAACCTTTCTCATGGCAGGAAGAAATGGGCATGAGAAATTCCTGAAATCTGCGATTGAGTCCATTGCTGTAGCTTTGCTGGCATTGTTGTGTGCCTATCCTTCCACGGTAAGAGTGTCTGTAGTCGCCTAGAGGACTTGGCTCTGGAGCATCCTCTCTACAGCAGCTTCTAACTCCCACCAATATTAGTCGCCACTGTGCAATTGCCAGGTGCTATGGCGACTTAGCGCCCAGTGTCTGTCTAGCCTTGGGTGCCTTTCTTTAGCAAGAAAAAAACAAGCTATCATTGACTATATGCTTAAGAATCATAGAATGAATGTAACTATGTGGTAAACTGGTTGGTTGTATCCTAAAGTTTCCTTGTTCTGCTTGATGGATTCCATAGGACAGTGGTTCCCCAACCTTTCAGCACTGGGACTCGCCTAAAAAGAAAGTTTCCCTTTACCAGCTGTTCAAGCCTAAGTGGCTATAATAGGGATGTGGCAGCACTGCTCTCCCCACCAAGTAGCAAGTTGCTTAACCCTTGCTGCATATAGCCTAATCTGCCCTGTTTGTTTCATGAACCACCAAAAATTGAGTGGTGACCCACTGGTGGACAACAGACCCACAGTTTGGGAACTGCTGCCATAGGATATAACCTGTTGACCTGACTGTCCTACCAAGTGGTAAGGAGAATTCAGCACACATTAGGTGCAGTAGTATCTTAAAATTGTTATCTATGAAGCCACCTTCATAGGCATATGAGCACAGGATACAGTGTTTTCAGTAGAGTTGAAGAAGAATAGATAACTTATCTAATTGATAGTATATACTCTACACCAGTGATTCTCAAACTGTGAGTCGGGACCTACCAGTGGGTTGCAAGCCAATTTCAGATGGTCGTGAAGCACCTAGAGCAGCCATATTGAAAACATGGGAAGATGGGATGCTGGAAAGGAGGAGGGCTGTGTGGTTGTTTTGCTTGTGTCAAGGTTGTAAATAGGCTTTTGTCTGATTCATTTTGCTGTTGGAAAATGACTGAGAAATAATCCAATTTATTGCTGCATTCTTTGGAAAGCAGCAGGCTCTGGGGTCACAAATCATGACACTACCTGCCATTACATCACTTCCAGTGTGTTCCGGACAAATTCTTATTCTAAGAAGTGGGTCCCAGTGCTAAAAAGGTTTGAGAACTGTGCTTTAAAAAAAGCCTTGTTGTAGTAGCGGATGGGCATAAATTCATGGCTCAGCCAAAATGCTGCATTAGACCTTCCAGTTTGGGAAGCTGATCTTGTTTCATATATTGTTGCATAACTGCTGAATGGGATGAAGTTGTTGCCCTGGCTTTATTTGTTGATCGTTGCACTCCCAAGTTATGTAGTCCAGTTGACTATAAATGTCCATAATTTAACTAGCTAGAGCGTGAAACAATTACCCTTTGTAATGTGGCATATAGTTTCCTTCATGGTTGTTTGTCTGCTGTTGTAAATTACTATAGGAAATGGTAATCTGTGTTTAGCCTATTCTGTGGTACTATTCTGTGGTATATTGGTGTAACAATATAGGCACTTCATTGAAATGGTGGACTCTAATTGATGCATATATACTGAGGGCTCTCCAAGTCTATCCATATTTGATTTAAATGTAAACTTAAAGTAGTGCAGCAAATAAATGGGGAACTAGAGAGAATTACGTCGCCACAAACTATTTTAAAATATTAGCAGGGACTTGTGCTGTATGAAATGTTTCTTTCTGAAAACATTATCATTAATAATCTTTGCAGAATGGCAAATAGACCATAAACTAATTCAGGGAGTTGGGTAGGAGTGCACTTTGAGTCCTTCTTGGGTAATATGCAGCATTTTGCCTTTTGCAAGAAGTAGTGCTTGATTTTGGAAGGTCAGTAAAAACGTTAAAAGGGTGTGTTGTGTATGTGCTTTCATAAAGTGTTTGACTGTGCTTATAATGGAGCAACATATCTATAAACCTGAAAGAGACCCTGTAGGTCTTCAAAATGCAGCTAGCAGAACTAAATTGTATTGCAGTTGGATAGAAACCTAATATTTCTGCCTTCAAGATATTTTTTTTATGTACAGCACACCGTAACACTCTAGGCGTATTTGAAATGACAGTTTCTGAATGTCCTCATTTTAGCTGTTATGCCATTTTTTCATATTCTTATGAAATGTTTCTTAGAAAAGTGACCTCTTTGTATGCTAATTAAATGAACTCCAATAGGCTGGGGAGGAAATGTGTTCCTGGAAGATGGGCGTCTAAAATGACTGTAGCTGCTAAATAGCAGGAGTTTCAGGTCCTTATCTGTAGACTTTGAATTGTTATGTAAGCCCCACGAAGAATGACAGGGCTTTTGCTGAGAGTTCGAAATGCTGCCCTTCGTGTTTAACTCCTTATCCTCTCTGAACGTTTTAGATTTGTCACGGTTTTTTCAGGCAGAAATGAGAGCAGTGCTTGTTTCATTGGCAAGGATGTTGGCTGTGAATTCATCTTTTTTGTTGGATTGCAGCAGCACCTATTTGTGAAAACTTGCTGGACTAGGCTGAAAGGGTCTTTTATAGACTGGCAGCTTTTTGGCCTCATAAAAGGTAATGCAAAACAGTACTGATGAAGCTAGATTTCAGCAATGTTAGCATTTTTATCCCGCAGTGCAAGTGTAAATTAATAGCAGGTTTGTGTATTCCAAGACTGAGTTGATCAGGGATTTGTTCTTGTGTGTGGTTTAGTTTTTCCTTTGGGAAGGTATCTGGTAGATCAAGAACCAGTTGTACAGTAGATGTTTCCTTTTTCATACTGGTGGGGTGGAGGGATTAGCTTGCTTTTCTGTCATGTTTTGTCAGATTTACAGAGGGAAAAAATTGTGTGTGTTAAGCACAGCCCTTTGAATAGAAGTATTTTTGTATGAATGCATGTGAAGGACAGCAGCAATAATAATGTATGTTTCAAAGCACACTACGGCAGAAGATATTTGTCAGGCATGAGTAGTTATTTTCAGTCACTGCCGCTGTTTGGAATCGTATGATTCATGAGTGTTAAATGTTGGACTTGTTTTAGCGGTGGCAGCTGGAGGTAGTGGAGTTGGGAATTCCATACCACTCCTCTGCAGCCTTGGTTAATCAGCGAACTTTATCCATTAGGTTGTTTTGGTGCTGGTACAAATCTGTGAGGTTTCAAGTTGGATGTGTGCAGAGTTGTACCTAACCTGTGTAGTGTGACATTCCTCCTACTGCAGTGTTTCTCAACCACTTCAGTGTTTCATTCCACTGGTGATACTCCAGGTGTTGTCTGAAAGTACGCACTGGACCCCCAGACCCCACTGCTGGATAGCAGGACCAGCTATGCTACAAGCAGTGCTAGGAGGCTTGGTTCAGTGGGCAAAATACCAGCATGCACTTTTCATCTGCTTGAAAGAGCCCTCCCCATCCACTCAGTCTCTTATCGGTGTTTGTTCTGTCGCATTTGGCCCTCCAATCTGGCGACGACATCATTATCAGTTACTTCCAGTGGTACTTGGGCAATGCAATGTCCACAGATAGATGCACAATGCAAAGTGGTATGGTGGGGGACAAGCATTGAGAAATCCTGTCCTACTGCAAGTCAGTACAAAACTGACCCCCATATTCTGCGTTGCAAGTGGATACCACTGAAGGTACAAGTGTAGTTCAGTGTCTGCAATATAAGTGATGCTTAATGATACATAATTACTCTCTGTATAGAACTGATTTGTCACAGTATGATTTGCTTTTGTTAAAATGGTGCAGACACAGGCAAATGTGGATGCCATGTAAGCGCTTGTTATTCCAACAGTGTCCAGGTAAGATTCCAAGGGGACAAAAAAATATTAGGATTTATACCAACCAATTGCACTTCTCAATCACCTTTTGAATGATAATTACAATACATTTGGCCATAAATGACGTTGGATGACACTGTGCTGGTAAGTTCAGTCTGCCTTCCCTCTTAGCTTGTCTACCATTTCCATTATTGCTGGTGCTGATGGTCACAGTAATAAGTGGAGAAGAGTAGGTTATTGCACAGGGAATCAGACCAGCAATTCTTACACTAGTTCTTATTAATATGGTTACTGCTCCTCTGTCTTCACACTGGATCAAAACAGAGTGCCTAAGAGAGAAAATGCCGGTCATAAGGCATTTTTTTGTTCTATTGTTTGGCATGGAATGTAGGGTCACTGGGAAGTTAAACATCTAGTATTTTATAGGAACTGAGGCCTTTGTAGTCTTAAAACAGAAACTAGTGTGTTAGTGGTAAAGACTTAAAACACAAAGCTAGTGAACCCCTAGCTGAGATGTTTGTGTTTTAAGCCTTTACCAATTTAGTTTTAATTGTAGCATTTTACATCTCTGCTCCTTGGCATTTTCAGCATTTCAGGTGTCTTGTTTTTAGACCTTTGATAATGTCCTACGTCAGTGGTTCCCGAATTGTGGGTCGGGAACCACCAGTGGGTTGCAAGCCAAATTCAAGTGGCTCGTGAAGCACCTAGAGCAGCCATATTGAAAAGATGGGATGCTGGAAAGGGCTAGGGCTGTGTGGTTGTTTTGCTTGTGACAAAGTTGTAAATAAGGTTTTTGTGTGTGTGTGTGTGTGTGTGTGTGTGATTATCTTTGCTATTGGAAAATGGCTGAAAACTTACTGCTGCATTCTCAGGAAAGCAGCAGGCAACTAATTGCTGCATTCTCAGGAAAGCAGCAGGCACTGGTATCATCATGATGGCACTTGCAGTCATGACATCACTCCCGATGGATCCCGGACAGATTGTCATTCTAAAAAGTGTTTCCTGGTGCTAAAACGTTTAACAACTACTGTCCTACATATTTGAGGGCAAAACATTAGGAAGATAAATGAGGTCAAAGATGAATTAGGACTTGCTGAATGAGGTCAAAAATCTTGTAAGAACTTTCTGCCTCGGGTTCTAGTATTTTTTTCCGACATTTCTTGATTTAGTACAAATCTATCACTGTGCACACAAGCTTTTTGAAGCTGGTCTTATGTATGTAGCTGGCAGTTGGGCACCAGCCTAAGCTAAAATAGTCTACTTCCTAAGGTTTGCAAGGGCCTTCCCCACGTATGCAATAAGGGGATACCGCTGTGGGTTTCTCTATGGGTCCCTTTGTCCCCCTCATTTCAGATTACCTGTCAGACAAAAGTATAGAATCCTGCTGGCTGCAGCAAGAGGCCAATGCGATGGCCAATGGAGCAGGGGAGCACAAGGCAGTGTAGTTGAATCCTGTTTTGATGCTTTGGAATATTTAAAGGTATGATCACGGGCATGAACCTGGCAAGCCTCTCTCTTCAGGTGAGTAGTTTACAGTTCTATCACTCAAGCTGCCTTGCAATACACAGGTCTGTGCAGGTCTGTGTGGGAGTAGCTAGGTGCAACGCCAGAGCATTCTGAATTTTGTTCCTGTGTTTTTATTTTCATTTCTAGACCCTCTGCAAACAGTACCAGGCAAAGAAAATTATTTGCCTTTTTAGCTCTCAGAAATGAAAACTGTCCCTTGGTGCTTGTGAATCAGTTTAGCAGCCTGATCCTATCCCGGGCCAGCACGGGCCTCCAGTGCACTGCCCATGAGATGGGTATTTACAGCAAATGTGCTGTAAAGCATGTCATGGCAGCTAGAAGGGTGGAAGTGCTAGTGTGGAAGCAAAGGGGGAAGAGAAGGGAGCTGGGGGTGAAACTGGACAGGGAGGAGGGCAATTCAGGCCTGGAGTGGGGCAGAGATTATGAAGGAGGCAGCCGCCAGATCCCTCCTGCGCCTGAAAGCCCTACAAGTGTGCACTTGGTTCTGTACCAGCCACTGAGCAGGTCGAGATCTGAGTAGACCTGCTGAGGCTCAACACAAGGGAAGGGCAGAACTGTTCCCTTACCTCGAGGAGACCTCCAGCTGCTTCCTTGGCCCCGCGGGATACAGCAGTGGCCATTTCAGTGCTGCTGTACTGCGGCACAGGCAGCTTGGATAGTGTTGGGCTTCCCGTCACTGCTACACATAAGCACAATTGGTTCCCTCCAAGAAGAAAATCTAGTGGAAACCAGTGGGGCTCCTTTCCAAGGAAATGATCCTTATGATGCTTATGATCAAGCGCCAGGGTTTTGTTTCCCCCCCCCCCATCTAACTAAGGCAATCTGTAGATTTTGTTTTGACCTGCCCTTTAGCATTGGATGACGATTTGTTATTGAAAGAACTTGTAGCTACATGTGGCTTCTCCTAAGGATACAAGAAACAGTTCTAGCGATTACTTGTGCCTTTCAGTGTAACATTTTTAAAAAAAAAATCACATCTTGGTATTCACTCTTGGTATATAGTGTATTATTCTGGTCTGATAATTGTTCTGAAATGAATGTCTAACATAAGTATTGGAAAATGAATGTCAGCTATGAATGCAGCAAATGGGTTAACAGGTTTTTTACTTTTTCCATGAAACGTTGAGTATTGAGAGTACTCCTATAATCAAAACAGGAGAAGAGGAAAAGTCCTGTGTTTAATTCTATTCAGCAGTAGAACAGTAATCATTTGACTAATTAGGAATTCATTACCTAAGTATGTGGTTTCTGTGAACTGTAATGCTGTACAATAAGGATCAAAGGTAGAATTACAATTATTTTTAAAAAAACTTTTTGGCTTGTAAATAGACTTTCAGAGTGTGCAACTTTTTTCCCTCCTAATCATCTGTAGCCAAAAACATATATTTTTGTATGAAAAAGATGATCTTTTGGTGACATGTGTGTGTGCTTTGCATTGCAAATGGTGTGAGACAAATGGTGAAGTGTGAGACAAATGGATGACTTGTGTTAAATATGTTTAGGTTTATATACTAGATCAATCTGATATTTCTATGCATGCGGCTGGCTTTACAGTAGCATTCTCCTTTCTCAGGTTAGTGATAGCCATTGTCACAAACAGCTTAAGTGGCTGACTTGCTGTTTCTTTTCTACCAAGGAGGTTGAAAACAACCATAGACAAGTTGAGGCATATTTCTTGCTGCAAAATAAAGTTATCTACAGTTAAGGGCACGTATTTCTATGGGTAATTTATTGAATCTCCATCAAGGGGTGAAGGTGGGATAATGGTAAAACTTGCTGCAGTCAGCAACGCTTCTAAATGCCTTGCAAGTCTGCAACCACTATCATGTCTTAAGGATGGATATTCATGCCTTATACAAACCTGCTAGCCAACTGAGGTCTAGTCATTGGAGGGTTTAGACCAGGGGTCCTCAAACTTTTTAAACAGGGGGCCAGTTCACTGTCCCTCAGACTGTTGGGGGGCCGGACTATTGTTTGAAAAAAATATGAACAAATTCCTATGCACATTGCACATATCTCATTTCTAGTACAAAAAACAACAACCCCGCTATGGAGTCTGCTTTCTGGGCCACATCAGCATTTTCTTCTGACTTAAACAGCCGCGGGATTTTTAAAGGAGATTTTAAGGAGGGAGGGAGGGAGGGAGGGAGGTCTGAACGGGTTTCCTGGATTTTTAAAGGAGATGCTGGGAAGCAGCAGCCACCACGTGTGTGAGAGACGGTGAGAAAGGGGTGAGTGGCTGAGCCTCAGGCTCGATCTCCTGGGTGCCTTCAGAGCAGCCTGGCTGGAGGGGCACTGGGTCCAGCTTTTGCCCGCCAGCCCGCACGACGGGGCGCCCTCCCTCCCTGCAGTCATCCCCACCATACAGCCAGCCACGCACCTCTCTCTCACCATCGTCTCTCACGCGCGTGGTGGCGGCGGCTGCTGCTCTGCTCTGCTCCGCAAAACTGCTGCCTGCCTGCCTGCCTGCCTCGCTCGTGCAGGCAATGGCTGTTTGCTGCTGCTGCCGCTCTCCCTCATCGTCGTCGCTGCCTGCCTGCCTGGCTCTTAGAACGTGCAGGCAACGGCTGCAATGCGCAGGCGCGGCAGAGCCCAGACAGGCCCCAGTTCAAAAAAAAACAACAAAAAAACCAGAGCCCAGCTGTGTCTCGGCTGCACGACCGTCCATTACCCCCGGGCCTCACGCGGGCCGGGTAAATGACCTTGGGGGGCCGGATCCGGCCCGCGGGCCGTAGTTTGAGGACCCCTGGTTTAGACTGTAGGAGTTGGGTCTTCACAGTGATTGCCCCAAAGCTGTGGAGCAGCCTTCTGGAAGAGACAGGAAAGCTTCCCTCTTTCAGAGGGAATATGAAGGATACCTCTTTCACCTGGCTATTGACTGAGAAGTTGGTTAGTAGGTGCTGTTTATATTAATTGAAATAATGTTTTGAAGGTGGCTTGTTCTGTATGTAATGGATAAAAATAAATACTATTGTCTAAGTCAGTGCTTCTCAAACTGTGGGTCAGGACCTGATTTCTGGTGGGTACCACAGAGCTTCTAATAAAAACACAAGTAATGGAAAGATCAGGCTCAAGCCCTGAGGCTGTTCAAAAATCAGCTGCTAACTGCCCTACAAAGAACTTAGCTCCTGCAGTTAGCAAGCTTGTATAAATATAGGAAGATAAACGTTTGAGCATCTGTTGCAACAATTCATGGATAGATATGGACAAGAATTTGGGGATATGGGAGACAAAAGAACAAGTGAGAGTGCATCAGCGGAATTAATACAAATAGAACAGCGGTCACATAACTAAACCCCTCAAGCAATGAGGCTATTCATTAAGGCTGCCTCATGAGAAATGGATCATACTTTTTTTTGCAAATATTTCTTTCTAGATCACATTTTTTTATTAAGTCTCATAAAGCTGGTTTGGTCTTGATAGTGTCATTCTAAAAAATGGGTTCAAGGCTAGTGGTTCTTGAGCTAAAACGTTTGAGAACCACTGGTCTAAGTGAACACAGTCAGGATCTCCCTAGCCTTGAAACAAGCAGAGCACTTGCTTTGACTACAGCACTATCCTTGAGCAACCAGCTGTTGGGTACTCTTACAGTATCCCCCTCTTCCTTGTCAGAAGTGTTATGCGCGTATGGAATGAGGTGTATATAGAAAAGACTGGGTGGAGACTGCGAAATGAAACATGAGAGATGGATTGTGCAGAGTGACAGGAAAGTGTTTAAATGGAGCTATAAAACATGTTGCACTTCTTGATGAATCATTAATGTGTTGAATATCTTTCTTGTAAATATTTTATCTTTTCACTGTAAAGGATATATTGTCGTGGCCCACAGTAAGGCTGTACTTGGAAACGACAATACTTTTTAGCAGTGAGCCAGTAGGCCATTTGAGGGGCAGGTAGAGGACAAAATTATTCTTACCCCCTTGCCCGAGTGGTCTCCTGTCAGATCCATGCACTGCTTTAATCCTCGTCCTCTTGTCTATCACCTCTTGCTTGCTTAGTATTATCTATCCTGTGGGGGGGAAAGCAAACAAAAGTTCAATGAAAATGAATTGGTGAAGGAGGATTCTTCATCTCATTTCGATGTCTCAGTTTTTGTTTCTCCTGTCTCCTGGGCTTCTTGAAATAGTGTTATTTGAGGGATTCTGTGAAACTGAGCCTACAATATGTGGTGGCGAGAGAAAGGGAAGGATGTGGATTGGCTCTTTTGACTGGTTCATTGAGCCTAAGGGGAGTATACAATAATTTCATACTTGATTAGATTTTCATTTATTTAATTAACTCTTGTCAAAATAGTTCACTTTTCTTCTTTTTTTTAAAGGTTACATTTGGGTCATCTTGCAAAGCCTTCAAAGAAAACTAAGAGGAAAGATGGTTTGCACAAATAAGCGTTTGCAACCAGAATGAAATTAGAAGAACTCTCTGCAGAGCAATAAAAATGTAAGTTCCAAATGATAGTTATTTTTATATTGTATTTATCACTTAACAATTTCCTTAGAGGGAAAAAATGCAGGCAGCTGTCAACAGTTTATGGAGCATCCCTTCAGGCTCTCTCTTTGTGTGCTGTACGTGTAGAAATGTGTCTTTTTATAATTTTACTCAACTATATAAGGCATATTTATTTGCTAGATTTTTGTACTCCCCATCTACCAGGGATTTCAGTAAGAAATAAGTTAAACAGATAGGTACTGGATCTCCCACATTTGGTGTGCATTTGGTATTTTTTTTAAAATTGTGATCCCTTTTGGGACAGGGAGCCATAGGTTATTTGATTTTATTTGTAAACAACTTTGAACTTTTTGTTGAAAAGCGGTATATAAATTTAATTAAGAGTATTTATCTATATATATAAAGAAGAGCGTGTGTGTGTGTGTGTATGTATGTTCCACATAGGCTCCGCAACTCCTGGACCGATTCGCGCCAAACTCGGCACACAGGTGCCTTGGCCCCCTGAGACCGTCGCTGCACGGTTTTGGAACGGATCGTGCCCCCACGGGCGCGGGTACAAGCGAATTTGTGGTTCTGTATGGGTGGCTATGGGCTGAGCCGCAGCATTCCGAGGCTCTGATGATGTCGTGATGAGATGCAAATGACATGCAAATGACATGTGGAATCTTCAGGCAGCAACTGAACTCTTTACAGTTGGAAGACAAATAGCAGCAAACATATATAGGGCCAGGGAAATGTGTTCTGTGGACATGTGGGCGGTCCCTGCTTGGCAGTGGACAGTTGGCACAAGGTGCTTTGGCTGTTGCTCTCACTCTGAAAGTTTACTTTCACTGTATAACGTAAGGCAATTGGGCAGGTGCAACCAAAGGCTACAAAGATGAAACAACAGCGTACACAGGAAACACCTGAGGGGAAAAAAAAACGACTTGCCATGCTACGTCACAGAGCTGCTACATCTAGAGCCACAGAAACAGTACAGCAGCGTGACAAAAGACTACACGATAAGAGAGACAGAGCTGCTATATCTAGAGCAACACAAACAGTACAGCAGCGTCACAAACGACTACAGGATATGAAACAGAGGGCTCCTACATCTAGAGCAACAGAAACAGTACAGCAGCATGGAGGGGCCAAATAAACACCCGGTCACCGCCGGGTAATTTTTAACAAACAAAAAAATGCCTGGGGGTGGCCGAAAATGATGGGGGGGGCAGTCAGGGATGGGACATATAAACACCCAGGTGCAAATAGGTTTCCCACAGGCAAACCTATACAGGGCCATCTGTATGCCTGGTGAGTGGGGTGGGGGTCAGTGATGGGACATATAAACACCTGGGCGCAAATAGGTGTCCCGCAGGCAAACTAATGCAGGGCCATCTGTATGGCTGGTGACTGGGGGGGGTCAGTGATGGGACATACAAACACCCAGGCACACATGTGAGTGGGGGGGTCAGTGATGGGACATATAAACACCCAGGAACACATGTGAGTGGGGGGGTCAGGGATGAGACATATAAACACCTGGGCACACATGAGAGTGGGGGGGGTCAGGGATGGGACATATAAACACCCGGGCACACATAAGAGTGGGGGGTCAGGGATGGGACATATAAACGGGCCATCTGTATGCCTGGTGAGTGGGGGGGGGTCAGGGATGGCACCTATAAACACCCGGGCAAAGCCGGGTACATAAAAGCTAGTCTATATATATAAAGAAGAGCTTGTGTGTGTGTGTGTGTGTGTGTGTGTGTGTGTTCGTTCGTGTTCCACATAGGCTCCGCAACGCCTGGACCGATTTGCGCCAAACTCGGCACGTGGGTGCCTTGGCCCCCCGAGACCATCGCTGCATGGTTTTGGAACAGATTGCGCCCCCACAGGCGCAGGTAAAAGCGAATTTATGGTTCTCTATGGGTGGCTATGGGCTGAGCCGCAGCATTCCGAGGCTCTGATGATGTCATGATGAGATGCAAATGACATGCGGAATCTTCAGGCAGCAGCTGAACTCTTTACAGTTGAAGACAAACAGCAGCGAATAGGTTTCCCGCAGGCAAACCGATACAGGGCCAGGGAAATGTGTTCTGTGGACATGTGGGCGGTCCCTGCTTGGCAGTGGACAGTTGGCACAAGGTGCTGTGGCTGTTGCGCTCTCTCTCTCTGAAAGTTTACTTTCACTGTGTAACGTAAGGCAATTGGGCAGGTGCAACCAAATGCTACAAAGATGAAACAACAGCATACACAGGAAACACCTGAGGGGAAAAAAACACGACTTGCAACGCTATGTCACAGAGCTGCTACATCTAGAGCAACAGAAACAGTACAGCAGCGTGACAAAAGACTACACGATAAGAGAGACAGAGCTGCTACATCTAGAGCAACAGAAACAGTACAGCAGCAGGGATGGGACATATAAACACCCGTGCACACAGGTGAGTGGGGGGGTCAGGGATGGGGCATATAAACACCCGGGCACACATGTGAGTGGGGGGGTCAGGGATGGGACATATAAACACCTGGGCGCACATGTGACTGGGGGGCTCAGGGTTGGGACATACAAACACCCAGGCACACATGTGAGTGGGGGGAGGGGTCAGGGTTGGGACATATAAACACCCGGGCGCACATGTGAGTGGGGGGGTCAGGGATGGGACATATAAACACCCGGGCGCACATGTGACTGGGGGGGTCAGGGATGGGACATATAAACACCCGGGCACACATGTGAGTGGGTGGGGTCAGGGATGGGCCATATAAACACCCGGGCACACATGTGAGTGGGGGGGTCAGGGATGGGACATATAAACACCCGGGCACACATGTGAGGGGGGGCAGGGATGGGACATATAAACGGGCCATCTGTATGCCTGGTGAGTGTGGGGGGGGGGTCAGGGATGGCACCTATAAACACCCAGGCGAAGCTGGGTACATAAAAGCTAGTACTATATATTTAATTAAAAGGAAGGATTTTTTCATATATCACTGTAGAATGTTTAAACCACTTCATGCAGATTATCTAAAAATTCTCTCCACAGTCTTGTAAGTAAATTGATATTAGCCTCAGTTTGTAGGCAGGTGATTGAAGCTGAGAAGTAATTTTCATAAAGACAGCCTAGCAAGTTCATGGTTGAGGCGAGAATGGTCTGTTCAGCACACTCTATACATTTTTATTGTCAAAAGTAGATTTACCCCCCTCTTCTTTTGGTATTTGATTCAAGTAATCAAAAGAGCCAAAAGGAGAAACGGCACACAAGCACTTCAGTGTTGTGAGTGCAAAACCTAATTTCTGAGTGAAATTAAAACCCAGTCTTAGGGGTTGTTTTAACATCTCCAAACATGGTACTTGCACAGTTCTTCAGTAGAATAAATGTGCTCTGCAGTAAGAATTATCCTGTCCAAATATTACAAGTCTTGAGAAAATATTCTTGTGGTATAGTTTCTACGGTGTTTGGCTCCTGAGCCAGGTTTTATGTATCACAGAAGCTCCAAGTGAAGGGGGAAAAGTCACACAGAGAACAACCACAGACTTTTAAACAATGATTTCGTGCCAGTTAGCTTCACAGCTTTAGCCAGGAAGTGGAAATTGAGCCACTCTGTAGAAAGACCTGTAAATTGTGGTCTTTCATAGAGTTGGAAAGCTCATACTCCTGGACTATATAGCATTATTTGTGGATTGTGGCTGCAAATCTGTGCACTCCTTAGGAGTAAGTCCCATTGGACTTGGTGGGACCCTAATTTCCAAGTAAAGAAGCACAGGATTAGGTTGCCTGGCAATATTAAGTCTGACCACAAACATCATATCCAGTCATTTAAGCAGATGCACAAACCTTATACAGTATAGTGCAGTAACAGTGCAAAATATTGCATTAAAAGTCTTTGAGTTTGCATACTGCTTTACCTGCTCAGTATGAGTGCATTTGCATAGAGTCGAGTGCATTCTCCTCTAATCCACGGGCTTTATAAGAGGAAGTGTCATTAAAAACTATCAGTAACTAATTGTACCCAAAGGAATGCTGTAGCCATGTCATGGGAAAGTTTCACATCTGACATCCCGAAAAATCAGATGCTTCTTGGAGGTACTTGATGTTGGACAGACCTTGAATTCCCAGTGGACATAAGAACATAAGAAGAGCCCTGCTGGATCAGGCCAAAGGCCCATCTAGTCCAGCTTCCTGTATCTCACAGTGGCCCACCAGGTGCCCCAGGAAGGCACGAGACAACAAGGTGCTTGTATCCTGTTGCCACTCCCTTGCACCCGGTACTCAGTAGCCTACTACTAATGTAAGGAGGTTGCACAATCCATCATGGCCTATAGCCTACGATGGACTTTTCTTCCAGAAATCCGTCCAATCCCCTCTTAAAGACATCTAGGCCAGATGTCATCACCACCTCCTGTGGCAAAGAGTTCCACAGATTAACTACCCGCTGGGTAAAAAAGTATTTCCTTTTATCTGTTTTAACTCTCCCATCCCTCAGTTTTAGTGGATGTTCTGGTGTTTTGAGAGAGGGAAAAGAACATCCCTCTATCGACTGTATCCCTTCCGTGCATAATTTTGTATGTCTCAATCATGTCCCCCCCTCAGGCGATATGACTGTTTGCAGTGATTGTAGCAGTGCCAGAGCAGTGCCAGCTCAACATCTCCTAATGCCCGAGTTCGCATGCCAGATGCACCCCACTCCTTTTGCCTGATGAAGTGCCAATTTCCCCTCTTCAGTGTTCTAGCTCAGGACTGTTCTCCCCTCTTCCTCATTGTCCTCCTCTTCAAATCCAGGGAGAGAAGGTAGGAAGAAGAAAGGTGAAGAAGAAAGGTGATGAGCACACATGCAGGGGCACACACACACACCCTGATTTGCTGCTTGTAGCAACCATTTCAGTTGACCTCATGGATGCACTGACCTTGACGTAGCATGTCAATTTTTAGCTAGTTTAGCATGTCAACTATTTCAATAATAGTGAGCATCATGAAGTAAAATTTAAGTTATATAGCTACGTGTTTTTCAGTTCCTGAAGCAAACAGGACAGAAACAGCATACATATGCAGCTTGGTACTATTAACCTCGAAAGAGGATTGTTTCTGTCTCTGTTGTATGCAGATGTCAAACCTATGATATCTGTGTGGTGTTCTTGAGCACCTGCATCATTCAAGTATAGTATTAAGACTTGAAATGAACACATGCTAAAATGCTGGGGGAAGGTCTGAAGGTTACTACTGAAGTTCACTAATCACCCTTCCAAGATGCCTTTCTGTGTGTCTTTAAAGGAGTGTGATAGTTGGATGGTAGTTTGATATGTCTCAGTTATCCTCAATCTTGAATTGACACCCACTAAGGAAGAGGTTTTTTTTTTTTTCCGTATTTCTTGTTGGCTTCAAGGAAGCATTGACTAATCATAGCTTGCTATTAAGTATGATAGTTTGTGTTGACTGCATTTATAGGTCACACTGAAATTAGCAAAACTCTTTTACGGCATCTGTTCGGAAAATAATTGCCAGGCTGTGTAACAGTCAAACAAGGGGGATTTGTGCTAGTATAACAAATGTCATGGAGGGTCAACAAAAATCTCAATTAGACATACTCTTGTTTAATCTATTTCTAGATAAGCTCATTCTGAATTGAATGGGCAGCTGAATTCTAAGCTGCCTGGCACCCAGAGGAACAGCAGCCCTAAAAAGGCTACCGCTGCACCCTGTGGGCACAGCACAGCTACTGGAGTCTCTTTGGGGGAAGGAGACATTTGTCTCCTTACCCAGAGTAACACCCTGGCCCCCACAGTAGGTCTACTTGAATCTGTGCCAGCTGTTTTGCTGGTGCAGTCTTTAGAAGCCCAGTGTAGGGCTTCCCAGCCTGAAGTAGGGCATAGGATCCAGTGGTGGAGGCCTCCACTGCTCCCACCCCCACCTAGGCTGGATCCTCCCCTACCCTACCCAGTTTCACCCTCCCCATGCCTCAAAAAACTGCACCACTGGCCAATAGTCTTATCTGGCTCTGGTGGCAGCACCTCAACCTCTGTTCGGTGGTTAGACCCTGTGCCGACGCAGCTTTCACTCCATGTACCATGCATGTACTTTACAGCATGTTTGTGACACTCAACACTAGCATTGAGCAGCAGTGCCTGTACTAAGGGGCTCTAAGAAATTATATTTTTTCCAAGTTGCCTGAAAGAAATTCCTTTTGCATAGATTTTGCTTGTTTAAACCTATTGCTAAGGGGAAATGCATTGTTTGTGGTAACTCATTAACAAAGGGAAATGTAGAACTTTGTGCTTAAGGTTCATGATTGTGGCAGGTTTCCAGAGGTTGGTAAATTTATTACTAGCTTGAATTTAGAAAACTAACCTAGAGTAGAAAAATCTTGAAACCTTTCTCATTGGGTTTAGCTTTTTACATGCTTTTTCTTGATTAACCAACATGTTGGAGGATCTTTACCCATAAGGACCCTGTGGCCCAGTGATCTAGTCCACATGAATAGCTTGGTGTAGTCTTAGCTCTGTTGCACCTTTTTTCACAGCGGGGGATGGGGGAAAAGCCAGGCTCATATTGGCACTTAAATAGTGACTTGTCTGGGACAGAGGCAAGTATGTCTAATAGAAATTCAAGGATGCCCAGATGAGAGAGCTTGCACCGATACATCATCATAGAGCTAGTAAAGGGCTAAGAGTCTAAATTGCTGATTAAAATTGAGTTACAGTGTTGTTGCATTGTAAGAACTTCAAAAGAAGCAGGGAAAAGTGCAATTATTAGGATCAACCAATGTTTGCACTGGAGGATGTTAGTTGTAGGAGATCCATGTAGCTAGGAGGACTTTCATTGTAACTGTGGTTGGCAACTTGGTAAAGATATTACTCTACCTGGCCCTCTGGCACGCACATGCATACTATTCAAAGTGAAATTACAGCACTTTCCCCCTTTCTATTAAAGTAAGTGAACTGTTCTGTTTAGCACTCGGCACGCCATGTACACTCTTAATAGGATAATTGTGAAGAAACAAAGAACTACATAAAAAGGATGGAAAGACAAAAGGCAGGCACTTCCATTCAATGTAAGCTATTCAGTCTTCGATTATTTAAGATAGACCGTGCATGTTTCAGTATGAAACTCGCTAAGCCTTCCCGTAATTCCAGTGCATTGATGGGCCATAGACTATAGACAGTTATAGACTAAAAGTTTCTTCCAGCCTGATCATGCGGTGGTTGTTGTTCAGTCGCTAAGTCATGTCCAACTTTTCGCAACCCCGGTTATTTGGGAATAGGTCCTAGTAAATTTAATGCTAAACCTTCCAGAGACACATACCTAAGTTTGCTTTCTTAGAAATGTGCAGCTGATAGTAACCAAAGACTATTGATTCAAGTTCTTTAAGAAAATAAGCTTTCAACATGGTTCTGTTAATTTATGTGCAGTTTGTATAGCCTTCTTTTTCAGTAAATCATAAATACTTTAACTTACAAAAATGAAGTTTGCCTAAAATGGGTAATTAAGTAGTAATTAAGTAGACCCCCCCTCCTAAAAAAAAAGTAGTGAAAAAACCTAATTGCTGTCAGTTTTTCAATAGGAAAAGTGTTGCATTTTGTGGTTTCATGTGATGTATTCACTTGTGAGATAACTCTTACTGGCATGTTTATATCATCAAGGGCACAATCCATCAACTCTCCAGCACTCAGGTCAGGGCAATGCAGCTTGAATGAACAAACATTCCCTTACCTTGAGGAGGCTTCCGTGACTACTACTCCTCTGCAAAATAGAGCACATGCCCCACTGGCACATCGATGTCAGTGCTGGAAAGTTGGTTAGGATTGCGCCCCGTGATAACTCAGACAAACAAGTGTAGAGGTACAAGTGATAATGGAGGTATAAGAACAGAATTTAACTGTTAATAATCTTTAATAATGCAATGGGATTGGATACAAACACAAATTTGATTAAGGTTTTTTAGATTTACGATCTGTTTTATCCCTGATATACGTACATGTAAGATGCCTTTGTCTCATTCACATACCTACAGCACAATCCTATGCATTACTCAGAAATAAGTCCCACTGAGGCCAGTGGAACTTTTTCTCAGCTACATGCACACAGCAGTGGTTCCCAAACACACATGGGGGAATTGGTAACCACTTAAGTGTTTGCAGGCGAAGGAGGATGGCAGTGACATGATCCCCAGGATCGCACGGCTGCCTGGACAAAGGGTTTTTTGGACTCTCCCACATCATCAGCACCGACCTCCTTGGGGGTACAGGGAGTCCACGGATGATGCAGCAGGGCTCCCAAAGCCTCTGAATGTCCTAATGATTAGGACCCAACTTTTGGTTTTGTGATTGAAAACCAGAGGCGGGTTCCAGTTGCTATTTTTAGGC
The DNA here is from genome assembly GCA_029204185.1 of Lerista edwardsae. Lineage (NCBI taxonomy): Eukaryota > Metazoa > Chordata > Lepidosauria > Squamata > Scincidae > Lerista > Lerista edwardsae. The sequence goes on along the minus strand of JAJKFI010000002.1, from coordinate 35,238,515 downwards.
ATTCTGAGGCTTGGGGAATCCTACAGAGGTATCCTCGGGCTCCCTGCACCTCTTATGCGGAAGAGTCCAAAAAATCCTTTTTGTCCCTGGCAGCAGCACGATCCTGTAGATTTTGTCGCTGCCATCCCTGCAGTCTAATTCTTATGGGGAAGTTCCCTGCTTCTACTTCCCCTGGTGAGTCGCAACCCATGAGTTTGGGAACCATTGGTGTATAGCCCTACATTGCAGCCCTACTGTGTGTTCCAGTTTCAAAGATGAGGAAACTGAGGCTTGTTCATTCACCTAACTAAGTTCATTTAGAATGTCCATAACCAAGCTAAGATTTGGAAACTATATTTTCTATATACAATAAACTAACCAGAGTGCCTCATCCCAAAACAATTGTAACACATAGTAGGAAAGAGCTGATTACACTGAAGGCCAAAATCATTTGCATGCCTAACTTGACACAGTAAATACATCTGCTCAAATTGTATAGCTAACTGTGGAGACTATTTGCGATAGTTACTGCTTTGCAATGCAGTAAGTGCATGACAGTGACAGCTCTAGGGAAATGTATTTGATCTAAATGGTTTAGGTATGCCAGAGAACTTGTAGCAATTAAATAGATAGAATGCAACTCTTGCATGAAAAGCAACTTAAGTTACATGCACTTGAACAATGGTTAGATCTCATTTTAAAACCTACTCTCTGGTGGCAAAGAAGCAGTTTTTTTTATATTATTTGGAAACTGCCTTAGAAGTCTTCTTGTAAGATTGAAAAGCAAGGCGAAAATACCTTAAATTGAGGATGGCCTGACACTCTCTCTGTGATTGAGCAAAAGCACCCATCTAATGAAACAGGTTGGGATGTGGTGGTGCTGCGGGTTAAACTGCTGAGCTGAGCTTGTTAACCGGAAGGTTGGCAGTTTGAGACCACGCGATGGAGTGAGCTCCCATTGCTTGTCCCAGCTCCTGCCAACCCAGCAGTTCAAAAGCACCTAAAAATGTGAGTGGATAAATAGGTACCGCTTCAGTGGGAAGGTAATGGCGTTGGCGTTCCGTGCGCTACATTGGCTGTTCAGTTTAGGAACGGAGATGAGCACCACCTCCTATAGTCGGTCACGACTAGACCGTTCGGTCGAGGGGAAACCTTTACCTTTTAATGAAACAGGGATTCATAAATTTTGGTTGACTTTGGTGACCATTCAACATTTGCTGTTGTCAAATCCCATGTCAGAGGATGCCATGACTGACATCCTACTGAAGTCTGGAAGCAAGAGCCTCTGGGGCTCTGTTAGGTCAGACAGATTCTCCAGAAAGGACACAAACCTGAGCTGCCTAATGTTCATTCACCACTCTGATGTCTCTTAACCTTAAGCAGTGTTCAGCGCACATGCTGTTGTGCATCCTTGCCCAACAATATAAAAATACGTATGTCTAAAGAAATTTTTATTCTGCCCTTGCAGAGGTCTACCTTATTGCTCTCAACAGTTAAAATAATAATGCAGTTTAAAACAAGGTGAATTCAAAACAGTATCATTCTAAAAGACCAAAACAGTTAAACATATTAACTGCTTAAAAATTGTCCTTTACCTTCCAGTATCAAAGAACTTAGACACTCTCGATTGTCACACCACTCCCAGTTGCCACCAAAATACTACCCGTTGCAATGCTATGTAGGTTTAATATGGAGAAAAAAAACTTTGATTAAAACATGGTCCCATCTTATAAAGATTTGATATGTTTAATACTTTTGGATGTTCCCAATACTGAGTTGTCTTTCACAAGGGTTTGCTGTTTGGAGATTGTGCAGTTGTAAATGAAAATTATCCTGTAGTTAGATAATGAACATGCGTGCATACTGATTTAATTACTTAAATGTGCAAGGAGTTACATGCAGAATGTGTCCCAAGGGAAGCTCAATTTGCAAAGGTTAAATCTACAAGTTTGGGGAACACTTCCAGAAGCAAAGATGCAGAGACAATGATTACACAGCAGAAGATGAGTTAGCATTTCATTCATCAATGAAACAGATTAACTTCTTTCAGAAATGGCATCCAATCATCAGTCTACTTCCTGCCACTTGCTGACAGCATAAAGGTCAGTGAAGTGCAAGTATTTATACAGAAAATGCCACTTGTCACAGCCATAAGACTGCTGTGAGAATGAATCACAGGCCAATCTGTATAATGCACAGCAATGCTGGTGAGTGACTAACAAACACCCTCACATCCAGCAAGTGAAATGCTGCCAAGACGCCATCTGTATGGCAAATAGTAGCATGAGAGGAATTTTAAACAGCCCTCAGCAAAAAGAAAAAAAAAGTGCTATTTTAAGCAACTGTTTACTCCTAGTGTGATCATAAAGGCAACTTCGTATACAAAACAGGTAATTAAACCAGCACACACCATATTGCCTACATATGGTTAACTGGAGGCCTTGAAAATGTGTACATTTTTTTAGCATACCATTTTGGCCAGAATTTGCTTCTCTTTCCAGTTTGCCCATGATGACCCTACTAATCTATGTTGATTAGAAAATGGCAGCTTAGTGCACCTGACACCTGATAAATCATTAAGTTCCCAAATTGTAGGCTCACAGGGTTGAAACCAACATCAAATGTCACTGGGTAAGAGCAGGAGTGCTCCTCGGCTTATTATATGTCGGATTCATATGGACAAACAAGGCATTATAGCCACTTGATGAATGCCATTGTAGTCTAAGGGGCCATGTGGCATATTGTCCACATCTCATTCATTCTGATGGTTTTTTACTGTCATTGGTGAACACCTCTGTTTGCAATAATGCAGTAAAAAATTACTGGGATTATGTTGGAAGTGTCCACATGATTGGCTTGCCAAACAAAACAACTTACATTCTCTGCACCCCCCCCCTTTCCCACTCCTGCCTGCATATATAAATTAGTCCAGGAGTGGTCCTGGGGGGGGGCAAGGGGTCCAAATGTCCTGGGCGCCTGCCCACCCCCTTTTGCCATCACTGAACATGAGGCCACTCTGGGAAGTGAATACACACAGCTGCTTCCCGGATCACCCTAAGCGTGGCTGATGGGTGCTGCCCACTTTCAGAGGGGCCAACACTCCAAAGGCATGGGGGCACCCATCAGCCACGTCACTCTGGGAAGCGACTGCACACTGATGCTTCCTGGACCAGCTTTGGCGCGGCTGCAGCGCTGAGGCTGATCTGGGAGGTGGTCGCATACTGCTGGGCCTGGCCATGCATGGCTGCTCACTCCTCCTACATTTAGAAAAACTCAGATGAAACTTTGACCAGACTTTCTAATCACATTACAAAAAGTGATCTTTCCATAAAATTTAGCTATTTTGGTGTCTTGGTGTGTGTTAAAGGTAAAGGTTTCACCACGACCGAATGGGCTAGTTGTGACCGACTGTAGGGGGCGGTGCTTATCTCCGTTTCAAAGCCCGTAGAGGACAAGCTTCTGTGGTCATGTGGCTGGCATGACTATACACTGTAGCGCACGGAACACCATAACCTTCCCACCGAATTGGTACCTATTTATCTACTCGCATTTTTATGTGCTTTCGAACTGCTAGGTTGGCAGAAGCTGGGACAAGCAACGGGAGCTCACTCCGTCACGCAGTCTAGAACTCCCAACCTTCCGGTCGGAAAGCCCAGCAGCAGCAGTTTAACCTGCTGCGCCACCACGTCCCTAGTGTGTGTGTGTTACGAATGTGGAATAACAGAATTTTTTCTTACTTTGCAAGCTGCCCTGTGGAAGCACACAACAAATATCTTAATTTCTGATTCTTAACCATTTTTGATTCACAGGATCATGTGGTTATGATCCCTACAATCCACCATGCCTCCTGCCATGGCAGATACCCTGGACATCTGGGCAGTAGATTCACAGATAGCAGGCGATAGCTCAATATCTGTGGACTGCCTTCTTCCCACTGGAATTTACATCAGCCTGGATGTCCCTCGTGATGCCACTATATGTCATATAAAGCAGGTACCAGTGACGTGTTCTTGAATCGTTCATGATTGATTTGTCATTGCTTTTTGCTTATCCTATAACTTCAGTATTTAAAATTAGCATCTTGGATTATACAGCACAAATTCACTGTAAAATCTTATGGAGAACTTCATGGAATATTTCATTATCTGAAAGTATCATCCCATTATTTCCAGGGAAGTGTGGGCATGATTTAGTTTCTTCTTCATTGTATTAGCCAAGGTCTGTTGACTATTCATACGGTGTATTCCCATTGCAAAAGTGCAATATAATAATATATATAATATGTTAGAATTGGTCATTCATACAAACTTTTCAGGAATGATTTATTAACAGAATGCCATGAGGACCCATGGAGCTCCAGGGGTCTACCTTGCTCTGTCAGCTGTTCTGTCAACTAATCATTCAGTTCATAGAAGTTGGAAGGGACATACAAGGTCATCTAGTCCAACTCCCAGCCTGTAGCAGGAAATCCTCCTAGAGCATCTCCAGCAGGTGCCTGTCAAGCCTCTGCCTGAAGGCCTCCAGTGCAGAAGAGTCTACCACCTCACATGGCAATCTGTTTCACTGCCGAACGCCCTTATGGTCAAGGAATGTCGAGATTTGTTGTAAACAAATCTCCTGTCTCCCTTTACCATTAAACATTGAAGATGGCCAACCAGGTGGACTGTGATGACAGTTATTGCCAGCGGCGTCATTCACCTGGAACGCTGGGCGGGACTTACCTTTGAGCGGCAGTCCGCCCGTTGCATCATGCCACGTTCCGCCGCTTTCCCGCCCGCTGGTTATTGCTATCAGATTGGGCTGATAAACCCATTAGTCCTAATGCCCAACAGGCTGTAGACCTGGTTGGGGGTTTCTTTTCAGAAGTAGCATGGCCAAAACCCTATAATAGTTACCACAGGTTATCGGAGAGAATGCTGAAGAGCCAACTTGTGGGAGAAGGCTCTTAGTTTTATTTCATTAGAACATAAATAAAAATATCAACAGGTGTACCTTTTATTCTTGACTGACTGTTCTAGAACAGTCCTTACAGCAGAGGTAATTTGCTCCCTTTCAAGCTCTATGTTCTGTACTTTGAAAAACAATGGATATATTCATTTAAATTAGTTGCATGACCTACTACAATTGTCTATGGGTTTAGTTCAACTGCATTTGATTAAAGTGTGTTTGTTTAAAGTGGGGGTAAGGAACTAGAAGAGTGCTAAACTTAAACTCCTATTGATGCTGTTTGGAAACGTTGATCTTGCTTTCCAGTGAGTGGATTTTGGAAACAAAGCATTTTACTCGAGTTTCTGCTTACTTTACAGCTATTATGGAAGCAAGCGCACAACTACCCTCTGTTTCATCTCCTTATGGAGATCGACTCCTATATGTTTTCCTGTGTGAACCAGACAGCTGTACGGGAGGAACTGGAAGATGAGACACGGAGGCTTTGTGATATTAGGCCGTTCCTTCCTGTCCTCCAACTAATTACAAGAAGCTGTGATCCTGGGGAAAAATTGGACTCCAAAATAGGTGTTCTCATAGGAAAGGGTAAATGCCGCTAACCTCATTTTTGGAAAGGAGAAGAGAGCATAAAGAATGTTGAAATTAACAAAACATTAAATGGAATATTTACAGTGCAATCCAATGCAAGATTTGCATCAGTGTTGGCCATATCTGAAATGTCCAGCACAAAAGGGAAGGGAAAATAAGAATCCAGACAACTCCACACTGGCCCAGTGATCCCAGTAACTCCACCAGCACCTATGGAAATCCCAACCCCACAATTGTGGGTTGGTAGCCCAAAGTTGGTCTGGTGTTGGCTGAACATTACATGTCTGACAGGCATTAGACCAATGCCCGCCAGACATGTAAGTAGTCCATCACTGCACCTACCCAGCCCCATCTTGGCAGACAGAAGTGTCACCAAGGCATGCCAGCCAGGGAGCCACATGTGACATGCAGACACAACATCTATATGGCACAGCACCCACCCACCGTATAGGAGGTCCTGTGGCACAGAAAGCAAGGAGACAGGAGCAGAGAACTGCTAGAGATCCCAGCACTTGGAAGAACACACACTTCCAAGAAATTGCTTTTTGATTGCAATACAGCAAGAGAAGAAAGATACTTCCCTTGATAGGGGGCAGCCATGTGAAATGAGCACAAAATCCCCTCTAGGCTTGAGTCCCTACTGGGGAATTCACTAGCTAGAAAGAACTCTTTTGCCCACAGAGGGATTTGAATGAGTCACAAAGCACCCCAGTGTGCTGCTGGCCCACTGCCCAGAGATAAGGCTAGGAGCTGCACAAGACACACTTAAGCCCAGCCAAGGGACTTGCTGTAAGTTTCTTCCTGGCAAACTTTCAATTGACTTGAAAGTTTTGATACTGCCTTCTAAAACTTGCAGTCAGTTGCTGCTGATGCTGTGCACATACATATAAGAAAAAATGTATGTGTATATTGAAACATGACCAATTACAACTATTGTACTGAGGTACACTATTTGTGAGCAAAAACATTAGCTCTGCCAACTCCAACCCTCATTAGCCATCGCTGGAGTACACTCTCAGTTCTATTAGCCGTTGCATAAGGAAAGAATAGCGAGGCAGTGCCATTTATCGAAAGGATGCATTTGACAATACTGAAGGGTCAGTAATTGGAGCAGAAAGGGCATGGGCTTATTTATTTATGCCTCTATATCTCTTCAACAAGAGTAGTTCACAGAGTGGTTTACATGCGAAAATAAGGGTGTAATCCTAACCTGGAATTAGGCCAGCACAAGTCCCTTGTGCCAGCCCAGGAGTGTCAAAAACACTCTGTAAATCTCGTTTGCAACACTCTTGGAGTCAGGGAGGCTGGCACATGGATGTGCGTTTGAGACACTTCTGGGCTGGCCCAAGGGACCTGGGCTGGTCTAACTCCAGGTTAGGATTGTGCCCTAAATCAATAAGTTAGGCAGTGTTGTGTGTCTGATTTTTGTTAGCTACCTTGAGCACCTGTTGAAAGGCAGGATTAAGGTTTCTTAAATAATGATATATGTTGTTGCCCAGGATTTCCACCACCACCACCCTGGCCTTGTTTACCGGTGTGGAGTACATTGTCCTTGCATTCTCTGGTGGAGTGCAGGTTCCACTTGGGTATATGAGAGGGGCCGTCCGCTAGGGCACAGTACCAGCAACTAAAATTCTGAGAAGACATACCAAAAAAGGATCTAGGCATGCATGTTGTGAGAAGCAGTAGCTCTTTTGTGCAAAACGTCCTTGCTCCCTAGTTCCTATTGCCACAGGTCCCATGTGCATGTACAGTGTGCATGGTGAAGCCAGAAAGGTGTAGCTGTGTGGCCTTCATCTTGTCATTTCAGTTCTGTCCCTCCCCACTGTGTTATTGCTGGGGATGGTGTGCTGTATCATGTAGTGTTTTATGTATCCTATGCTGGAGGGAGTGGCAGGAGTTGAGATTTTTCTGGTGCGTTTTCCTTCTGCATTGTTTCCAAAGGCATTAAAAAAATTCCTGTGCCTGCTCAAATTCCAGTGTAGTGTGGTGTTGGCATTTGGGGCATGCCTGTCATCTGGTGGGGGTTAGGATATGGAGTAAGTTGACTCCTCCTTGTCCTGCCTACATTCTTCCCCCATCATCACCTTCTGGGGGTGGGTGGGTTGCACTGTTGTTGCACCAGCGTTGGAGGTATGTTGGCATGGTGTTGAGGTGGTAGCCATAGCACATCCCTTGGTTGACCTGGAGCTGCAATGTTGGGGCTGTTGTGCCAGCATCATAGGGCATACATAATATCCTATGCCATTCAGCCTAGCGCTTCAGAAGTATAGGGTTGCACCATTTAGTTATCATATCCCTTGAAGTTGTTTGGCTTGCTTTGATTATGTCTAACCTTTCAGTCACAGGTTAGCAGAAAACCTGTTGCTGGGTGCTGAATTCTTCTTAAACACAGAACTTTTCATGCTTAAATACATTTATTCATTTGCTATCACGTTGGAATTAAAACTAGTCAGGAGACTGTGCCTCTCATCAAAACAATGGTCACTTGTTAGTCCTGGCACAAAAGGCTGTAAGTCTTGTTTAGATTTCCGCAGCAAACTGAATACTAACTTGCCTATACTGTACCGGCAGTGGCTTCTACTGACGCAAATAGTTGTTTCTTTTTTAGATCTTGTAACTGATTATTTCAAAAAAGAATGACCACGCAGTCCTCCCCCTTCCAGCCCAATCCTCTTGTTTTAAACAAATACAGCATCTAGTTATTTATACTTCAGGCATTAGAAAAATGATGTCCTTGAGAATCTGCTTGATTTATGCTTTGCGCCACTTGTCTTTCAATAAATGCTATACAGTCTAAGGCGTGGGTAGGCAACGTGGGGCTCATGAGCTACCAGTAGCTTGGGGGTGGTTACCAGCCAGAAAGGACAGGGTGAGAGCACAGAGCCAGGCAGCCCCGCCCTTTTCAGCTGCCACCCTGGAGCTCCTGAACTCCTGGCCAGCATGTGCTCTTGGGCAGTAGCTGCTCAAAGCAGTACTGGTGACTGCAGCCAGATGGGGTGGAAGGAGAAGCAGCTTCTCCACAATGGTGAGAGGCAGAGCAGGCAAAGCGTGGAGGGAAGGGAGGTAAAAGACAGCTCCCTCTCCTCCCCAGAGCATCATGGGTAGCGGGTTTCTTAGTTGTCTTGTCCACCAAAGCACCACCTAGTGGCCAGCCCTGCTCCCTTGCGCTGGGGATTTTTTTTTTTTTTGCTACAATTCAGTATTGGGGGAGAAACCAGGACCATGAGGGCTGTATTTATTAATAACCTGTTGCTGCTGTGTGTGTTGCTTCTTGGAAGGATCCCCTTCCCTGCTCCCTTGCTCTGGCAATTTTTTTTTCTGTAGTTAAATGTGGCGGGGGGTGGGTGGGAAATCACAGTAGCTCTTTGCCAGTTAGTCATTTCGTTAAATAGCTCACATATATCCTACATTGCCTACCCCTGGTCTAAAGTTTAAGACAAGATGGCAATTGGTAGTACCTTTAGTCACATTTGTCAAAGTGATAAGAGAACAAAGTTGGCTTTTTCAATGCTGTACTGTAGCTTGCATATGTAGGTTGGAATGCATTCTCTTTTTCCTATAAATAGATTATATGAATCTCTCTCTCTCTCTCTCTCTCTCTCTCTCTCTCTCTCTCTCTCTCTCTCTCTCTCTCTCTCTCTCTCCCCCCCCCCCCCCAACTGAAGCATGCATTAAAGTACTTTGGGCAAAAGTTATCAGTATAGCAGTTAGATAAGATAATTATTTTAGAGTTGTGATTTGCAAGGTCCTGTTTTAAATATTTTTATAGTAGAACTGATACATGTCATTATGGTAGAAAATGCTTGCTACAAGGGTCTTGGAATGTTCATATATTGCCAAGTGATGTTGTCTCGGGAAAATATTCAGTATTTAATTCATCTGTAATATTAACCCTGAAAGTAGCAACATTGTTTTATATGGTAAAACCGTGGTTCTCAAACCTTTTAGCACTGGGACCCACTTTTTAGAATGACCCACCAGTCTGGGACCCACCAGAAGTGATGTCATGGCCGGAAGTGCCATACTTGTGATGCCAGAGACTGCTGCTTTTCTAAGAATGTAGCAATGTTGGGTTATTTCTCAGGGCACAATCCTAAACAGCGCCGGACTGGCAAGGCCGACAGGCCAGCACCATATACGACGCTGTTTAGGAGAGGCTGGAGACTCCCCGCGGCATGGGAGCGTGTGCTCCCTTATTGTGGGGGAGGCTCCGGACTCCCCTATGTGCTTCTTGGATCTGTGCCTGCTGAAGAATGGGTGCAAATCCGAGGAGAAAGCGCGGCCCAAATCGGGGCCACGCGACCTCGCTGATGGGCTTAGGATGTGGCCGTATGGCCACCTCCCAAGCCCGCCCAGGTTCCGCCCAAGTCCCCCCTCCCACCAACCCCCGTCCCGATACAGGACAGAGAATCCCTCACACCGGCCGGCTTCAGCCGCTGTAAGGAAAGTGCTGCGTGGGCTCAACAGGACGCGCCGGTCCTGTTGCTTTAGCGCTGATGGGGCGGTGCTGCTAGGCGCTCCTGCGCTGGCGCTAATGGCAGAGTGCCAACGAAACAAAGTTGTGTTATTGGTCCGCCCCCTCTAGGATTGCGCTGTCAGTCATCTTCCAGTAGCAAAGACTATTTACAACCTTGACACAAGCAAAACAACCACACAGCCCTCCCCCTTTCCAGCATCCCATCTCCCCATATTTTCAATGTGGCTGCTCCATGTGCTTCGCGAACCACCTGAAATTGGCTCGCGATCCGGGTAGTATGTCCCAACCCACAGTTTAAGAAACACTGTGGTAAAAGATGATATTTTGATTTAAAGTACTTCTTATTTAATAAAATATTTTCAGGGCTCCAGGAGTTTGATGCCTTGCAGGACCCAGAAGTGAATGAATTCAGGATTAAGATGCGGCGTATCAGTGAAGAGAAGATGCAGTCACTCGTGGGGTTGTCCTGGATGGATTGGTTAATGCGCACGTATCCTCCGGAACAAGAACCAGCAGTTCAGGAAAACCTTCAAGACAAACTGTATGGTGGAAACCTAGTTGTGGCGGTTCATTTTGATAACTGTGAGGTAGGAAGGATGATTTCCCATCGTTATTTAATGATTTCACACCCATTAAAAAATTTCCACTTTTTGTTTCTCCTGCAAGTTAAGAAATTCTCTTTTCCAAGACTACTTGTCTCTTCTAGTGGCCTAATTTCTTTATTGGTGGAAGTATGTAGCCCTTCCATGCCGGCTTGATATAAAGAGATGAGGACAATATTGGTACCTGATGATCTGGAGAATGTTCAAAATATTTCAGCATTTGTTTAATACATACTCTTTTCAATATTCCTTACTAAGCCATGATGGGGGCATGATCCAGTTCATGTCATACTGAACTGAAGGAGGGACAAACTGAATCCTTTTCCCCTAAACCAACTCGACCCAGCTGTTTGTTCCTGGTCTTGGAGCCCCACAAAGGAAAGAGAGATTTGTTTGGAACTGAGAGTGAAGGCTAAAGGCTAAGATCTACCCACCCGATGTGATGGAGGCCCCTCCCCACAACGTTATAGGATGTCAGCAACCCAATACAACTCTTGTTCCTGTTTCTGGCAATGATTTATTACTTGCACCGTGAAACAGTAAAGCACTCTTACGAGGCAAAATCGAGCTAGTAGCCACCATAAAATAGCTAAATCCTTAATATAGCTACGTGAATCTTTTCTGAGTCTCTCATTCTAGTGTTCGAAAGTATTAAAAGAAATTGCTCCTAGGGCTATATAGAAACAGATGTTCCCCGAGGAACAGAAACCATAGACACCAAATCTGTTTGTGACTTGAAAGAATTTGAAGATTGTATTCTGGAATGAGGGCCTCTGTGTCTGGTAGTAACTTCAGGGAAAGTAGCTGTTTTGAGACAAATAAGTTTTGAACCTAAGAAAATATTGAATTGATTTTGACTGACTAGTTCATTATGGTTATGATTTTCCATTTGCGTGGCTTGGCCTGTTACCAGGAGACGGCTAAATAAATAAGCCTCCAGACCAAAAAAAAATTGTAAGTTGAAATAAAACTAGGCCATGATTTACATTTGTAAATAATTGGTTTTGAATGATTAAATCTTCTTGGCGTATTTTAAAAAATGAAAGCTCTGCATGTGCTCTTGCTAAAGTGTTTCTGCACAATGTAATAATTATGAAGGAGATTCACACAAAGAAAAATATTTTAACTTGCACAATTGTGTATTAAACAGTAGTTTGGCCACATGTGCCTGCCACTTCAATGATTAAAAAGAGCCTGAAATTAACTTACTCAAATATTCCAACTTTTCTTATTCACAAGATCCATTACTTTTTTTAATATAAAAAGTAGTAGTATAATAAAAAATAAACAGTGACTAAAACAAATTACAGGCATGCACCAGTATCTGCAAGGGTTCCTGTACAGACCATCCCGCAGATACTGTGAATCCGTGGAGATGCCTTTAAAAAGTTGGGAAGTAAAGAAGCACACCAAAAATAGCTGTGCCTACCTTCGTGCAGGAAAACTGCTGCATTTTTCCAGCCTCTTCCTGGTCATGCCAAGGCTCTTCCCTTCCCCCGACATTGCCCCAGAATGCAGTGGTACCAGGAAGAGACTGCATGGCAGCTCAGAAGGCAGCCTGCTGCTCTCAAAACGCAGTGGTTTTGTTGTGCGGAGGTAGGCGAAGCTATTTTTGGCGTTTTCCTTTACTTCGCCAAACTTTTTAAAGGATGTCCTCGGTGTCCTCTGGATCTGTGGATAATCGAAACTGCAGTACCAGATCCACAGATACAAGGACGCACCTGTACTTTTGTTCTTTCATTTAATTGTTGTGATGCTTGCATGCAACACTGTTTTCTTTGGGCATCTGCCTACTTGTTTATTTGCCCCAGTGCAGCTTCAGTCATGTGCAAATCCCATCACAGCGGAGCTAGACAGTACCCTGACATAATAGCTGGTCATCTCCTATAGCTGGAATTGTTTGAAAGTGGTGTTAATTGTTGCTTAAAACACTTCTGTGACTTCCATCCTTTCAGCATTTTCAACAACAGCATCTTTCCCAGTGCTTTACTTGCAGCAATGGTGCATTAGTGATCCTAGTGAAAATGTTAAGCATGTGGATGCAAATAAATCACTTGCAATACTTATTTGATGATAATAATGAGTCTCTCTCCTTCCCCCCTGTCTCTCTTAATAGGATGTATTTAGTTTTCAGGTGTCTCCTAACATAAACCCTATCAAATTGAATGAACTGGCAATTAGGAAAAGTTTGACAGTCCACGGAAGAGAAGATGAAGAATTTGATCCTTATGACTATGTACTGCAAGTCAGTGGAAGGCTGGAATATGTCTTTGGGGACCATCCATTAATTCAGTTCCAGGTGCTCACTTTTTAAAACAGCATGACTATTTAGGAGCTGTGTCTTGTAAAAACAAACTACATTTTTAACAGGGGGAAAAAACCAGTGCTTTCTCCATGCATCAAGGACACAGATGAATTTCATGTCTGGTCCATGCAGAGTGAGTGGGGAGAGAATGTTTGCTCAGTTGTTTCTAGGTATAGTCTAACTGTCTTCCATAGGACTGAATGAATGTATTCACTGGAATGGAAGAAAATAAGTAGCTGTATTCAGGACACAGTAATCAGTGTCTGGAATGGAATAGCTGCCACTCAAACCATGACTCCAAGTATGGTCACAGCAACAAAATAAAGTTAAATGTATAGAGCCATTTGTACCATAGGGCCATAAGTTTGTATCTTTAGCTTATGTGTTTTAGTCCTGTACTGCTAATGATTTCTACCTGCCATCTGATTCGTTTTGTAAAGCATGTACAAAGATGCTGTCTTCAAATGTCTGGATCTGCAATAAAGAACACTAAATGAACATTAAACGCAAAAATGAACACTATCGTGTGCAAAGTAGCTGAAGCAGACAGCACTAAAATGTTACAGATCTTTCCATCTGTTAGCTTTATGTTTTGGCCTTTTTAACAGTGTAATCCAATGCATGTCTACTTGGACATAAGTTCCATTGCATTCAGTGGAGCTTATTTTTCAGATAGGCATGTACAAGATTGCAGATTTAGGCCATTTTGGAAAAAAAGTATGGAAGAAGGTAACAATTAATTACTTTCTATCCTGATGTATTTTATAAGGTGCAGAACCTATGCTACTGAATACTGGGTTTTAATTGGGCCAGATGATCAATTTAGTTCACAAACTGGGCATTGTGACATGTGCCTGGGAACATCACATGACCCACGCTGGCCAAGCCTCTCAGCAGCATGTGTCTGACATGATGCGGTAGAGCACTATGTTGAGGTCTGGAGCATCAGGCTGGTCTGCCTGTGGAGCCTTGGAAGGGTCCCCCCGCCTTCCTTGGCCAATCTATATGATTTTATATGACAAGTCTTGCCCATCACTTCTAAACTTTAATCCATGTTGTGGATGGACTGAGTCTGTGCACATATGTTTTGCAGTAATCTGGCCAATGGCTTTAAGAAGCAAGAATTGTCCTAGGCAATTTCTTCTCATAATCTGAAGTCCTTCAGTTATATACAGGCATGCCCCAGTATCCACTGGGATTCCATTCCGGATCCCCCCATGGCTCCCTGAAAACATGGTACTTGGGAGACCTTTTTGAAGACAGAGGAACATTGGTAGTTTTGCTGCAACAAAGTGAAAAAAGATTTGTTTAATGTTCCCTATCTTTTTAATAGGCATCTCAGAATCCATAGTATCTGTGGATAACTGAAACCATGGATACGAAATCAGTGGATATCAGGGCACACCTGTATAGATCAAAATCTGTTTGACTGATTTGAATGACTCTGAGCTGGATCTAGAGGACAATTTCTGCTGGGCAAAGGAGCTGAGATTTCCACTGGCTCCCTCTTCAGCAGCAGTTCCGCATGCCTTATCCCGCAATCTCAGGACTGCCTTTCCACTGTAACTGCAGCACAGGAGGGAAGCTGGGAAAGCCCCATTGTGCAAATAGGATGCCACTCGGAATTTACTAGATTCCAGTCACCCAAGTTTCATTTTCAGCATGCAAGTAACATCATAATTCCTTCTTCCCTTCTCAGTATATCCGTCGCTGTGTGATGAACAGAGCACTTCCTCAGCTGACTCTTGTTGAATGTAGCAGCATAAAGAAAATGTGTGAGCAGGAAATGATTGCCATAGAAGCTGCCATAAACCGAAAACCATACAACATTCCTGTTCCTCTACCACCCAAAAAGTCGCGACCTGTAGCTGTGAGTTTGCTTTGTCAATGTTTATTTAGGCAGGGCAATTCATTTTAAGAACACGGCTGCATCATGTATAGAAGGTACAAGCTCGTTGTCTGAGGAATGCAAGTTTGTACAGTGATGGATCAAGCATGGAAGAACCCCAGTTTATCATAGTTCCTCACTGTTGCAAGTCACTATCTTTCAGCCAAGCTTACTCCGACCTAGGCAGTTGTGCAAATAGAATGGGTGAAGGAAGCTGAGCGTGTAAAGGACAAAATAGAACTGCAACTACTAATAAATTTATTTAGATATTAATATTAATATTATAGCCTTCATAACTCTCATTCCCAGGTTAAAAAAAGAGAGACATTGATTACTGCCAGGGTGACCAGCTGTCCTTTCTCCAACTTACATTTCAACCTTCTGTCTTGGGTAAACTTCAAAATGTCCTACACTTTGAGACAGAAAGGGGGTGCCAGCATCGAGAGGGGCTGCCCCCATTTTTGCTTGTGCTTTTGCCCTTTGTTCATTCATTGGGTTGTATTAAAAGTGGACAAGGCACCCCAAAATCATTATACAGGGTGTCCACAAAGTCTCTTTACAATGTCAAGAAATCATGAAAAATGCAAATGATGAGATATGTTAATGATATCACGCCCCTAGATTTCTTTCTGTGGGGCTACGTTAAAGACATTGTATACAGAACCTGAAGCAAAGGATCACTGATGCCATTGCCACCATTGATGAGACTATGCTACAGCGAACATGGCAGGAAATCGATTATCGCCTTGATGTGCTGCGTGCAACCAATGGAGCACATATAGAGGTTTATTAATTGATGCAAAATAAACTTCAATATATACTCCTAATATTGTATCATATAATATTGTATCGTTGCCATACATGTATCTCTTCATTTGTTTTTGTAATACAAGTTTGAAATTTGTGGACACCCTGTATATGAGTGTTTTTAGCTTTCATTTTGTAATGGCCTACATTTTTCTTGACTGTCCTACATTTTGGGATGCTGTGATTTCCTTTGTGATTATGACATCTTGTCACCCTGGTTAATGCACCCTTAATTTTTTAAAAAATGACTTTGGTCTTGGAGATTATACACTTTTCAAGGAGCCTCTGACCTGTATGTTACGGTTTCCTTCCTCCAACAGAGTGTATGGGATATTATCAGTCCTTTCAGAGTTGTGTTGGTAGATGGCAACAAGTTGAACACAGAAGAACCTGCCAAAGTAAGTAAATCTCTTCCAATAGGCATATGCTTTCATTTTGAAATTGAATGGGAATGAAAGTGATGTGCCTTTTACTTTTTATTCATTTTGGTTTGAAAATGAAAGTGAAATTGTCATTCATATTTTTTGCTTTACGATTATACTGAGGAAGACCCACCCAATCATCTGATGCTTATAGAGGAGTCGTTTTCTGACTAAATTGCATGGAATTTTCAGAGTTTGTACTATTTTTTTTTTAGTATCATCTGTGCAACATTTCAGAGAGATGGGACCAAAGGAACCCGTTTTTATAAAGTAATTAATCAAATCAGTGCAGCTCTTAAACTACTGTGTATCTCTCTTTTAATCGTTGGAATTTTTCAGGTATGATGCCTTGATTGGAATAGCACAATCTGGAAAATGTAATGCAGTTTGGGCAGAAACCACCAGATCACAAGCATCAAAAGATAGGAAAAGTCTCTAATAACCTCATGCATTATACAAAAATAAATGAAAATGAGCATGTTTTTAAATTGCTTGTAAAATGGGTTCATTTTGCCCAAACTCGGACATTTTGCACAGGTGATGCTGTAATTGAGAGTTTGGATATTTAATGCAATTTTGTTGAGAATTGATGAAGGTATAATACAGAGTGTATGTCTCCAGTAAAATGTAAAAAAGTGCCTCTTGCCCAGTTAGCAGGGGCAAAATAGGAGAAAGGCTTTTTTTCTTTCTGTTTCACTTTTCTATTGGAAAATGGCTGAGAAATAACCCAACTTATTGCTACATTCTCAGAAAGCAGCAGGGTCTGCATCACAATAATAGCACTTCTGGACATGACATCCCTTCTGGTGGGTCCCGGACAGATTGCCATTCTAAAAAATGGGCCCCAGTGCTAAAAGGTTTGAGAATCACTGTGTTGGAGCATCTCAGCCCATCAGTATTAGAAGTCTTCATCCCACTGTAGGTTAGCAACCTTAATTGAAAGACAAGCCATTACTTAGAATTTAAGGCAACTGTACACTAAATTTTAAAAGTTCTCCTTATGAATATTTGGCTTATAATGGCTAACAGTCCAGATCTGGTCTTGCAAAGCATTCTGTTCTGTCTTTACTTTATAAAACATGCTGATCAGAGAAGCAAATGAAGCCGCATTCCCCCTAAAACAGTAAGACAGCTTTTCAGATGATAATTTTAGCACACAGGAATTTATTACGCAATTACCTAAAGCCCTTACTTTGCACTCTTGCCTCAGAAACAGAGTAGTGTGCATTTTCTTTATTTTGTTTGGCACACACAATTAAGTGAATGACTTAATTTTCATGAAGAGAAATAAAATGAATTCAGTTCGTGGTGCTTGTTGGAATGATGGTAAAGTTCAGAAACCCTAGAAACAATCACATTGACAAATAAAAAATCTGTTCAGGTTTCTGAAAATCATACCTGCATTATAATAGCTAAGAAGGAGTAGTTTTTACATTTAGAAGGGCAGTGGATTATTGCAGTGTTTCCCAAACTGTGGGATGGGAGCCGCCAGTAGATCGCAAGCTGACTTTTGGTGGGTCGCAAAAGGCCTTTGAAACGTACTAATGTGCCCCAGCTCTTATTGGAGGCCAGGCAAAGGGGAACATAAGCTCACCAGACTGGTCCTGATCTGATAAACATGGAGCTCAACAAATGCTCTAGAAGGCGTCTCCCATCATTGTAAAAAATAAAATAAAAACAGAGGCAGCTGGTAAAGTGAAACCCTTTTTTTTTTGTCTAGTAGAGCTAGGTGGTTCCCAATAGGTGGGTTGGGCATAAAGGCGGGATATAAATTTAATAAATAAAATAAATAGTGTCATTTTTAAAAGTAGATCCCAGTGCTAAAAACATTTGGGAGCCACTGGTCTATTCTGATACCATTCCTCTAACCAGGTGCACTGTCTGGCAGTCTGCTGGGCTTGAGGGCCTTTGCCTCATGCTGGGTGGGCAAGACAGAATTGGGGGAGGCGCAATCCTAACCTGGAGTTAGGCCGGCAGTTAGGCCAGCAAAGTTTGGCCGGCACAAGCGCCACCGTAAAGTGCGTTTGGACCACTCTCAGAGTGAGGGAGGATGGCACATGTCT
Source organism: Lerista edwardsae (assembly GCA_029204185.1). Classification (NCBI taxonomy): domain Eukaryota; kingdom Metazoa; phylum Chordata; class Lepidosauria; order Squamata; family Scincidae; genus Lerista; species Lerista edwardsae. The sequence continues at coordinate 35,220,434 of JAJKFI010000002.1, read as the reverse complement.
GTGTGCTGGCCTCTCTGACTCCGAGAGTGGTCCAAACATACTTTACGGTGTCCCTTGTGCTGCCCAAACTAAGCTCGCCTAACTATGCCGGTCTAAATCCAAGATAGGATTGCACCGTTGGAATCTGTTGGTGTACAACCCACCTTGCTGCCCAACAGTCTTCCTATTTAAAGCTGGGATGGTGGCTGTTGGTACATGGGGTGCCGCATCTCTGCAAAACCACGAGGAGAGGTCATCCGGGGATTTGGAGTGGGATGTCCTTAATACGTTGATGACCCCATTCTCTACCTCTCCTTTCCATCTTATACTGGGTCCTGTCAGTCTTGGACCACCACCTGGAAATGGTTGGGCAATGGATGTGGGTTAACCAAGTTGAAATTTAAATCCAGATGAAACAGAGGTTCTTTTTTTTGCTCTGGAAATCCCAGATTATCAATTTGTAAATGAATTCAATTTCAATCCTTATCTTATTTCCAAGAGTGGAAATAAGATATAAAATGCAATGAATAAAGAAACTTATAGAAATCTCTCTTGTATATTTGCTTCCGAGGGTATGTGCAGTTGGGCCCTCTGTGAAGATTTCAAGGGCATTGCCCCCACCCCTTTTTCTACCAATGATGTGCTGGAGATAGCATTTCTACCATTGTTGCTCTAATGCATCTTTGGTAGAAAATGGTTTGACTTTTTGTTTCTAATCCTCCGCATCAAAAATAATTTCCCATTGTTTTTTCTTAGCAATAAGCATAGTTAATGCTTACCATAGCTAATATTCCAGCATATATTGGTATCTGCCCAGCAGATGCAAATATTCTCAAACTGCTAATTTTACAATAATGCTTGTAGATTAATAATCCTTACAATTATTTGTTTGTTCAGTGGAATGGATTTAGATACTTTCTTGTCATGTTTCTTTTGCAGGTTCATGTCAGGGCTGGTCTCTTCCATGGAACTGAGCTCCTTTGTGAGCCTAGAGTAAGCTCTGAAATATCTGGGAGAAATGACCATGTGTGGAATGAACCCTTGGAATTTGATATCAATGTCTGTGATTTGCCAAGAATGGCTAGGCTGTGCTTCGTGGTTTATGCTGTGATGGATAAAATGAAAAATAAAAAGTCATCCAAGACACTTAATCCTTCCAAATACCAGACCATTAGAAAAGCTGGGAAAGTGGTAATAGTTACATTTAATTTCTTTACATTCCTGTTACTTGTACTGGATAGCCTGTGTGTATGCGTCTACATTCTCTTTTAAAAAAATTTTCCATGCCCTTTTAAGATTAAGAACCACAAAATAAGCCAGAGCTATTCAAAATAACTTCTTTTAAAAGTACTTGGTTTTGAGTTAATCATTTTTTAGCAGTTGATATTTCATTTTCTTCAGACATTAAGGGCACAATCCTAACCTGGCGTTGGGCCAGAAAAGTTAGACCAGCAAAGTCTGGCTGGCACAAGGGATATGTTTGGACCACTCTCAGGGTAAGAGAGGCTAGCACACAGATGTGCGCCATCCTCCTTGACTCCGAGAGTGGTCCAAACATGCTTCACAGTGGTCCTTGTGCAAGCCAAACTTTGCCGGTCCAATTTCAGTTAGGATTGCGTCCTAGGTATTAGTCATGAATACCTAATATAACATTTATTTGGTGTATTCAAAGTTTAATTAACATTATTTAGCATTCCTTACAGCAGTTCTGCATAGTAACCATATTATCTCTCCACGCTACTGATGGGAAGGCTGAGACTATAGGGGCTTACAAAGTTTGTGAAACTTGACCTCAAGTTTCCCAGTTTGCACTCTTGCATATTATACCATTAATTTTAATAGAGGAATGGAGGAGACTGGGGGGAGAATGGGGGGTGGAGAATGGGTTATGCCAAAGGTTTGACAGAAAATAGGTAAAGGTTTCCCCACGACCAAATGGTCTAGTCGTGACCGACTATAGGGGGCAGTGCTCATCTCTGTTGCTAAGCCTTTAGAGCCAGCGTTTGTCCTGAGGACAAGCTTCCGTGGTCATGTGGCTGGCATGACTATACACCGTAGCACACGGAACGCCGTTACCTTCCCACCGAAGTCATCCCTATTTATCTACTTGCATGTTTAGTGCTTTCGAACTGCTAGGTTGGCAGGAGCTGGGACAAGCAACGGAAGCTCACTCCGTCGCGCAGTCTTGAACTCCCAACCTTCCGGTCAGAAAGCCCAGCAGCAGCGGATTAACCCGCTGCGCCACCACGTCCCACTGACAGAAAATAAGAGTATATAAATTACACAAATTATTACACAAATTAGCATTTTTATATCTGCACAGAAAATAAAGTTGCTGCATTTGGGGGGAATTAAAAGTATAATTGAAATGTTGTGGTTCCACTGACATTCTCAGTTAATAATTCATATTAATTTTGGGAGCTGTTCACATGGTGTGTTCTGTGGCTACACTTATGTTTCCCATGGGGAGCATGAATTCCCTCGGTGTCTCTGTTTCTGTTGCATGCAACAAAATGCATGCAAGGCCCCTAAAGAATCTCAAGAGCAAAATTGGGACAGTTCAGATGATCAACTCTGAAATGGCCCTGTTCAATAACAGGTATGCACACTTATGTCAGACCCACCCCCTCACTTTTGGGAGGGATTGTGTGGAGGGGAGGGGGTTGGTTCTGACAAAACTGCCCCTATGCACGTACCATTAATTCTACTTTAGAAGTAATATTAGCAGTTCAGAGAATGGTTCAGACAAATTGCCTCCCTCTCTAAGCAATTCAGATAATTCTTCAAGGTGAGCGGCCATTAAATGAGCATGACTTATTGTGGAGGGCCAGTCAGACCATCCATGCATCCATTCTTATGTACTTCCCTGATTAAACAGGGTTGACATGTACCAGTGACACTGCTTAAGTATCACTGGCAGTTTCCATATACAGTATTGATATTGGATGCTTGTTGCTGCTTAGCGTCATAAATACTGTTGTACAGAATGTTTTGAATGGCACCTATAATTGCTTCAAATCAGAATCTTAATTAGAAACAACTTATTTTGTTGTGTTACGGATTTGTAATGTTTTCCTGTCTTAAAATTTTCTATGCTTTTTGGACTTGTCTGAACAAAGTTTTTTTTTTTTATTGCAGCACTATCCTGTTGCATGGGTCAATACTATGGTATTTGATTTTAAAGGTCAGTTGAAAACTGGAGACCATGTACTGCACAGCTGGTCATCATTTCCTGGTAAGGTTTATCATGCAGTGCTTTTCTGTAGCCTCCATTCATTTCAGAGAGGGAATGAATGAATGAATGAATGAATGAATGAATGAATGAATGAATGAATGAATG
>JAJKFI010000002.1:35191895-35217105 GCA_029204185.1 Lerista edwardsae | reverse complement strand
ATGAATGAATGAATGAATGAATGAATGAATGAATGAATGAATGAATGTTGTGTGGCATCACTATTGCAATCCTTTTTTTCTTTTGTAGAATTTTAGAATTATATTTTAGGATCCACGGGGCTTGTTTTAAATTTTAATTATTTTAATGTTGTTTTTAATCATTGTTTTTAATTGTAAATTGTGATTTAATTGTATTTTATTGTTGTAAGCTACCTTGGGGCAGAAAGGCGAGATATAAATTAAATAAATAAATTTGATTCGTTTTGAGCACAGAAGAGTAAAGATTAGTTAATTATCCATATAAATAAAAACACTGTTTATTTAAAGGACACAGTACATCTAAATCAAGTGGTCAGCTTCCTTATTATCCAAGATGGAGAGGAACTCTCCCATAGCAGTAGTCCCTATTTCCCTGTGGTAGCCGTTTCATACAGGACATGTTAAATGGAGCATTTGTTTTTTCCTTCTCATTCCCACCAAATCATTATGCCTTATTGCCATTTCCTGGTTAGAACTGGTGTGGAGAGCTTCCATATGATTTATGTAATTGTAGAGCAAATGTTTCAATATGTTGAATTGTATCACATCAATCTGCCACCATAAAGCTGTTTCCCAACAGCTCCCAGGAAGTGCAGTTACATCTAAATAGGCTTTTGATTCAAAGCACAGATTAAATTATGTTGGACCCTTTTTGAAACCAGATGCAACTTTCTCTGTCAGTCCCTTCAATTAAGCTAACTGTACTTATTTTTAAGGGACGTGGTGGAGCAGCGGGTTAATCCGCTGCTGCTGGGCTTTCCGGCCGGAAGGTTGGGAGTTCAAGACTGCGCGATAGAGTGAGCTCCCGTTGCTTGTCCCAGCTCCTGCCCACCTAGCAGTTCAAAAGCACCTAAATGCAAGTAGATAAATAGGGACCACTTTGGTGGGAAGGTAACGGCGTTCTGTGCGCTACGGCATAGAGTCATGCCGGCCACATGACCACGGAAGCTTGTCCTCGGACAAAACGCCAGCTCTACAGGCTTTGAAAGGGAGATGAGCACCGCCCCCTACAGTCGGTCACGACTAGACCATTCGGTCGTGGGGAAACCTTTACCTTTACTTATTTTTAAGGAGAATGCTTCAAGGTAGCACCTATTATACAGCATTAGAGATTGAATGGCACCCTATCACATTCTTGCCTCACAGAAAACAGATTCTGTTATAGTTTCAGGCAGAGTAAAGTACCCCACTTGTTATTTTACAGAACGCCTTGTTTTTTAATTGTGGGACAAGTTTATTATAAAAAATTTTAAACCTTTTATTTTCTATTTATTAATGTAACTTGGCTTAGAGAAAGTAGTACATGTTCAATATGAAGGCTGTTCGAAACCTTGGCTGAACATTTAAATGATGGTAATTGATCCATTTAGGGCACCTGTAGGAAACAGAGATTGCTTTCATGCAGCAAAACTGTCATTATCCATTGAATCTACACTTATTCGCATGTCCTGAAAATTTTCCAATGTATACTTTGCAACATTGAGTTGTCTTTAAAGTTTAAAATTCTCTATAAACACATTATTCTGTTACCAATGTATAAAATATTTTCTTCTGGTGTATCTTACTGAACAAGTACAATAATTTCAGGGCTTGAATTGTTGGCGCTGTCTTCTCACAAGAAAAAACATACCGAAGAAAAATCAATCTCTTCCCTAGCTTCCCTAAAGAAAGTGATAAAATTGTTCTAAATCACTTCCTTGACTTGTGATACCTACACGCCTTACAGAGGGGAAAGGCTTGTGTGTGCTTGCCAATTCAAGATTCAAAATTACTATGGTCTTCAAGTCCTCTAAATGTCATAATCCTTTCAGTCAAAGTGTGACAAATACATTATCCCAACCATACCTTTGGCAATAACTGCACATTTCACTCAAAAGCAAATTGCATGTCTAGAATCTGTCAACTAAAGATGGAAGGGGATAATCCTACATAGATGGAGTCTAACTAGATCTATTGTTTGTTGCAGTATGTCAGCTTTGGGTGCGACCTTATTGCGCCCTTGGGCCGATGCACGTGGTTTGCGTCAGCCCACAGTTGTCACAAACATGTCTGCATCAACCAGAAGGGTGCTGAGTTGGCACAGCCAGTTGCACTGACCCAGGTGTACTGCAGGGGCTTGGGAAGGAGGTTGGCCCCATGGGCGGACTGTCCTGGGGAGGGAGATGGAGTCCAGATCTGGCCATTGGGCTGGATCCTAGCCCTCATCCTTGGGCTGGCCAGCCCCAATCCGGGCCACTTGGACTTGCACTGGCGATTTTGCTGGCACACATCCAAGTAGCCCCATAAGGCTGGCTGGGACTTATCCTGGGGTGTTCCCAGGGCAACCGTCCCCGTGCCCTGAGGTTAGTTCCATCAGTAGCCAAACTGCATTGGATGCAGTGCAGACCAGTTGGCTGTTATGTGACTGGGGGCGCAATCCTAAACTGAGTTAGGCTGGCATAAGCTAAGCCAGCAAAGTTTGGCCAGCACAAGGGCCACCGTAAAGTATGTTTGGACCACTCTCGGAGTCAGAGAGGCCAGCACACAAATGCGAGCCATCCTCCCTGACTCTGAGAGTAGTCAAAATACGCTTTACGGTGGCCCTTGTGCTGGCCAAACTTTGCTGGCTTAGTTTATGCCGGCCTAACTCCAGTTTAGGATTGCGCTCTGAGGGTATTCCTGCTAAAGTGGCCCTTCTGTATTTATAATGTACATTTAACAAGAGATTGCATGTTCTTAAACTGGTATTATTTTGGTTGCCTAGATGAGCTTGAAGAAATGTTGAATCCAATGGGAACAGTACAGACAAATCCATACACTGAAAATGCAACGGCTTTGCACATCAAGTTTCAAGAGTATTCAAAACTTCCTATTTATTACCCTCCCTTTGATAAGGTAAGGTTGTCGATAATGCTTGTGTTTACTTTTTTCTTCATCTATCTTCTGAATGCTCTTCCCGTGACATTCTTATGGTTTATTTGTTAAACCAGTTATTGCGTATTGTAAAGTGTTTAACGCTCACAATACATGAACAAGGCCCCCAAAGTGTAAATTTGCAATACACTTTGTGAAGTATATATTCCCACACATATTTCACATAGTGTGTAAAGTTTTAAGTAGTATGCTTGTCACAAAAATGTCTTTGAGAGCTCTGTGTCCAGTTTGGGAAGGGCTCAAGAAAAACATGTTTTCCTGTTAAGTGTTTCTGTGTGTTGACCAGGAGAGAGAGTGTGAGGATGAGATTGGCTCATACCTCCACACTGGTCTCGCAACGTAGCCTGACTTAGTTTTTCTTTCCTCAGGTTAAACATGTTGAACCCATCCAGGATTTTACGTTAAGATCATGCCCAAACCTGTAAAAAAAAATTCAAAAATATTCTCCCCTGACCATGTATAGAGGGCATTGTTCTGTAAACGCAGTATTTTTATGGAACCTATTCCTTCAGAACTTGGGTTCTTTTTGGTTGAGGCTGCAATCCTGTAACAATTACCTGGGAGTTAAGTTCTGTTGATGTCTGTGGTACTGGTTTCTGAGCAGACAGGCATAGGATTATACTATAATATTATTACTTAGGGCAAAATCCCTTGAAGGTATTTGGTATGGTCAGAACTGTAACTAGGGCGGAGCAAATGGAGCACCTGCTCCAGGTGGCGTACTAAAAGGGGGCGCAGGATTGGCCCCAGGCTGTGCCCCAGTTACTGCGGTGACTGTCTTTGCACTCGTGATGCAGACATCTCCGGGCTGTCCTTGAAGGAGGGAGCGCTGCCGATCACGAGCGCCCCTCCTCCAGGCAGAGATGGAGAAACTGCCTTTGCACTCGCGGTGCAAATACAGTCTTCCCCTGGCTGTCCCTGAACGAGGGAGCACTGCTGTTTGCAAGCATCCCTCCTTCAGGGAGACATCACTGCAGGGGGTGGGGCGCAAACTGCAGAGTCATGACATCACTGCTCCAGGGCTCTGGGGGTAGGACATTACGGCTCTGGGTATGGTCGATAGAATTTATCACTGATTCACTGTATTTCCTAAAGCACAATCTGATATTTGATAAATTGTGCATTGTACTTAACTTTCTTATGAAACATTCGTTACTGTGGCACAATATACAGCACTTATATGCTCTCACTCGCACTCTTACTAAAAGGAGATGGGCATGGCACAGAGAGAAACGTGCCCATAGGGTGGCCAGATGTCATAACCACAGAGGACACAGCACATCAAAATGTAAGACATTGAAGAAAAATGTAGGACATTACAAAATAAAAGCTAAGGACACTCATATTTGTATTGATTTTGAGGTGTCTTGTCCTCCTTTAATGCAACCCAATGAACAAAGCAACGAAGGACAAACATGCAAGCAAGCAACTCAGGCAGCCCCTCTTGACGCTGGCACCCCCATCCTGAAATGTAGGACATTTTGAAATTTACCCAGGATGGAAGGTTGAAATGTAGGACAGGTCCTGGGAAAAGAGGACATCTGGTCATCCTGCATGCCCAGGCAGAGAACGGCAGTCAAGTCAAAGGAAACTTCTGTCCTTTGTTTGCTTACACTGTAAACCTTACAAAGGTTGCATTACGAACCTGAATTCTTTTTTAGGATCACCACAAGCTGGGTAGATAGTATTTTGGCCCACAGGCTATCGGTTGCCCAACCTCTTCGGGCTGCTGTGTGGATCCTTTCCATAGCTACAGGGAGGCATCTCCAGACACTTGGTGATGCTGTCATACATTATCACTAGACTTGGGGAAAGCCAAGTTTCAAACTGTGCGGACCTCAGGCTGCCCGGCCGCACAGTTTAGAGGGAACGCTGCCCTTAATGGTTGCATAACTGTTCAAACTGCAGAGATGGTATACTGACACCAGTCCTTCCTGTTTCATTCCAAGGCTCTCCAATGTTATTGTATTTTAAAAAAATTTTTATGATGCTTAAAGATTGCTGTTCATTCACAGATACTTGAAAAGGCAGCTGAAATTGCAAGAAATAGTGATAGCTCTGGTATGGCAGTAAGTATCAAAGGTGAAATAATTATCTTTCGTCATTAAAAACATATAGCAAAGTATTTTTTTTACCATCTTACTTGCAAAGTGCTGGGTGCGATGTGCTCAAAAATATTATGTTTTAATGATGTTTTAAGCAAGAGATGGGTGAAAATTCTGTATAGTAGCTCTGGCTTTCCCTTTACAGCCCACTGGAGGTTGGCATGCACTGTAACAATTTAAACTCATTCTTTAAATATGCTTAAACATATAAGTATAATAATTTGCTTGTATTGACAAACCATTGTAACTTACACACACACACACACACACACACACACACCCCATATGCAATTCAACATAGTCATGATTACTTAATGCCAGTGTGCAAAGTAATCAGAATTTAAAGCATATATTGGAAGTTTTTTCAGCAGGGAAATGGATATAAATGTGGGAAATATACTTTTAAATAAACGAGGGATTTTTATTCCTTTCTGAATACTTGTGATGCTTATACTTCTAGCAGCAGCCATACATATTATATGCTGCTTACATGTAGAGAATAAATTCACTTGTTGATGGTGCCTTTGAAAAAAATATTTCTAAGGAGATTCTTCTTATTCATGATAGGCGAAACCCCTTTGAACTCCACTCAGTTCTCTCCTGTACCCATAAGTGTTTCTTTTGGATAGAAAACAAAAAGAGGCACATTTACAGCTGAATATGCATCTTGGATAATGCAGATTTTTAAAATACTTGAATTATATAGCCTGGAAATGTAGAAACGCCAATCTAAGCATTGCTTGTAAAAACGTCTTTAGAGTTAGAAGTTTTCAGTTGCTCTCCAATCATTCCAGTTCTGTCAGCTTTTGAGTTCACATGATGTTGAATCCTTCCATGCTTTTTGCTCTTAAAAATGTTAATGTTCACCATGTTTTTAATCTAGATGCTAATGAACACTTCCCTGTCTTGGCAGAAATATGACACAGATTAAATAGAAAAATGATAATATTGCCCCCTAGTGGCTTTCAGTGTGAAGTGTAATTTTTATTTTTATTTTTTGGAACTGTTATACTAAATGTTCTAGTATAGTGATTCTCAATCTTTTTAGCACCAGGACCCACAGGGGCCACCGGAAATGATGTCATGGCTGGAAGTGCCATCATTGTGATGTCAGAACCTGCTGCTTTCCTGATAATGCAGCAATAAGTTAGGTTATTTCTTAGCCATTTTTCCAAAAGGAAAGTGACTCAGAAAGAAAAAAACCTATTTACAATATTGACACAAGCAAAACAACCACACAGCCCTCCCCCTTTCCAGCATCCCATCTTCCCATATTTTCAGTGTGGCTTCTGTAGGTTCTTTATGACCTACCTGAAATTGCTTTGTGACCCACTGGTAGGTCCTGATCCATAGTTTGGGAACCACTGTTCTAGTGGCTAGAATTTAGCCCTGTGGCATTTGTGTCTACTATGTATGAATGGGAAAAATCTGTACAGTTTTATAAATGGTGTATATTACTAGTCTTTGTCGTTCTAGGGCCGTGGTGGCAAAAAGTTCCATATTGAGCTAAAGGAGATAATGGAAAGGGACCCTTTGTCACAACTGTGTGAAAATGAAATGGATCTCATTTGGACCTTGCGGTACGACTGTCGTGAGAACTTTCCACAGTCTCTGCCAAAGCTCTTGCTCTCTGTGAAGTGGAACAAGCTTGAAGACGTTGCTCAGGTAAGATAAACAGCAAGATCTGTATAGTGATAACCAGAGCAGTGTGTGAGCAATTTTATTCCTTTGAGGAATGTGAGGTGGTGGTTTCCCATTTTTCAAAAAATAATGGTTGTATTATAACAAGCAATGTAAAGGAAGAAAAGAACAAATTTCATCATCAAGTCTATAGCCAAGTAACCAGGATTGGCTACACTATCAACAAAACGAATATACCTTCTTTTTCAATATTTGAGCTAAATGCTAAATTTCATAAGAACATAAGAAGAGCCCTGCTGGATCAGGCCAAAGACCCATCTAGTCCAGCTTCCTGTATCTCACAGCAGCCCACCAGGTGCCCCAGGGAGGCATGAGACAACAAGAAATTTCATTATCTACAGTGTGATTTCCTCACACTACTTCTGTCTTAGAGCCCAATCCTATCCAACTTTCCAGCACTGATGCAGTTGCAATGCAGCCCCGAGGTAAGAGAATAAACTATCTTACCTTAAGGAGGCGTCCATGACTGCCCCCATCACCACAGGATGCAGCATTTACCCCCATTGGGATGACTGCATTGGTCCTGGAAAGTAGGATTGGACTCTTAGTGCAGTGGCTCTCAGACTGGGCATTGCAAGACACAATTTGGGGAGGTGTGGGGAAGCCCTGTTTCCCTGCAGATCCCAGAACTCTGACCCTCTGGAGGCTTTTTGGAGCCCTGCAGGGGCCAACTGCATCCACCTGCGGCCTCTATGGGGTTTAGAATGGCCAAATCGGCCAAAAAAAAGCTACTTCTGGTTTTCCAAGGGAAACTGGAAGCGATGTTTTTATGCCTTTAAAAGACATTGAGGGCTGGGAAAACATTTTTGCTCCTGAACCCTCTTGTGAGCTGGGCAGCCCAAAACAGGCCTTCTCAACTCCGCACCTAGAGCCAAAGAGACCCATTGCTGCTGGCTACACTTTCCCCGGGGTAAGGGAATAAGTGCTCCCTTTCCCTGGGGCAGTGGTATTCAAACTTTTTAGACAGGGATCCACTTTTTAGAATGGCACTCATGTTGGGACCTACTGGGAGTGATGTCATTAACCTGGAAGTGATGTTGTGGCAGAAAGTGACATAATGAAGCAGTGTTGGGATATTGAAGGAAGTCCCTGGAAATTTACAGGCCTGGATGGGAAAGGCCTAACACTAGGCTGACTCAGGGGGTAAAGTGCTGAATCATTCAGGCCTAGCAGACCAGCAGTAAAGTGCGGAGTCATTCTGACTCAGCTTCAGCCTGGGGATGAGATCATCTGATCTCTGATTGGATGCTGGGGACTATTTAATCAAGACCAAAAACACCTGTGGTTAGTTGCTGGAGATGTAAGTGTTGCTGTTGGAGGAGCTTTGCTGTACCTGTTACCTGTTTGCTGTTCTTTGCTGCAAGAAGCCTTCTTCTGAGAATATAGATGTTCTTGCTACCCTAATCTCTGTTTAGTTGTCTGAGTGATTCCTTGCCGGAGCTCTGCAACCTTGAAGCCTTTCCAAGCCTCACAGCTGTAAGCTGCTTCTGCGCTATCATCAAGCAGGAAGTGCTGTTATTGTAACATAATAAAATGACACTCCTGAAAAGCAAATTGGCATTCTGGACTGCAGCAATTGCACAACCATGAAACACCCCTGACAGAAAGCAAGATGAGGACAAAATATTATGTAAAAGCGGTGAACTAAAAACATTTTTAAAAAAAAACCTCACTTGAAAATTCAAACTGTTAACACTCACAAAAGGAATATAACAATAGTAAGGCCTGCAGTTTCCAAGATGGCTGCTCCCAGCTTTCTGCAACCCACCTGACATCAGGTCGCGACCCACAGTTTGAATAACACTGTCCTAAGGAGACCTCTGGCAGTATGCCAGCAGCCTTAGAATCCAGCGGTCGCCATTTTGGCATTGCTAGAGCCTTGGGCAACACCGGTTTCATGATTGGGCTGCCCAACACCATACACGTTTGCAACTAATCTAACAAGTATTTTACTAAAAATGTAGTGGTTGTCATGGATTGTATCTCTTTGAACAAACTAGTTAGGGGAGAATCCCAAAAAGAAAGACATCCATCTAACATACACAATCGCTCATGACTAATGAGAGACTTTCTCATGACATGGGAGAATAAGAGGCGGCAGACAGTTCTTTAGTGATCATATTTGTGTGTCTCTTGCTAACACGTTGTGGTTGGAGAGTAGTAAAAGAACAGAATAGTATGCAACAGATTTCAAAGGAGGTTCACATGAACAGTGTTAATTCATAAATAAAGAAAATGGCTTGTGCATGCTATAAATGTAAATATTATAATGAAGAATCTTGGTAAATTTTCCACTGGCTTAACATATCTGAGAATCATTGTCTTGATTGTTCTACAGAGTTAGTGTTTTTGTGTTAGGTTTTGGCTTTGACTTAAGAAAGGAAAGCTCTTTGCCCAGATGTGACAAGTCCCCTCATTGGCCTCTGACCGTCAGCCTATACCCACCTGGGATGTTGATCTAGCTGGCCGGCATTTCCCCCCTAATTTGGGTTCAGAGGAAGAATGTAAACAAGAACATGCTGTATTTTTGGAATTTTCTTGGCTCCTTCTCAGGTCATTGAGCTCTTGTTTCCTCTAAGGTCATATCACTTAACATTTTCTAGTTGAATAGCCTCTGCCTCTAATTTTAAAAGTCTAAAGCAGCATAGCCTTAGTGGAACAGAACAATAATCTGAATGGAGTATACTCTGGATACCTACTACAGTGGCAGAACTTTCTCAATTACCTGATGTTGTAGAAAAATAATAAATATCCATTATTTCTTGCAAGATCAATATGCAGCTGAATCTTTCCAATGTTATTCACCTACAGCACAATTAGATCAGGACAGCTGTACTTACTGAATGCTTCTGTTCCTAGACATCTCTTTACCCAAAGCTTCTTCTAAAAGGTGATCTTGAGTAGCTTATTCAGCATCTGTCCCACCTGGTTTCTCTTGTCCCAAACACCTCCCACTCTACCCAGTTTACACCAGGCACCTTATTAACTGTTCTCAGTTCTGTGCACTTGCTCTGTTCTTCCCCATGTGGTTGTGCTGTTGCAGCTTGAGGACCAAAGGACAAGCTGCACACTCCAGATCTGTGTTTTTCATGAGCAGGAGGAAAACAATTATTCTCTCAAGCTGGTTGGAAATGCTAGAGGAAACCAGAATAGTTTGCTCCATCTTTTTCCTTCCATGGTTCAGCTACAACAGAGACGGGGCCCTTTCCCCTTCGAACCCGGCTGCTCTTGTATCCTGCTACACTCCTGCCTATAACCTTTGCTGCTCCAGCTCAGCCACCTTCACCTGCCTGGAGCTGTCTCCTGCTCCATCAAACAGCTCCATCCTTTGTCTCTTGCTGCTGCTTGTGCCTGCACACCTAAAGGGTGCCTCCCTCTTACAGTCTTCAAATCCCTCCTCAAAACCTTCCTTTGTGAAACCATTGGCAAAGCTTCCTAGTCCCTGTACCTTCCTGCAACCAAGCCTAAGTTAAGTGTACCCGAGTTCTTGCATATTTTTCTCTGCCACCATATCACTCCCTTCCTCTGCTGTCTTCCTTGTGTCTATTTTAGATCATGAGCCCCTTAGAGTGGGGACCCGGCTTCTCCTCTGTTGTAAGCACCATATGCATTGATGCTACCATATAAATAATAAAGGCAGGAAAGTAGCAGACTGACTGGTGGCTTCTAGAGCATGTGTTGAACATGCCTGATGTCGCTTCCTCAGGAAAAGATGGGTGCCTTCCCGTGAGTGCTTTCGAACACGTCAGTCTGATCACGGATTTTGTTTGTTTGACAGCTCCAAGCTCTTCTTCAAATATGGTCCAAACTGCCTCCCAGAGAAGCATTAGAGTTGTTGGATTTCAATTATCCAGATCAATATGTCAGAGAATATGCTGTGGATTGTTTAAGACAAATGAGGTGAGTCGTGGTGGTGGTGGGTAACTTTCTTTCCATTGTTGACCCAAAAGTGAAAAGAAAACATAAAACACTTGGTTTACTTCTATCCCAAATAAAATAAATCCTCCAAATCAGGCAGCAGACTACGTCTTATATGTCCCAGCTGGGTGGATAAGGCTGGGATCCCATTTTGGTTGTCCTATCTGTGGGATCAGGGTGGGTGGTCCGCCTTTGGGAATTGTATAGGGAAAAGACTTTTACTGTCCGTCTTATTTGGCAGATGAGGAGAAGCACAGTATATGAGATAGGGAAGCAAAACGGCTGGCTTCGAAGACTCTATCTAGAATACAATGCATTGGGCTAACATCCTGTTAGTCTAATTTTGTAGAAGGAGTTCAATTTTATTTAGGGCATTCTTAGAGTAGCTCCTCTTGCCCTTAAATTCTCTTATTAATGCATACATGTACATGTAATGCAATTTTTGGTCCAGAAAACAGTTGGTGGTTATCAGTTGCAACACTGCTATGTTCCGAGTGCCCTTGATATCTCAAAGATGTCACGAGATTAATGTGATTAATGGCATTTGCATGTGATTAATGGCATTTTTATTTTCAAGGCTAGATTGCTAACAAAATATTTTGACTTTCTCAAGAAATAAACAAGGTAATTACTCTCTAGGCCTGGCTAGCCAAGTAATGCTGAACTTTTATTTCTGGTTGTGCTATATTTCTGGGAATTCAATCTAGATATGTGTATTAGTTATTTGATGGGACCAAATAATTTAAAGCTTTATTAATTTTACTAGGTCTTTTTGTTTTCCATACTACTTTAAGGGAGCAATTCACAGTACGGTAATTGCTGTGTTGCCATATCTTTTGCCAAGCTGTATATAGAATAGAGAACTTCCTAAATAATTGTGTGCCTGGAATAGTTCAGCAGTGTGTTTTCATGAACTTAAATGATTTAACATGTTTACAAATAACAAAGCAAGTAATATTTTCATTCAAAAAACAATCAGTATTTGTAATTTCATATGACTCGAAAAGCAATTGTATAAAAAAATTGTGTAGTTGTGATAAGTTCTGACAAGCAGGAGGATAGTTATCGATCTTGCTTCATGAAGTTTAAATTAAATGAATATGACTGGTACTTCATTTTATTTATTTGAGGAATTTATACCCTGCCTTTTCTATGCCGAAGCAAATGCCCAAAGCGGCTTACAGAGAACAAACAAAATACAAAGTAATCATAATAAGTAAAACATAAGTAAAACACATTAAAACAACAACAAATCAAACATTAGCGGGAACACCAAGAGTGAACTGGAGTGAAGGCTAGACCCAATTCTCGATATTGGGATGTATTGGAGGGTGGGAAAAACAATTGACCAGGGGAGTGAAACAGACTATGACAATATACCAGAGGGACAGAGGGCAGACAGCCACACAGTCATCCAAAGGCCAGACTAAATAGGTATGATTTGAGCCCTCTCCGAAAGGCCAGGAGGGAATGTTTAGTTCTTAATTCTTCTGGGAGCGAATTCCATATTTGTGGACCCGCTACAGAGAAGACTCGTCCCCAAGCTGCCATCCCTTTAACTTTGTGTGTACTTTACACTTATACTTTCTGAATATCTCCCAGAAATATGTGCTCTGAATGACAGTACCATTTTTTTTTCTGTATTACGTTCCTTGCACAGATAGTAAAACAGACTCTTTTTTTTTTACAAAACTAATTTTGCATTTTATGCTACATGTTGTTCTTCCTCTTTGTTAATGTATTTGCCACAATTAAGCTGGTTACCTGGGTTCTCTTTATCTTCCAGTGATGAAGAACTTTCCCAGTATCTTCTGCAGCTCGTGCAAGTTCTGAAATACGAACCTTTTCTCGATTGTGCCCTCTCCAGATTCCTGCTAGAGAAAGCAATGGCAAATAGGAGGATAGGACAGATGTTGTTCTGGCATCTGAGGTAAGACTTGCCCATATATCCCATCACCATTTTAAAAAGACAAAACACCCTGATCTTTTTTGTATTGCATCAAAATCTACAAGACAAAATTGACACTACAGGCTGGTTCCACAAAGCTAGCTCCATCTTGCTTTCAAGTAGAAGAGCCTGAAAATGCAGAATGTCCTGTTTAAGAGCCCATTTCCCTGACGTAATGAGATATGAAGTAAGTTCCAGAGGCTGAGACGTTAGTTGAAGACACAACTGTATTATGCTGTACCCTACAAAAGAGAACAGGAACACTTAGTGTTGCATTATTTGTTATTACAAAGCAGTGATAAATACTTTTTTCCAAATGCAAGCACTTAGTTGCATCCATCGTACAGTGTCTTAAATAGTGTATGATTCTGAGAGATGTATTCATACGTGGACGGATGTTTATTTTCTCTTATAGATCAGAAATGCACGTACCTGCCATTGCAGTGCAGTTTGGTGTGATACTTGAAGCTTATTGCCGTGGCAGCGTTGCTCACATGAAAGTCCTTTCCAAACAGGTATTTCTTTCTGTGAAATTGTTGCCTTCCTATTATGCCTGTGATTAATCAAATTACTTGTAAAGACCATGCTACATATGATTTTTTTTAACACATAGGCCTCTTTCTCATAGGGACGTGGTGGCGCAGCGGGTTAAACCACTGCTGCTGGGCTTTCCGACCGGAAGGTTGGGAGCTCAAGACTGCGCGACGGAGTGAGCTCCTGTTGCTTGTCCCAGCTCCTGCCAACCTAACAGTTCAAAAGGACCTAAATGCAAGTAGATAAATAGGGACCACTTCAGTAGGAAGGTAATGGCATTTGTGCGCTACAGCGTATAGTCATGCCGGTCACATGACCATGGAAGCTTGTCCTCAGACAAAACGCCGGCTCTACAGGCTTTGAAATGGAGATGATCACCGCCCCCCTACGGTCGGTCACGACTAGACCATTCGGTCGTGGAAAACCTTTTACCTCTTTCTCATGCACTTTGGGCAGTGTGGGAGCACTTCTGCATGACATGATCCTATGCTTCCAGAGTACTGTACGTATGTGAATAAATTTTTTCTTAAGAACGCTTGTCCCACATAGACCTGCCCTAGTATTAAGATCATCCTTGGAAGAACATCTATTTGTGCATTTGTCCCCACTTCCCAGCTTGAGAATGGACCAGAAATAGGACCTTTTTGGCAGTGGCATCCCAGCTCTAGAATTTTTTTTACCTGCTGCCAATTCTTATGTCCTCTTGGTACTGTTTGAAAACCTTTTTATATCTGCTAAGAACTCTTAGACTTATTAAGGCACTTTGTCTACTTTTGGGTTTATGCTAATTATACTTGTGAAGATTTTTAATGTTTTGAAATAATGTGGTTTCTGTTGTGGTGGTCTTAAATTGTGTATACCATTCTGGGACTCCGCGGGCTAAAGTGTAGATTGCTAACATGCCGCCAGAAGAGAATTTTGCTAAATGCAATCCATTTGATTCATGTGACTCCATTCTCTGGGTGCATATTTTAGCAGCATGGGATTGCAGCATGCAGAACTAGCTTCCATGCTGCTGGAAGTATTTGTGAAGGACTCTAGAGATAAGTTTCCATGTAGGAAAAAGCATAGTAATATGAGACATGGTACATCCATGCAATGTGTAAAGCAATCTGTATTATAAGCCATTCTTGGGCAAACAGAATGGAAGAAACGTAGCAAGTATGACACCTGCATATTTTGTGCACTGCACTTTTTATCAAGGTGGTTAGCTCCTGAGAAGAACACCTGGGCTCTGTTACTGTCATTCTGAAAGTTCTGGACAACTTGAGTTTCGATTGAATACTCTTTATGTGCTTCATTGAACTTCTGAAATACCAAGTCAGTTTATCACTATGAAAACTATCGGTTTGCTGTAATTAAATGATAGCACATCTAGCTTGATAGTAATTGTAATGTTTGATCATCAATGGGAGTATCAAGTATCATCAATGGGAGATACTAGTTTTCAATTGGTTGAAATCAGGCTGTAAATTCTGACCTTTCTGTGAAGCCTCTACAGCACCAATACCAGCAATTTTCAACCTTTTGTATCTCGGGGCACACTGAGAAGGTGCGAAAATTATCAAGGCCCTCCAGCAGTTTTTTTAACAAGGCACATCACACTACTGAGGGGGTAGGCTTACATCCAGCGTTGTCATTCAGCCGGAACGCTGGGCGGGATGGCTTAACGTTACTGCCCTAGATAGTATGTCAGTCACTATATGCCTGCACTACAAATAAGCAGCAGAACCTCACTTAAATCCATTGTAACAGGCTTGTGATGTTGGTGACACTGGGAAAAAATAGTGCTCTTAGAAGTATGGGATTTTCTATTTGAACATAGTTATTTGCCTCACTAGTTTCGACAGAATCTGTGTTTACGGGCTTTCCTATGCAATCCAATCCATCATAGGCGTAGAGTGAAATACTGAGGTTTATTCACAAAAGTGTATGCTGAAATAAATGGGTTTGTCTTTAAAGTCTAGACTGATGCAACTATGCCTCTGGAATAAGCAAAATAGAACTATCTACAAGTCAATAGAGATCTTTAGCTTTGAGGTATTAGGGATGTGGAAACTGTCTTAAAATGGACTTTGACAGAGCTCCCAAAAAAGAAATGGGATTCTTAAATGGATTTCAGTGGTAGACTTTGAGGCCTGTGGAATTGTGCACTTTAGAGGAAGTGCATGTCAATCCAATCAAAGAAGGGGCAAAAAAATTCCCAACTGTGCAAACACGGAAGAAATTCAAAGTAGAAACACTTCAAAAAGTTCCTGTTTGTACAGCACAGGTTGCATTTTGTTCCCTCATTACTGTGTTTGCACAGCTCCTGGAATTGTGGAAATGCAGGCAGCTTTTGGTTTTGACAGATGGCTGACCCGGCCGGTCTCTGCTGCCTCACTTCCACAATCACACTCCGTACAGCTTCTCCAGCATCCTGTCTGGCATGAGTCGGCTTATCTGTAGGAAAGCGCGAGCCTCAAAATCGTGCCTGGCTGCTCACATTAAGGTAGTGTAACTTAAGACGCCTTGGGCACTGGCGTTGGCATGGAGAAGGTGGGATACAAATTTTTCAAATAAAAATAAATTACCTTCAAGTGAAATAAACTTTTTTCTGCATAGAAGCAGCTATAAATATGAAAGGGGGTGTTCTATATTGATCAACAGTTAGTGTTTCGGCTTATTAATACTGGTGACTAAAACCCGTATATGTCCTGGTGTATGGCAAACCAATGATTATTCTCAGGGACAAATGTAGTTCAGTGTATGATAGGATAATTGACTTGTAGTGATAGTGTAGTAATTGGGCAAAGAGGCGGCTTTTAAATGCGGTGGTTTTCTTACCTTTAGCAAAGGGTCCCTCTGCAACCTAGCACAGTACCAGTTGCTGGTCTCTCCTTTATGCTGCTCTGAGGACTTTTTGGGATGGAAAACCATTGTCTTGTGCCTTTTCTGTGCCACCTGCAGTGGCGTTCCTACCATTGTTCAGGGGGGCAAGTGCCCCCGGCAACGGAAGCCACTTTCGCCACTGCTGGCCCATTGTGCTCTAAAAGCCTTCCAAAGGAGTCAGAAAGCCATTAAGCAATACCAGTTTTCATGAGAAAACCTTCAGTTGGCTTTCAGAGTGCAATGGGACATTGCGTAAGGGTGCCTGAGCTCCAGGGGAGATAGTTGGTGTAGGAGCTGGCAGTCTGCAATCTTGGCCCCAAGTGGGAAATGGATCAGGGGAATGGACTGGTCACCTGGGATGCCCTGGTTCAAAGCCGTTCATAAATATCTATAAAACCAGTAAATTAACCTTTCCTTAAAATCCAACAGTATGGAAATAGTTGTAGGAAACACATTTGACAAAATTGGGTGGGGTCTTAAAGCAAAAGATGGATTGTAATGCTTTTTAGGAGTCAGTGTTTGTGAAAATGAAAAAAAAAGGGGGTTTTGCTTTGGATTTCGCATGTAACTTTCTCCTGCATACTAAAGATGCCAGAATGGTGGAATAGCTTAACATGTGTATGTGACACAAGAAAAAAGCCACATATGGATCAAACAAACAGAATGGAACAAAGTGTGCTCCTGACCTTCTTTGATAGAATAGTTTCAAGCTTCAGCCGCTTTTTCAAACCCAACTTAAGTGGGTCACTGATGTCCTTCATACATGGAGTGCAGTGTGGAAACCACTTTTTAATGGCTTTTGAAGGCCTCCCATCATGTGGGCAGGGTCAGTCATGGGAATTGTGATCTAATCAGGCAGTTGCTGCAATAGAGTAATAACTAGGTAGTAAGGAGTGGTGCAATTGACCACACCCACACAATACCGAGCCTTCAAATCCTGCAGCAGCGTAACAAAAGGGGGCCAAGGAAAAGCAAGTTCCAAGCTGCAGCTGTAACATCTAAAGGGCGCTGCAGATGTGAATGATAAAAAGAAAACTTTGTTGTTTCCTTTTGGGAATGCTATCTGAGCTAGAAGGCAGGAAGACATGAGTTAGAATTATAGTTCCATTGACTGGAGTTATCATCTACTTCATATCAGCTTTTTTTGCCTTTTGACATGAGGAATTGTAATTACAATTAACTGAATTTTATAAACACAGTAATAAGAGGGATGCACAAAGCAACAGAGAATAAAATGGAAGTTTGAGATTTAGCTTTAATTGTTCCCAAGGTTTAGAAATACAATCTCACCACTGAAGCGCTCCGAGACTGCTGCTTTACTTAAGAATTTGGCAACCTTGCTGAGCTGAAATTAAGGAAGGAAACCAAGTGCAGTGGTAGCTTATGTTAAATGAAAAAAGCTGGTGTGCAGATCCTGGGTTCAAGACTGCTGTACATTTCAGATATGCATACACTGTACAGTATTTTGTTTTTCAGGATTGCTGACAGTAATGGGCAAGTGCCTTTGTACATCATTCCAGTAGGTTTTAGACACACAGACTTCTCTGTTTCCCTTCTGTGTGCTAGAGAGATTGTGGGGAAGTGCTGAGCTTTGTATACTCTGCTTTTCCTATCTTCTCAAGACAGAGAGTGCAATCCTAACTTGGAGTTAGGCCAGCAAAGTTTTGCTGGCAGAAAAGCCATCATGAAGTATGTTTAGACGACTCTCTGAGTCAGAGGCCAGCACACAGACATGTGCCATCCTCCCTGACTCCAAGAGTGGTCCAAACTCGCTTTACAGTGTCCCTTATGCCAGCCAAACTTTGCTGGCCTAGCTCCAGGTTAGGATTGCGCTCTGAAAATTCTTCAACACTTTTAGCAACAACAAAGCCAGGGACCATTGCTATGATGCTCTTTTAAAGCTCTGTATTGTCCTCCAAATTATGCTGCTTTTAAAAATTGAATTCCTGCCGTTTAAATTAGTCATTAACCTGGACTGACTTTGAACATCCCAATGCTTAGAAATGAATAGCTTAAAGAAAATTCCGTTTCAGGTTGAAGCGCTGAATAAGATGAAGACTTTGAATAGTCTAATAAAGCTGAATGCCATGAAGCAAAGCAGAGCCAAAGGAAAAGACACCATGCAGACCTGTCTAAAGCAGAGAGGATACCGAGATGCCCTTTCCGATCTCCAGTCTCCCTTGAATCCTTCTGTTCTACTTTCGGAACTGTAGTAAGTTCAACTTTCACGTGTGCAGTTGCTGTGCTGTGGAAATAGGCGGACAGAAGGCTCTTGCTCTTTGACTTCTGTCGGCTGTGTTGCTCAGCAAACATGCTGGCGCATGAGACCATTGCTTCATGTTCCCAACACCCCTTCTTTCTTTGACCTGGATTCGTAAGCAGCTCTTGGCCTTCTGTATAAGGTTAAGATGTCAACTGCAGATTTTTCCAATTGACCTTAAAACGTTAAGTGTGTTCTCGTAAAATTTCCAATAATAATGAGCAACCCTAAATTAATGCTGACTTGTCTTGGTAAATTGCATGCAATAATAAATAGGAACTAATGATGCAACACCTTTATTTCACTGCAGTAAATATGCTGTGGTCTGAAATTTTACTTCTAAGCACATTTCATTTCTTTCATTTCTTGCTGAATGAAACTGGGCTAGCATTATATATAAAGACTTGCATGTATTTTCTAAATTAATAAGGGCCATTATTTCCGGCAACTTGGTGGTTGCCAGGTGCAGATCCGTAAAAGCTAACTTGCCGAAGGCATTTGTCCAAATTCTAGATTTCTACTATGGAAATGCCTTTTGAGTTGCTTTATCCTGTTGTGTTTTTTGTGGCTTTTTAATCTCCCTGCTTTACCATACCCAAAAAAAATTATTACGCTTTGTTTTAGTGTGGAGAAATGTAAATACATGGACTCTAAAATGAAACCTTTATGGATTGTATATAATAACAAAGTGTTTGGTGGAGATCTAGTGGGGATCATCTTTAAAAATGGAGATGGTAAGTAAACAATGTAATTTATTTTCTGTGGTTACTGGTTTATTGTTGGTTATTTTT
The DNA here is from genome assembly GCA_029204185.1 of Lerista edwardsae. Lineage (NCBI taxonomy): Eukaryota > Metazoa > Chordata > Lepidosauria > Squamata > Scincidae > Lerista > Lerista edwardsae. The sequence goes on along the minus strand of JAJKFI010000002.1, from coordinate 35,198,025 downwards.
ACTCCAATACTATCATAATTCTGATGAGCAAAAGCATATTGTGTATTATTATACAGTACTATACACCAATACACAAGAATATTGTGTATTATTACACAGTACTATACACAGTGTATTATACACCATTATTACTGTGTATCTTGTACTGCACTGCAGTCTGGGAAGCAATGCTATTTCCTGCCCAGTCTACTTAGGGCCCAATCCTGAAGGCCTTATTACGGACGGTGCATGTGTATTGCTGGCTCTGAGTATCACAAATGTGCCATAAAGCACTTCATGGCATCACGAGAGGAGGGGGCACTAGGCCTAAGCATCACGTGGAAGACCATCTGGCACTCCAGCAACAGTGGTAAGGCTATTCAGGGTGGAGGGAGCAGGGAAAGGATTGGAATTGGATAGAGGATGGGAGGATTGGGCCTAAGAGGGAGCATAGATGGCAGCACAGAGCTCAGGAGACTAATTGCCACCAAATGGGGTAAGGGAGCAAACCCTTCCCTGAGGAGACCTTGGGCAGTATCCTGGCACCCGCAGGATCCATGATCCCAATTTTGACATAGCTGGAGCAGTGGGCACTGGGCAATTCAGGATTGGGCTGTCAACCCTCTTTGGTGGTAGTGTGCCAAAGTGATATACAGACTGCAATACCACAAGTTCAAGGAAAAGTTTGTACAGCTTTTCTTTAACTTGCCTTTGCGCAATTTGTTTGTTCTTTACATGCCTTTGATTCAAGTTATTTAGTTCAATAAAATAATCCCTTCCTATCTTTCTTATAGATCTACGGCAAGATATGTTAACACTCCAGATGTTACGCCTGATGGATTTACTTTGGAAAGAGGCTGGTCTTGATCTTAGGTAAGGGCACCTATAGTTACTAGCTTTTCTGTCATCTTGGCAACCTTTTGTGTTTTCAGATGTATATAATTAGGTTTACAAGACTTGGGATGTCTATGATAGTTTAAAGTTGATAGTTTGAAGTTGGGTTTAAATAATTGGTTTATGTGTTACTCATTTTAGATCAGTTGTGTGGTCATGTGGATGTAGGTTTAAATATATACATCTGCTTTGCTGTATCATCCTATATAGATTTTTGCTATGGTTAAAATAAATATTACTTGATCACTCACAACTGAAGTTGTATCTTGGATTGAGTATGGCTTTACATTAGAGCAGGGTTTCCCAAAGTATGTGTTGTGACATCTTATGCAATGAGGTCATTGCAGCACATGGGCAGGGCCCTGCAGGATGACCCCAGTCTCCCCTCTAACCTGTTCGCTTGGGTGTCACCATCTTACATCACTACAGTCAGTTTGTGGCTAAGAAAGCTATGAACTGGCTTCTTTTATTTCTTTTAGCCTTTCAACTGCTACACTATTGCCTACTGGGCCTTCCACTTCCCCTAGAGCATGGACCTTCCTCCTCCCCTTGACCACCATAGCTTACAGGTACTCTGGTGCAACACCATTATTTGGCTATTAACATAATGGCCATCATGTGGGAGGACTTGTACATTGGAAGGCTATTTGAAGAGTACAGCATTTCTGTGCACATTTGACTTCAAGTCTGATTGGCTGTGCAAGATACTTCCACGTTTTTACAAAATTTAAACAAAATGCATTCTTTCATGCATTAATACATGAGACTCCCCCCCCCCCGCAATATGTTTAAAAATTCTGCATCTTGTTCAGTGGTGGGATTCAAATAAATTAACAACCGGTTCTATGACGTCATAGCTGGAGCAAAAAAAAAAAACCCGAAGCCAGCCGAGGTAAGCAAGTGGGCGGGGCCCAGCCATTTAACAACCGGTTCTATAGAACCTGGGCGAACCCCCTGAATCCCACCACTGATCTTGTTCCAATATTGCAAACAAATTTAGTTCCGATGAATATTTTTCTATTCGTTTCTGGAAAGATCTCGGAATAGTTTCTGATTAGTTAACTCTTGGCCTTTGCAATAATGAATTAAATGGGGAAGTCCCTGCTCTCACAGATACTTAAATCAAGATGCAAAGAAGGCTCGATTCCTGAACGTTGAGGGATGAGTTGTTGGCTAGCCTCTTGTTGTTGTTTCTTTGTTCTGCCACCTTAGCGAGGGAGGAGACATCTTAGCTTTTCAATGCAACTTCTTGTTTTATCCAGTGAAATACACTTTGGAATACAATTGAGAGATTCCAAACCATTCTTTAAGGAAAAAAAGTGTATCATATGAACAATATTTGTTCTAAATAACACCCAGTTCAGTGGTTCCCAAACTGGTGGTTCTCGACCCACCAGCTAGGGAATCTCTTGTCCCTTTAAGGAGGGGAGGGGGGAAAGGCAGCAATGTAATCCCTAGGTTTGCACTCCTGTAGGAGTGGAGGGTTTTTTCTGCCACAGGGGCTGTGGCCGCAATGCAATCCTCAGGATTGCACTGCTGCAGGGGTGGAGGGTTTTTTTTCCTACTTACCTCTGCCAGTGCCAACCTCCGGGGTGGGGGGAGCCCCACAGGTGCCTCTGCAGGGCTCACCAAGCCTCCAAAATAGTTTGTTTTTTTTTAAAAAAAAAGCTACCGAAAACCACTTCCAGTTTTCAATTGAAACCAGTCTCAGGGCTCCCCTGAGAGTTGGGGAGCCCTGCAAGAGGCATCTGTGGGGCTCCCTGCACCCCCTGGAGGCTGGCACTGGTAGAGGTAAGTAGGAACAAAACCCTCCACCCCTGCAGCAGTGCAATCCTGAGGATCGCATTGCTGCCACAGCCCCTCCCCCAGCACACACTTCCAGTGCTCCTTATAGGAGTTCGGGAAGCACTGCCCTAGTTTGTTCGATATGACTCAGATTCGCTTTGTTAATCCACTGCTCCTTCTAAATGTTGTGAAGCACTTCTGCTAGCTGAAGCGTCCTTTTCCCTGTGTTTCACTCTGTGCTTACAGTTTCTTAGGCAGAAATAATATTGTGCCATAATTTACCATCTGGAAACTTTTGAATGGGAACCAAAGGAATGTACACTTGGTATAGAGATGCTTGTGCCCTCACTCTGGTTTTGATATGTGTTTCAGGACTACAATAACGTCACATTTGCATTTTTTTTCCTATTGTTAACTTGGTTTTGGAATGAAAGTTGAAAAGTGGTCTTACAACTCCGTAAGAAACACAATTGTTTCCTTTTCACTTCAATCTGTTTAGTGTCCAGTCTCAGTAAATTCCAAGGCAACCTATAAAATACATAAGACTTTAGCTGCTACTGTTTCTATTATTTTAGAAGGTCAGGAATTGTATTTCTGGCACACCAGACGGTGATCTTGAGCTCATTGCTTAAATATTTTTTGTAGGAGTTTTAACCAACAGAATGAACTTCAGATACACAGCAGCAAGAGCCCACACAGATAAGAGATGTTGTAAACAAGTTACTCGTCAGGCAAATATGATAATCAGTAAAAGTTTCCCTTTTAATTAGGTCTCTGATGTCAGAGGAATTTAAAGTTTGATTAGTTCAGGAAATGTTATTTTATTTAGGGTAAACGAATATGGGTTCAGTTACTCCAAAATCAGAGCAATTTGCCTTCAATGTGGAGATAGTTTTGATTTTGCTGATAGACGGCTTGTGACTGCTGCCAGTAGCTGGGGCAGGTCTCCCTCTCTGACAGCTGTCAAAATGGATTGGGAGTTCTGGATTTGCTGCCTCCCTAGTGAAGGGTGGTATCATGAATCCAGTGCAGCCCACACACCTCGTTTGGCAATCGGCAGTTAGCTTGGGGTGTGTTATTAGACATGCTTTCTCTGATTTGCTCTCTCTTATCAGAGGTTGCCTTCAGGAAATGGGAAAGGAGGATGAAGCTGAGCCAAGTTTGCTTTCAAAATCTCTCAGGAAATGGTGGGATCATAGTGAAGACAAGGAATTGATTTCAACCCAGAGGGCCTTGTGAATATCTTTATGCATTCTTTTGACTGCAGCCCTAGCATCCATGAGTTGAGGTGTGGAAATTTTGTGTGCATATGTGATTAAAAACACACAACGCCTCTTTATGCACTTCTCATTTTTGGAAAAAATCAAAAACAAAACCCAAAAACTGCCCCCCCAAAAAAACACCCCACCCCAATTTTTTAACACCCAATTGTCTGTGTAATGACTGTGGCTGCATCTGCTGACATTATACTTACCTGTATCTCTACCTAGTATACTTTTAAAGCTATTATAATTTATAAAAATGTGTCCTTGGAATAAAAACACACAACACCGCTGTCTGCACTTTTTCCTTGGGGGAGGGGGAGAAGAAATCTGCAAAAACTAAGAACACTTAAGAACACCTCTATTGATCAGAAAACCTATCGTTGGCTGTAACCTACAGAGCTAACTATATAGGTTGAAGAAAAGGGGGCTATGGATGGATGGTTCCCACTCTTACTGAACTCGCCCAAACAAAGCAGGAAAGTTTTTTAGAATTGCCCAGTGCGTGGATATTTCTCTTTAAGGAAGGAACACATTTCGAAGCAAAGGATGTTGTTCAATACGGTCTCCCTTGGCATAGCTGCTGCCTAACAGTCGTATTCAGAATATCGGTAACTTGTTGTGCTGCTACAAAAACTCGCTGCCATGGGGAAGATCTTGTGGTCCAGCCACCAGTTACCTGAGGCTCAATCTGCTAGTTTCCAAAAGTGCATTGAGGTCTTTAGTACATGGAGGAGGAGGAGGCAGCGATTAAAGGTATCAGATGGAGCAGAGAATAATTACATCTCAGAGGTGGGCAGAGCCAACTCAATCCTTTCCCACAGAGGTCTCAATCCTTTCCCACAAGAATTTACACCTGGTTTTACTCTCAATCCTTCATTTCAGCAGCTTAATTTGGAGCAGGGAGAAAGTTTTTTGTTCTTACTATTGACGCAAAAAAAAAAATAGGAGTCAAACCCTTGAGATCCACAAATCACCTAGAGCAGTGGTTCTCAAACCTTTTGGCACCGAGACCCACTTTTTAGAATGACCACCTGTCTAGGACCCACTGGAAGTGATGTCATGGCTAGAAGTCCCGTCACAGAGCCGGCTGCTTTTCTGAGAATGCAGCAGTAAATTGGGTCATTTCTCAGTCAGTTTCCAATAGCAACATGAATCAGAAATAAAAAAGCCTATCTACAACCTTGAAACAAGTAAAACAACCACACAGTCCTCCCCATTTCCAACATCCTATCTTCCCATATTTTCAATATGGCTGCTCTAGGTGCTTTGCGACCCACCTGAAACTGGCTCACGACCCACTGGTGGGTCCTGACCCACAGTTTTGAAACCACTGACCTGGAGATCTATTAATACATCCTGGCCAGTCTAGTCTACCTGGCTTTCTATACCGTTAGTCCCTGGTCCTGCACTGCTGTGTCTGTATTCAGTCAGGGATTGCAGTTGTGTATGATTAATCTGTCACTGTTATAAAGGAAGTTACAAGGGAAAGCTGGGAGGGTCAAATCACTTCATAGTGCATGGAGATTATTTTAAACTACAATATCAGAGACTTGGTGACGATATATACTTATGGGTAGGAAAGGTACCACTAGATTCAGAGGGTGCAGCATCTAGTACAGTTTCAGGGAAGGACAAATATTTGTTGTTGTTCAGTCGCTAAGTCGTGTCCGACTCTTCGCGACCCCATGGACCACAGCACACCAGGCCTCCATGTCCTCCGCTATCTTCTGGAGTTCGCCCAATTTCATGCTCATTGCTTCGGTGATACTATCTAACCATCTCATCCTCTGCCGCCCCCTTCTCCTTTGGCCTTCAATCTTTCCCAGCATGAGGGTATTTTCTAACGAGTCCTCTCTTCTCATGAGGTGGCCAAAGTATTTGAGCTTCAGTATTGGTCCTTCTAGGGAGCAATCAGGCTTGACTTCCTGTAGGATTGCCCAATTGGATCTCCTTGCAGTCCAGGGGACTTTCAAGAGTCTTCTCCAACACCACAAAAGCATCTAAGGACAAATATAGGTGGTGATGAATAGCAAAGTACTTAATAAGTGTTTGATATTCAGCTCCCGGAGGCAGGGGGAATAAGATAAGTACACTGTTTCATGTATACTTAGCAGCTTTACTGCCCCAACTCTTCCTCTTTCCAACTCACTCACACACACACACACGCGCACACACACACACACACACACACACACACACACACACAC
>JAJKFI010000002.1:35171018-35191885 GCA_029204185.1 Lerista edwardsae | reverse complement strand
CACACACACACACACACACACACACACACACACACACACGGGCAAGTATGAATTGATGCTTTGTGGAGACAAAAAATGAATCAAAAGTGATTTTTTAAAAAGTTTACGTCTGTGGGGATATCTGTGTTCTTTTTTTTAAAGAGATTATATTCAAAAGTTTATTTGTATAGCGTGCCAAAAAGGAAAAACCCAACCCTCACTGAATTTATTTGAAAGCTTGAGTTGATAGGAGGAATCTTTACAAACCTAGGAGAACATTGATGAAGTTGCACATTTCAGAGTGGAAAAAAAGCATTCATTTCTCAAGGTGGCTTATAGATCTGTCAGCAGTTGTCCTTATGTCATTTTTTTCATATGGACTAAAGAATCCCACTGACAGATGGCGAAGGCAAGGATGAGGTGGACAGGGCCCTGAGGATTTGTCCCCAGCTTGACTTCTGTCAAACTGTCTCTCTGATGAGGATGTTTTTTCCTTCAGTTGTGAGCGGAGTGTCCTCTGGGGGCTCAGCAGCTTTCATCATTGCCGGCTTTTGAAGGGGAAGTTGTTGGCAGTGTGCCCAGGGAAGAAGGCAAGCAAGGGTGGGATGAAACGTCAGGGAGTACAGCAGAACTGCACTTTAACCTAGCAGGACCTTCCTTTAAGGTTGCTGTGTCGTGACTGCAGCCCCAGAGCACTTCCTTATGATGTGGGGGCAAGCACCTTCGAAGTGGGACCGCTGGAGTGGAGCTTGGCATTTTGAACTGCAAGTCCCAATTTTTGTGTTAAATGTGGTGGAAAAGGGAAAATCCGCAGACGTCCAATCCCAGCATTTATGAAAATTAAACTGGCAGATAAGCCTAGTAATGTGTCTGTCCTAAATCAGTGTTGAGATCCTTGGACAATGCAATAATAATGCATGGTTGTTAACTGGCAGGCAGAGGCAGATCTAAGGGAGGGCAAAGCTCTAAGTTTTGCAAGAAGCCTTACCTTGCAGTGGAAATCACGCCTCTCCTGCACCGTTTTAGCCAATCCTCACAGGGAACAGCAACATCTTGGCGTTGCTTACTGGCTACAGCAGCAAGGGAAAGGAGGGATTTACATGACAGGGTAAGGCTCCTTGCAACACTTAGAGCTTTGCCCTCCCTGTAGATCCACCTCTGCTTGCAGGGACGATTGCTTTTAAACAAATTCAGTTGAACCTTCCTGCTTTGGAGATCCTATTTTTTAATTGCTTGTACTGAAGTTCAGGGAATCTTGTAGCATCTAATCAGGGGCAACAGAAGGTGATCCTCCATCTCTTGCTCCCTACCCACTTTTCAAAAGGCAGAAGCCCCTTACCTTTCTCCTTCACAGTCCTTACCTTTCTCCTTCACGGTGGCCCTTGTGCTGGCCAAACTTTGCTGGCTTAGTTTATGGCGGCCTAACTCAGTTTAGGATTGCACCCTAAGTGGGATCACAGGTGGTTGGGAATAGTGTAAGTGTGTTTAAATGGATGAGTTTCTGACAAAAAATGTAGTATTTGTTACCAGGTAAGAATCCTTGCTTCTGTGGGTATTCCAGGCAATCACTTTAACAGAACTAGGGTGTCCATTCTTACGTTTTCATCCTGTTTTGCCAGTGTGCAGAATGTGTAGTTTTGGCAGCTTGGATGTTTGATTTACACGCAAAGGAAATACTGCCATCTGTTGTCACAACAGTAAAAGTGCAAGACCTGTTTTGTCTGATTAAACACTGGACACTGGTGATGTATTAATGTATTGACTCTGGAAACTTAGCCCATATGTTTGTGCCTAAAAACCTTCAACGTGAACTTACACTTCTGACTTGCTCATTTCTCTCTTTCCAGATTGTCAGCATATGGTTGTTTAGCGACGGGAGATCATTCTGGCTTAATTGAGGTTGTTTCTACTTCTGAGACCATTGCAGACATTCAGCTAAACAGTAGCAATGTTGCTGCCGCTGCGGCATTCAACAAAGATGCCCTCTTAAATTGGCTTAAAGAAAACAATACAGGGTAAGCTATAATTGGATAATTATTTTTTTGTTGTTAATTATGGCTTTTAGCACACCAGTGATATTTCAATAATCATGCAAATGGCTTTTATTGTGTAGTACGTAGGAGCAATTGCACTGGGGTGAGGCTCGGGGGTCTGTGATAGTTGGCCTAGTCCTTAAGTGAGCACACCTTTTCCAAACAAACCAAAAGCTGTACTTCTGTACATGGTTTCTTGAGAGTTAGGGCCCCGATCCTATCCCCCACCACCAGTGCTGATGCATCTGTGTGTGAAATGCATGCGCTGCATGCAGTGGTGGAAGGGGTGACCTGAGGGCAAATGAGATGTGAGTAAAAATGATGTTACCTCTGCATAAGACCTGGGGCCACCTACAAGTCTTCTCGGACATATGCCGTTTATTTTAGTGGCATATGTGGGAGGAGTGAAAAGGGGTGGAGATTAAAATAGAAGGAATAAGATCTGGCATGCACCATAGCTGCTGCATCCTCCCCTCCTGCCTCCTTCCCACCCAGTTACACTCCCAGTCCTCCCACTCCCACCCCCACCCCCCCCCCACCCAACCCCAGCTGCTGACATGCCAGCTCTGGGGGCTCCAGGCAAGCCACTGCCACGTGTCCAGCACCCCCCACCGTTTCCGATAGTGGTCCAGCTGTACCACTGTAGCGTGTTTCATGATGCTGTAGGTTGTGCTGCGGTACCAGAACGTTTGTTCTGGATTGGACCGATGCACGTCTACTCAGAAGTCAGACATGCATGGGACTGAGTAGGCATGCATAGGATTGCACTGCAAATGAAATTTCTTGGGTATAAACCACAAAAATGAAAGTTAGTAAATCCCTAGCAGCTTGTTTTGTAACCATTCTGCCAGTTGTCCCTTTGGTTCTGGACATTCTCCCCTGATGTATGATTCACCCTTAGGCTTGTTGGTTTGGCCTCATTCTGGCAGAGTAAGAACCCGTGGGGTGTCGCCTTCTTTTCTTGGTTACTGACAAGCAGTAGCTCTCTCACATGGTCAGCCATGGAAAAAATTTCCAAAAGATCTACCTAGAGTTAGGCAGCTAGATTCCAGTCTCCTGACTTGCGAAATTTTTCATCAGTCAGGCATAAAGTGTCTCTTTTTTATTATATCAGTGGGAAGAGGAGAGAGAGCCTTCCCGACACTATAGCAGTCACTCAAGGACATAAAATGTGCACAGACCAGTATAATAGGGTGATGATCCCCAATTACTTTTTAATTAAATGGGCCGATGTGATTTAGTCCTACTGGGGTTCTCTACAGTGTCCCTGGGGGAGTATTAAGGCACGTGGAGCACGAACTTGAGGCACGTGGGGTTTTGTAGCACACGGGAATAGAAGATAGAAATTGTGCAGGCCAGCCTGTGTTCCTTTTCTGGTAAGATGAAGGCAAAAAGCCCAAAGCATTGTGAATTGTGCACTCTCTCTCTCTCTCTCTCTCTCTCTCCCCCCCCCCACAGAAGTGTCCCTCACTGTTGTGTACTTTTGATTTGACTAAAGGCATGGTTGACCCCCAATGCTTTAAATAGTTTGTACCATATATCTTTTTCTATCTATATTTTAAATGTAAAGAAACAGCAGGTCTTAAAAACTACGCAGTAATTCAAACCTGAATTCAGTTTGCCCGACATTCAACCTTAGGACTGTAAGCCACCTGGCACCAGCTGCGAGGGGCATGTTGTATGTGGCCTGTAAGCCACCTTGCACAAAGAAGGATGAGCATATTTCATGTTTTCACAGAGGACCCATAAAAGATTAGCACAGCTCTCTATGGTGTATTTGCTGTGCAATCAGTGTGTGTAGCCGTATCAATTGATCAGAGAAGTACTGCAAAAGCAAACAGTAAATACATTGTGGGTTCACTAATAATATGATAATGTCTGGGATCTGGTCTGGGGCTCCGCTTACCAGGCAGGCATGAGGCGGCCAGGATCCCGGCCAGCACACTTTCCCATGGGGACCGTGGCAGCTACCCAGGGCCTCCCTGCCCCATTGGCAGGTCAGCCCATGAGAAGCACCTGGCCTTGCCACAATGGATGGCAGCGAGGACAGGCAGCCCACCCCTTCTCCCTCGATCGCAGTCAGGCCAGTCCTGTTGCAATCGAGGGAGAAGTCTACCTGGCCTGGGGAGGCCAGGAGCAGGTGAAAGAAGGCCCCTGGCTGCAGTGGCCAGAGAAGGCAGGGTGGTAAGTGCTGGCAGGATCAAGGACCTGGAGGGATGTCAGCCTGGCTGGGAGGAAGAGGTGGAGCAAGAGGGCAGGGCAGCTCTATTTAACCAGGCAAGCCGGTGATGAGGGCAGTCTGGAGGAGGCAGGATGCTGGCCAGCCAGTGAACCCAAGCGAGGCTGCAGAAAGGGAGGAGGACCAGATGGTGAAGGAACCCCCTTCCCCTTACCTATCTCTGAGGCTGCTCAACAGACTGGGTGGCTAGAGGGAGCCTAGACATACTTGGTGCCTGCTCCGGTTGCTACCTCTCTCGACGCCCTAATGTCAGCTACTGCAAGGGGAGGGGCTCTGGCCCAACAGCGCTGACAGGTAATATGTGAAGCAGGCTCTAATGTGGTCTCTGCTATTCCAAATAGCAAGATGCATTTTTTTGAGACTATGCCTGTGGATATCTGAACAAGTAATTTCTGTCCATAAGTAAGCATTTTTTAAAAAACTCTTTTTTATACAATGTTTATTTCTTTTCTTTTTCCTTTTTTTTTGCAATGTAGAGATGACTTGGATCGAGCCATTGAGACCTTCACTCTGTCTTGTGCTGGCTACTGTGTAGCTACTTATGTACTGGGCATAGGAGACAGACATAGTGACAATATCATGGTCAGGAAGAATGGTCAGGTAAGAGGTTTGTGAGTTTGTTTTAGGCAAAGCGTATGTTACCTGCTTGGGGAAATGCTTCAGTGAGGATCACTACAAGCACTGAGATTTTACTGTATTGATGCGACTCCTGTTAATTGGTATGAGTATATTTAGCCCATGAGGTTTTCTGAAGTAGACCTGCCTTTGAGCTCAATGTGCATGGTGTATGGTTAACTCTCCCTGTGTAAATTGAGTATCATTCTGAAGTCCATGGCATCCTCAATGGCATCTTCCTACACAGATAATACAGGCATGCCTTGCTATCCACTGATGCGGTATCCATGGTTTAAGTTATCCACGGATACCATGGATACTGGACGCCTATAAAAAGGTAAAGGTTTCCCCATGACCGAATGGTCTAGTCATGACCGACTGTAGGGGGCGGTGCTCATCTCTGTTTCTAAGCCGAAGAGCTGGTGTTTGTCCGAGGACAGGCTTCTGTGCTCATGTGGCCGGCATGACTATACGCCGAAGCACATGGAATGCTGTTACCTTCCCACCAAAGTGATACCTATTTATCTACTCACATTTTTACATGCTTTTGAACTGCTAGGTTGGCAGAAGCTGGGACAAGTGACAGGAGCTCACTCAGTTGCATGGTCTCCAACTCCCAACCTCCCGGTCAGCAAGTTCAGCAACAGTTTAACCCGCAGTGCCACCACGTCCCTATAAAAAGATAGGGGGACATTAAACAAATCTCAGTTGCAGTTTTGCTGCAATAAGGTAAAAAAAAAAAACCACTGATGTTCCCCTATCTTTAAAAAAAGGTGCCCCAATATCCACGGTTTCAGGTACCCACAGGGGCTGTGCGTTTTACAGAATGGAACCCCAGTGGATACTGGGACATGCCTGTACTTGTGCGGTGTGGGTTGGTTTTTTGTACATACATTAGCCATTTTTTCCATGTTAGAAAGCATTTACTTTGCAAAGTAAGTGTGCCAAGTAATTTTCCCTCTTGCTTTAGAAGCATACACTCTGCCCACAATAGCTATTTAATAAAGTCTACAGAGAACTCTACACCTGGTATTGTGCTTGTTCATCTTTTTTAAAAGACCTTTCAATTTGAAGTCACAATTACTGTGCATTTGCGGCTAATATGAAATGGGATTGGAAGAAAATCTCTCCATGTCCTCTTTTGGACGACATTTGTTGAGTACTATCCAAGATTTCAGAACTGTAATTATTTCCCCAGGGGCACTCATTTCTGTTTCTAATTTTTCTTCCAGCTCTTTCATGTAGATTTTGGCCACATTCTTGGAAACTTCAAATCCAAATTTGGAATTAAAAGGGAGCGAGTGCCTTTCATTCTTACCTATGATTTTATTCATGTCATTCAGCAGGGGAAAACTGGAAACACTGAAAAATTTGGCCGGTAAGTGCTGAACTGTCAAAACAATGTCACAGGGGCTACCCCACACTCTTAAAAGTCATTCAGCATGCCTTGAAATGAGCCATCATTGCAAACAGAAGTACACTCCCACAGTTATCACAGTGCTAAATTGCTCTGTACTAATCTTTTGATAAGAACTTGTGTGATTTTTTTAAAGTGCCATTTCCCCTTTTTTGGACACTCCTAACTCTTCCCTCCCCCCAGGCTCTGTGCTGGCTCTGTAACCACCTAGTTAGCCTTGTGTGTTTGTGTCGGCTGAACAATATATGAAACGGGCTATAGTGTTGTTTTCTTCCCCTTGCATACCATGAGACAAGTTCCAAAGTCCATAAGTAAAGGACAATTACCACCTATCCCTTAGCTTTGTTAATTTGCTTTCGACTACCATGTTTGATTTCCTTCCTTCAGAGCTGAATGCTCTCTTGTAATTTATCTGTTGCTGTATCGAATAGAAAGCAAACAATTGCCAGACAATTGTTTTTCCAGACAATTGCCAGACAATTCTTTTTCACCTGAAGAATACATGGCCTGCAGCCATGTATATTTACAAAGGGTTGTAAAAGTGGAGCAGGTGGTGGATCGAAAGCTCAGTTACCTCCGATGACCAGAGTGACTCAAGGCCAGTCCTGTGCAAGCAAATATGTATTTAACCAGATCAGGCTCTATGGAGTTTGGCCCACTTTTTGTAGCCCTGCTTCACAGTCTGCTCTTTGTGGATGTTCAGGTTCCGCCAATGCTGTGAAGAAGCATACTTGATCCTGCGAAGGCATGGAAACCTGTTCATCACCCTCTTTGCACTGTTGTTAACAGCTGGACTTCCAGAACTAACATCTGTGAAAGACATCCAGTATCTAAAGGTAAAAATTTTATATGCACCTCACTCTAACTTGACGTTCTTAACAATTTTTTTCAGAGATGCTTCAGTTGTAATCATTGCAACATTCCCCTTCTGTTATGAACATATGAAGGTGCTATACTGAGTCAGGCCATTGTTCATCTAATCCAGTATGGTCAACACTGATTGCGGGAGATTTTGGAGATCTTAAGCTGCAGATCCTTTAATTGAGAACCTTCTGCCTGAAGAAACATGCTTTCTCATGGAACTATTGCTAGGATTACCAAACTGGAACAGAGTATGTATTCCTTTAACCATTGTATAGAAGAGGGAATTTGGGCAGGTGCAGTTTATCATTGTTCAGTCGCTAAGTCATGTCCGACTCTTCGCAACCCCATGGACCACAGCACGCCAGGCCTCCCTGTCCTCCACTAGCTTCCGGAGTTCGCCCAATTTCACGTTCATTGCATAGGTGACACTATCGAACCATCTCATCCTCTGCCGCCCCTGTCTCCTTTTGCCTTCGATCTTTCCCAGCATGAGGGTCTTTTCTAAAGAGTCCTCTCTTCTCATGAGGTTTATCATTGGAAGGGTTCAAAACTGCACCTGCCTAAATTCCCTCTTCTATATAATGGTTTGGAATAAATAATTTTTTAATTATTATTTCTTTTAGTTACGGGAAAGGAAAATGGTTATACATAGGTTAAGGGGAACAAAGGTTTATACAATAGGTTAAAAAAAAGAAGGGTTACAATCCTTAATTATAAACATCTACAATATATTTCAACTAATAATCACCGTATTACAACCTCATAAATTTCTTATCTTATAATACTATTAAAGTATAATCTCAATAACATATGTATTGAATCTCTTATATTCAGTTATTTGCTTATATTTTATTCCCAATCTTTCAGTTTTATTTGAGCCAGGTTAATCCAGTTATAGAATACTTCCTAATATCATATCTTAGCTTAATTTTATCTTTATAGAAATCCATCTATTCCTGTTCTTTCCTGGCTTCTATACAACTATAGCTTGTATCTGGTAACCCATTATGTTAGACTAACTGCTATCTTCCAGACAACCATTGTAATCTGTAGTCTAATCTTAGCAAATTAGGTGACTGTGTGTTATTGTTCATATGGTTTTGTTTTGGCATACTATACGTCATGAGCCTAGGCATGTCTACTCAGAAGGCATTGTGCACAATGGCACTTATTCCCAGAATAGTGCATATAGGAGTGCCACCTTATGCACAGGTTGCCAGATGTCTACCCAAGATTTTACACTTCCTTTAAGCATGCCCTAACAGGATCTGAAGAGAATTCGTCCGCTTCAAAATTCCTCTGGATTTATCGTCCAGGACTAGACTAACAAGGAAATAGGAAAATGTTCTGTGAGGCTTCAGGTGAAATAAGTCTTACATAAGAACATAAGAAGAGCCCTGCTGGATCAGGCCACAGGCCCATCTAGTCCAGCTTCCTGTATCTCACAGCGGCCCACCAGGTGCCCCAGGGAGGCATGAGACAACAAGACGCTTGCATCCTGTTGCCACTCCCTTGCACCCGGTACTCTGAAGTAGCCCACCACTTTTGTAAGGAGGTTGCACAATCCATCGTTGCCTATAGCCCACGATGGACCTTTCCTCCAGAAATCCGTCCAATCCCCTCTTAAAGGCATCTAGACCAGATGCCATCACCACCTCCTGTGGCAAAGAGTTCCACAGATTAACTACCTGCTGGGTAAAAAAGTACTTCCTTTTATCTGTTTTAACTCTCCCAACCCTCAGTTTTAGCGGATGCCCCCTGGTTCTGGTGTTTTGAGAGAGGGAAAAGAACATCCCTTTTATTTATTGACTCTATCCCTTCCATGCATAATTTTGTATGTCTCAATCATGTCCCCCCTCAGGTGCCTTTTTTCTAGACTGAAGAGCCCCAAATGCTGCAGTCTTTCTTCATAAGGGAGGTGCCCCAGCCCCGTAATCATTTTTGTCGCTCTCTTCTGCACCTTTCCAGCTCCACTATGTCCTTTTTTGAGATGCGGCGACCAGAACTGAAAGTCTTCTAAATGATACTTTTTTCCCCTTAGGACTCTCTTGCCTTGGGGAAGAATGATGAGGATGCACTAAAGCAGTTTAAGCAGAAGTTCGATGAAGCACTCCGAGAAAGTTGGACTACTAAAGTTAACTGGATGGCACACACTGTTCGGAAATGTTAGGCATTTGCACTAACCTTAATATTGCCCTGATGACAAAGCGTTAAAGGGTGAAAAACACATCCCAGGAAATTGCCTGAATGATTCCTGATTATTTTGCACTCTGCTTCGGAATGCTTGACGAGATTTTGTAAAATTAGCAGATGTCCTCAATTAATTACTTCTGCTGACTTTGCACGTTGAAAGCTACTACTAAGCTTTTATATTATTATTACTTTGATACTGTGGGAAGGTGTAAATATTCAGGGGGAGGGTATTTGTGTGTGTGTGTTTTTATGTTGAGGTAGTCTGATGCCACCTAGATGGCTGGAGACATTGCAGAACCAATTGTCAAAGTGTCAGAGGTGTTTTGGATGTCGTAATTTTGCATCAAGTGAACATTGTGTGAATAAGTATTTTTTTACTGGCATAGCTGTATTGGTTATATTGTAAATAATGACTGCCAGATCATTGTACAGCAAAAAGCTGCTTATTGTCTTGAACTGCTGCCAGAAGAAGAAGAAAGTTCTACTTAGATGGCCCCTTTTTTGCCAAGTGCTTAGTGCTAGATGCAAATCGGTTAGCACTGATGACTGCTTCAATGGGGCATATATTTTTGGTTTGGGACAGCCTTGAGCTCTTGGAAATTCCACCTGGATGTCAACTGCCTTTCTGAGTTTTATTTAACTTCCACTTTTAAAGGTTTACAACCAGCGAACATCTGCATAAACTTCAATAAAAAAGTTGACCTCTCAGTCTTCCAGCGACATCCATAAAGTTGTATTGTTCTCACAATTGTAATATAAATGGAAAGAACACTTATTAACCTGGTTACAAGCCTATGCACCAAACATAAGAGAATTGTATGTCAAAGCCATTTATAGTGTAAAAACATCCATGCTAAAAATGTAGCATTTAAGGAAAAACCCTCCAAAGTGGAGTCAGATCTGTTCTTTATTGTGTTTCTTAAATGCCTGCAGTGATGTTATTTGTCTTGTCCAGGATGCTTATCTTCATCTTATGATGGAGAAACTGTATTTTAATTTATAAATGCAGAACCATGTTTTAAGGTGCTTAATAGAAGAGCAAATTGGAATAAATGTGCAATAGGATCGCCTGGTTAAAAGACGTAACGTTTTGATATACTGGCGAGGTGGACTTGCAACTACTGCTTGCTCGCCAAAGAACATTGGCATTCTTAGTTTCGGCAGTGATTGAATGAAAATAATTGCTACCTTTGGATCAAAACAATGATTTTAAATAGGAATTGCATTAAAGACTATTTTACTTTGTTGCGGGTGTATGTTCATCTCTAAAGAATAAAGGTAAAGGTTTCCCCATGACCGAATGGCCTAGTCGTGACCGATTGGGGGGGGGGGGGCGTGCTCAGTGATGTATCATGGGTGGAGCCTGAGTAGCTGCTCCAGGCGCAGTTCAAAGGGTGGGTTCAATTTTTGCAATATCAAAATGCAAATAACAGCAAACATTTTGCACCCCCCTTTGCAAACTCACCACCAGTGCGTAGCTGTATGCGATGCAAGCAACAGTTGGAGTTGCGATGACCTCACATCACCACCCACTTCCTTACGTGGAGGCTCTCCAACAAAGAGTTTAATGAACAAGGCATTCCAATCCACCCTCACTTCCAGTTCCTCCAGGTGTCGTAAGGGTGGAAACTACATAAAACAGTATGAAAGAAGTCTACTCAGAAGTAAGTCCCATTGTTGGGAATGGGTCTTACTCCCAGGTAATTGTGCATAGGGAAATGCCTGTGAGTAGTCGAGGATTGAGAAAAATGCATGCTAGAGGTGCTGTATTTTCTCCAATAGGCTTATGAGCTCTTGATATTTGGGAGCTGAAAACAGAACAGAGGCTTTTACACAGTCCTACAGAACCCTGGCTGCTATTATGGGAACGGATAGTAGGATGGAAGCAACAGAAAAAAACAATATGAAAGAAGTCATATGCAGAAAGAGTAAGTGGGTCTTACTCCCAGGTAATTGTGCATAGGATTGTAGACTTACTAAAAAGAAGAAAGACAACTGCTTGGCAGGATGAACAGAATGATAATCCACCAATACAGTGCATATATTTTATTCATGAAATACTGGGGGGGGGAGCTGCAAGGGGACAAACTGCTAACAAGCAGCCACCATTTCAGTAGCCAAATCAATTTACATTTAAGTCTATAATCCTATGCACAATTACCTGGGAGTAAGACCCATTGCCAACAATGGGACTTCTGAGTAGACTTCTTTCTGCATATCTTTCATACTGTTTTTGCTGTTGCTTCCACCCTCCTTTCCACTCAAGTACCTCCTTATAACACCTGGAGGAACTGCAAGTGAGGGTGGATTGGAATGCTTTATCAATCAATCAACAGGTACTTATATACCGCTTTTCAACATGAAGTTCACAAAGCGGTTTACAGGCAAATAGTAATAATAAAATTAAATGGCTCCCTGTCCCAAAGGGCTCACAATCTAAAAAAAAAAAAAGGCAAACCAACAGCAACAGCCACTAGAAAGACTGCGCAGGGGTGAAGAGGGACAATTACTCTCCCGCTGCTAAACATAAGAGAAACACCACTTGGAAAAGTGCCTCTTGCCCAGTTAGCAGGGGTACGTTAGGGTTGGGTAAGTTGCCCAGTTAGAGTTCATTAAACTCTGTGGGTGGTGACGTGACGTCATCTTAACTCCGTGAGTACACAGCCACACGCTGGTGGTGAGTTTGGAAAGGGGGTGCGCAAAGTATTTTCTTGCTCCAGACAATGTTTTTACTCGTTACGGCTCTGGTGGTGCTCATCTCCTTTTCGAAGCCGAAGAGCTGGCGTTTGTCCAAGGACAAGCTTCCGTGGTCATGTGACTATACACCAAGGTGCATGGAACACTGTTACCGTCCCACCGAAGTGGTGCCTATTTATCCACTTGCATTTTTACGTGCTTTTGAACTGCTAGGTTGGCAGGAGCTGGGACAAGCAACAGGAGCTCACTCTGTCGCATGGTCTCAAACTGCCAACCTTCAGCAGTTTAACCTGGTGTGCCACTACATCCTCTATAAAGAATACAGTGAGATATAATTGATGCTCAACTGCTTGTGTTGGGGATTTTCCATTTGTAATGTTAAATTGTCCAAAGACTGATGGGGAAATATGCCATAAATGTCATGCTAAATTGCAAAGGTACACTCTGTTATGGCAAGTTTTCTACGCAAGTAGTTGCTTTCTTCTGAAAGCCATTCCTTATGAGGCTCCATTGTCAGAGTGCTGACTTAGAGTGGGTGTCAAAGAACTTTGAGCAGATGGAAAATGACCAATGACATGTAGGAGTTCATTCAGGTAAGTTCTATAGTAGTTTCCATTGCACAAGAGCTCAACACAACAAAATCATCATCCTCTGAGTTTAATTCCCATTTAAATGACAATGTAAAATAGCCCTTCTGCACTCAGAAACCTGCACAAGAAAGTACACCTTTGGTCCAACCTACAGCTGTTGCCAAACTAATAAAATGAAAGCTAAAATTTCTAGGCACTGTACAAAAATCGATCACTCAATCACTAGTATTTATATACCGCTTTCCAACACAAAGTTCACAAAGCGGTTTACAGGCAAATAATAACATTAAAGTTAAATGGCTCCCTGTCCCAAAAGGGCTCACAATCTAAAAGAATGGAGAACACCACCAGCAACAGCCACGAGAAAGACACTGTGCTGGGGTGAAGAGGGACAATTGCTCTCCCCCTGCTAAATATAAGAGGACACCACTTGAAAAAGTGCCTCTTGCCTCTTATGTAAATTAAACATAACCATGCCTTAAACTTAAAAGAAAAGGTACCGCCAAGCAAAAAGGAATTGCAGCAAAATTCTATTACCTGCAAGAGTCAAAAATTAGGGGCATAGGTCAGAAATGCAAGTTCAAATTTACAGTTTCTGTTACCAGCCCTCATGTACTTTTTTCTCCCCAAAAAGAGCCTGTTGAAATGTAGTGGCTGCCAATCATTTTTTATTTCATATAGATGACCAAATGCAAGATTCTCTGTAAGGTACTGGTTCCCAACCTGTGGTCCACAAGCCCCCTGAGAAGTGGTCCATGAGGTCTCAGGAAAAAAAATCACTCTTCCTCTAAATAACTTGGGGGGGTTACATCCACTTAGCCAGACAGATTGGCCACAGCTGGCAACAAAAGCAAAAACCCACGAATTAAATTTATAAAGATTTTAGAGATGTATTAATTGTTTTGGGGGGCAGGGGTGTGGATGTATGTGGTCCCCAAGTATTCTAATTTTTTGACTCAGTGGTCTGGGCTCCTGAAAGGTTGGGAACCATTTGAGAACATACCAAGGCAGGGGAAGTTAGCCCATCCATTCACAGGTTTTATTTATTAGCTCTTTAGAAAATGTGGGGGCATACAATGCTGCCACAAAGGTAAAATGAACAGTTCTAGGCAACTCTGAAGATAATCTTGCTGAGGTGAACTGTTGACAAATCAATTGGGTTAAATAGGTCGGGAAAACAGTCTGGGGCCTATAAGACACCTGCTGTAGAAGCTGGATACAGAAACACTGCTGCTGCTTTTATAGTTTATCTCAGACAGGAAACTAGTTTTTCTTAGCAACATGTCGCAATGGGCTATCAAAGTTCAAAATAGACACTTTTAAAGTGGTTTAAATTTCCTTTTCTTAGACTTTGCCACCCCATCTCCCATACCAGGGGATATCCTCAGCTGCCATTAACTATGATACTAGCTTCTGTCACATGTCTAAAGTCTAACCTAAGAAACATACTTTAGTAACTCCTATGCTGCTGAGATGTCGGCAGGTTCTCAGCAGCCATTTTCCCCAGGACTTACACAGAAGTCTCCTGTGGTATCAGCTATTGGTTTACCTCAAATTTTACCTGTATGGGAATGAATTGGAACATATGCGATACCTACAAGAACACATGCTTGTTCTTCGTATCTGCTGCCTCCCCACTTCTCAGAAATTCCTGCAGTAGGTTAGCATTTTCATCATAGTGACAGGCACCAGGTGAAGGGGAAAGCCAAGCCTGCCTTAATTTTGTATTGAGAGGTCTCTGGGTTCTCATTCTACTCTGCAAATATATGGGAGATTGAACGGGATTTAAAGCCCAATCCTGTGGGCCTTAGCACAGATGGTACAAATGTACCACCCATGCTATTGTTGCAAAAGCTGCCGTAAGGCACCTCCAGTGCCAGCAATAAGCCGTTTCTGCCAACACCAGGCCAACAGGTGGTGAGTGCTACCGTCGTTGGCATTGCAGCCATTTTGGATAGGGCAGGAGGGGGTTCCTAAGCAGGGGAAGGGCAAGTGGAACAGGCGTCGCCCTTTGCCACTGGATCTCAACCTCTGTTGTCAGGCCACGTGGCCCGACACAGCCGCCCTCGCCTCTGCACTGGCGCAATAGTCGGTGCAGAGGCAAGTAGGCCCATCACCTGCCTGCACCCTCACCCACATCTTTTTCTCCTGCGGAGCTTTATGCAGTTGCCTGGCTATCACAGGAGGCAGCAGTAGCCGCTTGGCTACCACTGCTCGTGCAGGCGGCTGGGCAGTCCAGCATTGGGCTGCCCGAGGTTCACCGGATTTAACATTTTCATGAAAAAAAGCCTCCGCAAAGATTGTGAATAGGACTAGTCCAATTCCGCCTCTAGAGATGGCTGTTTGATAAAGAACTTGTTCCTCTCCTGGCCATGCCTCTCTTAGACCTGAATGTCAGACGTAAGAAGAAGAAGAAGAGCCCTACTGGACCATAGGCCCATCTATCCAGCATCCTACTTCTCACAATGACCTGCCAGTTGTCTATCAGGACAACAAGCTATGGTAAATTGGGGGCTTGTAAAAGACTCAATAATGGGGAAATTTCCCTCTGCCCTAGTTCCATGCCACAAGGTTCTGAGGTTAAATGAATATTATACTCACCCAGCCCCCATCATTTTAACAGTTGCTCTCTATTGCACTTTGTTAAGACTTGAGCCTAGGTCAGCAGGAAACTGTCAGCTAGCCTCAGCAATTCAAAGCACAGGAGGGAGGTATATTTACCTCTTCCACTCACGCAAACTGTCCCATAACCTATGGAGAAATTGAGGCATATAGGCACGATGAAGAATCTTTCCTATTCCCGGTCTCCAGAAATGACTGAGGCTGTAATAGACCATCCAAGTTTAGAAGTAGATGGAATGAAGATAGCTAAATGGAGCTTCCAAGTTCAGAGACTGCACCTCCGATTATTAGATACACAGGACAAAGGAAACAAGAGACCCATCATCTAAACGACTTGGGGAGCAGCCATCCGGATGTTAAAAACAGAAAGCTGGACTTAAGTGACTGATCTGACCCAATAAGGCAATGCTTATCTTGACTGCTGGTTATACAGATAGTGGCTCCCACTTGCCCAAATTCTCTCTAGAGGTAGCTGTGGGAGAACTTAATGTGTGATACCTTTAAGTGGGGGTGGTTTTGTTGTTGTTGAAAACTGCCTTTTGGTTGTTTAAATACCTGAATAAAAACACAAAACACCACATTTTGACATTTCAGATATTTTCCAGAAATTAAAATAGATTATTTTTCCAATTGGAAATAATACTGTGGCTGCATCTGCTGACACTATATCACCTGTATCATCTACCCAGTACACTTTTAAAGCATTTAAAATTAATAAAAATGAGTGAGAATGTCGAATAAAAACACATAACACCCCTATTTGCTATTTTAATCACGGAATTTTGGAAAAAATATCACCCTCCCCCCCAAAAAAACACTCCTACCTTTAAGTCTCTCGAAATGACAGTCACCTGCATGGCCAGCCCACTGGAAACAAAGCTTAGTACTTCTGGTTTCAGGTGTATTGGCAAGAGTTATGGCAGTCTACCTCCACCTACAATATAGGTGCTATAATAGCTACCACATTTTTGAGTGCCTACTGCATGATTCCTGGTTGCCCAAACCCATCCAAAGAGTATGCCAGTCAGATAGAAGGTGTCCACTCTACTCTTTCTCCCCCTCCCATAAAACCCACATACAAGTCTTTTTAAACAATCACTAAAACTTTAATAAAACTTTAATATTCCAGAGGAGCAACAGAAGTGCTTCTCAAAGTCACAATAGACTACAGAGTACCGTATTATGAATGTATCTACTCTCCTAGATTACAAATAAATATAGTACAGATCTAGCCTGGACTGCCACAGTTAGTTTCTTTTTTCAGCCAAGAAACTGAATCCTTTACATTTTGTGCAGCTTGAGGAACTTCCTTCCCTGTGCTCTGTTAGCAATTTCATACAGTGATCCCAGATAGGGACTTTGACAAGCTAAAAAGCTTGCAGGACATACTGTACAACAAAGCCACTAGGAAAGTACTAGCCAGCCTCTTATATTTCCTTTAGGCCCACACATAGTATAATACAGCAAGTTCCCATTCTGACCTTGCTTCTGCACAGCAGGAGTAGAGAAAGCTTCTCATGATGGGTTAATGTGCGGAGCCTGTAAGATCCGACATCAGCCAAGCTGGCCCCAGGCTGCGCTCACAAACATGGCGGTCTGGGGGAAATGTTCCGCTGTCAGAAGAGCAGGAGGGCCTTCCCTTGTCATAGTGGTCCAACAAGCTGTGAGCAATAAAGCTGCTCTCAGTGTGAAGGGTGTTGCACGCCCTGCAGAGGAGGATCTCACATTTGGGGCACATCTTCCCGGAGTGGGGCTTCCCCAAAGAACAAATCTCCTCCTTTGGCGCCTTCAGCTTCTTAGACTCTTTTCGCTGCAAACCCCTTTTCTTCTCATCAAAGAGCGAATTCCTGTCCTGGGGCCTGAAAAGACAAAAAGAGGCAGCAGCAATGCGCTATAGCAGTAGTATAGCAGTAGCTCTTGTCCCTGTAAGGACTTGCACTGCTGCCGGGGGGGGGGGGTTCTACTTACCTCTGCCAGTGCCAGCCTCTGGGGGAGAAGGTGCAGGGAGCCCCACAGATGCCTCTCTGCCATGCTCCCTAAGCCTCCAAAATAGCAAAAAAGAAAGAAAGAAAAACCAGCTGAAAACCACTTTCAGTTTTTGATCAAAACCGGAAAGTGATTTTCTATCACAGAGAGAGAGAGAGAGAGAGAGAGAGAGAGAGAGAGAGACTTGGGAAGCCCTGCAGAGGCATCTGTGGGGCTCTCCACATTCCCCAGAGGCTGGCACTGGCAGAGGTAAGTAGAAAAAACCTCCCTCCATCTCTGCAGCAGTGCAATCCTGTGGATTGCATTACTGCCATTGCCCCTCCCCAACTCCCGACTCCCTTGTTAGTCCAGCGCACTTACCATATCAAATCAAAAGAATTCAAACGAAAGCCCTCTCAACTGGATTCGACAGTACTAGGTGTGCATATTGCCAGGATGAAACCCCGGGAAACTCCGAGTACCAGAAGTGGGCCATTTACAAGATGCCATTCTGAGAATAGGCCAAAATGCATTGAAAAGTCCTATACGTAAACTGCGCCAGTCCCAAGCTCGGACACAGTCCAACCACAGGTATGACTGCAGTTTTTCTCAGAGCTGGGTGTGCACATTGCAGGAAAGACAGTCCGGGAACTTTGGAGTACCCGGGGTGGGCCATTTCCACCAGGTCCCAATCTGTAAATGGGCCAAAATGCATGCAAAATCCTAAAACCTCAGACTGGAACCTGGTGGAAATGGCCCACCCCGGGTACTCCAAAGTTCCCGGACTGCCTTTCCTGCAATGTGCACACCCAGCTCTGAGAAAAACTGCAGTCATACCTGTGGTTGGACTGTGTCCGAGCTTGGGACTGGCGCAGTTTACGTATAGGACTTTTCAATGCATTTTGGCCTATTCTCAGAATGGCATCTTGTAAATGGCCCACTTCTGGTACTCGGAGTTTCCCGGGGTTTCATCCTGGCAATATGCACACCTAGTACTGTCGAATCCAGTTGAGAGGGCTTTCGTTTGAATTCTTTTGATTTGATATGGTAAGTGCGCTGGTAAGGAACTGGACTATGTAGTAATTCTCTTCTGTCCTTTAGTTAAGAAACAAAACCAAAACATCATGACCTAAGTACGTACCCCATTTACCTCATTAAGCAGCCTGGAGGACTGCAAATGGTCTGATGTTATGCATGTTGACTCAGAAGTACACCTGTCTGGGTCTACAGGACTTGAGATCCAGCAACTAAGAGTTCATAAGACAATAGCTGCAGACATCTTTTTCAAGGCCTCTATGCCATTTATTTAAGATGCAATTGTAGGAGACGCGACTAGAAGGAATAAGCTAATTGTCAGCAGCTTGGGATAACTTTAAACCTAATGCACATTTTGGAACATGATATGGAGTCCAAGAGAACCAATGGATTAATACATTCTTAGGTTATACACTGATATTTTATAATCTAAAACTCCTAGTCAAATGATCTTCCCTAGGATGCCTGTCAAAAATCCACATTTCAGATTTTTTTTCTTATCTTGACCTTTCCAGTGTCAAGCGCAACTGAAATGCGAATGATGGCTTGGCTTGGCAGTTTTAGTGACAGCACAAATGAAAACGCTGCCAAAACCATTGTTAGTGCTAAAGATAAGACCCAGTATAGTTATTTCAGCCTATTGTGAAACCTTGTCAAAATACAATTAACGTGTCCATCAAAAAGCAGGCGAAGGAGCAGCGACACTGTTTGACAGCAGCCTAGACAGAAAGGATGGTCGACTTGGTGGGCCAGATGTTAGCTGACCTTAGTTCAATGCATAATTTAGATCTACTTTTGACACAGTGAACCATAAACTTTCACTGGAGGAATTTTGAGGAAGATAGTTTTATTCTTTATCTTTGTATGGAGATCATAACATAGGTCAAACTATCAGCGAAACAGAAGTGTCCATGTAGGAAAACTGGAGAAGGTGCAGAAGAGAGCGACCAAAATGATTACAGGGCTGGGGCACCTTGTTTATGAGGAAAGGCTACAGCATTTGGGGCTCTTCGGTCTAGAAAAAAGGCGCCTGAGGGGGGTATGATTGAGATGTACAAAATTATGCATGGAATGGATAGAGTGGATAGAGGGATGTTCTTTTCCTTCTCTCACAATACCAGAACCAGGGGACATCCACTAAAATTGAGTGTTGGGAGAGTGAGGATGGATAAAAGGAAATACCTTTTTACCCAGTGGGTAGTCTGTGGAACTTCTTGCTACAGGAGGTGGTGTTGGCATCTGGCCTAGGTGCCTTTAAAAGAAGACTAGACAGATTTTTGGAGGAAAAGTCCATCGCAGGCTACAGGCCATGATGGGTAGTGCAACCTCCCTATTTTA
This sequence comes from Lerista edwardsae, assembly GCA_029204185.1. Taxonomy (NCBI): domain Eukaryota; kingdom Metazoa; phylum Chordata; class Lepidosauria; order Squamata; family Scincidae; genus Lerista; species Lerista edwardsae. The sequence goes on along the minus strand of JAJKFI010000002.1, from coordinate 35,172,298 downwards.
GAAGTAAGCTACCTCAGAATGCCAAATGCAGGGGAGTGGCAACGAGATGCAGGTAACTAGTAGTCCTGCGTGCTCCCTGAGGCATCTGGTGGGCCATTATGAGATACAGGAAGCTGGACTAAATGGGCCTTTCCTGATCCAGTGGGCTCTTATGTTTCATTTTTATGGGAGGGGCTTGCTTGAATACAGAACATTCCATGTTTGGTCTTTGCCATCACAAGGGAGGGCTACAAAAGATGCCAGTGTAGCACCTTAGAAAATTGCTGGCAGTCTTTGAAAGCAATCCTGAGCTAGACTGCCTAGTGGCCTGATTCAGTAAAATGCAGCTCCATACGCTCTCTTTAAAAACATAGTAACAAGGGACCCTATCAGATCAGGATCCTGGCATGGGGGAGGAGGTTTAATTTTCTTTCCCACACAGTCTTCGTAATGGAAATCTTCCTTCCTGAACGTATTTTCCAGGGCAAACAGCTACTTAGTAATAGAAAATTTTGTTGGGTCATGGCACATGAATCAATGATTTAAAAAAAAAAAAACTCTCCCTATTCCAAATGGTCTGATCCAGATCTCACCAGGAGATATCCATTTAGAAAGCACAAACAACAAAACAGAACCACAATGGTGCTCTTAATATCATGTGTAATTTGACACATACATACAGAGACAGTATGGATACTTAAAATATAGCAAAAATTGAAATCTGTGGTGATGCTGGGAATTGCTCTACTATCATCACGTCTTATTACATCCATTTTTAATGCTAAAGTCCATACAAATCCTGCAGCAGATGCAGATTGGACCAATTGCTATTGATCAGGGCCAGTTTATAACGTGTAAAACGTTATCATAGGAGGCTAAAGAAATCACACTTCCATCTGCAAAAGAGACACATGGAAGCATCACAATATTTTTTCCCCCTAAATGAACTAAAAAGACTAGAGGTTTGAGCCCATGTTTTGGCAAAAGGCAGCAGAGCAGATTTAAAGGGCAATAATAATATTGTCTTACGCTCAAAGTTAAACTTGTCCACCATTCACACTGGAAATATATTCTCACAAAAGATCTTTCATGTAGTGTCAGCTCCAATTATGTGTAGCCTAGCATTTGCTGGTATGGTACAAAGGTTTTTTTAAAGCACTGTGTGTATATAAATTTATATGTATACATAAATTTTATATATTTTATAAATAAATGTATATTTATTTATAAAATGAAAAAGGAAAATATTCCTTTTCATTTTGTAAATAGGCTTTTTTCTTGAAGAGTTGTTAATTTCAATT
>JAJKFI010000002.1:35158921-35171008 GCA_029204185.1 Lerista edwardsae | reverse complement strand
ACACACCCTGCTACACCTATTTAATTGTCCAGCAGGAATATTTGGATGGGTGAGCCATCCCCACTCAATCCAATCAGGAAGTTCAGGATGCATAACTAAAGAAAACAAAACACCTTTGCTTTCTAGGAATGTTTTGTTTTCTTTATGCAAATTGGTATATCTACTCCTGTTCTGGAAGCAGAACTTTGGGGTCACTTCAGAAACTAGCTGGAGTGTCCCTGCTGCGTTTTTTGGGGGCTTCTGTCCCATCAGAAAGCCTCCTCTATCTTGGGTCCTGCCAAGGACTGCCTTTTGCTCCATCTTTGTCTTCTGGAACCCGGAATCTTGCAGCCCTGCCTGTGCAGCCTACAAAGACCTCTGCACCCCTGGCCAGCTGAACAGGATAGGGTGTATCTCCCCCCTTTTCTCTTCCTTCTGAATCCTCATCCCAGTTCTCTCTCCAACTAAATCCCGCTGTCCAAATACTGCTGCTTGCAAGTCCATTTAAAGCTCTGTAATTGATCTTCTAAGCAAAAGGACTTGGAATTAAATGTGCCTTTTACTTGCCATCCATATTTCTTTAATAAACTCTATTTTCTTTGAAAAAAGCTCTATCTCATGGTTACTGTTAGCTTAAATTTGAGGCACTTTGAGATTGTTTCGCATCACTCATCCATGTCAATGATCCAAAAGTGTCACTCTGCTGAATTTGATAGCTAATTTTGCCAATTTCAGTTATTTGTGTATGCATGACACATGTTGACATCCATGACAATTAACAGATCGGTGGAGAATTGCAGCCATTAACAGCATATATTGTGAAGGTACAGATTGAACTGTGGCTTTTGTCTTTACAATCTCTCTCAACCTTTTTTTCCCCTAAGAAGTTTTGTTTTATTTTCTTAAATGACATTCCTGAACCAATACAAGCTGCCAGCTAGTCAGAAAAACTGGCCTGGCCTGGCCTGCTTTTGCAGCCTAAACAGCAGTTTGTCACCAGACATCAGCAGATGACATTTTTTTCACAACATGGCAATTAAAACCTCATTATATGCCCACATAGTAAGCTGCTGTTACAGGTTGGCAGCCTCACTTTTAATTCCATTCTACAAAGTTTTCTAGACATTTATTCATAGTATCAGTCCTCCCCAGATCATCAAAATACTTGGACCAAAATTCTGATCTTCATCTGTCTAAACAATATTTTAACTCTTCTAGTCCTGCAGATTTAGCCAAAATAGCAGAGTGCCTACCCATGCTCTCTAATCTGGTCCAACCCAAATTGTTTGTGTCTTTCATTAGGAATACAAACACTTACATCACATTCCTTGTGTTTCCAGGGAAGAAATTCAGTGCAGAAAGCTTCTTCTTAAAGAGACACCCATTCTTTTTTCTGCAGGGCTTTGTGTCTCCAACACTGGTCTCCTCTTTACTTTCTCTCATTGTCTTCCTGAAGCTCTGACCTGTTACAATGACAAGGCAAAGTCTAGACCAGAAGAATACTAGGTAGCGCACAAACCCCAATCCTAGCAATACCGACCAAGAAGCAAGTCCCAGGTTCTTTAGTGACACTTCCAAGAAAAGTGCAACTAGGATTACAGCTTCTGACACAATAGCCTCAAAGCACAGTTGACATATAATACGAACCTGTAGGCATCTCTGGAGAGCAACACAGCTGCCTTCTGTTGGGTGAAGCGAAGACCAGCTTTAGAGAGTCCTGCAAGAAGAGAGAGAGGGCGGGGGACTAGGAGTATCTTCTTAACCCAGCAAATAATAAGCAAGGACCAGTAGATGAATTAAACGCCTCTGCTCCAAAGCAGTCACAAACAGATCTGCAAGAGTGATGCTAAGTTATCTCCCCTCTGTGCAGGCAGGAAGCAGCAAAGCCAGTTCTCAGGGAAAAAGCACAACACCAGAATGAGAGAAATAGGGTGCAGCCCATACGCTACTTCTTTCTTCTTCTCGTAAATTAACTGATTAATCTTCATTTCCACATTGTGCCACTAAGTCTCCAAGGAAGATCCCTTTGGCTGCTTTAATTGCATTAGTCTCTCTGCTCTCCGTTTGATATCTCATAATTATATTTACTTTGGCTGATGGACTTGCCTCACAGTTTACACTTGTCCTGGGTCACCGGTAAGTACCTTTAGCTCATCCTCATAATTTATCAGATTTTGAAACATTTCCCAATAATTATTTCCCCAAACAAATAATTAAGAAAATCTAATTACAAATTATTACTATTCCTGAACTATACTGGAGCCCCGAACTGCATCATGTTGACATTCCTTAATTATACTCTAAGAAACGACCTACAAAATCATGGAGCTGTATGAGAGACCCTAATATCAATGCAGATTCCAAATGGCCTAAAGCTGAGCAGAGTCTTTGCTTCTCTAATCTCATAATTAACACAAAGAAAGAGGTTGACCCCAAGCACAATTTGTATCCGTCTACACAAACAAGGGAGAAAGTACCATTTTAAAAGTAGAACGCTGCCCTAATGCTTCCAAGTCAGTGTCAATACCTGATTGATCAGGTTTTACAAGAAGAAATTAAGCCCCACCCCATTTGTGACATCACCGCTGCGAATGGGAGAAGGATGCGTGTCCTCTGCCCTATTGGACCAGCAAAACTGCTTCACAAAGGTCTTCAGTACAGAGCAAGATGTGATCGTTTGTTGGGGTGGGGGAGATTGACTTCATTTGATCTTCTTTGGAACGAGTTTTTTTTCTTTTATTAAGGCAAAGTAGGTGGAAGGCAACAGCTATCTTTTTAAGATTGCAGCCCCGTGCACAATTGTTTGTTAGCTCAGCTCAGTTACTTGAGCTCTACTCAGGAGTTACTTCTATGTAAATACGTGTAGGAGCAGGCTGTTACAAATATGTAACTCAGGCTGCAATCCTTTGCACACGTATCTAGCTAGAAACCCCCACTGCATGCAATGGGACGTATTTCTGAGTAAACAAGCATAGGATTGCTCCGTCATAAGGAACTCTGTTCCAGACTGGGGAGGGAAGGACAGGTGTTTAGTAACTTTCATGATTTCCACTTGTGTTTAATAAAGTGAAACCCCAACCTCATTCTGGTGTCTTCCTTGTGGGTGATGCAAAGGTAATAGGCTGCCTTAGAATGCTATATGCAGGGAAGTGGCAGCAAGACACAAGTATTTGCTTGTCTTGCCTGCTCCCTGAGGCATCTGGTGGGCCACTGTGAGTCACAGGAAGTTGGACTAGATGGCCCTTGGCCTGATCCAACAAGGCTTTTCTTATGTTCTGTTCATTATGATGATTTCTACACATCCTGAAGGGGGCCACAAGAAGCAGCAAGTATTCAACATTGATTTGAATTCACCAACAGATTTTTTGCTTTCCAGGCATCTGGGAACTCTTAAAGGTATAGAAAACAGCCTTTCTTGGTATGGCTTCTAGACAACCTGGTATGTAAGCCATTGCTTCTGCACGTGTGCATGCCATCCATGGGTTACCATGTGAGTGTGCTTCTGAAAAACTGGACTTTCAACAGACATGTTCACATGCTTGGTTAGTAATTCCTCTCTCTTGCTTTTACGATTTCATACTGGAAGTCTGCAGTGAAATTGGCTAGCTAGTTAAAATTACTAGCTAGCTTTTGAAACCCTTCCATGATGAGCTGCAACTGCCCAAATTCCTTCTTCTATACAATGGTTAAAGGTATAGGCACTCTGTCCCAGTTTGTATCTGGTAATCCTAGTTAAAATCAGTATGTGAAATGCAGCCCCACATTCCTATTGTCCAGTGGGAATGTTTGATGGGTGAGTGACCAATAGCCCACTCAATCCAATCCAATCAGGACAGTTTCACACTCATCCGATTCCCTTGAGATCCCTGAACCTCCCTTTCACCTCAGGATGTCCATTGTCCTAATATAAAGAATGAATGAGCAAGAAGGGAGGTGGGTGGATTGTCATACCGATGTTTCTGCATACTTATGCTCCTTTGTATTGATACTGATACAGCCTCACTGCGCATTGCTGATCTGCACCTGCCAAAGTTCCTTCTTCTGTTCAAAAAACGAGGTAAAACTAGCGAAGTTTTCAGACACACATCATCAAACCGATTGACAATAACTGGGGATCTTTGCACTGCAATTCAGCCACAAGCGAACCTTGAAGAACTGAGCGGCTTCGCTCCCTAGATCACCCCTGCGTCTGAGAGAGGGGGGTGTCTCTGCAGGCAGGCAGGAGGGGCCAAACCGCCACGCCTCCGAGCTCCTCTATGCCGAAGGTGGGAAGGGGCGGCTGGCCTCTTCGTTTCAGCGGGTGTGAGAGCAGAGGCGCGAGCATGCTCAGTCGCTCCTCAGCAACAGTTCCTACAATATTAAGAGGCTGTTTGCATCCGAAGCTGAAGTAGTAGAAAGCCATTTTTGCTAGCGCCTGAGAGGGAGAGCGCCGAGACGGCTAGCAGACCAGGAACAATGTAAGTGTCGCCTCGTTTTGGGCAGGTTCTTCGTATCAAGAGCGACGGGCTTGTTTGGGGGCCTCGAGGGAGCGGGTGGGATCAAAGCGGCGCCCGGGCGCTGTCCGGCAGTTGTGGTGCTGAAAAACGCCCAATGCTCTGCTGTGCATGGGCGTGTTCCTTCCTTCAGTCTCTGGAGAACTGGGACGCTTTGGCAGAGCGGGATCCTTTGCGGGAACAATTCTTACCTCTGAAACGATCCCCCCACCCACCCACCGTCCTGCTCAACTTGTCAATCAAAGGTAAAATAAGCCTGATAATTATAGTCCTTGGAAGGGTTTTGGTTAGGGGAACAGGTGTCGGACCCGGAAAGTTCAGGGCTGGTTAGGAGCAATGGAAAGTTGGTGCTTGAGCTTTTGGGGCGATGGCTTTATGTTCTGAATGTACTTACAGAATGGCAGAAGGGATAGGAGGAAGGTGCTGTGGAACAACGAAGCCTCCATTTGTGGTTTTTGAGGGTTGATATGTGGAGGAGTCTCTCTCTCTCTCTCTCTCTCTCTCTCTCTCTCTCTCTCTCACACACACACACACACACACACACACACACACACACACACACACAGAGAGAGAGAGAGAGAGAGAGAGAGAGAGAGAGAGAGGAAAAATGGCTAAAATCAAAATTCTCCAAAAATAAACAAGGGTTTTGCCATTGTTTTATCATTGCACCTATATGAACCTGAGCAGGACTGACAGTACAGATTTACGCCTTGTAAAGTGTAAATTCCATTTAATTCAGTCTGGTGTAATCCCGTTTAATTCAATGGATTTACTCTCAGATAACCAGGCACAGGATTGCAGTCTTAATGTGGTGACATGCCTGTAAATTATGTTCCTTTTTGAGATTACATTGGGAGGAAGTAATCCTGGAAATACTAAATATTCAGAACATAGATCCTGTAAGATACTGTTTGAATACATGTCACAGCTGGATAACCAGAAAAATGGCCATCAGATGGGTTTGTTTCCATGCTTTAGGCAACACACAGTCAAGTGTAAATTCCTCCCTGGGTTTAAACTGGCTGTAAGAGGGCAGGAGCAGATGTTCATTTTGCTGGGAAGCTAACAGAAATCCTCATGGAACTCTCTTCAGGAGAGAGAACCACAGTTAAGTGGCAGAGCACATAAGATGTTCAATCATGTTTTCATGTTCAATCTCTGGTAAAGGACTTCACGGGACCTGCCCATGTTGAGCTGGTGTCTGAAGTGATGCTAAGTTCTACCGTCTTCCCTTGTGCACCACCTTACACTTGTGCCCCCAGTGCTGTCTCTTCCACCGCCACCTCTTCTGCCACTGCTTCTTCTGAACTGGTTGAGCAGAGAAGATCCTGGCAACAGGGCAAAAGAGGAGAAGAAAAGAAGGTGGGGAACATGATTGCACTAGCAGCTACTTCCTTCTCCAGCTCCACAACTGCCATCTTTGACAGTGGTGGTGGAGGAACAGGTTAGGTGCTGCACCATCCTCCTCTCACTTCATCTCCAAAGACAGCATGCTAAAGAGGATGGGGCATCAAAAAGGTGGAGTGGGTGGGCAAGTGGGAAGTCTGCAGAGGCAGTGGCCTGATACAGGGAGCAACACACACACACACCTGCCGGCTCACTGCCTCACCAAGCCTGTGGCTTCAAGCAACCACCTCATCAGACCTATTGGGGTGGTCTGCCTCAGTACAAATTTTGTAGGCATCTCTTCTGGAAATTTAGGGCACAATCCTAAGCTGTGCTGGGACAGCTTGGGAGCAGGCTGGAGCCACCACGGGGCAAGGGCATATTTGTCCCCTTGCCCTGGGGTAGGCACCAGCTGCCCCTGTGTGCTACTTGGTTCTGTGCCCACTATATAGCAGGCACAGGTTAGAGCACACCGTGCTGTCTGAATCAGGACCATGTGGGCTGAGGAGGGGGGGTTGGATGTGACCTCATGGCCACATCCAGGCTACACCCTCTTCCCTGGGCTGGACTGCCTGCCAGGATGCCCACCATGCCCCATTCTCCCCTCCCTCCTGCCTTCCCCCAGCCCAGAACTGCCCTTGAGCCAGCTGAACTCGGCTGGCACAGGAGCGGCGAAACAGGGCCTTGTGCTGGCACTGTGGCATTGACCCAGGTTTCTGCATCGGCACATGCCAGAAGCACTGGCGTACACATGCTTTAAGGCATGTGCATGACAGTGCTCACTCGGCACAAGTGGATTGTGCCAGCTGTGGGTGGGGGGTGGATTGTGCTGTTACTGTCATTCAGATCAGACAGTTGGACCATTAGTCCACTAGCTGGACCACTAGTTGCCCTAATATACATCGGTTTTAATGTTATATCCCACTTTTCAGCCAAGATTATTTCTCAAAACAGGTTATTGCAGATTATTTATGCAATTAGTGACCCAATCCTATTGAGAGCCTGTGCTGGCAGAATGCATGTTCCACTAGTATGTACTGTCACAAAAATGCCATAAAGTGCTTTGTGATAGCGCAAGACCCAGGCATACAGGCCTTCCTGCACATGCCATTGAAGCAATGAAGGACTGATGAGAAGGTAAATTCAACACAGGGCCGGGAAAGGGCAGGGTAGCAATGAGGGTGGGTCATTGGGGCCTGGGAGGGGGTAGAATCAGCACTGCTTGCATGCACCAAACCCCTTTTCTAGGCCTGATCTGCCTACATGGATCAACAAAGCCTTGTGCCAGTGATATTTCTGGTTACGTCCAAGTTGACCAATTATGACTGCTGGGGCTTTCAGTAGGATTGGACTGTTAGATGCACACAATATAGAATTAGAGACATGTTGGAAGGGCACCCTTTTTTGGCCCCTGGCAGTTGATAATACAGTCCAGTTTCCAAGCTTTCCAGAGAGAGGGGGCTGAAGACTCTGGTAGCTCTGGAGATGTGAAAGAATCTTGCCCAGAAGCAGCCCTTTACTCATTCCACAAACTCTTCTGGCACCTGGCTGTTGGAGACACATTTTTCCAGAAGAAGAGATCAGAAGGAGCTGCAGTCATACTTGGGCAACTTTATATTCACAGGATATCCTGATATTTGCTTTCCTTCTCTGAACCATCTCAAAGACTGTCAACTGTATTAAAATGGTGTTCATACTTCTACTAAGCCACACATCACCAAATGGGGAAATACTCAGAGTCTGATCTGATCCCTGCACTGTATATCTAACGTTCTTATCTAGACAGTTGGAATTGTACACACTTCATGGTTTTTAATGGAACTATGTTTAGTGCTACTGTTGAACACAGTATCCTGCTTCTAATGTGTATTGAAATGTTCTGGGAAACAGCAGGCCTACTGCAGAGCACTTTAGTGTTTGATGACAGTTCCTAAATCTGTTTTTAAGGATGTTTATTAAATCATTATGCTGCTTTTCATATGTTTCGTACCAAATATGATTCACACTGCTAGCATCAATATTTATAACTAGAAATAAACTGGCATTAAATGAAGAGCATGTGGAAAAACCTGCACAGATCTGCCTGTACTTCCAACACATCAATTCTTGCCATGGAAAAATCATATTCATATTAACAGTTAGGCTGCAGTCCTGTACACATTTACTTGGGAGTAAGTCCTATTGAACTTAATGGGACTTACTTCTGAGTAGACATGCCTAGGATTGTGCTGTTAGTGTGCTTGCTTCAGTACATGTCCAACATGCATCTCCAAATGCACTAATACAAAGGATATAGAAAGATGACTGATAGATAAATGCTGGTTAAGTTATGGATCAGGTACATCTGAAGCTATGGCATGAACATGAAATAGTTGTTCTTCAGAAGGTCAAGATCACCATTAAAGTGAAAGGAGAACATAGCTCTGTGATACCAACTATTCCCAAAGTTCAGAGACTCGCCTATTGACAAGAATTGGTAAGCTCAGAGATGCAGACCAGGGCTGAGAGTAGCCTGACTTCAGAACCTCCATCAGAAGCCATACTTCATGCCAGGTCTACACATAGCCAGGTTGTTCTTACTACCAATCGGCCAGCACAGCGTATAGATGAAGTAGGTGACTTTGGAATCTGTATTTAGCAAGGGTGTCAAACTCATATCATACAGTAGGCCAAATAAAATAGCATTTATGATGCCAGCTGGAAGTGATGTCATTAAGCAGGAGGTGATTTTGTGAATCGGGTCATAATCAGAAATAAGCACTTCTTTCTCATTTAGGAATTCATTAGTTGCAAATGAAAGAGAAAATACACAAATCTTGATCATATTTTCAAGACATGGGAAAACCCAATTATCATGTAGGCAGCCCTTTCAGCATAGACAGCGCAGCAGCAGAGATCAGCTAGTGGTGGTGCTGGGAGAGCCTAAGACCCAGATAAAGAACTTCCGCGGGCCACATCGCGCCTAAGCATTATGTTTGATACACTGGTATATAGTCTCTAATGCAGCAATTTGCAATATTTTTCTTCTTCTTTTCACACTGACTTCTATGGTCTTCTCTATGGTTTCTGCCTCTTCCAGGAGATTCTTCTGAGTTTTGTGCCACTGCTTCTAGGGCAGCCGTCTTCAACCTCTTTTGTGCAGTGACCCCAATAAATAAAGAACTACAGTATAAGGCTGGAGACCCACCACCAATCATACCCCCATCTTTGGACCTGATCTGCCCCCATCACTGCCCACCCCCTGCTCCCACCTGCCCCTTTTCCCCCACCTTATGTGTCTTTACAATCCTGTGAGATATTGGGCTGGCCTTACAAGCTTCAGGGCAAGACAATGAGAAAAGGCTGTGCAGGATTATATAAAGAATTCCATTTTGATAAGCCAGTACCATCATTGGATTGAACCCAAGCCCTGTCTTGCATAGGCTTTGAAAGTTTGCTGCACCTTCCCCCAAAGAGGCTTTGCGACCCCCAATGGGGAACCAACCCACAGAATGAAAAACACTATTCTAGGGAAACTCTAAGATAGAGAGCCTTCATCTGCTGGTTTTCCTCCTTAGAGCTGGCAGAGGAAGAGGGACTGACAATTCATTACTACAAACAGTTTTAAGTTGCCCTTAAGACAGAGCTGCAGAGCCCAGAAGAGTTTTTCAGCTGATTTCAACCTCTGTGCTCCAAATTTCCATGGCACACCTTGCAGACCTTTCATGGCACATCAGTGTGGCATGGCATACCAGTTCTAATGCAAAAGCCAAGGATAGGATAAACTAACATTTTCCTAGAACTGGAGACAAGTGTAACCAGGTTACTGAAGTGTTCTCAAATGGATAGTAACTAGCCCCAAATGGGTCATTCCCAGAAAGTGTGGCCCCACTGGGTTTCCTTAAAGAGGTTTGTCTGCCCTATTCAGCCACAGAATGGAAGTATGTCCACCATCACTTTGGTTTATCTTGTTTAACCTGTGGGATCTCCAGGTATTCTGTAGCAGGAGGGACCCAGGACGGCTGTCTCCACAAGAACAGTGCTCATATATCATACACAGGTACAACTCAAATGCAATCAATTATTTGGTGGGCAACTGACAGCCAGCACAAGCCTACTCCAAGTTTAGAGACCAATCAAGCCATCATAAGCCAATATACTTAACCAAGTGAACTGATCTTGTACTACACTTGCCCAGTTTGATTTTACTTAATGCCAGGTAACTAAAACTAAAGACCAGATGGTAAATATTTGCATTGGCATTTTATGAAGTTCTCACATGCTGTCAATTGTGTCAGTCCAACTGAATTTCTACTCTGGGAATTGGATCCAACAAACTGCTTGACTGGTTCTGCAAACTCAAGGGAAATTTGGACTTTTATTTCTTCAGTAGCAGACTACCCCATGCTGATGGCAAATCCCTGCTGGAAAGTTTGAAAAGCAGTTTGATATGCTAGAGGGAAGAAGTCCATGTTTCTCCATGCCAAAACAGCATTTTAGTTCTAAATCAACTGCATTATTTAAGAATATGCAGCATTATATTTTCAAAATGTCAAAGCAATAGAAATGTTGCACTTTTTTCACAGATGTACCAGTCAATGGGTGAGAGCCAGAAAAAGTGAGTGCCTGAGCTTCAAAGTGCAACCCTTACCTGGAGTTAGGTTGGCACAGTTATGCCAGCAAAGTTTGGCCGGCACAAGGGACACCGTGAAGTACATTTGGACCACTCTCAGAATCAGAGAGGTCAGCACACAGACACGCACCATTTTAAGGCTGCACAATGGTATATATGTCCTTGTTTTGCTTCAGCTCTCTAGAGACAGAAGCTCTTTGGCCAGTTATTGGTGGATCAATATTAATCATATCAGCAAATGCTAACTATTAACTATAGGGTATTTCTTATTTTTCAGTAATCTTCTGAATAACCAATGACTAACATTGCGAATGCCTGCATATCTTTGAGAGCATAATCCTTACCCCAAGCTAGAATAGCCTGCCTCATATCCAGCCCAGGGTGGGGATTGGCTGTAACACAACCCAAAGCAAGGAAATACGTTCCCCTTCCCCCAAGTAATATGCAAATACCCGAATGGGACTATTCAGAGCTGCACCAGCGAAATTGCTGGTGCAACTCCAAGTGGCCAGATCGAGACTGTCTGGGCTGGGGTCGGAGATTAGGATCTATCCCAAGTGCCAGATCCTGTCTCTACCACCACCCCCAGGCTGGTCCGCCCATGGTCCCCTGTTCCACATCCCCCTGCTCTTCCCAACCTTCTGCACCAGCTGAGCATTTGTGCTGCCGGGCCTGGTTGTCTGTGCATAGAAACCAGTGCACCTCTGAGCTGGCCTTCCCTCATCTGTGTCGGTGCAAATGTTTGCACGCAAACGTGCAAACGGCATGTTTGCGATGACACTGGGCTGGCACAAGGGAGAAGCGCTTTGGATTGTGCTCTCACAAAACTAAGCCTCTTTGAGTTCATTCGGATTCATGCCCAGATAAGTGTGTACAGGATTGCAGCCTGAAGTGTACTATGCAGACTTATCTGAGAGTAAGCTCCACTGAATACAGTGGGACCTATTTCTGAGTAAGCCTGCATAAGATTGTACTGTTAGAAGCTTATTGCAGTTCTGTTCTTTAAGTCTCTAAACAACCATGTGGTTCACTTATTCAGACACCATGCAGTTTGATGTCCCCTTGTACTTTTCCATCATTTATGAACTTGCCCTGCTGTTCATGTTATTGATGCTGTTGCCTAGTTGTGTGTATGTAAGGAGGCAGGGATGACGTCAAATACCTTTTATTTGTGTGAGCTGTTCTTTGGTGATTAATGTAACTATTTCCTGCTGCAGCATTACATAAACTGTACTAACAAGACAAGTCTTTCAGCTATACCTATCTTGCTTTGTGTGTATTCCAGTTCAGTACTGCCATATTTAACCATTCAATCCAACTCACTGGGGTGAAAAATGACAACCTCTAAAGGCATCGAGGGAGATTTGAGATTTGTTTGCATGGAGCTTTGTTTGCAGGTCTGCTTTATTTTTACTGAAGGTGGGAGGAGAATAAAAACAAACATGTGCATGTGAGGGTAAAAAATACTGCAAGTTATTTAACTTTGGACTTCTGAAACATATCCTACCATGCCATTAATCAAATATCAATGAATTGATGGTATACTATACTATGTATACTATACTATAATAGTGTCTCACACACACACACACACACACACACACACACACACACACA